>JAWHQI010000266.1:2618571-3289107 GCA_033032865.1 Dactylorhiza incarnata | reverse complement strand
TCAATCATTCATATCCCGCACGTCACTGACTCTTCCCTTGCATGTGTCCAAGAGTCCTCCGTCGAGCTGGACCTTGGGGAGGAGATGTCGCCCCAGCCCTCCCCAGACAAGATTGTTGATTTCTTAGGCGATCCCTAGGACCCCGAGGTGATGAAGAGGTGAACCACTGAGGCGCTCCAAAAGTACGGGCACATGTTGCGGGACTTGTACAGTCAGGTGCGGGAGGACAGGGCGTCCACCGAGGAGCGGCTCGCTGCCTTTGATGATGATTATGCGCGGCTCTGCGCCGAGCTACAGCTGGATACCGTTGGCGAGGTCACCTCCCCAGTGCTGCACTTCTCGTGGGAGGAAGATCAAGTACGCTTGATACAGCGCGAGATCCGCGCGGTCCGCTCCTATCATTACCCGCGAGTTCCGTCGAGCTCAGGAGTGGGAGGCAAAGGCCGATGGAGATGGATCCAATACTGATCCTGCTCGCGTCTGCTCCCCCCCCCCCCCCCCCCTCTTTTCAGTGAACCAAATGTTGTGAACATTTATTTTTATTTCTTAAAACAATCTGCGAACTCCATCTCTGTTATTAGCTGGATATTTCTCGCCTGCTCTTGGGCTTCTTTTACTTACTCGTGCTATGATATTACTGTGCTCGCTAGTTTCTGCTTTTTATTTCTTAACGCTCTTGCATGTGATCTGTATTGGGCTTGGCTTGCCTATTCTGCGCTCACTCTGCTTATAGCGAGCCGATATTACCGTATTGCTGCGAGCGGGTGGGACAGAGGGCTATCCCGAATACGGAGGCGTATCGTAGCGGGATTCTGCTAACCGCACCGTCGGCGCTTTGATTCCTCCCCGCCGCCTTTATTTTTCAATAAATAGATCTCGTCGTCAGAGTCAACTACCATATTTATCACTCTTGACTCCCTGCCCCTTTCATTCTCGAGAGCTCGCACCCTCCTTCTCGTGCTCAATCCCTCAATTTCTCAAAAACCTTTAGAATGGGTGGTGATGGTGGCGACGCCAAGAGCCAGGCCAAGTGCGCCTGGACCTTCTACGACCACTCCTTCTTCGGCTGCTCGCTCACCGAGGGCGAGTACCATGCTGCGGTCGCGAACTTCATCTCGCCAGGGTTCTCGGCTCGCCGGCCCGCGAAATCTGATGTCATCAACTAGCTCTACCCGGAGGAGCTCGCCATTCTCGTGGCCCATTTTGACGTGGGCCTGCGGCTGCCTTTCTGGTAAGAGATCAGCCAGGTAATGGCTCGCGCTTTTGTTCTATTTTTTCTTTTTTTTTGCACTCGCCAGAGGCCCCTAACCATTTGTTGCAAATCCTCCCAGATATTCAAGTACTTTGGCGCGATCCCGGGTCAGATGACACCCAACTCGATCGCCTTCATGGAAGCCTTCGCTTGCTACCTGAGGGAGGAGCGAATCGAGTTTAGCTTGCCGGTTTTCTGCAAGATCTTCTCCTTCCGGGCCTATTAAGATGGGACCGCCTACTTCGCTAGCCAACACACCAAGGTTTGCGAGACCGTCAATAAAAGCCACTACTGGACCCAGAAGTTCGTGCTCGTGAAGGGGCCCTTTGGCAACGTCCCCTTCTTGCCCATCAAGTGCGGCGAGCCAACCTACCGCCATCCTGCGCTCGGCAGCCACGAAGCCGAAATCTTGACCTACTTATCGATGAAGAACTTCGAGGTTGCCTACCTCTGAAGGAACGTCGACTCGCTACTCCCCGTGCCGCCGGAGCAGCTTTGACTCGCATTCGCCCCTTGCCTCGTGTTTTGCCTTTTTCCTCTCTAACCTTGTATTGCTGTCACTTGTAGGGGAGCGAGACCTTCTGCTCCATCCCCCCTATGCGAGGGTCGGGACTATCTCCCCCGGCCTAGCGCTTGCTACCACCGCCGTCGCCGCGTGCTGAGAGATTCCCGACACCTCCGCGTCTTCTTCCAAGAAGCGGCCCGCACCCGCGAGTCGTGGATCGCTCACCTTGCCGCCGCCGCCAAAGAAAATGAAAGCCTCCCCCCCCCCCACCCCGGCTAAGGGGAAAGAGGTCCTTGGGGACCTGCCGGTATCTGATCTGTCGGCGGGCCTGCTAGCCGATAAAGGGACCGTTGAGGCCGCCGGGGTGGCCGCCGACGTGCCGGGCATGCCCGGCCTGACGAGCCACCAAAACTTCTGCCTCGGAATGAGGCATCGGGACGAGGCCGGCGAGCCTTTGCTGGATTGGGACCAGGGTGCCAACAGGGTCTCCATATCAACCCTCCTCCCCTCCTGGGTGGAGCAAGATACCATCGGGGGCCAAGCCTTCGCCCTCTCCTTTGGGCTCTACGGGCGAGAGTACGCCGCAGACTTCGACGAAT
Source organism: Dactylorhiza incarnata (assembly GCA_033032865.1). NCBI lineage: Eukaryota > Viridiplantae > Streptophyta > Magnoliopsida > Asparagales > Orchidaceae > Dactylorhiza > Dactylorhiza incarnata. The sequence continues at coordinate 3,286,751 of JAWHQI010000266.1, read as the reverse complement.
TGACATCCCGTGCGCTCGCCCACGAGAGTGCGCGAGCCCAGCTCCGCGCTCTGGAGCTCGCCCACATGAAAGTGCAATAATGAAAGTGCTCTGGAAGCTTGCCAACTCACGGTTGTCATGATTCAGTTCGAAAGGGATACTTGGGAAAGCAAATTATTTTGAAAGTATTATTTGGAAAAATCAATTGAGGCCGGAATCAATTGGCAGGAGATATAAAGTCAGAAATAATGAATGTTCTCTATTTAAGCCGGTTGTCGTGAAGAAGAAGGCAGATCGGACATTAGAAAAACGAACTAGATTTTGTTTCTCCGACTTGCCGGTGAACCACGCTTGCGCCCGGAACCACCGTTGATCCTCCTCTTCAGCGCACTGACGGTCCAATCAGCATTCCAATCGGCGACCCCATGGCAAGTCTTGCCGTCTCTCTCCTTGTTCAAAGCTCCAGAGGACGGATCTCGGCTAATACTGTTCAACCCGACTAGTTCTCGAGCTACAGGTCATGGTCGACCTCGACACCTTTTTTCTGACGACCTTACACATATCGGCGTCGACCTCGCCATCATTTCGGCTCCAGCCCGTGACCACTCAAGCCCTTGGCCGCTGCACTCCATGCACGAAGAATTTGGACTGGGCCGACTTTACTCTGGCATAACCCGTTGTAACACCCCCATCCGTTCAGAAGCATATAGCAGAAGGTCCGGCCGGGGCCCCACACCATATACTACAAAACAAACGGAAACGTTACTTAATTGAATATGCAACGACACTATACCACGAAGCCTAACTCAGAGCATTCTATGCGGAAGTAAAAGAGAGAGACAGAATTATAAACCACAAGACCCGAACTCGGGTATGTCCACTTCTATTAACTTGGAATAAAATGTTTTGCAACACACAAAAGAGGCACGACGGCCTTACAGTTTACCAACATCGGCGCGCAGGCCGACCATACATGAAAACAGAAGAAAAGACAAAAGGCCTTCAAGGCCGCAGCAGCGCAGGGGCTTCAGCCCGCCAAGGTCCCGCTCGGTCCAGCTCCTGTACAACAAGCCCACCAAAGACGGTGGCAAAACAGGGAAACGGTCAGCTAAAGCTGACCAAGTTATAATGACCCCACCCCTTCGAGGGGGTGGCAGTTCTAAACGTCCCTGCAAAACAGTCTCAACATCATATATATATATATATAAGAGTGCGACTAGCAAAGCCCACAACATTTCATACAAATGCAACAACACAAATGTGGGAATGGCCTCCACGTCTCGTGCACTCAGGCACTCTTTGGTGTACTACGCCTTCCACCACCATCCACTCTTGATGGCTTTGCCCTTCGAGGCTAAAGTCGGCGGCCCGAATACCAGGGTCCTCCGTGCTTTAATTGTGAACATAACGTAGTCCGAAGACTCTGTCTGATTGCCTCCCGACATGCGGAACGAGGCTTACTAATCAGGTGCTGCAATGGTGCGGTTTCAGGTTCGCCAAATGCCCGTTGTTCACAGCTCTCGTTGTACAACACGAAAAGCGAGTATGGCGTCCCCTCAGCCCAGGTATTCTCAATTAGCCGGCACCACGGGCCACTAAGTCATCCACCAAGACACCCCCCACAGGTCGGGTGCACCGGCCTCAGGTGTAACATTCCCCAGACAGCTAGACCCCTAAGTTGGTTTTGTCATGACAAAACCATAGGAAGAGCCCAAGGCCATGTGAATTGAGGTGAGAAGAAGAAAACCACCTTGGTCTGCAAATAGCAATTTCCTGTGACCAAGCTTAGGGTTGGACTTTAGGGCCTCATCTTGACCATTTGACCCCACCTTAGTATCCCTAACCCTTTAGGGGCCCCCTTAGGGCACCAAGGACACATTGGGGTCAACCAAAGAGGACAAATTGACCAAAGTCAACCCTAACCATAAATTGGTCAAAGTAACCTAATTAGAACCAATTAACCTTCACCATGACAAATTGATCACTCTTCTAGGTCTAGAATATCATAAGAGACCTAGTAGACCTAAAAGCCCCATCATGGGACCCCCAATGGTGCAAATTGACCAAAATGCCCATTGTTATGACAAAATGACAATTCTTCACTAAGTGCCCAAATTGACCATCACCATGTTAAATTAACCCTACCCTTAGGGTTATCATGTCATAGGGGACCCAGTGGACCAAAAAGCCCCATGACTGGGTCAACCCTAGGGCTCAATTTGACCAAAGTCAACTTAGCCTATTTTGGTCAAATCAACTTAAATTGGGACAACTAAGGCTCATGTGACCAAATTGACCCCACCAGTAGTTTCTAAACCTAATTTGGAATCCAATGGACCCAAAAGCCCCATCCTAGGGTCACCCAATTGGTCAATTTGACCAAAAGTCAAACTTGCCCAAATTAGGTCAAATCTCTTAAACCTAGCCCAATCCCTTTGGGCTAAGCCCAAATTGACCACTTGACCAGCCTAGTAGACTGATAATTAACCCAGGAGAGAGAGGAAAATCGGCCATGGTGATTAGGAGAGAGAAAAATCAATTTTAATGGAGAGAGAAGGTGGTATTCATGGCCATTAAGGTGTGAAACTCCTTGGAACCCCCATTGATGGCTCCTTTCATCTTCCCTGATGAATGTGGAGGGAATTCCAGGAGTTTCCTGGAGGAATTGAAGGTAGGGGGAGGTGTATTGTGGCCGGCCATGGGGGAGGTGAAGAGGCCATTAATGGCAAAAGGGGTTGCACCCACTCCTCTTCCCAATTGGCCAATTTAACTCCTTCAGGGGTTAAAGAGGAGTGAAACCCCCATGTTTTCAGAAGAGGTCGGGCTCTTCTATGTGGTGGTTGCAGAGCTTGGGAAGGATGGAGGTCGGCCATGGCGTTTCTTCATTAGACAAGGCACAGCTTCACCAAGCAGGTCTGGTTCTCTTCCCCTCCCTTCAGTGGATAGATCCCCTCAATCGGCGGCAAGGTTCGAGCCCTATCGGCTCTGGATCGGGCCGACCAAGAAGCTCGAAACCGAGTTTTATTTTTCGACCTAAATCCCCTGTTCCGGCCACTTCCGGTCGGCCAACCACCGCTATTCGCCGGCCACCACCTCAATGAAGGTGGTGGTGGCATTGGCCGGCCGGGGCGGCGCCTAGGTGGCCGGGAAAACAAGGATCAAGGTGGCCCAGGCGCGGGCGATCCTGGCCGTTGGCCAGAGGAAGAAGACGACCAGGCGCGGTCTGATTGCTTCAAGATTCGTGCGGCTCCTTAGCTTTAATTCCTTTTTCTGTGATTAAACTGCAGCACATAATTAATTCTGCTAAAAATACTTAGAGACCTCTAGGGAAAAATTGTCCAACATCAAAGTTGGAGCCCTTGAGGTCTAGTTTAATCCAAAATTGAGTTCACTCGATTTGGAGCCCTGGTTAGGGCACAACACTCATTTTGGTGAGGTCTGTCCATAAGGCTAATCAGAGCTTGTTTTTGATGCCCACACCAATCTAGAACTCCAAATGACTTGAAATTTGGAGGGTCGGCTACTCTTATATACATCTAACACATGTCCAAAAATCAGATTGATTGGAGAACCTTTCCCCATAGTTTTTGGAAAAGTTCAATAATCCTTGTGGGACCTAATTAGGTACCCTAAACACATCAAAATCCTTCCAAATTTGGATGGGAGGTCCTAGAGAGTAAGTAGGGTCACTGGTTAAAATTTCATAATTTATGGAGTTGTTTTGGTGGGGTAATTCACCAATACAACCTTAGGCCCCCTAGGTTTAGGGAAAACTTTGGGTGAGTGCCCCCACTCTTCCACAAAGCCAATTGGCTTCATATTTGGGGTGCACATCACCCTCCCCCATGCCAGCCTTTGGTCCAAATTTGGTGGCCATTGGAGGAGGATTGCCCTAGTAAATCAAAAAGGGGCTAAATGCTATTTGCACCCCAAATAGGTACCCAATAGAACCCCACTCCTCACCAAATGTTGGTAGGATCTTGGGTGGTCATACACTGACCCTTGGCCTGTGTAGTGAGTAGGTTGGGCTTGGGCAAGGTAGGAAGTTCCCTTGGGCATAGTTTGCTTAAGGGTTATGTTTAGGGCAAAGGTGAGCTTAAGTTAGTTTTGGAGTGTGGAGGGGTTTCCTCCCACTGATAGAAGGGGTGACCTTGGTCACTGACTTGGGATGTATGGGACACCCCAAGGAGCAATGTTGGAGGAATTAGGGCTTAGTGTGCCCTCAAACCCTAATGGTTAGCCTTAGGGTGCCCTTTAGGACTTGTGAAGTGTAACACCCCAAAGATCGTGGTTCAGCGAGGTAGGCGGAATGGTAGTGTTGCGCTCGGGATAGGCTCAAGATTCCAGATCAGGTCAATGCGCACGACCATTGTCCTCTTCGCGCACGACCAGTGATCGTGCGCCAGCGATTGTGCGTTAATTCAGAAGAAAATCGAGTTCTGTCTCGGACAGTGCGCACGACCATTTCCCTCTTCGCGCACGACCACTGACCGTGCGCCTGTGATCGTGCGCCCTGTTTATTCTGTTCTGCGATTTTGAGCGGAGAAGAAGATCGGACCGTCCAAATCTTTTGGAAATTGATCCAACGGCTAGGTTTAGTTGCGGGAGACTATTAGGGCTGATGAGAGGGGGTTAAACCTCATATTCTCTAAGCCATTCTCTCTCCAAACCCTAGAGAAAGAAGGAGGAGCCAAGGAAGAAGAAGGGAGATTCCGCCATTGACGGAGCTCCGGAGCTCCGTTTCGCGAGCCGTTTCCAGATTTGGAGAGTGCAGCCCGGTGCGGTCGTTTCTCTCTGTGTAGAATCTCGGATCTATGGCGAAAAAGAACGCTCCTAGTGTAACGATTTCTTCTCCCGTTGTTTGGACTTGTCTTTTGTCCTCTCCTTCATTTCTCTATGCTTGCATGAGGAATCCCTTTCACCAAATGGGTAAGGTGTAGGATTTCCTCAAGTTCTTCGGAACTCCGGGTCGATTGTGTCCGTCCCCGGCATATTGCATGTAGAAAATCCGGTAGTCGTGCGGATTTAGGCATTGTGTGTGAAGCCTATTCGTGGCCGTGAGCCCGAATCAGTGATGCTTGATTTGCGACGTTGCATTTAGGTTAAGCCTAGAATGCGTGCCGGAGAATGACTCTGTGATATATGCGATAATATTGCGGGATTTAAGCGTAGGCATCTTGTGAAGATCCTAACGGAAGCCCCATGCTTTGCGAGTGGTTGAATGCAAACCTTCACCACTAGAATTGTTGAGGAGTGGTCTTGTACCTCCTTTTTGGTTACGTATAAAGCCCTAACGATCCCTCATGCCCTCCGGCCGAAAGGCGGAGTCGGGTCTTGAGTCGTTACAAAGTAAACTTGTAAGGCTTGGGTGTTGTAACTTATGTTTTGTGTAGCACTAGCGAGTGCTAAACCCTTACGGGCCGAGGTGATGTCATACCCGCATCGTGTGTTCAATCGATGACAAGAGCACGGGAATTGGCTGAACTGAACACGTTTCCAGGCGTGGCGGTAGGGGGATTTATCTCTTGTAAACCCGAACGACCTTGGGAGAGGTTGGGAAGGGCGTCTTGCCTAGACCGACCAAAAGCTCTTTTCTATCTAGAGTTTCCGGACTCATGATGGTTTTGGTGCTCGGGAAGAAGTACCTTTGGTGCATGCCTTGTGAGCATGGAGCGTGCGGTTGTGTGTACCCACGTTTGTGATGAATTGATGTTGTTAACCTCATGCGGTTGTTTAGGCGGTTGTGGGAACCTTCGGGTGAACCCAACCAACATCATGTGCATACCTAGGTTCCTTTCTTTTGATGCTCAACCTAGAAGATTGATTGTGCTTGAAACCTCACCTTGTGTAGTTGCACTTTCTTTATATTAGTACTTGTGCTAGTATGGCTTGCTTGCAGGGTAGAATCTCCGCCACCCCGGGAAAGGGGTGGGGTCGTTATAATTTGGTCAGCTGTGCTGACCGTTACTTTGTTTGCCACTGCTTGGTGGAATGTCTTATGCAGGTGCAGGTGAGCCTAGCGGGAAATAGCGGGCGGTGGCCCCTTTTGCTGAGTTGGCCCTTGAAGGCCAGCCTCCTTTTCTTGCTTTTTCATGTATGGCCGGCCTGCGTGCCGATGTATGCTTATGGAGTTTTGTGCATTGGATGAATGTAAGGCCTTAAGGCCGTAACTCTTATTCTGGATACATTCCTATGATAGTGGACAGTTCTCTTTGAATGGTTTATTTAATGCTTCCGCTTACGTTTTGTACTCTCGTTTAGTTGTTACTTTTCTGGTTATCACCTTTTAACTCCTAGCTAGTGTGGTTTGTATGGCGTGGGGTCCCGGCCGGACCTGCTGTTATACTCTTCGTACTGGCAGGGTGTTACAATTTGGTATCGGACTTAAGGCGTCGATCCGTAGTTTAGCGAATTCAGGACGAATTCCTTTTAAGGGGTGGTGTGCACGGGATGTGCATTCACCTAAAACGACAAAAACTAATAAGAATGTCCACTTAGGAATGGAAAAACATACTTGTTTGCGGAACCTGAGCGTTCCATGATTGTTGTTTTGCTATGCTTTCAGTCACTAAATTGTCTCTTACACGATTATAGGTGACTAGGAGTGGTGCAGGGCCGTCTCAACCCCGTAACACTGCTGAAAGTAGTGGGTCGTCTGAGGTGACAGCGACCACTCCTTCGGCTGAGATGATCAAGTTAGTCGCTGAAGCGGTCTTCGCGATGATCAACACTCAGTCTGGGCAGCTTGCACAGCCTACTACTCCGACTCTGGATGTGGCCCCTGTAACTGTTGCTGTAGTGGAACCTGCGGTAGAACTGAGGGTGCAACGTCGAGTTGCGCAGGTAGTAGTGGGGAGAGCGCGTGACCAGCAATTAAAGTACTTTCTGAGCCTCAACCCTCCATCCTTCGAGGGGACGGAATCCCCTGGGAGAGCTGCTGAGTGGTTGTCAGAAATAAAGAGGACTTTAATGTCAATGCTTATAAGCAAAGATATGTTGGTAACCTTAACCACCTTCCTACTTATAAGAGAAGCAAGACTTTGGTGGGAAGGAGAGTTGTTGCACAAGTTTGGTGGGAGACAACTTTCCGAAATCTCTTGGGAAAGCTTCCATGAGTCATTCCTTCTAAAGTTTCTACCCCTAACTGAGATTCCTGAACTACAAGATCAGTGTTCACACCTAGAGCAAGGAGAACACTCAGTGGATGAGTACCTGATTGAGTTCATCAGTCGGAATTGTTATGAGAGGTCTATGTGGGAAGATGAGGAAACCAAGGTCAACAAGTTCTACAATGGTCTGCGAGATGACCTAAGACTAATGCTTGTGGGTCCAAAGTTACTCGGCTTCAACGTCTTAGTGAAATCAGCTAAATCTCTGGAAACGGATATGAAGAGTATGCAGCGCGCGAAAGACTTCAATGTAAAGAAGTCAGAGTTTCATGCGCCAGTCTCTCAGTCCAAGTCCGAGTTCAGAAGAAACAAGAGAAAGTTCAACTCTGTGGAAGTTAAGACTGCACGGTGTTCCTTAATTTGTTTCACTTGCGGAAAGGTGGGACACAAAGCCCGAGTGTGTCGAAGTGGTCCCCCAAAAGCAAAAATCGGAGAAGTGGACTATGCTCGTGTGATGGGTTCGGCTTCTATGGAGAAAGGCAAGGCGGTGGAGTCTTCGATTCCCCAATATTCTCTTACCCAACCGAGAGTCTACTCTTATGGCCAGCAAGAGGTCATTCAGAAATGCGATGTTGCCACAGGTATGGATGATCATCTGCAAATATGATTTATACCCCGTGTGCGGTTAAAGATAGAAATATGTCCATTGTATATGTTGACAACAAAATTTTATGTCTTGTATTTGTGTGCAATTAGGCCTTGTCCTAATTATCGACTATTCGACGAGAGCTCTGTTGGTGTGGGAGCATCGCTCTCCTATTTGTCTAAGGACTTCGTGTTATGAATCGAATTGTCATTTACCTTAGTCAAGGATAGATTGGAGGTAATGCTGCCTAATAGATCTCAAGTGAGCGCGAATAGGAGAAGCCGTGAAAAGGCGCGAAGATGTTCTTCACCTTGTTGAAGGATTCGGGGCCTAAGACCAGTTTTGTGTTGTCCTAGTAGTAGCGGACCAAGCTGACCGAGAGGAACCGTTATCCGATTCCGAGAATCGACGATTTACTTGACCAACAGGTTGGGCCGACGGTATACTCTATGCTTGACTTAAGGTCCGGCTACTATCAGCTTAGTAGTAGGGAATGTGATATTCCAAAGTCAGCGTTCAGTACCCGCTTTGGGCACTATGAGTTCACGGTGATGCCGTTCGGTCTGTCTAATGCACCGTCGGTATTCATGGACTTTTTGTTTAGGACATTCCGTGAGTATTTGGATCAATTTGTGATCGTCTTCATCGACGACAGTTTGGTATACTCTCAATCGGAAGAGGAGCATGTAGGTCATCTGCACGCAGTTCTGGGCACCTTGAGGAAGAGTCAGCTATATGCCAAGTTCTCCAAGTGCGAGTTTTGGCTACCGTCAGTAGCATTCCTTGGTCACGTCGTTAGTGGAGATGGAATTGCGGTTGATCCGTCGAAGATAGAAGCGATCCGAGCCTGGCCCTTGTTGAAAAACGTAGCGGAAGTCCGAAGTTTCTTAGGACTTGCCGGCTATTATAGGCGCTTTGTGGAAAACTTCTCGAGGATTGCACTTCCTCTCACTAAATTGACTAGGAAAGATCATAAGTTCGTTTGGTCGCCCGAGTGCGCACGAGCTTTTGAAGAACTGAAGAGCCGTCTGACCACGGCGCCCATTCTATGCTCGCCATGTGGTACGGAAGGCTACGAAATTTATAGCGACGCCTCAGGGAGTGGTTTGGGTTGTGTCTAGTGCAGTTCGGTAAGGTAATTGCCTACGGCTCCCGGCAGTTGAAGGTTCACGAGAGGAATTACCGATCCATGATTTGGAGCTAGCGGCCGTGGTATTCGCTCTTAAACTTTGGAGGCATTATTTGTATGGCGTGAAGATCGACATCTTTACCGACCACAAGAGCCTCAAGTACTTGCTAGATCAAAGGGAGTTGAATATGCGACAGAGGAGGTGGTTGGAGTTCCTTGGGGACTACACCTTCGAAATCAAATATACTCATGGAAAGGGAAATGTAGTTGCGGACGCGTTGAGTCGTCGGGCTCCCGCTCAAGCAAATTGGATTTTGATGCACGATAAGCATCCAATCCGTGAGCTGGAAGAAATGGAGATCATTTGCGTTGATCGAAGAGCGTCTACTTCAGCATGCTTGAACTGGACGGAGGTTCAATACCACCTTGCCGACCGAGTTCGACAGGCAGTGGAGCTGGATGAGAGCATGAAACGCTACAAAGCGGAAACCGTTGACGGGTTAAACGCTGATTTCTCTTTCGAAGATGGCCTTATGTGGAAGAATGGCAGATTGTGCGTCCCAAACGTTGGTACTCTACGGGAGGAATTGATGTACGAGGCTCATCATACCAAGTACTCTATCCGCCCGGGGAGCACGAAATTGTACATGGACTTGTAGAAACTTTTCTGGTGGCCGGGTATGAAGAAGGACATTGCCCTCTACGTGGCCAAGTGCAACACCTGCGTGTTGGTGAAGGTGGGATGTCAACGTCCCGGTGGATTTTTGAAGTCCTTGCCGATTCCGGAATGGAAGTTGACGATATTTCGATGGATTTCGTGCACGGATTGCCGAGCTCGCAGCATGGAAACGACGCCATCTGGGTGATCGTGGACAGACTGACAAAAGTATCGCATTTCATTCCGAACCGGAAGGATGATTCTGTAGAAAAGCTAGCGAAGCTCTGTGTCGATAGTATTGTGCGGCTGCACGGTGTCCCTCGTAGCATCGTCAGCGATCGTGACGGGCGTTTCACATCGAAAGATTGGAGGCTTATCCATGAACTGTTGGGCACTAAATTGAAATTCAGCACGGCCTTCCACCCGCAAACGGATGGACAGACCGAGAGGACCACCAGGACTATGGAGGATATGCTCCGAATGTGCGCTCTAGATTTTGGAAAGAAGTGGGAAGATCATCTCTATATGATCGAATTCGCCTACAATAATAGCTACCAAGCCAGTATAAAGATGGCTCCTTTCGAGGCCCTCTATGGTAAGAAGTGTCGTACGCCGTTGTCTTGGGCAGAAACGGGCGATACTAAGCTATTAAAGCGAAAGGATGTTGAGGAAGTAACTTCGACGATCCGAACTATTCGAGAAAGGCTATTGATTGCCCAGGATAGGCAAGCAAAATATTACAATGCCAAGCTTAGGAACCTAGAGTTCGCCGTCGGTGACCGGGTTTACTTGAAGAACAAACCGTTCAAAGGGGTATCAAGGATCCGACGCTTGAAAAAGCTCAGCCAAGGTACTTAGGACCGTTTGAGTTTGTCGAACGTATTGGTGATGCGGCTTATCGGCTTGCACTATCTGCAGAGCTGAGCGGTCTGCACGACGTGTTTCATATTTCAGTTCTGAGGAAGGCAGTGCAAGAGCCTACTCATATTGTTGCGGTTGGCAAAGTGTCGGTTGATAGTGGGTTGTCGACGAAAGTCAAACCCTTACGCATCGAGGATACCGAGGTAAAGCAGATGAGGAACAATTCCATTCGGATGGTAAAGGTCCGGTGGGATAATTGCGGCCGAGAGGAGCTAACTTGGGAGAGAGAGCAAGCGATGCTTGCGGAGTACCCCGAGCTATTTCTCTCAGGTAAATTTTCTTTAAAAACTGTAAATTCCTGTTGTTACTGTTTTCGAAATTTCGGGACGAAATTCTTTTAAGGGGGGTGGAGTTGTAACACCCCAAAGATCGTGGTTCAGCGAGGTAGGCGGAATGGTAGTGTTGCGCTCGGGATAGGCTCAAGATTCCAGATCAGGTCAATGCGCACGACCATTGTCCTCTTCGAGCACGACCAGTGATCGTGCGCCAGCGATCGTGCGTTAATTCAGAAGAAAATCGAGTTCTGTCTCGGACAGTGCGCACGACCATTTCCCTCTTCGCGCACGACCACTGACCGTGCGCCTGTGATCGTGCGCCCTGTTTATTCTGTTCCGCGATTTTGAGCGGAGAAGAAGATCGGACCGTCCAAATCTTTTGGAAATTGATCCAACGGCTAGGTTTAGTTGCGGGAGACTATTAGGGCTGATGAGAGGGGGTTAAACCTCATATTCTCTAAGCCATTCTCTCTCCAAACCCTAGAGAAAGAAGGAGGAGCCAAGGAAGAAGAAGGGAGATTCCGCCATTGACGGAGCTCCGGAGCTCCGTTTCGCGAGCCGTTTCCAGATTTGGAGAGTGCAGCCCGGTGCGGTCGTTTCTCTCCGTGTAGAATCTCGGATCTATGGCGAAAAAGAACGCTCCTAGTGTAACGATTTCTTCTCCCGTTGTTTGGACTTGTCTTTTGTCCTCTCCTTCATTTCTCTATGCTTGCATGAGGAATCCCTTTCACCAAATGGGTAAGGTGTAGGATTTCCTCAAGTTCTTCGGAACTCCGGGTCGATTGTGTCCGTCCCCGGCATATTGCATGTAGAAAATCCGGTAGTCGTGCGGATTTAGGCATTGTGTGTGAAGCCTATTCGTGGCCGTGAGCCCGAATCGGTGATGCTTGATTTGCGACGTTGCATTTAGGTTAAGCCTAGAATGCGTGTCGGAGAATGACTCTGTGATATATGCGATAGTATTGCGGGATTTAAGCGTGGGCATCTTGTGAAGATCCTAACGGAAGCCCCATGCTTTGCGAGTGGTTGAATGCAAACCTTCACCACTAGAATTGTTGAGGAGTGGTCTTATACCTCCTTTTTGGTTACGTATAAAGCCCTAACGATCCCTCATGCCCTCCGGCCGAAAGGCGGAGTCGGGTCTTGAGTCGTTACAAAGTAAACTTGTAAGGCTTGGGTGTTGTAACTTATGTTTTGTGTAGCACTAGCGAGTGCTAAACCCTTACGGGCCGAGGTGATGTCATACCCGCATCGTGTGTTCAATCGATGATAAGAGCACGGGAATTGGCTGAACTGAACCCGTTTCCAGGCGTGGCGGTAGGGGGATTTATCTCTTGTAAACCCGAACGACCTTGGGAGAGGTTGGGAAGGGCGTCTTGCCTAGACCGACCAAAAGCTCTTTTCTATCTAGAGTTTTCGGACTCATGATGGTTTTGGTGCTCAGGAAGAAGTACCTTTGGTGCATGCCTTGTGAGCATGGAGCGTGCGGTTGTGTGTACCCACGTTTGTGATGAATTGATGTTGTTAACCTCATGCGGTTGTTTAGGCGGTTGTGGGAACCTTCGGGTGAACCCAACCAACATCATGTGCATACCTAGGTTCCTTTCTTTTGATGCTCAACCTAGAAGATTGATTGTGCTTGAAACCTCACCTTGTGTAGTTGCACTTTCTTTATATTAGTACTTGTGCTAGTATGGCTTGCTTGCAGGGTAGAATCTCTGCCACCCCGGGAAAGGGGTGGGGTCGTTATAATTTGGTCAGCTGTGCTGACCGTTACTTTGTTTGCCACCGCTTGGTGGAATGTCTTATGCAGGTGCAGGTGAGCCTAGCGGGAAATAGCGGGCGGTGGCCCCTTTTGCTGAGTTGGCCCTTGAAGGCCAGCCTCCTTTTCTTGCTTTTTCATGTATGGCCGGCCTGCGTGCCGATGTATGCTTATGGAGTTTTGTGCATTGGATGAATGTAAGGCCTTAAGGCCGTAACTCTTATTCTGGATACATTCCTATGATAGTGGACAGTTCTCTTTGAATGGTTTATTTAATGCTTCCGCTTACGTTTTGTACTCTCGTTTAGTTGTTACTTTTCTGGTTATCACATTTTAACTCCTAGCTAGTGTGGTCTGTATGGCGTGGGGTCCCGGCCGGACCTGCTGTTATACTCTTCGTACTGGTAGGGTGTTACATGAAGGACTTAGGAGTGTTTGTCCTTGGAGAGGTGTTTAATGGACCCCTCTGGATTCTATGAGTCCTATAATACCCTCACAAGAAGTTTGGGTGGATTTGGAGAAGTTTTGACCCTAACCCTAGGTTAAACCCTAAAGGGGTGCAATTAGAGGCTAATGAAGGAAGAGGGGTCAAACCTTAATGGTTTGACTTGAAATTTTGGGGAGATGGTCTTGGTGACCAGAGAATGCTAATGTGAGAAATTGGATGGATTTGGAGTTGCCAATCCTAGGTAATAAACCCTTGGGTAGATTTGAAAATAATTAGGGTTTTGGGTTTTAGGAAGAAATAATACTTAATGATTAACCATCTTCTGTCACCAACTTAGTTTTGATGTTATTAATCCCTGGAGATTTTGTTAGAGTCATTGGAAGACTTTTGGAGGTCAAAATTGTAATTATTCATATTGTTGACAATTTTTGGGATGAATAATTTTAGGGTGTTAGTTTTCTGTAATTGCATGAAACTTTGCTGGATGACCTTTCATACCAATATGTACCCACAGTATTTTTCTCATAATTTATGGATTGATATTTTTGGTACCTCTAGTTCAATTTGGAATTAATTACAAATATATCCTTTGTGGCAATTACAGATGTAACCTTTTTGGACATGTGTTAGATGTATATAAGAGTAGTCTACCCTCCAAATTTCAAGTCATTTGGAGTTCTAGATTGGTGTGGGCATCAAAAACAAGCTCTGATTAGCCTTATGGACAGACCTCACCAAAATGAGTGTTGTGCCCTAACCAGTGCTCCAAATCGAGTGAACTCAATTTTGGATTAAACTAGACCTCAAGGGCTCCAACTTTGATGTTGGACAATTTTTCCCTAGAGGTCTCTAAGTATTTTTAGCAGAATTAATTATGTGCTGCAGTTTAATCACAGAAAAAGGAATTAAAGCTAAGGAGCTGCACGAATCTTGAAGCAATCAGACCGCGCCTGGTCGTCTTCTTCCTCTGGCCAACGGCCAGGATCGCCCGCGCCTGGGCCACCTTGATCCTTGTTTTCCCGGCCACCTAGGCGCCGCCCCGGCCGGCCAATGCCACCACCACCTTCATTGAGGTGGTAGCCGGCGAATAGCGGTGGCTGGCCGGCCGGAAGTGGCCGGAACAGGGGATTTAGGTCGAAAAATAAAACTCAGTTTCGAGCTTCTTGGTCGGCCCGATCCAGAGCCGATAGGGCTCGAATCTTGCCGCCGATTGAGGGGATCTATCCACTGAAGGGAGGGGAAGAGAACCAGACCTGCTTGGTGAAGTTGTGCCTTGTCTGATGAAGAAACGCCATGGCCGACCTCCATCCTTCCCAAGCTCTGCAACCACCACATAGAAGAGCCCGACCTCTTCTGAAAACATGGGGGTTTCACTCCTCTTTAACCCCTGAAGGAGTTAAATTGGCCAATTGGGAAGAGGAGTGGGTGCAACCCCTTTTTGCCATTAATGGCCTCTTCACCTCCCCCATGGCCGGCCACAATACACCTCCCCCTGCCTCAATTCCTCCAGGAAACTCCTGGAATTCCCTCCACATTCATCAGGGAAGATGAAAGGAGCCATCAATGGGGGTTCCAAGGAGTTTCACACCTTAATGGCCATGAATACCACCTTCTCTCTCCATTAAAATTGATTTTTCTCTCTCCTAATCACCATGGCCGATTTTCCTCTCTCTCCTGGGTTAATTATCAGTCTACTAGGCTGGTCAAGTGGTCAATTTGGGCTTAGCCCAAAGGGATTGGTCTAGGTTTAAGAGATTTGACCTAATTTGGGCAAGTTTGACTTTTGGTCAAATTGACCAATTGGGTGACCCTAGGATGGGGTTTTTGGGTCCATTGGATTCCAAATTAGGTTTAGAAACTACTGGTGGGGTCAATTTGGTCACATGAGCCTTAGTTGTCCCAATTTAAGCTGATTTGACCAAAACAGGCTAAGTTGACTTTGGTCAAATTGAGCCCTAGGGTTGACCCAGTCATGGGGCTTTTTGGTCCACTGGGTCCCCTATGACATGATAACCCTAAGGGTAGGGTCAATTTAACATGGTGATGGTCAATTTGGGCACTTAGTGAAGAATTGCCATTTTGACCTAATAAGGGCATTTTGGTCAATTTGCACCATTGGGGGTCCCATGATGTGGTTTTTAGGTCTACTAGGTCTCTTATGATATTCTAGACCTAGAAGAGTGATCAATTTGTCATGGTGAAGGTTAATTGGTTCTAATTAGGTTACTTTGACCAATTTATGGTTATGGTTGACTTTGGTCAATTTGGCCTCTTTGGTTGATCCCAATGTGTCCTTGGTGCCCTAAGGGGGCCCCTAAAGGGTTAGGGATACTAAGGTGGGGTCAAATGGTCAAGATGAGGCCCTAAAGTCCAACCCTAAGCTTGGTCACAGGAAATTGCTATTTGCAGACCAAGGTGGTTTTCTTCTTCTCACCTCAATTCACATGGCCTTGGGCTCTTCCTATGGTTTTGTCATGACAAAACCAACTTAGGGGTCTAGCTGTCTGGGGAATGTTACAAATCCCAATAAACAAAAAAAATAATTTCGTCCTCGAAATTCAGGTTAGGCTTGCGGGGTTTTCACCGCGAGTGACTGAACGTAACATCCCCTAAGAATTGAAGTTATTCTTGGTTCGGAGAGCACTGACTATCTCTGCCACACCAGCTCTAGTGGCTCCAAGTTGTGCTCCTCCTGACCCTAATTTTTCCACATGTCTTAACCTCTGGAATCTTCTTGCGCCGCAAGACTCGCACCGTCGCATCATCTACCCTGACCGGGGTGACCTAGCTACCTTGGTCAATCTATCCTTGAACTTCCACTCTAACCTGGGCAGATTCTTATGCCTCTAACGTTTTCTTTCACCCGTTCAATTTCTTACTCCTTCACGTACATCCGAGTAATCAAACAACTCTAATCTACACTTTATCTAGTTCTTACTATTGATGGAACTAATCAAATCGTCTAGCGTCCCAATCATCCTTAACTTTTAATGGGGGTGCACTTGTGAACCTTTATGAGTATATGCTAACCAATCATAATGACAAGATGATTCCCGATTATTTTCTACGTGGAGTTTGAGTCATAAAGAGCAAAATTTTGATACCTTAGGGTTTTTCACAATTCGATTCATCAAGAAAATATCATCACGTTTATTTCACCAAATTTCTTTCACTTCAACTGGTGCTAGTCTTGATCACTTTCAAATGGTCCAAAGCGAGATAAACTTAGATCATTCTTACCATAGTGAAATCAAACACTATATTCCAAATCTAACAAGTCATCGTCTAAGATCTCTGGTTATTTATCATCCAAGTTCACAAGGTATAAAGCTATTATTGTAGATAAAATTATCAACCATGACGGGGCATGATTTTTAACAAATCAGAAGTAGATCACTTCCGAATTTCCCCCAACCACAAGAGCTTTCAAATTTAACTACAACTTGTAAGATCTAATTTCCGCCCTTAACTTCTATACTAGGACATCAACATCCTTAAATGATTAATCCTGGCGACTTTATATTTCCAATGATTCAACTAAGGGCAAGTTGTTGTCCGACCCAAATGATGTCTATCCATTGCCCTGGTACTTCTACCGGTCATCATTCCAAACGTACTGTTACACCGTCTCATCTTCTCTCAAGTAACATTGAGTAAGATCGACTTCAAAATCATTGTGTTCACGACACAAAAAATTTTCTAACTTAAGTCTAAGGAAAAATCCAAGTTCATCGTTAATTGGCCCAATAAACAAAAGGTACGCCCCAATAAACAAAGGACAAGCCCCCAATAAACAAAAGATAAGCCACTATCTATTTTGGGCTAAGAATCTTCAATATCACCAAGTTATATTCGTCCCAAGTATGTAAACAATTCTTAGGGCATACAACCTTTGACTTGGGGTTCTATCTTGGGGCTCACTGGTGTACTCCACACTTTAGACTCTTCTAGGTACCTTCTATTACAACCTTATCGGGGTCACTATTTGACCTTGTCTCAAACGGGTCTCTTCTGGACTTCAATTTTTATCCGACCCTCGGTGTTTGCCACGGTGGTTGTCTTAATGTAATCACGTCACGGATACGAGTATTGAGTCTACAAGTCTCACACCATTCTGCTTATGTGTCAATCTTCCTTTCTCTAGCCTCTTTTGAGTATCCTCGTACCTTCACCAAAAGTTATACTTACGGTCTTTTTCAGACTAGGTCATGGTATAAATTGTCCTAGTAAGTCACGTGTCCTAGTGGGGTTGAGTCTAACTCATTGACTAAGGTATTATCTAAAGAGATCTTTGTAGCCGGAGGTATTCCCTGCTGGGGGCAGGGTTCGCCGCAGGCTACAGAGGAAAACTTGACGCTCGTAAGGGAAATTAACTAAGAAGATTCAGTTAAAAGTGGACTTTTTCATGTGATTTCCCCATATGGGCACACCACTGCTTCCGCTGCTTAGTTTGTCCTCAAACTAAACTCGCGCAGGGTGGCCTAGGGTTTGTGGACTTCTTTTCTTTAGATCGAGGTTTCCTCTGATACCACTTGTAAGACCCCATTTTTTTTTTGCAAAAACCACCGGGTCTTAGGCCCAGAACCGCCGTTTTGCGGTGACACTTTCATTAATTCTGCTAAAAATACTTAGAGACCTCTAGGGAAAAATTGTCCAACATCAAAGTTGGAGCCCTTGAGGTCTAGTTTAATCCAAAATTGAGTTCACTCGATTTGGAGCCCTGGTTAGGGCACAACACTCATTTTGGTGAGGTCTGTCCATAAGGCTAATCAGAGCTTGTTTTTGATGCCCACACCAATCTAGAACTCCAAATGACTTGAAATTTGGAGGGTCGGCTACTCTTATATACATCTAACACATGTCCAAAAATCAGATTGATTGGAGAACTTTTCCCCATAGTTTTTGGAAAAGTTCAATAATCCTTGTGGGACCTAATTAGGTGCCCTAAACACATCAAAACCCTTCCAAATTTGGATGGGAGGTCCTAGAGAGTAAGTAGGGTCACTGGTTAAAATTTCATAATTTATGGAGTTGTTTTGGTGGGGTAATTCACCAATACAACCTTAGGCCCCTAGGTTTAGGCAAAACTTTGGGTGAGTGCCCCCACTCTTCCACAAAGCCAATTGGCTTCATATTTGGGGTGCACATCACCCTCCCCCATGCCAGCCTTTGGTCCAAATTTGGTGGCCATTGGAGGAGGATTGCCCTAGTAAATCAAAAAGGGGCTAAATGCTATTTGCACCCCAAATAGGTACCCAATAGAACCCCACTCCTCACCAAATGTTGGTAGGATCTTGGGTGGTCATACACTGACCCTTTGCCAGTGTAGTGAGTAGGTTGGGCTTGGGCAAGGTAGGGAGTTCCCTTGGGCATAGTTTGCTTAAGGGTTATGTTTAGGGCAAAGGTGAGCTTAAGTTAGTTTTGGAGTGTGGAGGGGTTTCCTCCCACTGATAGAATGGGTGACCTTGCTCACTAACTTGGGATGTATGGGACACCCCAAGGAGCAATGTTGGAGGAATTAGGGCTTAGTGTGCCCTCAAACCCTAATGGTTAGCCTTAGGGTGCCCTTTAGGACTTATAAAGGACTTAGGAGTGTTTGTCCTTGGAGAGGTGTTTAATGGACCCCTCTGGACTCTATGAGTCCTATAATACCCTCACAAGAAGTTTGGGTGGATTTGGAGAAGTTTTGACCCTAACCCTAGGTTAAACCCTAAAGGGGTGCAATTAGAGGCTAATGAAGGAAGAGGGGTCAAACCTTAATGGTTTGACTTGAAATTTTGGGGAGATGGTCTTGGTGACCAGAAAATGCGAATGTGAGAAATTGGATGGATTTGGAGTTGCCAATCCTAGGTAATAAACCCTTGGGTAGATTTGTAAATAATTAGGGTTTTGGGTTTTAGGAAGAAATAGTACTTAATGATTAACCATCTTCTGTCACCAACTTAGTTTTGATGTTATTAATCCCTGGAGATTTTGTTAGAGTCATTGAAAGACTTTTGGAGGTCCAAATTGTAATTATTCATATTGTTGACAATTTTTGGGATGAATAATTTTAGGGTGTTAGTTTTCTGTAATTGCATGAAACTTTGCTGGATGACCTTTCATACCAATATGTACCCACAATATTTTTCTCATAATTTATGAATTGATATTTTTGGTACCTCTAGTTCAATTTGGAATTAATTACAAATATATCCTTTGTGGCAATTACAGATGTAACCTTTATGGAATGTAGTCAAACTTTGTAGGGATGCATATTTTAGTGTGAACCACCTCTATATAAATTTGCATAAGGTTTTGAGTTCATATGAGGGTACCTCCTTTGGAATTTATTGGAAATAAATGGGTTTTGGAATTTTCAAAAATAGTAAATCTTGCTGGAATCTCCTACAAATTCATATCTACTGATTATTAGGTACCCTTGATTTATTTAAAAGGTTGGGTAGGCAATGGAAGTCAGAAAAGTGCACTTGTAGTTCAAACCTTAGGAAGTCGTATTTTGGAAAAATGGTTTTAAATATTAATATTATTGGGAAAATTATGGAACTCTGAAGTGGATCTTAAATCAGTAACATGGAACCCCAGTAAAAATATTGGATCATAGTGTTGATTATTTAATGTACCTCCCTTCATGAGCATCAAAACATTAAGGATGGTCTGCGTTTAGCAAATTAGCAGTTTTGGAGTTATAGGTCAAATTGGGGTATATTGATTGGAGATGCGGGAGTTTAATGGTGATTATATGACTATGTAAGGATCCCCGGAGTTAATTAGGGTTTGAAGAGTCCTAGGGTGGTGGGGTGCCACTCTTGGGGTAGGTCGTCCTGGGATTGACGAAAGATCGTCTTTTGCCTTAGACCTTAAAGCACTTAGTTTTAGATCAGGTAAAGTATTAAAGGGGTTTCCTTATGGGTAGTAACTAGTAACATTAAGTGTCTTGGGAATGGGAACTTTGGGGTGTCATCCCATAGTGGTTCCTAGTACCGTAGCGAGCCCCTCACAGGGTAACCCTCGGGAAGTCCAAGACTAACCCTAACTCATAGGAGTAAGACATTGTACAAGATTAACTAATAACACACTCATCCACACCCTGTGGTTTCAGGAGTTTAGTTGGTTTGGTTGTACGAGTCGTGGGCTCGGTGGTTGTAGCAGCAGACTAGTTAGTCTGGTGAGCTTGTGGCTCAGTAGTGCTTGATGGCGGGCAGGTTAGCCCGGGGAGCTTATGGCTCGGAAGGTTATTGATGGCGGGTAGGTTAGCCCGAGGAGCTTATGGCTCGGAAGGTTATTGATGGCGGGCAGGTTAGCCCGGGGAGCTTATGGCTCGGAAGGTTATTGATGGCGGGCAGGTTAGCCCGAGGAGCTTATGGCTCGGAAGGTTATTGATGGCGGGCAGGTTAGCTCGGGGAGCTTATGGCTCAGAGATAGGAAGTAGAACATGTTGCTTGTGCATTGAAGGTGGTGGGTCTTCGGTATTGGACGGTCGTTCACACCGACATCAATACGTCGACTCGGCGAGTGTGGTATTTACACTTAGCCTTGAAAGTCTGGCGGTCCAGTCAGCAAGAGTACGCAGACGCTCCGCGGGTTTAATGGAGGCGTACAATAGGTCTAGGTTAGGTAGTGTGAATACCAACCTAGAGGTGGGCGAGGACCAACCCACCGCTTCCGTTTGCCACTACGGGAGTATCCTGGGAGTCTAGCTCGCTCCAAAAAGGGGGAACTAAAGGTCTATGCGCATAGAGTCGAAGTGGGTGAGTTGCACTGTATGAACATAGCATAACAGCATACTCTGCATGTCATAGCATAAACATTGCATTCAACCTACCCCTAACGTATAAGTCGGTTATGGGACTTCTTATACGGTAGGCCCTGCTAAACGACCCCTCGGTCTATAGGTTTGTATGGGCATTCCTATAAATCGATGATTACTTTTATGTTACTTTACTTGTTAATATACATACTGCCTTACTATTCTTTGCATGCACTTTGCTATGCTTACTTTATGCTTCATATATATATACACTTGTGTAGTTGTAGATCCGCTGTCACCTGCTTTTGTTTTTACCCCTTGCTGTCCTCCGCTTCATCCTCCCGCACGGTGCCTAGGAGCCATTGGGGGTGGGGTGGGGAACATAAGGCTTAGTCTTTTTGACTAACGGTCGGTGGACCATATCATCTTAGGAGTTCGAGGAGACTCAGCAACATCAGAGAAACAGGTGCAGCAGGATCCGATTAGATGGACCCCACGACCATGCTACCATTGTCACCAGCCGGGACACACTCGAGTCAGATATCCCATGATGGGTGGAATCCCTCCAGCACAGCAACCAGGAGGCCGAAGGCGAAGACGTAGACATGGATTGCGAGGCAGCAACCGCAGGCCAAAAGAGAAGAAGCATCTAGTGTTGCAGCACCAGTGGAGTACAGGGTCTGCAGGGATGGGTCAGACTAGTCTGAGTACTCCGATTTCAGTGTCAGTGACGATTAGCTTTAGTTTTACTTAGTAGATAGCTTCCGCGAGTGATCTTGTAGTGAGGACATGATGTATAGGGCAAGGGCCCCTTTTATTATTCTAAACCCTTGTATCTCTTTTATTCAGTTAATATATGTGGACATTTATATTTCATGTTGATTCTGTGGACTTGTCTCCTCTTTTATGTACTTTTCTTCGTGATCGATTTGGCCGGCAGGATCGGCGTTTTGTAGTGGCGACCTTCCCGAGTGAAGGTGTCACCGCAAAACGGCGGTTCTGGGCCTAAGACCCGGTGGTTTTTGCAAAAAAAAAAATGGGGTCTTACATTAGGTCCCCTCAACAGGTGGGCACAACAACATCACCAGAACTTAGTCTGGGAAGCTGTCGCCCTGGCGACATTCACTGTCGCCAGCGACATTGCACAAAACCCTAATTTTGCTTCTAGCTGTGGGTGCTTCCTGGGGCACACCCCCAGGCATTGCTGCACATGCAGTAGCACTCCCACTGCCTCAGAACACCCAAATTCACCAGAACCCAATTCTGGGGAGCTGTCGCCTAGGCGACAGTCCCTGTCGCGCCAGCGACAGCTGGACAGAACTCCATTTCTGCCTTTTAACTTCGGGTGCTCCCCGGGGCACACCCCCGGGCGTTGTTGCGCATGCAGTAGCACCCTCTAGCCCTACGAGGCAAGTATAACAACACGGGGTTTTTCCCCGGCACGCACAATACCAAAAAGTATCACCAATCCGGACGAACCGTCTCGGATGGGCTTCACACAGCGCGCCTACGTCCATCTCACGCGTGGACTCTACATGAATGCAAGCTTTGACGGGGATAACACGAATCAACCCGTCGGAGGCCACGACCTCACCATTTTGGGTAGGGCCTCAACGATGCATGGGAAAGGACAAGAACATGTCCAAATGGGGTTAGAAGAGTTCGTTACCCTTAAACGCCGCTTCGAGCCCATGGCTTGACATTCCACACGGATGGAAAGGAGCGCCTTGCCTTCCTCTACGCGTAGCCACCAACTTTGAAGGGATTGGATGAGTGTAGCTCCTCCAAACCCAAGCTCCAAGCTAGGGTTTACTATTTCTCCTTCTTCTCCAAGCTCCTCTCTCTCTCTCTCTTAAGAACCCTTAAGGAAATAATGGAAAAGGATAGGTTTTTCGGCCTTCTATGCTGCCACCGAGCCTCCCAAGCCAAAACCAGCCCCCAAAGTCAAAGTGCAATCAATGCCCTCAATTTCGGCCACAAAGTCCAACTTTGAGTTGTCGCCCGGCGACAGCCGTTGTCGCCCTGGCGACAGCGATATGAACCGACATTGACCCGTCAACGCCGTCCGACAGCTCACTGCAGAACCTTCTCAACAGGACGCTATCGCCCGGGCGACTGCCACTGTCGCCGGCGACAGCTCTGGATTCCAGAATTCTGAATTTTCTGATTTGGGGTCTTACAACCCTCCCCTCCTTATAAGAATTTCGTCCCGAAATTTTATAAAAACACGCATATATACATATATCAAAAAAATGTCTTTACACAAGGGAAAAAAGATAAACGTCACCGAAACAGCTCGGGGAACTCCTCCATCATGGTCTGCTCACGCTCCCATGAGAGCTCCTCGCGACCGCAGTTGTCCCAACGGACCTTTACCATACGGATCGCCCTGTTACGCAACTGACGCACCTCAGCATCCACGATGCTAACGGGCCTGACCGCCGTCTTAAGCCCACTATCCACGGGCACCTGAACCGCCGCGACCACCTGCGTAGGCTCTTGCACTGCCTTCCGCAATACGGAGATGTGGAATACATCGTGTAGCCCGCTCAGTTCTGCCGATAGCGCAAGCCTATAAGCCGCCTCGCCGACGCGCTTGATGACCTCAAAAGGTCCAAGGTATCTCGGACTCAGCTTTTTCAAGTGCCGAATCCTGGACACGCCCTTGAATGACCTGATCTTCAAGTAGACCCAATCGCCAACGGCGAACTGGACGTCGCGGTGCTTCGCATTATAGTACTTCGCCTGCCTATCCTGCGCAACCAAAAGCCTCTCCCGGATCAAACGCACCGTCGAAGTCGCCTCTTCGACGTCTTTCCTCTTGAAGAGCTTCGTCTCGCCCGTTTCCGCCCAAGCTAAGGGAGTGCGGCACTTCCTGCCATAGAGGGCCTTGAAAGGCACCATCTGAATACTCGCCTGATAGCTGTTGTTGTACGCGAACTCAACAAGAAAGAGGTGATCTTCCCACCCATTGCCAAAATCCAGGACGCACATCCGGAGCATGTCTTCCATCGTCCTGTTGGTACGCTCAGTTTGGCCATCCGTCTGAGGATGAAAGGCCGTGCTAAACTGCAGCTTTCGTACCCAAAAGACGGTTGACTAGCCTCCAGTCGCTCGAAGTAAAGCGTCCATCACGATCACTGACGATGCTACGGGGCACACCGTGCAGTCGCACTATAGTATCAACATACAACTTCGCCAATTTCTCCACCGAGTCATCCCTCCGGTTGGGGATAAAGTGCGCCACCTTCGTCAGCCGGTCAACGACTACCCAGATGGCATCGTTCCCGCTCTGCGACCTCGGCAGTCCATGCACGAAATCCATGGAAATGTCATCAAACTTCCACTCCGGAACAGGCAATGACTGCAAAAAGCCACCGGGCCTCTGACATTCCGCCTTCACTAGCGCACAAGTGTGGCACTTGGCCACGTAGTGAGCGATGTCCCTCTTCATACCCGGCCACCAGAAAAGGACCTTCATGTCCTTAAACATCTTAGTGCTCCCCGGATGAACTGAATACCTGGTACGATGCGCCTTGTACATCAACTCATTGCGCAGCTCACCCACCTTGGGGACGCACAAACGATCACCTCTCCACAGCAACCCATCTCGAACCTGAAACTGGGCATCCGGCCCACCACCAGCATCCTCCGCGTAGCGCTATAAACTCGGATCGAGTTCAAAAGCCCGGCGGACTCTATCTGCGAGGTCGTACTACACCTCAGTCCAACTCAAACAGGCACCAGCACCGCTCCTCTTCTCTACGCAAGAAATACCCAAGGCCTCCAGGTCACGTATCAGGTGCTCATTATGCATCTGAATCCAGTTGGCCTGCGCTGGAGCCCTGCGACTGAGTGCATCCGCAACAACATTCCCCTTCCCGGGAGTATAGTGGATCTCGATGGTGAAGTCCCCAGGAACTCCATCCACCTCTGCTGCCGCATATTCAGCCCTTTCTACGTCAGAAGGTACTTCAGGCTCTTATGGTCCGTGAAGATATCGATCTTCAAGCCATACACATAATGCCGCCAAAGCTTCAGGGCAAATATCACAGCCGCCAACTCCAAGTCGTGGACCGGATAGTTTCGCTCGTGCACCTTCAGCTGGCGAGAGCCATACGCTATAACCTTGCCATGCTGCTGCAGAACGCAGCCAAGGCCGCTCCCAGAAGCGTCGGTGTAGCTCTCGTAGCCCTCCGTGCCGCAAGGCAAACATAAGATCGGAGCCGTCGTAAGCCGCCGCTTCAACTCCTCGAAAGCCTGCGCACACGCGGGCGCCCAAATGAACTCCTGCATCTTCCGTGTCAGCGTCGTAAGAGGCAGCGCGATCCGTGAGAAGTTCTCCACGAAGCGCCTGTAATAACCGGCCAGCCCGAGAAAGCTACGGACCTCCGCTACAGTAGAAAGGACAGGCCACTCCCTGATGGCCGCAACCTTCACCGAATCTACCGCCACACCCGAACCACTAACCACATGGCCCAAGAACGCCACGGAAGGAAGCTAGAACTCGCACTTCGAGAACTTGGCATACAGCTGGTTCCTCCTCAGAACCTCCAAGACTACTCGCAGGTGATCACCGTGCTCCTCCTCGGACTGAGAGTAGACCAGTATGTCATCAAGGAAGACGACCACAAACCGGTCGAGGTACTCTCGGAATGTCCGGTGCATCAAGTCCATAAACACCGAAGGCGCATTAGACAGCCCAAACGGCATCACGGTGAACTCATACTGCCCGTACCTCGTACTAAAGGCAGTCTTCGGGATGTCACACTCCCTGATCCGCACCTGATAATAGCCGGACTTCAAGTCCAGCTTCGAGTATACTGTCGAACCAACGAGCTGGTCGAACAAATCGTCTATCCTCGGAAGAGGATACTTGTTCTTCTCCGTCAGCTTGTTCAGCTCCTGATAATCGATGCAAAGCCGCAGGCTACCGTCCTTCTTTTTGACAAAGAGGACCGGTGCACTCCAAGGTGAGGAACTCGGACGCACGTAGCCCTGCTCAAGCAGCTCCTGCAACTGCAGCTTCAACTCGGCCAACTCTTTCGGAGCCATACGATACGGCGAGCGGGCCACAGGCTTAGCGCCTGGCACCAACTCAATCGTGAAATCTATCTCCCGCTGCGGTGGAGCACCGGGGAGCTCGCTCGGGAACACATCGGGGAACTCTGCTACTACCGGAACATCTACTTGGCTGGGCCTCAGCGTTGAAGCCTCCACAAGAGCAAAGAATAACTCCGCTCCCTGTCGCACTGCCTTGGACACCTGGAGAGCAGACATCAGCATCTTGCTCGATCCACGCATGCCTGCAAAGACCATCTCACAATCGACACCTTGCCCAAACCTCACCTCCTTGGTGGTGCAATCGATACACGCACGCTGTTCCGACAGCCAGTCCATACCGAAGATAACATCGAACTCAACCAGGGGGAGTAACGATGCCTTCAGGTCATACTCCCGACTACCAACTAGAACCTTTAAGCAGCAACTCCTCTCCACACGCATCGAATATCCATTCGGCAGTAGGACCTCCAGTCCATCTGCAGAAGCAATCGACGGCGCACCAATACGTTGGACAAAGTCCGACGATAAGAAGGAGTGCGAAGCTCCAGTATCGAAAAGCGCTCTCGCAGGAATGCCTAAAACATTTACATAGCCTACGCCGCCAAACAGGGTTAGCATGAACATTAGAACAGGTATATAAAACAGTAAAGACTGTATCTTAAATTGTACATGTCACGACGTCCTTGGCTTTGATAGCCTCCTGCTGATCAAGACTAAAGACTCTGGGCTGCGGGGGAGCCATACGGGAGGCAGTGGACTCAGCTGCCTTCCCCTTCTCAGAATAAGCTGGCACAGTCTTTTTCTCTGGCCTTGGAAGGCCACTGCGGCAATCCCGAGAGAAATGGCCAGGCTTGCCACAAGTGAAACAAATAAGAGGGCCACGTCCAGACGACGCGCCCGAAGCAGAGGGAGCTGACCCAGATACTCGAGCCTTCTTCCAGCGACTCAACCTCCGCAACTTTGTCGCACTCGGCGCTTTGCCCTCCGGCACTGCCTCGACCACAGCCACCTTGCCCTTCTCCCTGAGCATGTCCTGCTCAAGTGCTCGGGCTGAACCCACGAGGGTCGTGAAACCCTGCGCCAACGACCCTGTCAGAAGGTGCCGCAACTCAGTACGCAAACCCCCATAGAACCTGTTCACCCTTCTCTCCTCATCATCGAAAGAAGTTCCAGCATAACGCCCGAGGCGGGTGAACTCATGGAGGTAGTCATCAACCAGTCTACCACCCTGTGTTAGAGCCGAGAACTGGTTCTCCATCGCGATCTGCTGCGACTGAGGCGCATACCTTGCGAGGAAGATTCTCGAGAACTCTTCCATCGGCTACATCAACCAGTTGCCTTCCCGCAAACTGGCGCCTCTCAACCTCATCCCACCACCTCCTAGCTTCCTTTTCCAGCAAGTAAGAAGCAAAGGTCACCTTCTGCACTTCCTCTGACTGTGTCGCTGTCAGAATTCGCTTCACATGCGACAACCAGTCCTCGGCCTCAACTGGGGATTCAACCCCGGTAAACGGAGGAGGTCGAAATCCCAGAAAGTGCTTCAGCTGCTGCTCAGGAGCACGCCTCACGGGGACTTGCTCCACTCTTAGTGGCTCTAGGGCCACTTCCTGCACCGGAGGTTGGCCTTGCCTTTCAGGCTGGCCATTCAACGCAGCTAGAACGGCTTCAGTAACTAGTCGAACTTAACTCAGCAGACGGAGCTGTAGGGGCCTCACCAGACCCACTACTCTCATGCACATCACGGGGACGCGACGGTCCCGCTGCACTTCGAGTGCCCTACACAAGTGCAACACACAGTTAGGCGACAGCACAGTCGCAACTAACAACAAAAGGAACGCTCAGGTTCCAAAATCATGCAATTATTGTTGGTTTGTTGTTACATTTTATTCCTAAGTGGACATTTTTGGGTTTATTTTACGTCTCAACGGTAGTGCACACACGTGCTCACCACCCCTTAAAAGAATTCGTCCACGAATTCCGTAGAAGGATACAGAACCTTAGAAGCTGATACCAATTTGTAACACCCCCATCCGTTCAGAAGCATATAGCAGAAGGTCCGGCCGGGGCCCCACGCCATATACTACAAAACAAACGGAAACGTTACTTAATTGAATATGCAACGACACTATACCACGAAGCCTAACTCAGAGCATTATATGCGGAAGTAAAAGAGAGAGACAGAATTATAAACCACAAGACCCGAACTCGGGTATGTCCACTTCTATTAACTTGGAATAAAATGTTTTACAACACACAAAAGAGGCACGACGACCTTACAGTTTACCAACATCGGTGCGCGGGCCGGCCATACATGAAAACAGAAGAAAGGACAAAAGGCCTTCAAGGCCGTAGCAGCGCAGGGGCTTCAGCCCGCCAAGGTCCCGCTCGGTCCAGCTCCTGTACAACAAGCCCACCAAAGACGGTGGCAAAACAGGGCAACGATGAGCTAAAGCTGACCAAGTTATAACGACCCCACTCCTTCGAGGGGGTGGCAGTTCTAAACGTCCCTGCAAAATAGTCTCAACAGCATATATATATAAGAGTGCAACTAGCAAAGCCCACAACATTTCATACATATGCAACAACACAAACGTGGGAATGGCCTCCACGTCTCGTGCACTCAGGCACTCTTTGGTGTACTACGCCTTCCACCACCATCCACTCTTGATGGCTTTGCCCTTCGAGGCTAAAGTCGGCGGCCCGAATACCAGGGTCCTCCGTGCTTTAATTGTGAACATAACGTAGTCCGAAGAATCTGTCCCATTGCCTCCCGACATGCTGAACGAGGCTTACTAATCAGGTGCTGCAATGGTGCGGTTTCAGGTTCGCCAAATGCCCGTTGTTCACAGCTCTCGTTGTACAACACGAAAAGCGGGTATGGCGTCCCCTCAGCCCAGGTATTCTCAATTAGCCGGCACCACGGGCCGCTAAGTCATCCAACAGGACACCCCCCACAGGTCGGGTACACCGGCCTCAGGTCCCCTCAACAGGTGGGCACAACAACATCACCAGAACTCAGTCTGGGAATCTGTCGCCCTGGCGACATTCACTGTCGCCAGCGACAGTGCACAAAACCCTAATTTGGCTTCTAGCTGTGGGTGCTTCCCGGGGCACACCCCCAGGCATTGTTGCACATGCAGTAGCACTCCCACTGCCTCAGAACACCCAAATTCACCAGAACCCAATTCTGGGGAGCTGTCGCCCAGGCGACAGTCACTGTCGCACCAGCGACAGCTGGACAGAACTCCATTTCTGCCTTTTAACTTCAGGTGCTCCCCGGGGCACACCCCTGGGCGTTGTTGCGCATGCAGTAGCACCCTCTAGCCCTACGAGGCAAGTATAACAACACGGGGTTTTTCCCCGGCACGCACAATACCAAAAAGTATCACCAATCCGGACGAACCGTCTCGGATGGGCTTCACACAGCGCGCCTACGTTCATCTCACGCGTGGACTCTACATGAATGCAAGCTTTGACGGGGATAACACGAATCAACCCGTTGGAGGCCACGACATCACCCTTTTGGGTAGGGCCTCAACGATGCATGGGAAAAGACTAGAACATGTCCAAATGGGGTTAAAAGAGTTCGTTACCCTTAAACGCCGCTTCGAGCCCATGGCTTGACGTTCCACACGGATGGAAAGGAGCGTCTTGCTTTCCTCTACGCGTAGCCACCAACTTTGAAGGGATTGGATGAGTGTAGCTCCTCCAAACCCAAGCTCCAAGCTAGGGTTTACTATTTCTCCTTCTTCTCCAAGCTCCTCTCTCTCTCTCTCTCTCTTAAGAACCCTTAAGGAAATAATGGAAAAGGATAGGTTTTTCGGCCTTCTATGCTGCCACCGAGCCTCCCAAGCCAAAACCATCCCCCAAAGTCAAAGTGCAATCAATGCCCTCAATTTCGGCCACAAAGTCCAACTTTGAGCTGTCGCCCGGCGACAGCCGCTGTCGCCCTGGTGACAGCGATATGAACCGACATTGGCCCGTCAACGCCGTCCGACATCTCACGGCAAAACCTTCTCAACAGGACGCTATCGCCCGGGCGACAGCTCTGGATTCCAGAATTCTGAATTTTCTGATTTGGGGTCTTACACCCGTATCCTTACTTGAATTCGTTTAGCTTAATTTATGCAAACCATTTTGATAATTTTGAGCTTGCCTTTGAACGTTAATGTTGCTTTAATTTTCTTTATTTCATAAATTATTATTGTGGCTTATTCTTGTGGTTGTACGAATCCCGTTATGGTTCATCTTGTAAGGCGTTCGAGAAAACATCTTTGAATAACGATTAACGGGTTTAGTGAAGTTTTTCGTTGAGAGTTATTTATGCGTGAAATTTTGGTTTGGCCGCTTTGGACTACCTCGGTTACAATTGTCTTTTTGAAAAATATAATATTTTTAAAAAATCCTAATTCAGGATTACATCATGTA
Source organism: Dactylorhiza incarnata (assembly GCA_033032865.1). NCBI lineage: Eukaryota > Viridiplantae > Streptophyta > Magnoliopsida > Asparagales > Orchidaceae > Dactylorhiza > Dactylorhiza incarnata. The sequence continues at coordinate 3,256,582 of JAWHQI010000266.1, read as the reverse complement.
CGTTGAGAGATTCGTGAATACAAGATCATTAATATATAAACATAATTGCATGCACTCCTAGAGATAGGGCGACATAAATTCTTCGGAATAGAGTCAAATCCAATATAGGGGTTCACTCAATCTTATGGGTTTGATTAGAAAGAGATTACAATAGATCAACCTAAGATTAGTTGATAGTAATTCTTAAAAGAGATGCTTTCAGAATTTAGAAACTCGCACGTTAAGAAGTTATGATTGACTTTTAAGTTACTTTATTTTCATTCCAAATGGATTCTTGATCAAATACTATTTCCAAGATATCTGATTTCATTTCATTTAAAATCATTGCACTTTTCTTTTAATTACCCACAAATTTCCACAAATAAAATAATAAAAATTTAGTGAGTAATAATTATCAACAACTCTGAGAAATATGATACTTAATATTTTCTATAAAAATATCTTATACTATAATATATGATAGTACACTTGCTTAATGAGATTATAATTTGAAAATAAGCTAAAAGCATATCAAGTTTTTGGCGCTGTTGTCGAGAAATTTTCTTTTCGTTGATATTTCAAAGCAAAGATTTTATTAATTTTGTGAAATTTTTATTTCTTTTTCCTTGTTTTCCTAATGTATGGGGTTGGTGGAGGATATTCATGAGGTGGTTCGTAGTCCTACTTTACTTCGCACAATAATGATAGTGCATTGAAACTTGATACAAATTATGTTTGTCATGCACGGACAAAGCATATTAAGATTGAGCATCACTTTGTTCGCCAGAAAGTACTTGATGGATCTCTTGTCGTGGAATGTGTTCGGAGTCAAGACAACGTCGTTGACATTTTCACTAAACCTCTGTCTAAGGGGTCATTTGAGCGCCTTCGCGGGTTTCTCAGAAAGAAACACAATAGTCTCTGCACAGATCTTTGTAGTCGACGCTCCAGTCAAACTTGTTCTTGACGTACGTCGAGTTCTCCCCTCCTATCGACGTTCTGCTCTTACTGAACAAATGGACATAAGGCGTGGCAATCTCAGCTTATACTTCTCGATCCATGTTCGATCCACGTTTTGGATTATACATAAGGCGTGATATTAAAGAAGTAGTTTGGAGTTGTAGAATTAATCTTATCCATCCAATATGTGACAAGATTTTGATCTCATCCATCCAATGAAGTGAGAGAAAGAAAGAGAGAAGAGATAGGGGGAGAGATGGAGAGGGAATCTTTATAGTCATCCTATACCTACATTTAGGGATATGATGGAGAGGGGGAGAGAAGAGAAAAGGAGAGAGAAATTATTTTTTTATGTAAAATTTTACATTTTTTTACAAAATAAAATAGAAATATTGATTCATATTTTTGTATGGTCATTTTAAGTACTCGAATGTATACGTTTTGAATATATATATATATATTTATACATACGAGTGATAGGCACGGGCCTACCGCACGGGAGGGCGACATTCGGCGTGGGTGCGACATTCGGTGTGTGGGGGGGGGGGGGACAACATTCGGCGTGGGGGGGGCGACATTCGGCGTGGCGGGGGTCAACATTCGGTGGGCATCAACTTTCGGCGGTCGACAATATTCTGCGGGCGGCACCATTCTGTGGGCGGCATCATTCAAGGGGGTGACATCATTCGGCATGCGGCTAAATTCGGCGAACGGCTAAATTCGGTTCGCGATATACGGCGGGCAACGACATTCGGCCGGGTCGGCGACATTGGTTGTGGGTGGGGGCATTGGTCGTGGCTGGGGGCATTCATTGTAGGCGGGGGCATTCGTTGTGGTCGGGGTCATTCGTCGTGGGCGGGGGCATTCGTCGTTTTTAGTCGTCGTGTTTAGGCCATTCATGTTTAGGGTTTATTTCGTGTTTAGAGTTTAAGGTTTAGAGTTTCGGGTATAAGGTTTAAGGTATAAGGTTTAGGGTTTATTCATCGTGGCGGGGGTCAACATTCGTGTTTAGGGTTTAGGGTTTATTTCGTCGTGTTTAGTCGTCGTGGGCACAATTTTCTTTTTCTTGAGGATGCGAGAGATTTGGTAAGATATACCCTAAGTCTATTGGTACCTAGGCTCCGTTTGGGGGGACTTATTTTCACCGGTCAAGCGGTTACTACCGCATGAACCGGAGCTTGATCGATGAAAATAAGTCCCCCCCCCCCCCCCCCCCAAACGGAGCCCTAGTCACACATAGAATAAAACATATCATTACAACCAAAAAAATTAAGAGATAAGATGAATCCACCCAAAAATCTAAATTTTAGAAATCAATGGGCTCAAAATAAAACGCTTGGCGGAGAAAAAAAAGGTAATGCAGGTCATTTTATAAAACTAAAAAAGCGTGATACATGAAGCCAAATGTGGAGGAGAACCAATAGAAAAAATAAATTCAATGTCCATAAAGTGGAACTCTCTACAAACAATTATTCCTGAGGAAGATCTCTAGACTATAAAAATAATTTGAGCAATAGATATAATAGATTGAACAAAATTCACCAGCAACCAATAAAGAAATTAGAAATATATATGAATTATTAATATGTAATCAATTACCATCGCCTACTTTTTTTACCTCCTGAGAGAGTCAATTTTCTTATCACAATGGTTACCCCCAGCATCAACTAATGTGGTTTTCTGAATTTCCATTGGCAGGAAATTGGAAGACATTAGGGTGAGGGACAGGTTGCTCAACTTCTCTACTGTTCCGTTAAATGTTCGCCGCCCTTCTTTTTAATTTCATTGCCTTGGATGATTAAGAAACAAATGGCATCCAATTAATTGGACAGAGAACTCCAGGGTCTAGGCTGTCAGATGCAGGGGAGGTGCAAACGATGGTGGCGAGGAGGGACGGGGGAGATGGAGGCGGTGCGGGGATTTCCCGTGGAAGGAGCGACAGCGAAATGTGCTGTTGGGGCAGTGAAGGAGAGGCAGAGTCGGGGGGAGATGGACGCAAGGAGCGGCGGAAGATGGAGGCGATTGAAGTGGTGGGGGAGTTGGCGGCGAGGAGAGACGAGGGAGATGGAGGCGAGGAGCGACGGCGAAGGTGGAGATGGAGGCGAGGAGTGGTGGAGATTAGCGGGGAATAGAAGGGACCAATTCATTTCGTGGAAATGAAGAAATGACATTAGTGCAGGCGTTTTTTTGGTGGTTTATTAAAATCTTACTCAAATTTCCTTTTTATTTCCTATTTATCTTAGCGGGGAACAGAAGGGCCTATTTCCTTTTTATTTTAATTTATTAAAATCTTGCTCATATTTAGTCTCACATTGTGAGAATAAGTTATCTATTCCGGTATAAATTAAACAAACGACATTCAATATTTGAAAATTGATGTATTTCGGTCAAGCTACAATAATTGCAATGCTTCATCGGGGCAGGCTATATGCTAACACTGCGTAGCGTATTTTTGGTGGTACCTGATTCAAATTCAATTATTTTAACATAGTTTTAGGCCACCCACTAGTAGGTTTAGGTCGCTCCCTAGTAGGTTTAGGTCGCCCCCTAGTAGGTTTAGGAGACCTACAAAAAAGTGGAGAGAGAGAGAGAGCGGGTTGATCCGACGGTTGATGAAATATCATTCGAGTTCGACGACCGTAATCATTTCAATGGATTTAAAATTCATGGGTTTGTTATTTCTTTATATATGGTACGAGTGACAGTGCACGTGCCCCCCCCCCCCCGTTCTGGCGGCGACATTCTACGGGGACCGCGACATTCGGTAGCGGCAACGACGACATTTGGCGGGGGAGCTCTATATTTATATACGTATATATAAAACCTAATTCAATGTTTAACAAAAACCATATGGTGTGATGATTGTCATCTTTGCTTGACATAGTGGAAACTCGGGTTCAATTCTCACCATTGACAATTTTTGTGAGATTAAAAAATGGGTCATATAACACTCCTACATATACATATATATGTATGTACATATACATATATATGTATGTACATATACATATATATGTATGTACATATACATATATATGTATGTACATATACATCTGTATGTACATATACATATGTATGTATATATATATATTGTTAGAAAATTCAGGGTGCGTGCGTCACCAAATTATGCTATCGAAAATTAAATGCAGCACAAAATAAAACTAAAGTGGTGACACTACGACTATGCAGGATCGTTCTTATTCAAAAGCTACCGGTCTCAACTGGAGTATTAAAATAGTATAGAATTTTCTAATCAAGCGAAATACACAAAATTATAATACTGAAATGAACGGCTATATAATTGAAGCGCGGAAGCTTAATTTATACTGTTCTTAGATTCAGCCTCGTGCTTCATGATGGCGGAGGTTCACGGCAGTTGCGATGTGTTGTGCTTTATGAAGTCGGCGGCGTTGGCGGATTCCGCCAGCATACAAGTATTTATTTATTGGATCACTACAAAGGAAAAGTTAGCACAAAATTCGAGCATATATATATATATATATATAAGTCAATCGAGATTGTATTTGTGATACTTGATCCAATTTGATCTTAAACCAGTGAATGAAGAGTATGGATATAATTATCTGTCTATACAGATCAAATGACATCAGTTATTCCTTATCAAAATAAGTTGATAACTGAAATGAATACCTGGTTCTGGGAGTGTCTGGATTAGAACAGATTTTCTCTTATCTCAAAAGCTGCAGAAGTTTTATTGCTCTTGGCAAAATAGAGGAGAAGAGATCTAATAGGAGAAAGATGAAGATCCAAGTTGCTATAAACTCCTGATGTTCAGATCTTGCTGAGGCCGGCGATGAAGCTCCAGTGAAAACCCGCGAGGATGTCAGACGAGGATCTGCAATGGATCCGAGGAGGTGAAATATTCCCTGTCGTCGAGAATGAGAGAACAAGACCAGAGTATTCAACGATCAGCTTGCAGAAAAACAATGGCCGGCTTCACATCTACAAGCAGTGAATTACGAGACGATCTGACCCACCTATCAAAGGCTTCGACCGTTCGTGCGACTGGACTAACGCACGCTCGTAGGAGTCCAAATAGACTCAAATATTGCGTACGACTTTACCGGGACGTCTCGATGAATCAAGTCCACCAAACGGAAAATATCTAACATTCTCCCACTTGGACTTTATTCATCGTAATTTATGACGTTCCGACAAAATCTTCACTAAACTTAAGGGTACCAACTAGCGAACGCAATATTGAGTTTACTCCCACGTCAATCCGGTCCAACCAAAACCTTCACTCCGAATTAATGGCGGCAACCGCATCATTGAGCGACAAGGGACCTTCCATGGTCACAGCAGCTTACGGATTCAATCGACATGGACAAAGCGCGGTTATATAAAAATTTAGAACAACATAATGAAAATGTGCACATGAAGGCTGTTCTAATTTGGTGGTCAACCAAACTTCTCAAATGAATGCACTAAATCATGCTACGAGAAGTTCTTAAGTGTTCAAAAGAACAAGTATGTCCAATCTTAAGATTTTAGATTCACGTGTCAAAAGACATACAAACAGGCCTTAATCCAAAATGTAGTGCCCTGGGCCTTATGCTCTGACTGACACAAGTCATGAGACTTTTAATGTAGTGTGACATGTCACATAAATTTTCACGAATATCGAAACTTAATGATATTCCTAAATAAATATTCCTTAACTTTAAAAGTGCAATAAAATGACAGATAAATGAAACGGAGCTCCATGCAGCCTCCCACTAATCTAGTACATCAAATGACTCCTTAAGCCCCATATTGAAGACATGCTTCTGAAACACATTGGGGCGAAGTCCTTTAGTAAGTGGATCGGCTAACATGTCATCTGTCCCTAATGCTCCACTGTAATGTCACCCTTCTTGACCAATTCCTTAACGGTCAAAAATTTAATTTCCATATGCTTAGACCCTGTGATACTTTTATTGTTCATCGAGAACATAACCGCAGAAATATTATCACAGTACAACCGAATGGGTCCAGCTATTGAGTCGATGACCTTTAACTCAGTAATAAAATTCTTAAGCCACACCGAGTGAGTAGAAGCTCCAAAAAGAGCAACAAACTCCGCATGCATTGTGGATGAAGTGATGAGTGTCTGTTTGACACTCTTCCACGAAATGGCCCCGCCAGCAAACTTAAAAATATAACCTGAGGTAGACTTTCTATCATCCTCACACCCCTACAAAATCAGAATCCGTATACCCCATTAACTCAAGGTTCTGTACTCTATGGTAAACCAATTTCACATCCTTAGTTCCCTTCAAATACCTTAAGACTTTCTTGGCAGCCACCCAATGAGCAGGTCCTGGGTTCGACTGATATCTTCCTAGAAGTCCTACTGCGAAGGCAATGTCCGGTCTGGTACAGACTTGGGCATACATTAAGCTTCCTACCGCACTAGCGTAAGGTATATCTTTCATACACTCTCTCTCTGTATCGTTCCTGGGGCATTGTGCTAAGCTAAGTTTATCACCCTTAATCACAGGTACGTCACCAGGCTTACAATCAAGCATGCTAAATCTCTCAAGTACACGCTCGACGTAGGCTTTCTGAGAGAGTGCTAAAGAATAGTGAGATCGATCCCTAATGATCTCAATTCCTAGAACGAAGGATGCCTCTCCAAGATCTTTCATATCAAAGTGTTTTGACAGAAATTGCTTAGATTCATGCAATAACGCCAAATCACTACTAGCAAGTAAGATATCATCTACATAAAGAATTAAGAAGATGTATCGACTCCCACTGATCTTGAGATATATGCAGCGGTCTACCTAATTTTCTACAAAACCAAAAGAAGTAACCACCTCATCAAATTTCAGATACCATTGTCTAGAAGCTTGCTTCAAACCATATATGGATTTATTAAGTTTACACACAAGCTGGTCGGAATGACCAGACTTGAATCCCTCAGGGTGCACCATATAGACTCCTTCGGCAAGATCGTCATTCAGGAATGCGGTCTTTACATCCATCTGGTGTAGCTCCAAATCATAATGAGCTACAAGTGCCATTATCACTCTGAAAGAGTCTTTAGAGGAAATGGGAGAAAAGGTTTCGTTATAATTGATTCCCTCTCTCTGCGTAAATCCTTTGGCTACCAGTCTGACCTTAAATCGCTCGACCTTACCTTTAGAGTCTTTCTTGGTCTTAAACACCCATTTAGAACCAATGAGCATACAGCCTTTGGGTAACTCAACTAACTCCCATACTTTATTCAGCTTCATAGACTTCATCTCGTCTTTCATCGCATCCCACCACAGATCAGTTTGAGGTCCAGACACAACCTCATCAAATGTCACTGGGTCAACTACATAACCTATGTCAAAATCACTCTCGCCCAGATAGACTTCATAGTCTGAGGAAATTGCAGGCCTTCTCTCCCTAATGGATCTCCTAACAGGTGGATGAACCTCCTGAACTTGCGGAGGAACCTCAACTGGGATCGGTGGTAAAACTGGATCCACATCCTCCACACGCTCCATCACGGGTTCAGGCACCACAGGATCTCCCACTAAGGGCACAGATAAATTAATAGGCATGATTTCCTCGACTTCATTAATAGTACGAGAGCAACTCGGTTCGTCAGCGACATCAAACTCTAAAAATTTGGCTGTTTGAGACTCCACAATTCTGGGTCCTCCTGAAGGGGAATAGAACTTAAATCCCTTAGAGTGATCTGGGTAGCCTATGAAATATCAACGACAAGACCTAGGGGCGATCTTACTTTCCGATGGGTTGTATAAACGGACTTCCGCAGGACAACCCCAAACGCGTAAATGATTAAGGCTAGGTCGTTTACCAGTCCATAACTCAAAAGAGGTTTTGGGTACTGACTTAGACGGGACTCTATTAAGGATGTACACTGCAGTCTTAAGCGCTTCGCCCAACAAAAATTCAGGAAGATTTGTCCTACTCATCATACTCCTCATCATTTCATTTAGGGTGCGATTCTGCCTTTCGGCCACACCATTTGCTCAGGACTACCCGGCATGGAGTATTGGGCTACAATGTCACAACTCTCCAAGTATCTGGCAAACGGATCTTTATGTTGCCCGGAGGCATCATGTCTACCAAAATACTCGCCACCTCTGTCAGACCAAAATATTTTGATGACTTTCCCTATTTGTTTTTCAGCTTCAGTCTTGAAAATCTTGAACTTGTCAAGAGATTCAGATTTTTCTTTAATTAAATACAAATATCCGAAACGGGAGTAGTCATCTATGAAGGTAATGAAATAGGTGCTCTTACAGAGGATAGTGGAATAAGGACCGCTGATGTCCGTATGAATAACCTCTAATAAACTTGAACTACGAGTTGAGCCTTTCTTTTTAATCTTGGTCATTTTGCCTCTACAACAATCCACACATGTCTCTAGGTCACTGAAGTCTATAGTAGGAAGAATACTTTGCTTAATTAATCTCTCCACTCTTTCCCTAGAGATATGTCCTAATATTTTATGCCATAGCATGAAAGACTGTTCCTTAATTAGAGGTCTTTTAGTGACAGCATTTTCTACATTATAAGAGGTAGCATAATAATTAATAGGTGCAAGACATATTCTATATAAACCATTAGATAGAGAACATTGGCCAATAAACTATGATTCATAAAATAACTTAATTAAACCAGCAGAAATATTAAAACCATAACCAAGTCTATCTAATGCAGAAACTGAAATCAAATTCCTTCTAAATGAAGGAATATAAAATATGTCTCTCAATAAAAGTTCATATCCTGAATCAAGGAATAAACAAATGTCCTCGATGAACTCCACATCCACCTCAGCATTGTTGCCGACTATGAGCCTGCACTCACTCTTGCTTTGCCTCCTCCTTTTGATGAACCCCTGTAGTGTGTAAGCAACATGATTAGTTGCTCCACTATCGAGCCACCAAGAACTAGATGAGGCTTCTATTAAGTTGGATTCACAAAGGATAAGAGCTAACGGGTTACCTTTATGTGCAAAACCACGTTTCTCCATCCAAGATTTAAATTTTAAGCACTCGCTCTTCACATGCCCCTTCTTTCTGCAAAAGAAGCAGCTAAGAGGCTTCTTTCCACCAGCTAATAGTGCATTTTGGTAGGATCTTTGGACTTCTTCTTCTTGAAAGGGGACTTGACTATAAGCAGTGCAGTGTTCGTCTTCTCATTCTTCAGTTCCTCCTCCTCAACAACACAACGCGTTATCAGATCATTTATCTTCCATGCCTCGTCCTGGGAATTTTAGGTGGTCTTCAGGATACTGAACTCTGCAGGGAGAGTGTTGAGTGCCTGGTGCACAATCAACGCTTCAGGGAGAGTAATCTCCATATCCTGCAGTTTGGTCTGGAAATATACCATCTTTAGTATGTAGTCACGGACTCCGCCTCCTCCTGAATACCTCATGGAGAAGAGGTCCTGAATCAGAGTCCCGATTTCAGCATTTGAAGACACCTTGTACCTCTGCCCAACGGCAGTCAAAAAATCCCTAGCGACGGTCATGTCAGGAAGACCACTCAGTAGGTGCTCTGGAATGGAACGCTTCATAGTCAACAAGCAGATTTTGATTGACTTGTTCCAAGCACCATAAAAATCCTTCTCAGCTTGAGTGCTGGTCGCTGTGAGGACTGTAGGCTGGTCGGTATTCATGGCCATCTCTATATCCGTCATCTCTAAAGCAAACATGATGTCGGATTTCCACTTCTTAAAATTTGATCCAGTGAATTTCTCAACGGTCGCCATATTATTGTGTACTGTAAAGGTGACTGTATAGAGAGAAAAGAAATATTAGAAACAAATAGGGAAACAGTGGCTATAAAACCCTAAATAGCACACTATGTAGAGAATCCGGGCGTGTCAGCGCGCAACACCTTTGGGCAGACTACGCGCCACACAATTAGTGATTCTCAATACAAGAACGAGCAACAGTTACACTTGAACTTTTCGCGGTCCTACCACCTTTGGGCAAATAGATTGCTAGAGCCTCGCACTACCGTCCAAATGTCCGTATGTATCCCTCTGAACCTATTGCGCAAGCACCTCCTTTGGGAGAATGAATGTGCATTAGTCTCAGAGAACTCCCTAAAACATGTGAAACCGTAATCTCACAAATTGACACGAAAAGGCCACTTTGGCGGCTACAGTTCTTATCAATCCACGAGACCCTTTCACACTGGGATATCTAAAAATTGCCCTAAATTAATATCGTGTTTCTTTTGCTTAATGACGTGTGGGCACTTAATCGTCTAAAGAAAACACAACAATTTTGTCGGGAATTGATTAATTAATGCACTTTAGTTGTTCAATCCTTTATTTTATTTCTCTCAAAATGAATGAGTTTTAATTTTTGTGTTCTTACTTAATTTAATTAGAAAATTAATTACTCCAATTAATGAAGGAGACCAATAATTTTGAAATAAGTTCGCTCTGATACCAACTGTTAGTAAATTTATGGTGCGTGCGTCACCAAATTATGCTATCGAAAATTAAATGCAGCACAAAATAAAACTAAAGTGGTGACACTACGACTATGCAGGATCGTTCTTATTCAAAAGCTACCGATCTCAACTGGAGTATTAAAATAGTTAGAATTTTCTAATCAAGCGAAACATACAAAATTATAATACTGAAATGAACGGCTATATAACTGAAGAGCGGAAGCTTAATTTATACCGTTCTTAGATTCAGCCTCGTGCTTCATGATGGCGGAGATTCGCAGCAGTTGCGATGTGTTGTGCTTTATGAAGTCGGCGGCGTTGGCGGATTCCGCCAGCATACAAGTATTTATTTATTGGATCACTACAAAGGAAAAGTTAGCACAAAATTCGAGCATATATATATATATAAGTCAATCGAGATTGTATTTGTGATACTTGATCCAATTTGATCTTAAACCAGTGAATGAAGAGTATGGATATAATTATCTGTCTATACAGATCAAATGACATCAGTTATTCCTTATCAAAATAAGTTGATAACTGAAATGAATACCTGGTTCTAGGAGTCTCTGGATTAGAACAGATTTTCTCTTATCTCAAAAGCTGCAGAAGTTTTATTGCTCTTGGCAAAACAGAGGAGAAGAGATCTAATAGGAGAAAGATGAAGATCCAAGTTGCTATAAACTCCTGATGTTCAGATCCTGCTGAGGCCGGCGATGAAGCTCCAGTGAAAACCCGCGAGGATGCCGGACGAGGATCTGCAATGGATCCGAGGAGGTGAAATATTCTCTGTCGTCGAGAATGAGAGAACAAGACCAGAGTATTCAATGATCTGCTTGCAGAAAAACTATGGCCGGCTTCAGATCTACAAGCAGTGGCTCCTCCGTTGTCAGCGGTTTCACACGAGGAGAAAGATGCAGCGATTCTGGCTTGGAGATGGAGATCCGACCAGCAGCCACTCTTCACGATGAAAGAGGAGATGGGAAATGCTAGGGCCGGCTGCAGTTACACGATGAAGAGGGAGAGAAGAATAGGAGACCCGTTTTTTAACCCTAGTGTTGACGCCAGGAAAATCCTGACCTCAAAATTCGGACCTTTGCAGCCGGAGGCTACTTACCCAGCTGTCCGACGAGATGGTCAAGCTGGCGACTACGAGGAAGCTAGGAGAGCAACAACAACAGGACCCCAGGTGCTGCGGCAGGGAGGTCCCACCACGTACCCGGAAGCTCAAAGGAGTCTTCCCCTCCACAACCATGAATGGCCGAGCAGGGTACGAGGAAGGCACCGGCTTGGCTAGCAAGCAGGGGTGACGGGCACGAGAATTCGGAAATAGGGATCCAGAAGCTCAAGCACAGGTGTCAATCCAAGTACCCCTGGGGTCCTATTTATAGGCAACCAAGGGGTAGGGGGGTTTTATAGCCCAGCCCTAACCTGGCGACATACGGGATACTCGGCATGTATCTCCGACCATAGTCGCCAATCTGGCGAGTATTATTTGCTGCTCGCACAAGCCGGGCCAATACTCGCGCAGGTCTTCTGTGGCTTGCCGGGCACCTGGGGCGACATACGGGATACTCGGCACGTATCTTCGGCCATAGTCGCCCATCTGGCGAGTATTTAGCCAATACTCGCCAAGCTCACTTTTGCTCCTGCTGGCTGATTTGTCTGCCTCTTTGACTTTGACCTCTGCCTACGTGGCCTTGAGTGGGTCCTACCCTCGGAGAATAAGGGTTGTACACAATCCCCGCTCTTTGCGAGTAACATTGTTGCTCGGAAAGAAACATCCAACCTTTATTCGACGAGCTTCTGTCTGGGCGAGTATTGGGAGATACTCGGAATCTTGTCGGCCGTCGTCTGGGCTCTATATATAGGGGGGGGGGGTCTCTGACGGAACCAACTTTCTGCACTCGCCTACAATGTTGCTAGCTTTTGCTGAGGCTGCCAAAAAGGCCAAGGCTGATCTCGCGAATCTGATCGGCGTTCCCACTCCTCCTTCTCGCATGGACGCCGAGGTATACGCCTTCCTTGCTAATAAGAAGAGGAAGAGGGCGGCTAAGAAGAAGAAGAGAGAGAAGAAGAAGGGGGCGACTATGGAGAACGTCGCCGATCCTCTGAGCGAGCAGCGTCAGCAGCTGCTGGAAGATTTGGGTCTCTCTCACGAGGGGCTCTCTCCTTCTCCTGCTCCTCATCCTCCTTCGGCAGAGGTCGCCCCAGAGGCGAGTAGGGCTGGGGCCCAAACTCTAGCCCAACCGGACCTTCCTCCTCCGCGAGGTGAGCTCTTTAGTTGCTGTTCTGAAGACTATGCTGCTATAATAACCACTCCTGGCGAGATTTCTGATGCTTTTTGCTTCTGTTTTCAGATCCGCCGAGTATCGAGGTTCGGGAGGAACCTTTGGACGCTCTGCCGCTGCGATCATCCTCGATGATCTCGCCTGAGGGTGGGTCTCGGGGTGGTCGCTTGGTGAGGATTCTCCACAACTCTTCTGTGGAGAAGAGGCCGATGAGCGAGCATGGGGCTCCTCTCTCAAGCATCAACCCTCCTCCGCCACCACCTACCTTGCGACCAGAACCGGCGAGCAGCTCGCACCTACCCGGGGTCGTGCTGCCGCCTCCTCCTCCTGGACTTCCGCCCTCAGTGGCTCCTCCGGGCGATCAGCGCCCTTCTACTTCAACTGCTCCCTCTACCCACCAAGGGGAGTCCTCGCGCAGCGGCGGGACTGGAGGGTCTTCTGCCTTCTTCGCTCCCAAGGGTGGAGGGCGCGTAGGAGATGGTTTCGGCCGGGGGAACATGCCCTTCAACCGGGATCATCCTGGCGGCCATTCTACTCGTCGAGATGGCGTCCATCGCTCTCCCTCCCCGCACCGAGGAAGGGCTTCTCGTCATCGGCGATCTCGCAGCCCTGCTCGCCGACGCTCCCGTAGTCCTCGGCCAGGTACTTGGTCGCTGCTTTTGGATAGTTGCCACCGCTCTTTTGATTCTGCTGGAGTTCTGACTCTTCATCTGCTCTTCTGCAGGTCGCGCTCATACTCCCGTGGGAGCACTGATCGACGTCGTTGGGCTCCCCCCTCGCGAGTACCAAGAGAAAGCTACTCGCACCATCTTGGACTTGGAGTCCAGGATAGAGCGGCTATCGATCTGCGAGGCCTCATCGGCGCTTGACTGAGGTGGAGTCGCGGGTTGAGCGCCTAGCGACCAGTGACCCTCACCGCCGCCTGACTGATTTGGAGGCGCGAGTATCCCGGCTGGAGGAGTTTGATACTCGCCTGTCGGGTACTGAAGCTCGCCTCCAGTCTATCAGCGACTTGGAGCGCAGGGTGGCACGGATCGAGCACCGGCAGCAGCTGCATCAAGACGAGCTGGTCGGGATGCTGGCGAGGATGGGTTCGGTGGGGAGGATGGCGAGGATCGAGGACCAGCCGCGACAAGGCGAGGACGCTATGTCTGTGGCCTCCGAGCATTTCAAGCGTGCTCGCAGCATGGACATCCTCAACCTCAGGATCCCCAGGCGACCACTCAAGCGCAACCCTAGTTGTTGCCCTTTCTTCAGTTTCTTCTTCTTTGTATCTTGTAGCTCCTGGCGAGCATGCTTTGTATCTTTGAACAGCTTATTATTTGAAGTAGTATTGATTTGCCGAGTAATTGAATGAGCCTTTCATTCTTGTCTTGCTTTACTTTATCTGTTGTTGTTTGAATTTTTTCTATCTTCTTTTTGCTGTTTGCCGAGCATATGTTGAATGTCGCCTGCATCCTGGCGAGTTTCTTCGTGTTTCTCTGATGCAGGTACTCGCTAGCTGAAGGTCGACATTTTGACATGCTCTGAGCTTTTGGCGATTTACTTCGATACTCGCCACCCCTAGTCGTACCCGCGGAGTCGTGTTCGACAAGCCAGGCTACCCGACTACTATAAATAGGGGGTGGGTGAGTCTTAAAATACGCTTTCGGCGATCTCTGGCTTCTTGAGCGAGTATCTTTCAGACCTCCTCTCTTCGCCCTTCTTCCAATACTCGCTCTCTTCCCCAAGATGACTGACGAGGCGAACATCAGGCGAGCTAATCATGCGAAGAACTTCGAGGAGAACATCTTCAAGAAGCCGATTACCCAGCAGAAGGACTTGGACGATTTCAACGCCAAGTTCGCAACTCCGGGGTATGTCGCCAGGCTTCCTCGCCAGTCTGAGCGACTAAACACCTCCTCGCCCCTGGCGATGATCTTCCCAATCCGGCATTTAGAGGTCGGCCTGCGACTTCCCATATGGCCCGAGTCCCGCAAGATACTCGCCTTCTATGGGATAGTCCCCGCCCAGATCAATCCCAACGGAGTGGCGATTATCGTGGGATTCCTGAGCTTCCTGCGAGAACAGAATATCGTCTTTGACCTTGCGGTCTTTAGGCGAGTATTCTCGATCATGGCGACCGGCGAGGCCGTTATCTTCCTGTGCAGCCACGTCTGCACTCTGGAGGGCACTTCCAACAAGAACCATCGCTGGGTGGAGCGACTAGTCACCATCGAAGGCGACTTCGCGGGCATCTCCAGCTCGCCCCTCCAGCCGTCGGAGAATGTCTTCACCGTCCCCTTCTTGAAGGACGGTCAGGAGAAACTGCTCGATTCCTTCAGGCATTGTCGCTTCGATGTGATATTCTGGAGGAGGCGAGTAGACGAGCTCACGGAAGTTCGCCTAGGGGAAGGTACTTTTTGCGCGAGCATCAGCCATACTCGCCCTTGAGCCTTGATTTAGGCGACTAATTTTTGGTCTCCTTGTTTGCAGGTGTGCAAACTCTTCCGCGCGACGCTCTTCCTCCCGCGGTGAAGGCGACGGCTGCCACCCAAGGGGGTGCGGGAACCTCAGCGCGCGAGGTTGGGGGCTCCTCCCCAATCGTCTTGTCGCCAGGGGGCGACAATCCCAAGGTCGCCGGTGATGAGGCCGGGACCTCCAAGAAGCGAACGGGCAAGGCTAAGGCCTCTGAGCCCAAGAGGAGGAAGAAGGAAGTCGCCCACAGGGATCTGGACAAGAAGGCGGATCCTTCGGAGGCTGGCGAGCCGAGCGACCATCCGCTCTTCAATGAGGGCACCCGCAGCGAGGATGCCTATGGTCGCCCATTGGTGACCTGGGCTGAGCGCGCCCACGAGGTGACCCTCGGCTCTAACCTCCCCGCCTGGTCGGATGAGTGGGAGGACAAGGGGGAGGCCTTCGACGTGACCTACGTCCTCTATGGTCGCGCGGACGCCGAAGTCCTGCAGGACACGGCCGCCGAGGATCTGGCTCGCCAGACCTCGCGCTCTCTCTTGCGATCTGCCGAGCTGGCTCACGCAACAGCAAGGCGACTGCTCGAGTATGAGCAGGCAAGCAAGGTGCAGGGCTCGAAGATGATTGCCCTAGAGAACCGGGTCAAGGAGTTCGAGGTACTCGCCCTTGCGACTTTTATTTGCTTTCTGGAGTACTCGCCACCTTGCAAGCTGTCAAACTTACCTTTCCCTTTTTTACCTTCTGCAGGCTGCCGAGCTGGAATCAGCGAAGAGATTGTCCCAGGCTGAGAAGGAGTTGGAGGATACTCGCTCGGCCCTGGAGGTCGCCCAGATCCGTATCGCCGAGTTGGAAACTCGGCCTGCCGAGCAGCAACCGGCAGAGGCGGCCATTCCTAGGGGCAAGCGCATAAGGATGCACGGCGACGACATGCCTTATATTCGCCGGGAGATCGCGCGAACAACAGGGGAGTTCATCCTGAACCAGCTGAAGGCAGACGATCTTCTGAAGCCGGAAGATATGGGATTGATAGTGGGGGACCTCATTCCGGCACTGCTCGCCGAAGAGTCTTCCTCCCCCTTGCAAGCATCTTCGCCACAGCCTAGCGATGCCGAGGATGAAGATGATGAGGACGACGATGACGATGATGATGACGATGATGACGACGATGATGACGATGATGACGATGATGGTGCTGCTGATGAGGCTGATGTAGATATAGAAGGCGAGGATGTGTAAGAACCCCCTCCCGGAACACAAAACACGGCCGAGGGGAGTCTTATGCCCAGGACAGCCACCTTGCGGAAGCGCCAGCTCACGGGCTCGCCACCTCCACAAGACGCCTATCCCGCCGGCTAAACCAACTCAACAGCGCCAACCCATCAATAAACTAAACAAGAAGCCACATATAGATATATATAATTCGCATAAGTAAGAGTCCATAATTATACAAAAAGGTAGCTCCACGAGCTCCTGCAAAATATATCAGAGTATCACACAAGATGCCCAAAGGGGCTACATCTCAAAACTACTACTCACGACTGTCACTGCCGGTACTGTAGGTATCGCTGTCTCTGGCCCTGCCGCCCTGACCTGACTGTCCTCCTCCTGCGCCGTGCGCTGCGGCTCCAGGGCGCACTCCTAAAAAGAGGGACGTAGCAACCGTTAGTCATAAAGACTAAGTGGCTTCACATCCGCTCCCCCGGCGACTCCAAGGCACCGGGCGGTAGAATTGAATAGAAGCTGCAATATTAGCAATAGTATACAAAACAGGTGACAGGAAGGGTTGTTCATATGTGTCGGTTGTATAAGTACCCAAGTACTTGCAATGGCACTAACAAGCTGTTCATAAGTATATATATATATATATATATATATCAGCAGTTATAAATGCAAGTACTGGAAACAGAAAGCATAAGCAGAGTATCAAAATCGTACTAGTAACAGGACATAGCTAAAGTATCACAGAGCTGAATTGAACTTAACTTATAAGGATGCCCATACAAGCTTATAAGTTAAGGGTCTGCATATAAAGGTAACTCATCATATAAAGATGCCCATACAAGTTTATATGATGAGTTTCCATTGCTGTGCAATGCAATGATTATGATATGAATGCGGTGCAATGATTATGATATGAATGCGGTGCAATGATTATGATATGATGACTTCTCCAAGCGCATTTGCTATGTCGACACAGACCTTTAGTTACCACTTTTCGAGGGTAGCTAACCACTCAGGCGCCCCCCGTCGTGGCCAGACGGTGGCAGTGGCACGGGCTTCGCCACTACTAGGAAGGTATGCACACTACCAGTCCTAGGCCTCTGTACGCCTCAACGCTCTTTGCTCATAGCGGAGCCCTGCGTACTGCTCGCATTTCTGCAGAGTCTTCAGGAGTGGAAGGGGGCTTTGGGAGATGAGCACCAAGAAGACGAGCCCTTCCAGTCTGAGTCTGACTGCCAGCTCCCGTCGGTGTCACGACTAGCGAGCCCGTAGACCCGCCACCAACTATCCTCTACCGAGGATCAGTACACCACCATGTGTGAAAACCTGCACATTCATACTATCACGTCCTGCCCGTAGGCCCATTCACAACCGGTGCTCACAAGCACTCATCATATTAGCACGTTCTGCCCGTAGGCTCCGTTCACAACCGGTGCTCACAAGCACTCATCATATTAGCACGTTCTGCCCGTAGGCTCCGTTCACCACAAGTTCAACCTAGTTGAACTATTCACATTCTTGAGAGTTTACTACCAATACGCATCATCCCGTTGTTTATCTAGCGAGACGATCATTCATAGAAGCATGTCTTCCAAACATGCGCCAAGAGTCCCCAAGATAACGTTCGGGATTTCCAAGCATATCTCACATGTCATCGACATTCACCTCTCGCACTCAATTTACGGCTCACTCTATCACAATGAGATGTTTATCGCATTTGAGGGGTTTTCACCAAACCACACTCTTCGCTGGGTGATCGATCAATGTGCGCATTATTATAACATGTCGTCAAAGTCTTTATTCGATTATTCATCGCAATGCCTCATTCCATACATCATGCCATTCGCCCATGCTCCGCCCAATTGACACGTAAATCTGGGCACTCATTTCCTCATTAAATTGGAGAATATAGATTTTTCTCCAAACAATAGCCACGTCGGCATTCCTAGTTATTATTCCCAGCGCGAAGCGAGAACGAACTACGGTTGGCGAAATCACAACAAGTACCCTCCCACAACTCATGAAATTCAACAAGGGTCAACACAATATCATCAATTCGATTTCTACCACTATTAAGAGCGTCGGACAAGTATTATAAAAGATATCCCCAAAGATTATCGCAATTCAAACTACAACGACGCTGATTAACAAAACTGAGATTCTGGGAGTTCTACTCCACCCCAAATTATGTTCCACCCCATTTTGGAAAGCTCTCTCCAAGGTCTACAACATTCATGTTGAGTCCTAAACCCAGATCCAAGTGGATCCTACCTAAAATCTACTCCAAAGTCAACTGCAGAAACCTGGACAGCAAAAACAGCACGACATAAACAATTTCCCGCTTCCTGGACAGTCCACTCGACTGGACCTTTAGAGAGCTACTGGTCACTTCAGGAAACGGGTAACGTTGGAAAGCTCTTTCCGAGGGCTACAACTTCCTTGTTGAGCCCGAAGTCTAATTCCAGCGGGGTCAAGCCTAAAAATTGGCTCGAACCCAGCTGCGCACGATTTTATAATTAACAACCCCAATTAACAGAGGATTAATCCTCATCTTCCCCAACAAAATTTCATAATTTAAGTCATATATACAGAGCTTCATCTATCCTTCTAACCATATAATTAAACTCCTGCTATACCCCAACAAGAAATCTCATAGCAGGGAACTATAATTGATCATATATAAGTATGAGCATATATAAATAAAATCCCATAACAGGGAAACTAAAACCCTTAATCGATTTATCAAGCCTTAGCATTTTTCTCATCGATCTCCCTCCACAGACCACGGCTATGCACCAAATCAGATCCAATCTCAACCTCTTGGTGAGAAGAAATGATTTCAAGGAACTTCACGGCAAGCGGTGCCCTAAATCTGAAGTTCCATGTGGTCAATCTAAGAAAACTCCATTAAAGCTCACATGAGAAGCTCTCTTGAGCTATCATCTCTCCTATTGTAATATAGGATACTAGCACCAAGGGAGAGGGGTCGGAAGTCACCTGATTTTTAGGCATGGACAGAGCTCATCTTCATGGCAGTCGGGATGGTGGTCGGCCAAGCTCCAAAAGCCTCCAAGCTTTTGCTCCTCCAAAGTTTTCCCCCATCCAATTCCTGATGGGAGAGGAAGAAGATGAAGAAGAAGAAGAGGAAGAAGAAGAAGAAGATGAAGCAGAAGATTTTTCCTCGGGAGAAATGCTCAGCCCTAGTGTTAAGAGAGAAGAGGGTTTGCATTAATAAGCATTGGAAATCCAAAGTTAGGTGCCGGCTTCTTACTGGACAAGGATTCCACTGTTAACATAGAGAATAAGCATTTAAGCTCTGTCGGCAACAACAGACGAAAATACCCAGATTCGTCGAACGGGAACAGTCATTTCGTCGTACGCTGCCCGAACTTAGTCGAGCGCAAGGATTTAGTGGAACGCTTCCCATTCGACGTTAGTCGAACGGGAGCAGCAAAGCTTTAGCCGAACGCTATCATTTTTCATCGATCGTCGATCGGCTGGAATAATATATTTGTCGAACGTTGGGATTTTCGTCGGACGCCGCTCCTTCGACTTTCGTCGAACGGAATACTTCCGTCGATCACCGTTCGACGATCTTTTCGTCGAACGGTTCCCGAACGGCTCCTATTATAACATAGTCGAACGGTTCCCGTTCGACAAATTAGTCGAACGTCATTCGTCGAACGCCGTTCGACGAACTTTCGTCGAACGCTGGCAGCCTTCTTCGATCGCGGCTGCAGCAATGTTTCGTCGAACACAACCTCCTTTACTTCGCCGAACGCCTCTATCCCTTCGACGTTCGTCGAACGGAGCTGCCCTTCGATTTTCGTCGAACGCAGCGCTGCTATTAAAACATATGACTAATTAGTCGAACACTTCCCGTTCGACGTTCGTCGAACGGGAGCTTCCCGTTCGACGTTCGTCGAACGGAAGCTTGCCGAATGCTAATTGTGCTATCAGCACACCAAATTCATTTCATTGTTTTAAATCTCATCATAGGGGCCTAGTACAAATCGGGATGTTACAAATCCAATAAACGAAGAAACAATTTCGTCCCCGAAATTTAAGTTGGGCTTATGGGGACCGAAGATCGGATTACGGAAATTGTTCTTCCGAGCACACACCGAATCTTACTCGTCTCAGGTGAGGGCCACAACTCGTCCTTCCTACCTCACCTCAATTTCTCCCCGGCGTGCTCTCGTCATACTCCACGCACTTGGTATCCCAAGTTTTTCTCAACCTCAACGAATCAACTTTGCTATACCTTTGTCAAAAGCCGTCAGGCCAGAGAGGCTAACACGCACGATGTTATCACTCATCCTCTCAACCTTAACCGATCAACATTCTTCGCACCTTGGATCTGAATCATTCTAGGTTCAGTGAACCTGTTACGCACGAGTTTACCACTTGTGCTCCCGCACCAAATCCAGATTCCTCCTCTCAAGGAGTCATGTGTTTTAGATTTGCAATAATAAATTGATTCTTCCAATCCCAAGCATCGTTATACAAATAACGTGTAGCACTTTCAATATCATCACTTCGGTGCATCCAACATCTTATTCAAATACACATCACCATGATTCATTCATCAAATAATATATAACAGGACATTTAATCAAGGCTTATTTCAAGCCAATCTTTAAGCCTCATTTATATTTACCAAAGTTAGTTACGACGCAATAAATTTATAAGAAGAGGCTAGCCATATTACCATAAATATATATCCAAAACTCATAATTCTGATCGGGGTGAACTCAATACCATTAGGCACACGTCCGCCAAATTTCACGAGCATCCGATAAGTAATTTGAGAGAAATTCATACAACATTATAAACTTTACGCGTGTGTCGCTGTTTACCGAAACTGGATTATAAGATCTTAGAGTATATGTATCCATATTTCATACAACACGATATAGACGTGTACCACCATATTAAGTTCAAGTCCTTCGATTTCGTATGTGTCCGAAGACTAAATTAGGAGAGATCCAATGATATAATAACCTATATATTAGGGATACATCATACTATATCCATAAATCATACATGTCCGGTGCATCGACACAACTACTCTGGATTCCTGAGAATCAGAGGTCAAGTTGAGGGTAATCACATTTTCTCCCGGACAACACGTCGGACGAGGTAAATAAGCCAACAAGGTTTCTACATACGTCTCGCGATTTCACAAGACCCGAAAATTACTACACGTATTTATAATGCAATTGTATGAATCGTCAACTTAACAAATCACGAACAAAGCCTTAGCACCACGGGTGCTACAATCTCGTATAGTTTTCTTAATTGGACGCTTGCAAACACACCTCTCCGATCAGAAATCGATACAGTTCCCACTTGACAAACCTTAAGGCGTCCCCCAAAATTTGTCATGTGGTCGTCATATCGACCTTTGATCCTTGAGAGACACTACAACGCTACATAACAGTTTACTTCTCTGCATAGTCTTCGATTAGAGTGAAGACCTGCTCATCCTTAAGGTACTCACCTCTAGTACTCTGGGAGTGAACTCACCGCAAACCAAAACTTAGTGTTCGATCATCCCCTTTGCTTAAGATGAACATATTCCTCAAGGAGTGCCAAACTCCAAATACTAAAACATGTAGGCAATTAATCATACAACACGCCTCTTCTTCGCTTAGCACGACATCCACTTGATAATAAGTTTCAACAATTGCTATGATCACCTTATAATAATTCAAGTGCAAGGACATTCATGCAAAAGCCACCAACCAAGTCCAGTATCAAGTTATGGCAAGATAACTACAAAGGTCAAACATCATGGTTGTTTACCGCTTGACTTGAAATGACATTATGCCCTTTAAATCCATCAACTACCCCAAAAATATGATGTTACTAGCTCAAGGGTTTAAGTTCAGGAAGCTTCTATGTTTCCATATAGTTTCCAAATTCCGCAATGCATGCACAAAACTTCATTAACTGCCCAGTTATAATGTTATCACAACATAGCTGCATATCCCCAAAGTGTTAATTTACTACCCTCCTCGTTACTTATCCAAATAAGCATAGAACCGTATAGAGATAATTATCATCCTTAAATGCTTTCCTCTCTTATAACGCTAATAAAATTGCTATCAACCCAAACATGGCGTTTGCCGCCCATCTTGCTTACGACGAGTTAATTATTCAGAGATCACAAGCTTCCGAGGTTAAAATTACAAGGATTTAAAATCCTCAAAGAATTCCAAGACGGTACATCACTAGCCCAATAAACGAAGAGATAAGCCCCCAAATCTCTTCGGCTGGATTTCTTTTTCCCGTAAATTCTACGCTCATGTCTTCTTCAATCCATGTTCGAATACTCATCCAAATTTTCATTCATCATAATAATCGCCTACATCTCTTTCAACTGAAACGCGCATCTAACAGTTCTACATGGCAGGGGCGACTTCAACGGCAGGCTTACATCAACTATCATTATCATAGGCTCCTTCCCCAAGTAACCGTATTCGCGTAACCATTTATAAGGAATTATTGAATCAGGGGATTATTTCGAGCAAAAACCTCCCAAATTTTTATCACAACAAATAATCCCCCTCTGAACATTTCCGCCAAATTTAAGTCTCACCCATTATTACCATAAATATACAACCCAATTCATAAATTTCATTTAGGGTGATCTCAATATCATCGGGCATATATCCACCAAACTTTAGGGAAGGGCAATCCTCCAAGACTATGTGGAAAATACTCACCCGAGTCTTTCAACTTCATGGGAACGGTTCGTCGTCATTATAGTCGTGCACATACAAAATCTCTTCTACTCCCTGCCATAAGGTTATCATTTTCAAGATATTCTTTTCTCCCGTTTCACTAATGAAATTGCCCATCGCTCGAGATCTGACGATACAAGCCGTACCGCTCAAGATGAAGTAAATCCTCAAGGGTCACCGACTCTAAGTGTCGTAGAATTGTGATGACTCAATAAGCGACAACACCCCACGACGACATCTACTAGCCCCAATAAACGAAGAAAGAAGATCAGCCCCCATACCTCCCGGGCTGAGTTTCTTCCATTGCCAATACGATACATTCGTCCCTCGTGTGCACACAACCTCAAGGCACACATCTATGGCTTGGCATTCCACTACCAATACTCGCCTTCATGCACATGTATGGCCATCTCTTAAGACTTATTGGCACCGCACATGCTTAGTGGTCTTTTACTAAGCTGATAATAGACTACAAGCACCAGTCTCATTGAAATTGGCCTAATTTTTGTGTAAGGTGATAATATTACTCCATTTCTAGGGTAGAAATCTCAGGGTGTGAGTCTCCAGCATTTATACTTACGTTAAACTCTTCCCTTAGTCACTCAATGTCACTTATTGCTTGGCCCAATCATCCCCAAGATCAGTATAAGGTTAGGATACGTCATGACCTATCCTGCTAAGTCGACCAAAAAGGTGTCATATGCCAAACCAACTCTGACTGTTGGAATGGGAAAACAAATTACTGTCTCGGGATGAGCCAGCATCTATACGTAAGGGTACGAGTTTGGCTTAGGTTGACACTCTCTATAAGAAAAAACGGACATACTTATTGCGAATTACACATGGGCACACCACCGCTTCCGCTGCATCAGTTTGTCCTCAAACTGATCTAGCTAGCCGGGGTAGCCTAGTTGTCTAATGGACTTCGTTATCTCAGGATCGTTGCAAGCTGATACCATTTGTAGGACCCCCCTCCTAGAACACAAAACACGGCCGAGGGGAGTCTTATGCCCAGGACAGCCGCCTTTCGGAAGCGCCAGCTCACGGGCTCGCCACCTCCACAAGACGCCTATCCCGCCGGCTAAACCAACTCAACAGCGCCAACCCATCAATAAACTAAACAAGAAGCCATATATAGATATATATAATTCGCATAAGTAAGAGTCCATAATTATACAAAAAGGTAGCTCCACGAGCTCCTGCAAAATATATCAGAGTATCACACAAGATGCCCAAAGGGGCTACATCTCAAAACTACTACTTACGACTGTCACTGCTGGTACTGTAGGTATCGCTGTCTCCGGCCCTGCCGCCCTGACCTGACTGTCCTCCTCCTGCGCCGTGCGCTGCGGCTCCAGGGCGCACTCCTAAAAAGAGGGACGTAGCAACAGTTAGTCATAAAGACTAAGTGGCTTCACATCCGCTCCCCCGACGACTCCAAGGCACCGGGCGGTAGAATTGAATAGAAGCTGCAATATTAGCAATAATATACAAAACAGGTGACAGGAAGGGTTGTTCATATGTGTCGGTTGTATAAGTACCCAAGTACTTGCAATGACACTAACAAGCTGTTCATAAGTATATATATATATATATATATATATATATAGCAGCAGTTATAAATGCAAGTACTGGAAACAGAAAGCATAAGCAGAGTATCAAAATCGTACTAGTAACAGGACATAGCTAAAGTATCACAGAGCTGAATTGAACTTAACTTATAAGGATGCTCATACAAGCTTATAAGTTAAGGGTCTGCATATAAAGGTAACTCATCATATAAAGATGCTCATACAAGTTTATATGATGAGTTTCCATTGCTGTGCAATGCAATGATTATGATATGAATGCGGTGCAATGATTATGATATGAATGCGGTGCAATGATTATGATATGAATGCGGTGCAATGATTATGATATGATGACTTCTCCAAGCGCATTTGCTATGTCGACACAGTCCTTTAGTTCCCACTTTTCGAGGGTAGCTAACCACTCAGGCGCCTCCCGTCGTGGCCAGACGGTGGCAGGGCACGGGCTTCGACACTACTAGGAAGGTATGCACACTACCAGTCCTAGGCCTCTGTACGCCTCAACGCTCTTTGCTCATAGCGGAGCCCTGCGCACTGCTCGCATTTCTGCCGAGTCTTCAGGAGTGGAAGGGGGCTTTGGGAGATGAGCACCAAGAAGACGAGCCCTTCCAGTCCGAGTCTGACTGCTAGCTCCCGTCGGTGTCACGACTAGCGAGCCCGTAGACCCGCCACCAACTATCCTCTACCGAGGATCACTACACCACCATGTGTGAAAACCTGCACATTCATACTATCACGTCCTGCCCGTAGGCCCATTCACAACCGGTGCTCACAAGCACTCATCATATTAGCACGTTCTGCCCGTAGGCTCCGTTCACAACCGGTGCTCACAAGCACTCATCATATTAGCACGTTCTGCCCGTAGGCTCCGTTCACCACAAGTTCAACCTAGTTGAACTATTCACATTCTTGAGAGTTTACTACCAATACGCATCATCCCGTTGTTTATCTAGCGAGGCGATCATTCATAGAAGCACGTCTTCCAAACATGCGCCAAGAGTCCCCAAGATAACGTTCGGGATTTCCAAGCATATCTCACATGTCATCGACATTCACCTCTCGCACTCAATTTACGGCTCACTCTATCACAATGAGATGTTTATCGCATTTGAGGGGTTTTCACCAAACCACACTCTTCGCTGGGTGATCGATCAATGTGCGCATTATTATAACATGTCGTCAAAGTCTTTATTCGATTATTCATCGCAATGCCTCATTCCATACATCATGCCATTCGCCAATGCTCCGCCCAATTGACACGTAAATCTGGGCACTCATTTCCTCATTAAATTGGAGAATATAGATTTTTCTCCAAACAATAGCCACGTCGGCATTCCTAGTTATTATTCCCAGCACGAAGCGAGAACGAACTACGTTTGGCGAAATCACAACAAGTACCCTCCCACAACTCATGAAATTCAACAAGGGTCAGCACAATATCATCAATTTGATTTCTACCACTATTAAGAGCGTCGGACAAGTATTATAAAAGATATCCCCAAAGATTATCGCAATTCAAACTACAACGACGCTGATTAACAAAACTGAGATTCTGGGAGTTCTACTCCACCCCAAATTATGTGCCACCCCATTTTGGAAAGCTCTCTCCAAGGGCTACAACATTCATGCTGAGTCCTAAACCCAGATCCAAGTGGATCCTACCTAAAATCTGCTCCAAAGTCAACTGCAGAAACCCGGACAGCAAAAACAGCACGACTTAAACAATTTCCCGCTTCCTGGACAGTCCACTCGACTGGACCTTTAGAGAGCTACAGGTCACTTCAGGAAACGGGTAACCTATCGTTGGAAAGCTCTTTCCGAGGGCTACAACTTCCTTGTTGAGCCCGAAGTCTAATTCCAGCGGGGTCAAGCCTAAAAATTGGCTCGAACCCAGCTGCGCACGATTTTATAATTAACAACCCCAATTAACAGAGGATTAATCCTCATCTTCCCCAACAAAATTTCATAATTTAAGTCATATATACAGAGCTTCATCTATCCTTCTAACCATATAATTAAACTCCTGCTATACCCCAACAAGAAATCCCATAACAGGGAATTATAATTGATCATATATAAGTATGAGCATATATAAATAAAATCCCATAACAGGGAAACTAAAACCCTTAATCGATTTATCAAGCCCTAGCATTTTTCTCATCGATCTCCCTCCACAGACCACGGCTATGCACCAAATCAGATCCTATCTCAACCTCTTGGTGAGAAGAAATGATTTCAAGGAACTTTATGGCAAGCGGTGCCCTAAATCTGAAGTTCCATGTGGTCAATCTAAGAAAACTCCATTAAAGCTCACATGAGAAGCTCACTTGAGCTATCATCTCTCCTATTGTAATCTAGGATACTAGCACCAAGGGAGAGGGGTCGGAAGTCACCTGATTTTTAGGCATGAACAGAGCTCATCTTCATGGCAGCCGGGATGGTGGTCGGCCAAGCTCCAAAAGCCTCCAAGCTTTTGCTCCTCCAAAGTTTTCCCCCATCCAATTCCTGATGGGAGAGGAAGAAGATGAAGAAGAAGAAGAGGAAGAAGAAGAAGATGAAGCAGAAGATTTTTCCTCGGGAGAAATGCTCAGCCCTAGTGTTAAGAGAGAAGAGGGTTTGCATTAATAAGCATTGGAAATCCAAAGTTAGGTGTCGGCTTCTTACTGGACAAGGATTCCACTGTTAACATAAAGAATAAGCATTTAAGCTCTGTCGGCAACAGCAGACGAAAATACCCAGATTCGTCGAACGGGAACAGTCATTTCGTCGTACGCTGCCCGAACTTAGTCGAGCGCAAGGATTTAGTGGAACGCTTCCCGTTCGACGTTAGTCGAACGGGAGCAGCAAAGCTTTAGCCGAGCGCTATCATTTTTCATCGATCGTCGATCGGCTGGAATAATATATTTGTCGAACATTGGGATTTTCGTCGGACGCCGCTCCTTCGATATTCGTCGAACGGAATACTTCCGTCGATCACCGTTCGACGATCTTTTCATCGAACGGTTCCCGAACGGCTCCTATTATAACATAGTCGAACGGTTCCCGTTCGACAAATTAGTCGAACGTCGTTCGTCGAACGCCGTTCGACGAACTTTCGTCGAACGCTGGCAGCCTTCTTCGATCGCGGCTGCAGCAATGTTTCGTCGAACACAACCTCCTTTACTTCGCCGAACGCCTCTATCCCTTCGACGTTCGTCGAACGGAGCTGCCCTTCGATTTTCGTCGAACGCAGCGCTGCTATTAAAACATATGACTAATTAGTCGAACACTTCCCGTTCGACGTTCGTCGAACGGGAGCTTCCCGTTCGACGTTCGTCGAACGGGAGCTTCCCGTTCGACGTTCGTCGAACGGAAGCTTGCCGAATGCTAATTGTGCTATCAGCACACCAAATTCATTTCATTGTTTTAAATCTCATCATAGGGGCCTAGTACAAATCGGGATGTTACAGGATGTCGTCTAGTCGCCTGGGCTCCCTTTTTGCTCGCCCAGCGACCTTTTTTGTGCAGTTCTTCAGTATACCTGTAACTTGTAGTACACACAAGAATTTTTTGCATAGAAAGGAACTGGATTGATTGCTTGCCTGTTCTTCTTTCTTGTACTTACTTCCTTGCTTGTGTGTTGCTTAGACTCCTAGGCTCGAGGCGAGGTTGAGTGCTCGCTAGGCTCTTAGGATCTCGGCGAGGATGAGTGCTCGCTCCTGCATACTCGCTAATGCATGCTCGCACCATCCTATTCGCACCTGCATACTTGTAACCGCCTATTTGCTCCCAAGGCCTTGCCTTGCACCTAGTGAAGAGCTCGTTTAGGATTTATGCAATAATCAAAGGAGCTTTTCAAGGGAAGGCAGAAGTAGGGTTCAACAGTTGGGGAGGCCCAGGGGGACATATCATCCCGAGGCCTCTCTCCTACTTGAAAGCCTGGTGTCTTCAAAGGATGACGTCAAGTACGACATGGCAGCCGGACAGGTCCAAGGGGACACACCGTCCTTAGGCCACCATCCTACTTGGATGCTTGAAGTCTTCGTTCTTCGGTCGGTCGAATCGATCACCTCTTTGTCCAAGTCGGGATATCGGCGTCCAGACTTCCTCCTGGTAATCCCCCCAGTCGAATGAGAAGCGCAGTCGATACGAACCGTGGCCAACATGCAAGGGGGGAGCTGATCTCGACCGTCAATGCAGAGGCTTGGTCTTAGAGGGTTGCTGAACCGAGGCACTGTCCCATCATCCGTTCTGGGTTTTTATGAGGTACAAGTCGGAGGCTCGTTTCCCAACTGGCGGTGATGGATATTAACAAGCAGATCGTCCGGTAGGGAATGACAGTAGGGGGATTCCAATGGAGCACCTTCCAAGGGATCACAGCATCCTAAGTTCCCCATCCTACTCGGGTGCTGAATGTCGACCCAACCTGTTTCTTGTTGCTCAACAATTTGAACGGGGGGTTAAGCACACTTAAGCACATTAACTCACACAATAGGAGGAAGAACTCGGAAACGAACAACTGAGGCACTGTCCCCTAATCAGTTAAGTCGGTCATCTCTTCGTCGAGTTGGGAGGTCGGCGTCCAGACTTCTTCCTGATAATCTCACCAGTCGGATGAGAAATGCCGCCGGTGGGAACCGCGGCCAACGTGCAAGGGGGGAGCTGATATCGGCCGTCATTGCAGAGGCTTGGACTTAGGGGGACGTATAACCGAGGCATTGTCCCATCACCCGTTCTGGGCTTTTACGAGAATCAAGTCGGAGGCCAGTTTCCCAACCTAACGCGGAGATCGTCTTTGCCTGCTTTTCTTCTTTTTCTTGAAAACATATTTTTGACGAAGCAGATAAGGGTGAGCACCACCTTTGCCGAAGTCAATTATTCCTTCGTCGGATTGGGAGGTCGGCGTCCAGACTTCTTCCTGATAATCTCACCAGTCGAATGAGAAATGCCGCCGGTGGGAACCGCGGCCAACGTGCAAGGGGGGAGTTGATCTCGGCCGTCATTACAGAGGCTTGGATTTAGGGGGATGTATAACCGAGGCATTGTCCCATCACCCATTCTGGGATTTTACGAGAATCAAGTCGGAGGCCAGTTTCCCAACCTAACGCGGAGATCGGCTTTGCCTGCTTTTGCTTCTTTTACTTGAAAACACATAGCTGGAAGTGACAAAAGACTCACCATTTCCCATGTTTTAGGGAGGTGATGGTTTTATTTATGGACAATAAATTTACAGGGGTGGGATGTGTACATACTCCCGCTTAGCAGCCAAACCTTTTCAGGTTGTCGCCCTTCCAGGTGTTTTACAACAGCTCCCCTTCATGATGAAGGGTTCTTCCCGTCTTGGATTGAGCTTCCCAACGGCGGCTGCTCTTCCTGTCGCGTCCGCCATCTTTCGCTTACCTGAGAAATCAAACAAGGGAACCATCGAAGATCGTCATCCTTCTCGCCTTGATCTCCAGGTTGTCAAACGTGTTCGTAAGAACGACGTAAAGATGACACGGACAGAACCCCCGCTGCACACCAGGATCCGGTTGACGGTGGAGTCTTCGACGATCGCATGAATCACCTGAGCATCATGGAAGGGATTCTCATCCCTGAACATGCCCTCCTCCGAGAAAGTGATTTCCTCTAGCGGGGTTGGCGCTTGAGAGGTTGGAGTGACATCTTGGCGGTAGGCTTGGTGGAAATTCGTTTTGCGGAAAGATCCGAGCTCCGCTTCTCCAAAACTCACTCCTACTTCCCCGACCCTGATCCTTCCTTGACATTCTTGGCTGACCCGATCCTTATTCCTCCTTCGGCTATTTCTCCGGTTACGCCTCTTCCCCCGACGGATAGGGTCGTCTCTCCCCGAGCAATAATTCATAGCGGGATCTTTGAATCCTTCTGGCACTGGAGCGGTAAGGATCTCCTCGCAGAAGGGGCTCCTCCCTCCTACCCGGCGACGATCCTTCACCTGGCGAGTATCACCACCATACTCGCCATATGGGCGAGTATCCTGGTATCTCGCCTGCTCCTCCGTCTCGCGGAATCGGATTCTACCAGCTCCCCGCGAGACTTGCGAGTAGAATTGCGACCTCCTTGGTCGCTCCAGCTCCTCTCCATGCTCCTTCCCTGCTCGCCGAGGGTGAGCACCTTCTTCGGTCAGAATCGGGCGATGAGGTGAGGTCGTCGTTCCTTCCGTGCGAGGTTGAAGGGCTACTCGCAAGGACTCTTCTGTCCGCCTCGCGAATTCCTCGAAGACTGCTAACGTCACAAACTCGCAACCACCGGCCGAGTTGCCGACAGCATCCTCATGGTCGCTTACTACAACCATCTTTTCTTCCCACTAAGCTTTCTTTCTCTGGCTACTGTCCACGCTCACCGCACCAAAGTGTTGACGCCAGGAAAATCCTGACCTCAAAATTCGAACCTTTGCAGCCGGAGGCTACTTGCCCAGCTGTCCGACGAGATGGTCAAGCTGGCGACTACGAGGAAGCTAGGAGAGCAACAACAACAGGACCCCAGGTGCTGCGGCAGGGAGGTCCCACCACGTACCTGGAAGCTCAAAGGAGTCTTCCCCTCCACAACCAAGAATGGCCGAGCAGGGTACGAGGAAGGCTTCGGCTTGGCTAGCAAGCAGGAGTGACGGGCTCGAGAATTCGGAAATCGGGATCCAGAAGCTCAAGCACAGGTGCCAATCCAAGTACCCATGGGGTCCTATTTATAGGCAACCAAGGGGTAGGGGGTTTTTATAGCCCAGCCCTAACCTGGCGACATACGGGATACTCGACATGTATCTCCGACCATAGTCGCCCATCTGGCGAGTATTAGTTGCTGCTCGCACAAGACGGGCCAATACTCGCGCAGGTCTTCTGTGGCTTGCCGGGCACCTGGGGCGACATACGGGATACTCGACACGTATCTTCGGCCATAGTCGCCCATCTGGCGAGTATTTAGCCAATACTTGCCAAGCCCTCTTTTGCTCCTGCTGGCTGATTTGTCTGCCTCTTTGACTTTGACCTCTGCCTACGTGGCCTTGAGTGGGTCCTACCCTCGGAGAATAAGGGTTGTACACCTAGTTCATTGTCTTAGGATGGAAATGAAATTCACACTTGGCTATTAATAGGAGAAGCCCCTTCATGAAGTTACCATTTGAGAAATTAAAGACGATCAATTTCTCAAATCAAAATGTAACCCCCAATTAATTGAATTTCATAATCATCAAAATTTGTGCCTAGGATGAGACCGAGTCCGCGCCCTGAATTACGAGACGATCTGACCCACCTATCACAGGCTTCGACCGTTCGCGCGACTGAACTAACGCACGCTCATAGGAGTCCGAATAGACTCAAATATTGCGTACGACTATACCGGGACGTCTCGATGAATCAAGTCCACCAAACGAAAAATATCTAACATATATATCTATATCTCTATATCTATCTATCTATCTATCTATATATATATACATATATACATGTATATGTATATATATACATGTATATGTATATATCTATACATGTATATGTATATATCTATACCTATATATGTATATATCTATACATATATATATATACATTCATCGAAAGAGCAGGAAGCCTTCATGAAGAGGAAAGAAGGAATGTCATTTTCTCTCTCTACATTCTCTCTAGATTTCGCCCCACTTGTCATCTCCATTTACGTCGTTTGTTACTTCCATGTTGTATCCCCATCAAGGATTACATTGTTGTGTGATTTTAATGTTGGATCTTCGTTCCCACAAGGAAGTAAAAGGCGTCAAAGTTCGTGCAGGTTGAATGGTTCCTTTTCTCTTGGAGTTTTGGTTAGCTTTATACTATTGTAGCGGACTGTTATTCTCAAGTTGAAGCATTTTTTTGCATTTTTTCGCGTGTTTTCTCATGTGCAGAAAAATTTAATAGATTCATGCTCGTCAGCTATCTCAGATCCAAGTTATGTGAGACATTATCTATAGGGGCGACCGCCCTATGGTCCTTATGTTGGAACATGGTTTTCCGCATCTCTTTGGTTTGAGAATAACAAATTTCATATTGTATTTTGATCAATTTTGTATTGTGTTTGTAGTGTGCAGGAACTCACATGTATGATATTAGGATGCAACAAGCTGAATAAGGAATTGATCAAGGGAAAACATGCAAAGTGACCACTAACGTGTGAGGTTAGCACTAACGCTGACATTAACATCTGGTCGATATTGATCTCGCAGCTGATGCTGGTCTAGACGATATGGGAGGCTTCTCGACGATATGCGCTGTCGCTGGGCGCTATCATTAACGCCAGGTGTTAGCTCTGGAATATGCAGGAGCGCTAAGATAAATTCAAGGGAGATCTCTGGCGAGAAGAATGATGCACATATGAAAGGATACTACTGCTGGGCGGTATCGCTAACGCCGGGCGTTAGCGTTGTCTAAAATGAAAAGATTCCTAAAATACAGAATCTCTTTCCCTCGTTGAAGATTCTGGCGCCCAAAATGTTACCTTTAATGGTACCGCCAGGCGTTATCGGTAACGTCGGGCGGTAGGTCTACAACTCTATAAAATGACAGTTTTCTTTCTTATCTAATGGGACTCTAGATACCATAATTCCACCACTCTGAGACACTTGAGAGGGTCATAATTCCAGACGACCGGAGCACTCCCAGATAAATCAAAAGGAGGATTTTAAAGGAGGATTTTAAAATTCATGAGTTCTTATCTAAGAACGAACGCATCAACAACGCTAATCACATGCGTTCCTTCGTTGTCTCCTTCAGAAATCTCTATAGGAGTTTTTATTTTCAGATTTCACATTTACATCTTGGCAAAATACTCAAATTAGTCTCTTAACTTTGAGTCAAATTTCAAATAATTCCTTTAATTTACATTTGTTTCAAATGGGTCCCTTAACTTTTGGCCTGGTTTCAAATAAGATCTTTAATTTTCATTTCCTTTAAATTGGTCCCTTAAATTTGGACATAGTTTCAAATTGGTCCTTTAAATTTTCATTTATTTCAAATTAGTCTCTTAACTTTATACAATATTTCAATTGTTGATAAACTATTTTTTCATAATTATCTCATAAAAATAATTACTATTTTTTCTAATCTATATTTTTAATTATTTTTTTCAACACGATATAAATATATATTCATTTATTAGAAATAAATAACATTAAATAGGGATTATAAAAGTCATCATAAACTTAAAATATAAAAAAATGAAAGAAATTCAAAATATAACAATCTATGTGACACTTATTTCCACAAAAATATATAAATAGATGATAATTAGTATAAATAAGTGTAATCGAGAATGCTACGTTTAAAAAAATCATTATTTTGATATTTCAACGACGTTCTGACTTTTATAATAAAAAATAATAATTATTATTTTTATTAGATAATTAAAAAAAATTATTGTCACATAAGCGATTTATCAACACCACATAAATGTCTCGTCGTGATTAGTAATATGAATAGTGGTGGTTTATGAACTTATTTGAAATAAAATATAAAGTTTATGGACCAATTTGAAATAAATGAAAATTAAAGGATCTATTTGAAACTAGACTCAAAGTTAAGGGACCAATTTGATGCAAATGAAAATTAAAGGATCTATTTGAAATCAGACCAAAAATAAAAGGACCTATTTGAAGCAAATGAAAATTAAAGGACCTATTGGAAATTAGGCCCAAAGTTAAGGGACAAATTTGAGTATTTTGCCTTTACATCTTTTATTCTCTTTTGTTTACCCATAGAAAGATTTGCCCGTGTTGGCGAATAGGTCCGTGTGTGACTTGGGGAGAATTCTCTCGTGTTTGCGACTAGGTCCGTGTGAGGCTTAGGGGGGAATTTGTCTGTGGTGGCGACTAGGTCCTTGTGTGGCTTAGGGGCAAATTCATCTGTGGTGGCGACTAGGTCCTTGTGTGGCTTAGGAAAATTCGATGCGTGTTGGCGACTAGGTCTAGAGTTTCGATCTAGGGGGCAGTTCGAGGCTTTATCTGCGGAGAGATAAGCTAAAGCCGATCGATCCTTGGAAGAAGAGTCGGTATAGAAAATGAAAAATGATTCTTCATTGTCGCATTGATTTCCAGCGTCATAGAAATCAAACCTTTTGTAATCAAAGTTGTATGAAATAAAATCATGTCTCTTTGTGTTGTTAATTAACTGGATTTTGTTTCTTATTCATAAATGTTATAAATAATATTTTCTATCGAAGTTTTAACTCAAGATATATCGCAAGGTTCATTAGTGTTCCATAAGTCAAGAAATTCAATCTCTGTCTGCTAACGCATGGCAGTAGCACTTACCATCGACGATGCACTTACCACCGGCGGTAGCAAAGAAATTTGAATTCCTTTTTTTTTTTCTAAAAGTAACATTCATACAATCTTTTTTTGCAAAAATAAAATAAAGTTTTCTATTAAGGCTCTGTTTGGTTGGGGCTGTTACTGATGGAAAGTTGTTGATAGAAAGCTGCTGATAGGAAAATTGCTGATTCTTAAAAATAGAGTTTTGTTAAAAAAACAGTTTGGGTGAAATGGAGTTTGTAAAACAGAGTTTTGAAAAAATTGTTTGGAAAAAAACAGAGTTTTGATCGAATTTTTTTTTCTCACCAAATATCAGAAAAAGATATATATTTTCCATAAAATAATACCAAACACAAAAAGTAATGTCAATATGAACCCAGTTGCCACGATATCTCATTATACGATCTAGATTCATACAACTGATCCGCTATACTATCACGTAGCGTGATCATCTCCTCTACATCACCTGCAGTGTCACACCTACATACACACACATACACACATAATACACATACACACACATACACACACACACACATAATACACACACACACACATAATACACACATAATACACACGTAATACACAATACATAAAATATTCACAGGATCTGAAACAAAAAATCCAGGATCGAAAATATCATCAAAATTAGCCATATTAAGATCTAAACCAAGGATCAAAACCTTGAGAATTTCAGAAATCCAAGAATCGAAAGAAACAATCCAGCAAGGAGGAAGCATCGTTACCTATTGAGAATTGCAGAAATCCAAAGATCGAAACCTTGAGGAAACACTTGCCGCCGACAGGAGGAATCGAGCGAGGAAGAAGAGGAGAGGTGTCGTCTGCGATGATCAAGGAGGAAGCAGTCACCGCCGGGAGGAATCGCGCGACGCTGGGAGGAATCGCCGCCGGGAGGAATCACGCGATGCTGGGAGGAATCGCCGCCGGGAGGAGTCTGGTATCGGGAATCGCTGCTTATGTCACGCGCTAGGTTTTCGGGGAAAACGGGAAGTTGATGCTTTTGCGGCTGAACGCGAGAATTATGCACGGTTGGGTCGCTGAAGAAATGCGCGAAATTAAAAAAACGCCGAATGGAAAATAAGCCGCGCCAAACGAAACTTTACCATCATATCACGGTGCGTTTCATCCGCACCGCACCAAATAAGTCTAACCAAACAACCTAAATATCCCGAAACTTATTTAATTAACAATAATATTCTTATCCAGACTTAAATTCTTAAAAACTCTTATTCATCCCCCCCTCTAAAGACGCCGGTAGATCCAACACCTTATTCATTTGTAAATATTGAACGTGAGAAAGAAGGTGGTGATAAATATGACAGAAACTGCTGAGGATATGATTTCTAGCCGATTATTGATTAGCGCCTGACATCTAATCTTTTGTTTTTTTAATCTTCTAAGGCACTCATGTTTTTATCCACATTTATTAAAACACCAAATTCCTGCTGATTAGGGCTGGCTAAGGAGTGTGCAAAAAATTGAAAACTGCACTGTATTTCAAACCAAACCGCTAAGGTGTGGTGCATTTCGGTGTTATGTGTATGAAAAACCGATCGTCTGCCGGTGTGATGCGGTTATGAACTCCTCACAACCAAGTAAACCGCACCATGACTCATTCTATCATTCAGGAATCAAGAATTTTTCGATTACCATGGTCCAAGGGAACCGGAAACCGGAAACCGCAAACCACAAACCACAGTCTGCTTTTTGATTAGGCCACGATCCAAGGAAACCGCAAACCGCAACCCATTTTTCGATTAGGCCATGGTGGGAAGTCTTTATAGTGATATTATTGGTTGAAGAAGAAGCTCAAAAAACTTCAGCCGGGCACCGACGACGTCGGCCATCCCATGAACGTCTACGCTTACCAACACTGAAAACATCTCCCGTATACTCGAGAACTGGATGAAAACACCCCAAAATCCGTAAGTATGGCGAATTCGGGTCGGCATGGACACATTTCGTCGGCAATATGTGCTTTGACGACAATGGGGAAGATTGCCACCGGTGAATATGAGGCCTTCCGACCGGTGAAGTCAATACCAGGCTACTTCTGGCAAGAGGAGAATAAGGTAAGCTTGGCGGCAGTGGCTCCACCACCGATGTCATTCATAGAGAACTTGTTCTTCGACGATTTAAGCATGGGGGATGGTGGAGAAGACTTGGTGGGCTTGTCGTTGAGTGACACTTCAGAGTTGTTTCAGGATTAATAATTATGTTCATACATCTAGCTACAACCATTAATTTGGAGAGTTGTTTCACGATTAACAATTATGTTCATACATCTAGCTACAACCATTAATTTGGAGTGTATACAACAACAACAACAACAGAACCCATATAGTCCCCAATCATTGGGGGTTGGGCGGGGGAAGATTGGAAACAGACCTAAACATAGTTGTATGTTATATACAGCGTCATATCGTATGCAAAGTTGCAGCATGTAGGTGTATGGCTACAACCCGTGTTTAGTTGTATGTTTTAATAACCATAAGCTAGTGATTCTCAAATTAAAGGACAAAAAAACTATCAAAAACT
The DNA here is from genome assembly GCA_033032865.1 of Dactylorhiza incarnata. NCBI lineage: Eukaryota > Viridiplantae > Streptophyta > Magnoliopsida > Asparagales > Orchidaceae > Dactylorhiza > Dactylorhiza incarnata. The sequence goes on along the minus strand of JAWHQI010000266.1, from coordinate 3,219,082 downwards.
GAAATTAACGCAAAAACCAACCCCCCCCCAACCGTGCCGAATCCAAACCACACCGAACAATTTTTGTGTGGTCCAATTTTGGTCGGTCGGAAACCGCACCCATGCGGTGTAATTTCAATTTGGGTCCAAACCGCTCTGCCCGCAGGCCTGCCTTCCATGGACAGAACAAGAGCCTCCCAACTGCTTCGACAAGAAGAAAACTAATTACTTGTCTAGGGCTGCAGGATGCTTGGGATATGGCGGCTAGGGGTGCTGCAAGCTTAGAAACCAGCGGCCAGGACAGTGGCTTCCGGTGACTAGGGCAGCAGCGTCGATCAGGGCAACAACGGCTAGGGGTTGTGCGGATATCAAGCTTCGGGGAGGAGCATGGATGAGGGTTTCAGTTGGGTTGGGAGTAAAGAACTGCTAATAGAAAATAATAGTAGTTTTGGGGATTTTGGGGTGTGGATAGCAAAAATCGAGTTGAGTTGAACAATTGCCTTGAATTTCTATCAAAATCTAAAGATGGATCAAACTCATATGCATTATCATTCGGCTGCTTAATAAATAATTTTCCATACAAAGATGGATAAAATCAAGAGGTTCGGAAGGGCTCTACTGATAAGAGGAATGATTAAAATACTAAGTAAATAATATAGGATAATCCTACATAGGAGGCAACTCCTTGAGTAATTAAAAAACAGAGATCTCTCAAATCTTTAGGGAAAACTTTCAATTCAAAGGGAAAGATACATGGGGAGCCAAATGCATATTATTTTTAAAAAAGATGAAAGATAATCTCCATACCAACAACAATGACAAACACTTGAGAGCTGTTTCTCCAGGCACAAACTGTGTAGAACAGGCTCCTTTTGGGAGGAATTACCCTTAGAATCTCAAAAGGAAAGTTCTAATTTCCATAGGCCCTAACTCCACAATGAAGGTAGACATGTCCACAGGACCCCCTTTAAGTGGAGCTGGATGATCTGCACCGTCTCCTTCAACCCTCCAGTTCATCTTCTTCATCTCAGACTTATCCTGATTGGCTGATAAACTTGTTTCCTTAACTTCCTTGATCTGCATTTTTACAAGAAAACTTAAAGAGACTGACAGATTTATGGGAACATAATTATGCTATAAAAATGATTTTGAATGAACTCAAAGGACAATGACCATTTGTTCTAAGTCTGAAGTGAGACGACAATAAAAGAAAGTTTGTTCCTTTTTTACATGTTTGGATCTCAGTTCCAGAAGTGAGTCGCAGATGAGTCGCACTGAGGTGAATTGCAGGAACTCACTTTTTCTGAACACGGTTCAAGGCTTTGCTTTGGCTACTACAATGAGTTCCACATTTATCTACTCCCACAGTTACTTCATTGCTTTGGCCCATGTATAGAAAGCCCATGTATAAGGCCCTTTTGGCACTTTCCTCCTTAGACTCTTTTAGTCCCACATTGCCTATCCTCTTTTCTTCCTTTCTCCCTTGTACTATTTAAGGACTTATTCTTCTTGTATTAAGAGAGAGAACATATTTAGTGATTGAATATTCCAAAGAGTGGTCTCCAACTCTGTTCTTCTATATGGTATCAAAGCGAGGTAACGATCTTGTTATTTCCGGTTGATGCTTTGCTCCCGGCAGCCACCTCCCCCACTCGGCAGCCCCCTCCCCCACTCGGCAGCCCCTCCCCCACTCGGCAGCCCCCTCTCCCACTCGGCATCCCCCCTCTCCCACTCGGCAGCCACCTCTCCCACTCGCCAGCCCCCTCTCCCACTCGGCAGCCCCCCTCTCCCACTCGGCAGCCCCCCTCTCCCACTCGGCAGCCCCCCTCTCCCACTCGGCAGCCCCCCTCTCCCACTCGCCAGCCCCCTCTCTCACCACAAGCTCCCCACTCCCACTCGGCAGCCCCCCTCTCCCACTACCAGCTCCCCTCTCCCACTCGACAGCCCCCCTCTCCCACTACCAGCTCCCCTCTCCCACTCGACAGCCCCCTCTCTCACCACTAGCTCCCCTCTCCCACTCGGCAACCCCCCTCTCCCACTCGGCAGCCACCTATCCCACTCGCCAACCCCCCTCTCACACTCGGTAGCCCCCCTCTCCCACTCGGCAGCCCCCCTCTCCCTCTCGGCAGCCCCCTCTCCCACTCGCCAGCCCCCCTCTCTCACCACCATCTCCCCTCTAGCCTTGGTCATGCTCCTCTTCCAATCCTTCAGAAGGCTCTGCCGGACTAGTTTCTCCTCTTTCGATTGTGAATCTTGTATTTATGGAAAACAACATCGCTCTGTTTTTCCTCCTAGTTGTACTCGAAGTATTGCCCCATTTGATTTAGTGCATTCTGATATTTGGGGACCGTACAAAACTCCAAGTCTTTTTATTATCGTTACTTCGTTACCTTTATTGATGACTAATTGCGCATGACATGGTTATATATGATGCATGATCGCTCTGAACTTCTGTCTATTTTTCGTTCCTTTACCGTTGAAACCACCACCTAATTATCTCGCAACATTAAAATACTTCGCTCTGACAATGCCCGTGAATATAGTAGTCATGAATTCCAACAGTTCTGCAGGTCTATGGGGACTATTCACCAAACCTCCTGTTCTTATACGCCGCAACAAAATGGCGTCGCTGAACGAAAGAATCGCCACCTTCTCGAAGTGGCCCGATCTCTCCTTTTTCAGATGCACGTCCCTACTTAATACTGTAATTTTGCTATCTCCACTGCATGCTACCTTATCAACTGCATGCCCTCCTCGGTCCTCAACTTCTCCACCCCCTTCTCTCTCTTATTCCCTGAGCGCGAACCATTTCCCTTAACTCCACGGGTCTTTGGCTGCGTCTGCTTCGTCCATCATCTTGGACCTCCTATTGACAAATTAGCCCCACGTGCAACTCGCTCCATGTTCGTTGGGTACTCACGGACACAAAAAGGCTACGTTTGTTATTCTCCCTCTACTCGAAAACTGACTACGTCTGCGGACGTCACTTTCTTTGAACAACAGTCCTTCCATGACACCGCCCCCATGACACCGTCTTCCCCTCGCGATCTCCCACGTCCTGTTGTTCCTTCTGCATCCCCGTTACCACCACTTCTACCAACACCTCCTCCTCTCCGTGTCTATTCTCGTCACTCCCCTCGAAATAGTGCCTTGCAACAACCCCTGCCAACAACGGATGCTCCGCTGCCTGCTGATCCTCCCGCACCTTCCACCGCGCATTCTCTTTCCAACTATGTCTCCTTACACCGGCTGTCTCCTGACTTGCAGAGGTTTGCGGCTTCTTTGTCCTCTATTTCCCTTCCCTCTTCTGCACAGGAAGCTCTTCAACATCCCGGGTGGCGGGCTGCCATGGATGAAGAAATGACCGCTCTCTGGGCGAACAACACATGGGACCTTGTTCCCCCTCCTCCTGACCAGTCCCTGGTTAGCTGCAAGTGGATCTTCACTGTCAAATATCATCCCGATGGCCGGGTTGATCGCCTTAAGGCTCGTCTTGTCGCTCGTGGATTCACTCAACAACATGGTATTGATTACGAGGAAACCTTCTCTCCGGTTGCCAAGCTCAACATTGTTCGCCTGCTCATATCTCTTGCGGTCCATTGACATTGGCCGCTACACCAGCTTGACATCAAGAATGCCTTCCTCAATGGTGATCTGCTGGAAACAGTTTATATGCAACAACCTCCTGGTTATGCAACCACGGAGGAGTCCCTAGTATGTCACTTGAAGAAATCTTTATACGGTCTCAAACAGTCTCCTCGGGCATGGTTTGAGAAATTTAGTTGAGTGGTTAGTGAGCGTGGATTTACCCAAAGCTCAAAAGATTTCTCATTGTTTACCCGTCGACGTCCATCCGAAACTGTTATTCTCTTGGTCTATGTTGATGACATTCTTGTCACGGGAGATGACCTTGCTGGCATTGTTCACATCAAGAAGCATCTTGCCTCTCAATTTCACACCAAGGACCTAGGTCGGCTACTATATTTCCTAGGGATTGAGATCGCTCGACGACCGGATGGTTTGGTTCTCTCTCAGCAGAAATATTGTCTTGATCTCCTCCATGATGCTGACTACTCGGGGTGTAAACCTGTGGACACACCCATGGATACAAACCATCAACTGAGTTCTCACGGATCGGAATCTGATATGCTCCTTCTTAATCCAGATTACTATCGACTCCTCGTGGGCAAGCTTATCTACCTGACTGTCATACGTCCAGATATCTCCTTTGCGGTTAGTGTGGTCAGCTGCTTCATGCACGCTCCCCGGACTTCCCACCTTCAGGCCGTCGAATGGATTCTCAGATACTTAAAGAATGCTCCTAGACAAGGCCTGGTATTCAAGCCTTCCACCTCTCTATCCCTTGTGGCATACTGTGATGTTGATTATGCTGGGTCTCTCGATGATCGTCGCTCGACCAACGGTTACTGCACATACTTTGGTGGAAATCTAGTTACATGGTGAAGAAAGAAGATAACGGTGGTTGCTCGCTCCTCCGCTGAAGCTGAGTATCGTTCCATGACCGTTGCCGTCTCTGAAGTCACCTGGCTTGAGAGTCTCCTCACTGATTTAGGAGTCCAGCTTTCGGCTCCGCCAATACTCTTTTGTGATAGTCAAGCGGCTATACATATTGCTGAAAATCCAGTGTTACACGAACGCACCAAACATATCGAGGTTGACTGTCACTTTGTCCGGGAAAAGGTTCGACTTCAGAAAGTTTGTCTTCGTCATGTTCCTGCTGCTGATCAAGTCTCTGATGTTCTTACAAAAGCTCTACCTCACTCTCTGTACCAGAAGTGCCTTTCCAAGCTTGGTGCCTACGACTTGTATGCTCCAGCTTGCGGGGGAGTGTTAGAACATATAAAAGCCCATGTATAGAAAACCCATGTATAAAGGCCCTTTTGTCTCTTTCCTCCTTAGGCTCCTTTAGTCCCACATTGCCTATCCTCTTTTCTTCCTTTCTCCCTTGTCCTATTTAAGGACTTAATTCTTCTTGTATTAAGAGAGAGAACATATTTAGTGGTTGAATATTCCAAAGAGTGGTCTCCAACTCTGTTCTTCTACAACTATTATTATCATTACTGGTTAATTACCGGAACCTCTCTTGGGACTTGGCATAATTACAATGGCCTCCCACCTACTTTCGAAATTACCAAAACTTCACCTCAGAGTTTACGTTGTTAAGTTTTAGTATAATAAACCTCCCCTCGTAAGGGGTGCATTCATAATGTAACTCAATTGAGCGATGCTGTCTTATAAAATTGCAAACTCGAAGGGAAGGTTTTTGCAATTTCAAAAACTAGACATGCGGTCCCTCTAATTATACAAAATCCTGGGAGATCCCAATAATAAATGCTTACTATTATTATAAGTAAAATAAATATTATAAGCAATCACCCCTTTAATTTAACATTGTTCTATTGTTACTCTTTTCTAGAATTGACCAAACACTCATCTATAAATATACCGTTTTTTGTGCAAAGATCTTCTTCAGTTCCACCTTGGCCAGTACTGAGTTCTGGACATCCTCGCCGGCCTGAAGAAAATTAGGCGTTTAAAATTATGTCTGAACAAGGAACATATTAATGCCAAATACAATAAAATGTGTAACCTCGTATAAATGAGCCAAACGCAAGAGGACAGTGCCATCGTCTACTTCCTGTGAAATTGATTAATTTAGTACACGCAGTTTTGAAGAAGAAAAGGTACATTTTGGATTACATGTCTATACCTCTAATGTGATGAGTGCAACATTATGAGGTAAACTATATGAGGGATCCATTGTAGTAGCCATTGTGATTTGAGAAGATTTCCAACTTCCCTCATCCTGTATTAGAAGTTTTGCATAATTAATTCTCAAGAAAAGTAGTTGAAAAAGCGTAGTGATTAAATTGATGATGTACCTCAGATGCGAAAGCCAAAAGAACCGGAGAGTAGATATGCTGACCATTTGTCCGCCTCCATTGTGCTCCATTTCCTAATTGATGGACGTTCATATAATAATTTCCCCTAACCTGAGCAGATTATGACAAGGAAATTCACATAAATAGTATCAGAATTCCTTTATCTTGTCTTTTCCTTGAAAAATAATATATTTCGGCCAGCTAAAGGTTATCATGTTGAAGGACAATTAGACTTTGAGATGTATCAGAGGAATAATCACAGAGAAAAGTAACTTATTTTGTGTAGAAAGTAGAATATGTGCTTCTCCAGAAAGGTGAGAACTAAAGTATCCCTTCTACCACCTAATCTTCTAACCTGTTTTCCACGATTGGGATCCCCCATGTTCGACTACGAATAGTTTGATCTCATCCTCCAATGACCGTGGGCTTGATCAGAGCCATAGGCTCCTCAAGGACTTGTTATCCTTTGCACCACTCAATGCCAGTTTCCCCAACTGCCACTCGACATACCTCGATGTGCAACCCTTATGGACGACAAAGGACTCTCCCTGGGACAAGTAATGGAGGTCGCAGCAGATGAAGGCAAACTAAGCTGCCACTATGGAGACATTGTCTACTCACATGAAAAACATCAATTTACCACTCCATATGGCGTAGGTCAATGAGACGCTGACCACTAGTTCGAATTAAGGGAATCAACAACTCCACACCGACATGATCCTCATCGGGGAGGCAACGAGGGTAGCGTTGCCCCACAAGGCATCAAATTAGACTTCCCTCACTATGACGGGAAGGATAGCCTGCTGGTGTGTACAACTATGAAGAAATACACTTCTCCCTGCTCTGGCCCTATAACTACCTAACTTTGAGATGGAATTTTAAGTGGGATGTGACGCCTTCGAGAACGGTATTCAGGCATGACTCACTACCTCAAGCTAATGAGGTACGTAAAAGAACTGATTGGGCTAGCCAAGGCAATACAACACTAGAAACCCTGCCTATGAATTCTACAATTCCTCATTCGGATATGTCACTTTAGCCTAAAGTACCTATTAGATCAAAAGCTGGCGACTTTATCACTACATTGGGTGAGCAAATTTTTGGGTTTCGACATTGTGGTCAAATACAAAGTAGGAAAACTCAATCAATTAGTTGACGCCCTATCCCGCCACAATGAAGTGCAAGGGGTGCTCTGTGCCTTCTCTAGGCTTTTTATAGACCTATCCACGAATATTAAATTGGGCTTTGATAACTCCACTGAGTTGACCATGTTGTGGGAGCAAATTCTAGTGAGGCAACTACCAAGTGAAACCGAAGTGGACGATAGTGGCAGATTTCAAGAGCAAGGTTTATTTCTCTTCCACGTTCGCTTTGACCTCCACCACCATATCATCCATGCACAACCACACTCATAAAGGGTTCAAAAAGAAACTACATCGTGTGCACATAGATTTTTTCTGGAAGGGCCTCAAGGTAGAGGTCCAGCATTTCAACGTCAGTTGCATCATCTATTAACATAATAAGGCAAACCAGCTCCATCCAGTAGCTCTATTAAGAACAATCTCTCTCCCGAGGGGATGTCTGGGCCGACATATCGATGAACATTGTAGAGGGCCGACCCAAATCATGCGGCAAATCAGTTCTCCTAGTCATGGTCAACTGTTTCTCGAAGGCTGCTCATTTCTTGCCAGTGTCCCACCCCCACACTGCTATCCATGTGGCACTTCTTGATAGAGATCACAATTCAGGAGCTGATCATTGTCAATTGAGACCTTCATGCGTCTATTCATGCAGGAGTCAGATTTATGAATATCATCTACACGATTAAAAGAAGGGGAACCTTGGCGCACCGGTTAAGGTGTCGCCGTGTGACCTTGAGGTCATGGGTTCGAGTCCTGGAAGCAGCCTCTTGCAAAAATGCAAGGTCAGGTTTGCCTACATTTCACCCTTGTGGTGGGACCCTTCCCCAGACCCTCGCTGCGCGGGGATGCTTTGTGCACCGGGGCTGCCCTTTTTTATCTAGACGATTAAAGTCTGTAGTCCACCCGCGACGTGAAGGTCCCCCCCCCCCCCCCCCCCCCCCCCCCCCCCCACACCACACACACACTGATGCCCCTCCTCTTCCTATTGTCGATTTCCTGTGATGGTTGCCACCCCTCACTGCAACCCCTTCCTCACATACACACACAACACATCTTAGAAAACATATTGATAGACTTGTGGAGTCCCTACCAAAATCACAGGGAAAATTCATTAACTGCTTCATGAAGGCTACTCATTTCTTGCCAATGTAACACCCCTGCACCAACGTTTGAGTGACACTTCAAGATGTGGATCACAGTTAAAGAGTCGATCATCATTAGCCGATACTTTTATGGGTCTATTCACACAAGAGTCAGATTTAGGATCATTATCTGAATCAGAGTCAGTAATCGCATTTGGAACGATGTTTGGAAATTCTATATATTTTTATTCTAGAATTTCAAACAAACATTATAATCAAACATTCAAGGTTGTTCATAAAGCTAACGAAGTTGCTCTGTCATTGGAAGCTACTGACACCTAGGTCTTGCCCCACACAGCTACAAGTCTAACCGCCTTGTGGCACCTTAGAAATTTGGGTGCAAGACAATTTTTTAACAGATGACTTGTAAATTTTGAGGTTTACATCAAAGCATTTCAATGTCCTCTTAACATCACAATTAGGGTCCTTGAAATCACTTCAAGTAATTAGAATTCACCTAGTACTACACCTAGAATTCTTGGTACTAATCTGAATGAAAACAATGCTTTACGTACAATTGTTGCCCCCACTCAGCATTAATTCTCTCTTCCTCGAAGTCAATATCCACCTGCTTCATTGTCGAGATTTATCGTGCAAATGGATATACATCACTTCCAACAAAAAAGTTCTTTTCCTTGCCCTCGCCACTACCATCATCGTTCGAATCCCACTCCCACGGACTAGCTTTCGACACCTCTCCCACAATGAGCCCCCTCTTGAATGTCGGAGCTTCATCTTATGTTGAGATCTCTTATCGTCGTCATCTCTCGATGAGCCTCTTTTTTGTCAAGGAAAACTATGATGATATGATGATCAAAGCGAAACATCCCCCTAGATAAGTCAATCGAACTGCCGGATGATTGCAAGAAGCGACATACCTGTCAGCCAACATCGACCGACTAACGGGATCTGTCACGCGAGCCGATTGGCGTTGCATCTGCGGAAGTGAGGAGAGGAAGCTCTTGGAGGGTCAGGAACGGTGAGCGGAAGTGGGCGAGCAGAGTGGAAGGCAAACATGCTTAGGGCTCAGGGCAGAGCTCTAATACCATGATAAAAAATTAAAACTGAATAATTATAATAATGTGATAGACACCTCTTATATATACAAATGAGTAATACAAGTAATACAAAGATAAAAATGAACACTAATTCTAACATGTTTCTTAGCCTTTTTAGGAACTTATAGCAGATTATAACATCATAGATAAAAAATCTATGTTTATACCTACGACCTCTCCAACCATGTCAATTAGCTCACAATATCTAAGACCACCAGATTGCAATCAGGGACATCCATGTCCTTCTCCCCAACAGTCCCACTGCCGCCAACATCGTCTTATGCTTCTACTGGTAGCTCCGGAGACCTCCATGGAGGGTTCCTCTATCCGTAGAGTGGAGCGCCCTCCCCCCACTTACATTGATTGACATTCTGGTATTCAACGGGACCGATTCTATGGGTTGGAGTGCATATGCGGATAGTTCTTCGAATTGCAACGGTTCTGCTCGCTACCATCAACATGGAAGGGGTTGTCCTCCATTGGATGCATTCGATTTCACAAATCCAACCCTGCCCTGCCTTGGCACGCCTCAAGAAGGAACTCATTTCTCACTATGATTTTCCTCAGATCGGGAATGCCTTCATGTGATGCAGACGACAATGTTTTCAGGATCGCGATCCAGATCGCACGATCCTACGATTCCCGGTTTTAAAATTCAACCTGAATCTTACTTGGGATCGAAACGAGTGCGTGTCCATGTAGGATCGCGATCCGGATCGTAGGATCATTAAGATTGCGATCCATATGCGATCCAAACGATACAGGTTAGTTCTTAAAAAAATCGAGTGTCCCCTCCAATTTATTTCCGCTCCGGCTTCCAGAGTCCGAACGCGCACCTGTCTTAAGTAAGAAACCCTATTCCCATTTTATTTCGACTTCCGCTCCATCGTCTCTCACTCTCGCTGCGTGAGCGTGACTGTGTCTTTGCCGAAGCCGATTCGGCCACCGTCGTCTCTATTGAGCACCAAGCCTCCGACTGCCGGCATCGACGAACTCCACTCCTCTTCAGAGCTACAGGTCGACGACCTGCCAACAATCCAGCTGGCATCCAGTGCTTCAGCCTTCAGGTCGACAACCTACCACCATACATCGCTCTGCTTATCAAGCGGCTTTAGCCGTCCAGGTCGACTCCAGATTATCAATTTTTCTTCCAGGTCGACTTAGGTAATTAATTTTTTGGTTTCAAATTTTCTTTTATAGCCCATTTCGTTTCCAGCATTTATTTGGTCTTCTATTATTGTTATAGTTTCAGTTTTTCCCATCCAGAGATTCAATTCCAGCCTCCTAGGATTTCAGATATTCAATTACGAACGTCGAACAAAAATTATATTTCATGTTTCATAATGATGTGTACTTTATATTTACTAATGTAGAACTTATAGTTAGAACTATGCTATATTTTTAGTTCATTTTATTTACTTTCTTTTGAATTTTGATATAATTATTCAACAATTATTTAGTTTTATAGTTTCTTGTGTTGATTGTTTGTGTAAGTGGATGATAACAAATTCAATTTCATATTTTAAGTCTTTATGAATGTTGTAGGATCTTACGATCCTCGATCAGATTCGATCCAACCCACAAAATGAACCCACCTAGGATCTCAATCCTGACAACCATGGTAGACGGTCCGCCAAGTGGAGTCAGTGAACTCCAACATTGATGATATCATCGAAATTGCTTTGAGGGTTCCAGGAATGGCCGCAGACCATTACTTGAGCTATTTCCTTGTCGGCATGAGGGCACATATCCATTCTCGCCTTTGTGTGCATAATTAGACGACTCTTTTTTGCACTATAGATCAAGCACGATTCAATGAAGAAAAGTTTATCGCCCTCTCTGAGGCTTTGCAGCTTAGACAGTCTCATCGGCCAACCCCCATAAACAACACCCTTCCTCTTCTCTCTATACCACCATTTGTCTCTCGCCAGATCACCAACTACCTCCACCCGGACGAATCCCCCATACCACATTTCCCCAATCCCTACCATAGAAATTCAAGCCCCCTCTGCATCACTTATCCCATCAAGACTACGTCAAGCAAGCAAAAAGTGTCTTTGCTTCCACAACAAGCAACCATTTTCCCCCGCGCATGACTGTCCGAAAGAGGATTTACACATGCTCCTTGTGGGGGAGGATGATGACATCCGGTTGACTGATTTTGAAGCACTCAGGGTGGATGATGACAGGTCACCAAGTGAGGCGGCCACACTCCTCACTCAATTTGAGCTTCACCCATACCCGATGGGGGGCATGATAGACCATTAGACCATGAACCTCCACGCTACCATTGTAAACCGGGATATGATCATCCCGATTGATAGTGGAACCATCCACAACTTCCTCTCTCACGTCCGGTGGACACATTATAGTAGAGTGTTGCACCGACACTGGGATTCCACGTGTTTCATGGCGATGGACACCACTCTGCCACGGTCAGGTGCTATACAATATTGTCCACAGTGATATGCTCGTATTCTTTTAGCACTGACTACTATGTCTTCGACAGTAGTGATTTGGATGTCATTCTCGAAGTCACGCTGCAGACCCTCGGTGACATCAAGGATGACTGAACCTGCAATACCATGTCCGGTGAAGCTCATGGGAGCAAACATACACTTATGGAGACCCTACGCTAGCCCGTTCCCAAGCGGCCTTTCGCTCCTTATGCAAGAAAGTTGATCTGGATCTCTAGTCCAGTTGTTCGCAAGAAGGATGACAGCTGGCAATTTTGCATGGACTATCGGGAGTTCAACAAACACATGATTTCGAACAAATATCAAATTCTGCTAATACAGGAGCTCTTGGATAAGCTGTATAGGGATACTTATTTCTCCAAGCTTGATTTACATTTGTGGTACCACTAGATATAGGTTCACGTCGCCAATGTGGCCAAAACCGCCTTCCATGCTCACGATGGACATTATAAGTTCTTGGTGATGTAGTTCGGCCTCACAAATGTGCCCACCACCTTTCAGTCTCCCGTGAAGGACATCTTCCACCATATTTATGTAAGTTTGTTCTTTTGTTGGATGGCATTCCCATTTACATCTTATCTTGGCAGCTACTCCCACGACACGTCGTTGTCGTTCTACAACTCCTCGAGGACCTCGATGATCGTCACCTCGTGACCCATCAGAAGAAATGTTTATTTTGGCGCTCTCAACTCCAGCATTTGGGCCATACATCTCTGCACATTGCTTTACTATGGACCTGGCCAAGGTGGTGGTCGTGCTTCAGTAGGCTACTCCATATTTAGTTCAAACAATTCGTGGTTTCTTGGGCCTCACATGCTACTACCTTCGTTTCATCCGCAACTATGACACGACCCCCCCCCCCCCGTAGCTCCTTCGGAAGGAAGCTTCGCTGACATTCATTTGGGACGTCACTGACATTCACTTGGTGCGTCGCTGACATTCACTTGGGGCGTCGCCGCACAACATGCTTTCTCAATTTACAAGAACGTTGATGACAGCTCCCGTTCCGAGCATGCCTAACAATTCCTAGTCATTTGTGATTGAGTACAATGCGTTCGGCTCCAATGTGGGGGTCATATTGATGCAGCAAAGTCACCCCATCTTCTACTGCATTAAGGCATTCATTGATCGCCGACATATCATGTTGGTCATGACAATGAGTTGTGAGCTTTTGTGCTCGTCATGCAACACATTCGCCCCTACATGCTGGGATGTCACTTGTGGCCCAGGATGATCACTGCAGTTTGTGCCACCTTTTAAGTCGAAAGATCTACACATCGACACAGTCGTTATGGATTGCTAAGTTACCGACTACAAGTTTTCAGTGGAGTACAAGACCAACTCATCCAACTCAGTACAACACCCGGGCCATTATGACAAAGGCGGCATGATCTACAGTATGCATCAATTATCGAGGACATGCATCGCAACCCGCACTCTCACCCTCATTTCCATCTAGTGGGAGAGCTTCTACATTATAGTAGTCGTTTGGTGATCATCATCCTTGACATGGATCCCCAAGTTGCTTCATGAGTTTCATGTGACTTCCATATTCGGTGTGCACCAAACATATCGCCGTCCCACGACGACTCTCTATTGGAGGGGAATTATTACGGTCATATAGCAGTTTGTTGTCAAATGTCAGATCCGTCAGAAGGCAATATACCAGAACATCGCACCGGTGGATCTCCTGTAGTCTTTTCCCAACTCGGATCTTGTATGGGAGGACATTCCAATGAATTTTATAACTCGATTGATGCATTCAAATGGCTTCAATAGTCTCTTCGTAGTCTTCGATCGGTTTTCCAAGTACAGGTACTTCATCCTAGTCAAGCACCCATACACAGCCAGCTCCATTGCCTATATGAAAGGTTATTTGATTACATGGGTCCTCATATTGCATTGTGAGCGATACCAACCCAATGTTCAGGAGTTCATTTTTGCGCAAGATGTTCAAGCAGCAAGGGACCCAGTTGTGCTTCAACACAGCCAACCATCCTCAAACGGATGGCCAGATTGAGGTCCTCAACTAATGCGTCGTATGTTGTTATGCCACTTGAGCAACCCCGACCCTGGTCTTCGTGGGTGGATTGGGGAGAGTATGTCTTACCAATCAGCGGCAGGAACCTCCCCATTCCCAACTGTATATGGGCGTCCACCGCCCAAACAATCCCGACACATGAAAGGTCAATGCCAAGTAGAATTTCTAGTCATGGAGTTCCAAGATTGGCATGAAGCATTATGGCACCTGAAATGACATCTCGAGAGTGCCCAACAACACATGGCCCAGAAGGCCAACCTCCACAAATGGGGCGGCGTGTTCATCCTGGGGGAGAGTACACTAGTGAAGTTGTGTCCTCACAAGAAGAGTTCGTTGGCCATCTGAATCCACCCCAAGCGGTTTGCCCGCTACTATTGGCCTTTTATGATCCTAGAAAGGATCGGCGAAGTCTCCTATCGCTTACAGTTTCAACCTGCTAGCTTGATCCATTCGGTGCTTCATGTGTCCCGCGTATGAGCCCGTCGGAGGGCTGGACACCCGTATATAGTAAGTACAAGGTCACACTGTTTAGCTAGTGTTGGGGTAGTGGGTGGATATATGACCCTCCCCCCTCTGCAAGAGGTTACGTGGATCTTGGAGACCGAGATGCATACAAAGTTTCTAGAGTTCGTCCTTGGGGAGAAGGGTATTGTTCAGTTACGAACGCGAGGTATTGATACTGATATAGATACGAGTACGAGTTAGACATTAGGAGGAAGTTTCGTACACATTTTTCATGTCGATCATGCTACGAAGCATCCCGCTAAGGATGTAGTCACTCATTATGTACTCATATTTGTTTACCCAGAAATCGGCGATTCACCCCAAGCTGACTATTGCAGGCGATCGACAATCTCAGCTTGGCCCAGGAGGTCTCCGCCTGACCCAGGCGATCTCAGCCTGCCCCTGGCGGTCTCATCATGTCCAGGGAAGGTTCAGCAGGACCCAGACGATCTTAACATGCTAGGCGGTCTCAGCTTGCTTGGAGGCCTCAGCATACCTTGAGGCCTTAGCATACCTGGCGGTCTCAACTTGCCCGGCGGTGTCAGTGATCTCAGCGATCTCAACAGGCGACCTCAGCAAATTCGGGCAGCCCGTTATTCTTAGACCTGCCCGTTTGGGCAGGCCCTCGCGTCTATAAATAGAGGGGAGGGGGTACTCAAAAATGGACTTCGAGGAGTTCCAGCCCCCAGCTTGTGACCTGAGCGGTCTCAAGTTCTCAGACCGCAGCGCCCAGGAGGTCTCGCCTCTGTCAGGCGATCTCTCCTCTGTCTGGCGATCTCACCTCTGCCGAGTGGTCTCCTTCAGCTTCCAGCGACCTCGGCGGCCTCTTTCCCGCTCAACATCCCTTTCCTTCAAGCCTTGTATTATTTTTTCATACATCTTATTGTGATCTCAGCTGCAATACAGGTTTTATATCAATAGCATTGCCCTCCGCAAGAGAGGCATTTGCCGCAGCGGGTAGATCTGGTCTCGCCGCTTGCTCGCGGCCATCTCTTTTCTTCTTCTCCCGCTCCTTCATTCGTGGCTCAAAGTAACCGGTCACTCGACAGTTACCTGCCCTCTTCCTCCAGCTTGAGCAAGTGTGGGCTTGGTACATTTTTGGTGCCAACAGAACAACACACGACCTTCAGATTTTGAGTAGTCGACGAACAACAGTCACAATGGAGATGCAAGAGGCTCAAGCAAATTCAAATTGTGAACTTACTCCGGAAGCTCTTGAGCTCCCCATAGAGCTTCGTCTGGAGCAATTTAGCCAGGAAACCGCTCAGCAGCTGGAGCAGTCTCACCAGCAGTTGGATGCGATTAATCAAGCTCTAATCACCATCACTTAGCTGCTATCACCTAAAGCCGCAATAACTGCAGCTCCTCTTCCTGCTACTTATCTCCCAACTCCTCCCTTTCTAGTTGAAGAAGAAGAGCCGTCTCCCTTCACTAATGAAATTCGTTGGGAGCCAATCCCCAATAACTTTAGAGAGCGTCGTTTGCCAATTTTCTCTGGAGGAGAAGACCCTGTAAACCATCTTCAAGTTTTTGAATCTGCTATCTCTTGAGAGTTGTCTCAGATGGTACCAAATGCAAATTATTAGTTACATCCTTCAGCGGTCAAGCTATGGAGTGGTTTTACAGGCTGCCATCTCAATCGGTTACTTGCTTCGCCGATCTTCGAAGAAAAATTCTCTTGAGGTTCGCTACCTCAAGGAAGCGGAAGAGAGGCCCAGCAACGCTCTTTCAGATCAAGCAAAGAGATAATGAAACTCTTGCTCTCTTTGTTGACAGATTCCAGAGAAAAATACTTGAAATTGTTGATGTTGATCAAAACTTATATAAAATCGCCTTAATACACGGATCTCAAGAAGGACTTCTCAAATTTGAAGTCAACCGAAACGAGCCTACGTCTTATGGACATCTTATCAGGATAGCAAATCAATTTATTGAAGGAGAGACAACAAATCCTAACTTCACTTCTTCTCTAAATAAGATGACCCAACAACGACAAAGGAATTCTTATCACCAACATACGTCTTCGTCACAAAATATTCCGCAAAACAAAGACTTCAGATCCTACTCCTTTCCTCAGAATACATCTGCTCAACTCCCGCAGCAAGATGCATCACCTAAATTTCTGGAAGTTTGTCCTATTCAGTCTTACAATCTAAAAACACTTGAATTTGAAAATTATCAAGAACCTACTCAACTTAATAGTCTTATGGAAGAAATTCTTCCGATTATTCAAGATATGCTAGAGTTTAAAATCCTCGCCCTATGAAATCAAAAACTAAGAATCGTCATGGTGAACTCTTCTGCAAATATCACATAGACGTTGGTCATGATACAAAATATTGTCGAGCTCTTCGGAAGCTGGTAGATGAAATATGGAAAGAGAAAAAATTACAGGATTATTTTGCTCAATAATCTGATGATCTCGCTTCCAGCAAAAACAAAGTACAAACAAAGAATTTCGTATTCATTAGAAGAAGCACATATAGTAGGGATGAGATAAAATGCCATTTTATTTCTTGTTTCATATAACTCTCATTTGTTTGGAGTTTTCTGCACGTTTCCTTTTCTAGCTTTACTTGTAATAGGTATAGCAGCAATCCGGGTTCTATCAGCAGCTATCATCGTGAAGATTTCCTCACCAGTCAGATATATCAAGCCTTATATCCATATCCACTACCGTATCCTTCACTGCAGACTTTTATCCAATTATGTCTTAAGCTTTTTCATTACTCTACTTCCTGTTGTTTACGTTAATAATAATAAAAACTGCGTGGATGTGAAGGGTGGGAATACCACCTCTGTTGTTTGCTGTTTGATGTGAAGGGTGAATATACCACCTCTGATTATTCTTTAGGGTCATAACACCCACCAAGATCACATCTCGCTCGAATTATTCGCAGATGTGTAGTGGTAGCCCAACCTGTTATTCTGTGATGATTGTCAATGATTGCCATGATACCTTGTTGAGTTAACCGACTTGCTTTATTTGAATGTAGATGATTCCATTTGAGATAGATTGGTTGTGATAGATTACTAATAACTGATAATAAACTGGTGTGATATTACTTATAAGAGAAACAGACTGACTTTAGTATGTATCCAAATATGTTGTCAAATAGCTAAACAATTATTTGTTAATCACTAATATTTCAGGTACCATAAAATCCCGTACGAATTATTTCGAGATTCATGGATTTCTGGATTTCTAGATTCCTGAATTCTCTATCCCGGACTCATGGTTAATCTATTTATCACTTCAGATTTCTCCAATCATATATCAAGTTGTTTTTTCTTGGCATCAGCTGTCATAATATCATTAACAACATTATTATCTGCAAGTCAAAAATTATCTAGCTATATTGACTTCACACTCATTGTTCCGGGGTATGTGAATATGAGGTTATCAGAATATTATCTTCTCTTTCCACAGACATGAGTACTGCCCCATTTCTTCACATAGAGATATTATTTCATCAACACCAAAGCAAGTGATTATGAATAAGCGTTCATACCCTCTGTAAATGAGATGTTCCTTCTTATACACTTCAAATATGAAAAAAAATAAGTATCAGCAAGTTGTCTCAGGTACCTGACATATCTTTATTATATTTTTCATATACCTGTTCTTCATATCTTTTGCAGATAGTAACAGGTGTTCGCGAGTTCTCCTTCAGGTACTCGCGTATTATTTTTTATATACCTGTTCTTCATATCTTTCGCAGATAGTAACAGGTGTTCGTGATTTCTCCTTCAGGTACTCGCGTATTATTTTTCATATACCCGTTCTTCATATCTTTTGAAGATTGTAACAGATGTTCGCGAGTTCTCCTTCAGGTACTCGCGTATTATTTTTCATATACATGTTCTTCTTATCTTTTGTAGATAGTAACAGGTGTTCGCAAGTTCTCCTTCAGGTACTCGAGTATTATTTTTCATATACCTGTTCTTCATATCTTTTGCAGATAGTAACAGGTGTTCGCGAGTTCTCCTTCTGGTACTCACGTATTATTTTTCATATACCTGTTCTTCATATCTTTTGCAGATAGTAACAGGTGTTCGGGAGTTCTCCTTCAGGTACTCGCGTACTAATTTTCATATACCTGTTCTTCATATCTTTTGCAGATAGTAACAGATGTTCGCGAGTTCTCCTTCAGGTACTCGCGTATTATTTTTCATATACTTGTTCTTCATATCTTTTGCAGATAGTAACAGGTGTTCGCGTGTTCTCCTTCAGGTACTCGCGTATTATTTTTCATATACCTGTTCTTCTTATCTTTTGCAGATAGTAACAGGTGTTTGCGAGTTCTCCTTCAGATACCCGCGTATTATTTTTCATATACTTGTTCTTCATATCTTTTGCAGATAGTAACAGGTGTTCGCGAGTTCTCCTTCAGGCGCGTATTATTTCTCATATACCTATTCTTCATATCTTTTGCAGATAGTAACAAATGTTCGCGAGTTCTCCTTCAGGTACTGGCATATTATTTTTCATATCTTTTGCAGATAAGCAGGTGCTCGCGAGTCCTCTTCAGGTACTCACGTAATGTTTTTCTTTCATACACACTTCGGCTACCCTCTTGCAGAGATAAGTAGGTGCTCACAAGTTCTCTTCAAGCACTGGCAAGTTCCTACAGGTACTTGCACTCTTTATACACATGTTTTGTCCTGACAGAAAAGGTGGATCTCGATTCTCGTGGGTAAGTTCTATTTTTTCGAAGTTTTTTCAAAACTTAAAAAAATGCGGGGATCATGTTTACCCTGAAATCGGCGATCCACCCCAAGCTGACTATTGTAGGCGATCGGAAATCTCAGCCTGACCTAGGCGATCTCATCCTGCCCCGAGCGATCTCATCATGTCCAGGGAAGGTTCAGCAGGACCCAGGCGATCTCAACATGCTATGCGGTCTCAGGCAGTCTCAGGCGGTCTTAACTTGCCTGGCGGCCTCAGTATACCTGGCGGTCTCAGCATACCCGATGGTCTCAGCATACCCGGCGGTCTCAACCTGCCCGACGGTCTCAGCCTCCCCGACAGTCTCATCCTGCCCGGCGGTCGCAACCTGCCCGACGGTCGCAGCCTTCCCGGCGGGCTCAGCAAATCCGGGCAGGCCCTCACGGCGGTCGCAGCCTGCCCGGCGGTCGCAGCCTTCCCGGCGGGCTCATCAAATCCGGGCAGCCCGTTATTCTTAGACCTGCCCGTTGGGCAGGCCCTCACGTCAAGAAATAGAGGGCAGGGGTACTCAAAAATGAACATCGGGGACTTCCAGCCCCCAGCTTGTGACCTGAGCGGTCTCAAGTTCTCAGACCGCAGCGCCCAGGCGGTCTTGCCTCTTTTAGGTGATCTCTCCTCTATCTGCCGAACTCGACTCTGCCGAGTGGTCTCCTTCAGCTTCCAGTGACCTCAGCAACCTCGGAGGCTTCTTTCTTGCTCGCCATCCCTTTCCTTCAAGCCTTGTATTATTTTTTCATACATCTTATTGTAATCTCAGCTGTAATATAGGTTTTATATCAATAGCATTGCCCGCCGCAAGAGAGGCATTCGCCGTGGCGGGTAGATCTGGTCTCGCCGCTTGCTCGCGGCCATCTCTTTTCTTCTTCTCTCGCTCCTTCATTCGTGGCTCAAAGTAACCGGCTACTCGACAGTTACCCCCCTCTTCCTCCAGCTTGAACAAGTGTGGACTTGGTACATTTTTGGTGTCAACAATATTTCTATTTATGTGTTGCACTTTTATTTGTGAGCGAGAGCCCAAGTATATACAAGGGGAAGCCTCCTATTGTATCTGCAAGCATCCTATCACTTTGGATATTTTTAAGAATCAATTAGTGCTTCTTGGACACTAATTCAACATAACATATATGACCACAATCTAGAAGACTCGCACAACTAGGTAGCAGAGGGCTTGGTGGGAATTCCCGGAGTTGGGACTGAAGTAGGCACCGAATTCTGAACTCCCAACGGTGCTGAGGCTACTGGACATCACAAACCAAGGCTGGGTCTTGATTTTTGAGTACCCAAATTGCTGGGCTGAACTGTTGTCGGGCTGAGTGAGGGATAAACAGGAGTTGTGAGGGGCTGAGAGTCGTTGTTGGGGCAGCCGGGGATGGGATGGGACTGTGGACGGATTGGCCCAGGAAAGTTTGGGAGCAAGGGATAGCAAAAGAATGGAGTATGAATCTGCTGGAATGAAATTATTCAGCTCCTCCTTGGACCAATTCCGATTGCAATCAAGGGGAAGGGAGGCCAGCTGAAGGTGCAGACACTTAATTCCTGAGGCTGGAATTAATGTCTGGGTGGAATTTAGGTATGGAGCAAGGCTTTGATGGAATAGGCGGCAGTCAGGAGATGTCCAGGGGAGTGGAAAGTATTAGCCGGCTGGTTGGGAAGGATGTGGGACTCGATTGGGTGAGGACAATGCGGATTCACGTGAGAGAGGAGGGGTTGCTGAATGGGAGGAGTTAGTCGGCTTATTGGGAAGGATGAGGGGCTCGGTTGGGTGACTCTCCTACTCATGATTGTTATGTCAAATGGTTTTGTGCCCTTATTGGTGATGACTTAGAGGAGATCGGCAAAACTGACTTTGACGCCCTTGCGATCACAGATGCACAGCCGGACGGAGCCCTAGACACCTTTGCGGAAGCCAACTAGCGGGTGTATCACTACTAGATGGCGGGCGGCACTTCGACCTTGAGGTCAAGGTCGATTATCAGGCGGGAAATATTGTTACGCATGCGCGACGACGATTCCGCGCAATATCTCATTTTGTATTTTGCTCTGCATGTACCTTTAAATTGTAAGGGCAATTTCTGCAGCTTCAAGGCAATTTCAGCAGCGTCAAGGCAATTTTGGCAGCGTCAAGGAAAGTTCTGCAGCGTCTAGGCAATTTATGCGGACCTCAACGAAATTTCTGCTCGATCCTTCTCTGGTGTTAAAAACATTTAGGTAGCATCAAAGAGATTTCCTTATGCATTGGACTACATAGAGCTTCCTCCATCCTATGAAGCACAAATACTTGCAATAATCTTATATATCATATCCGAAATATTTCGGAGTCGGGGAACTCTCGGAAACCCGTTTGTGAAACTCTTGGAAACTTTTAGTTTAGGAAACTCTAGGATACTCTTGGATGTGCTTGAGTATGCTATAAAATACTAAAAATTGTGTATGTTGTGATAATAAAATGGAGAAAGGCATGTGTTTGGATGATAAGTTGTAAGAGTCAATTAATTATATAGTTACATTCATGAATCGTATCTATAATATGATATAATATGATACGATTTCGACCACATAAACTTTGTCTATATACAATACGAGTGATAGTGCACGGAGAGCCTCCCGTGCGGCTGCGATGGTACATCGGTCGCGACAGTGTCCCAACCCGACGACACTCCTGCCACTCGCAGCCCACAGCAAATTAGGAAATCGAGCGACTGATGCTCGGGGGGCTGCAAGGGACGGAAGTGTCGCCGGGTCGGGACACCGTCGCGGCCGCATGGGGCCCCCATGCACTGTCACTTGTATATATTATATTATATAATATATAAATATATTTTAAATGTTAATATAAACGTTAAAAATAGAGAATTGCTCCCGCCAGTAATAATTGCTAGTAATAAGCTGTAGTTGGCTTTAATTAATTGCCCATAATAATTGTTTTTAAAATTTGAAGCCAATAATAATTGTTTTAATAAATTTTAAATGTAACTATAAACGTTAAAAAAAATTGCTCCTGTCAGTAATAATTACAGTAATGATTGTTTATTTCCTAACAAAACATTAAATTTAAAAAGGAGAGATAATTTTAACATTATGAATGTTTCACCAAAGAAAACTTTTCCCTTTTAATATAATATAGATATACCATACATGAGAAATAATAATCAATAGATGTCACTACAACCATTCTAATAATCTCTACATACTTTATCTTCTCTATTAAATTCTTTGAAAGTGCTAAATTACTTATTCTTATCCACAATGATCAAGCACTAATTCATGAGAAACATAACCAAGAAATCCCTTTTACAATTATAAATACTGAATCTTAGGATTCATTGCCAAGCAAACAAAGAATGATGAAATAAATGCAGGAAACAACATCACATAGGTGAGGGACATTACCGTCAAACCCTGACAAACTTCATCTACACAAACCGTCTCATTAAGTGGTTCTCCAAGGAAACCATTATCAAGTATACGTCTGACATTCAAAATAACTTTGTCAGCATGCATTAAAAAGCAAGTTCTAAAATAACTGTCAACTATGTTATGGAAAAATCTAACCTATGAAGCATGATCTCTAGTTGACCATCATGAATGCTAGAGCCTCCACAAGCGCGGTCTACAAGTATGGAGAGCTCATAGTTCTTATCTTCCGTATACATTCCCAGGTTGAGCTGAAAATTTTCCCCAACAAGAAAATTAACCAAAATGATTCCAACTTGTTGGTGAATAGCTTAAAGTTCTAAAATATTCACTCGTACAGATCAGCAAAAGAAAGAAAAAGAAAAGCAATAAATCATGAAAAAATGACACAAATGAAATGCGGTGATGCCGATAACAACATATCCTTCATCATGCCATCGTCATTTCATACGAGGCACAAGTTCATATGATAAATAGTGTCTACACCAAATATAAACATCATAAGCTCCATGATTCTGCTCTCTTGATCCAAATGCCCCGCATAGAAAGGTTAAGGTGCATGAGAAAAAGATCTATAGAAGTCTTCACTTTCCAAACGAGCGAATAAATTAACTCATTTCAATGCCAACTGCTCAAATAAAATACAAATATTTTTTGACGTGCCTCTTAACTTCTAAGTACCGACCACATTCATTTAAACTTTGATGCATAGGTAAGCTGTAGCAACACAGCTTCCTCACACACATGCTATTTGTATTTGACAGAGCGTCAACATTTGACTAATAAATTGAGAAATACATCCAAAATTCCAAATAAGAAGAAAAGCTTCTTATCTAAATATCAGCAGCAGTGAATCAGCAGAAAATAAGAAAATCCGCTATATGAGTTAGGACATTGTGAGTGCATATTTGCAACCATCTTTTGCAGACAGCCTTTGTTAAAGCAGAAGAACCTCGAGGGTACGGTAATGTCAAAGGATTTGGGGATCACCTTCCATCTACCTCTACTACTACAACATTATTTAGCTCCCTTGTGACTCCTATTCACTGGCATCGCCGTCTTGCTCGCCAGTCTTTTCACACCCTCCAAATGCTTCTTACAACTACTTCTATCACATCACTTCAACGTGAGGTCTGTCAAATTGGCAAGCATCATCACACCTTCTCTCATAGAGTCGAAAAAATGAAGTTCATCTCCATTTGATCTTACACACTCAGATATATGGGGTCTTAGTACGAGTCTTGTTGTGGCTTCTACTATTTTATCACATTTATTGATGACTTATCTAGACTTATATTATATGGGCCTTTATGTTAAATTTTAGGTAGCA
Organism: Dactylorhiza incarnata; assembly: GCA_033032865.1. Classification (NCBI taxonomy): domain Eukaryota; kingdom Viridiplantae; phylum Streptophyta; class Magnoliopsida; order Asparagales; family Orchidaceae; genus Dactylorhiza; species Dactylorhiza incarnata. The sequence goes on along the minus strand of JAWHQI010000266.1, from coordinate 3,195,363 downwards.
AGCTTCTAGTATTTTTTAAAACTTTTCATACGGAAGTTCAAACTCAGTTTAACTCTAGTATTAAAAAGTTTCGCTGATAATGCTTTCAAATATATGAATAAGTACATCTTTACTGCTTATACTTTCTGTGGGATCTTACATAAGGCATCATGTGTCTACATCTCTCAGCAAAATAGCATTGCAGAATGCAATAATCATCGCATTCTTGATGTCACTTGCACCCTTATGTATCAAATGACGGTTCCTCGATACCTTGAGTGATAAGTCTTGTCACTAATCTCTAATAACTTAAGGAGTTGATTTTCTCATTGTCCTTGTCTCGGTCAATTTTACAATTTGCATCTTTAGAATTATTTGTTGGTGGACAACCAAACGCCACAACTTTTCCTATGAGATGTAAGACAAATTTACACCGAGAGATAAAGATTCCACGATCAGACCTCGCAACTTCAATTCCTAAGAAATATTTCAGCTTACCTAGATACTTAACTTCAAATTTCTGACAGAGACGTGTACTTTAAGAAACATGATTTATTCTAAATCATTAATAATGTCGTCAACATAGACGATGAGGGCAAACTCTTTCTCTTCTTTCTTTTTAATGAAGAGGGTGTGATCTGAGCGACCATGTTTATATCCCAAAAGAATCATTGGCTTTGTGAAACCTTCCAAACTAAGCTCTAGGGAATTGTTTCAAGCCTTAGAGAATTTTTTTGAGATGACAAACTTTCCCTTCTGATCCCTTCTTTAGAAATCTTGGTCAAAACTCTAAGGTCACAATGTAAGAAGGAATTTTTAACATCTAGCTGCGGAAATTTCCATCATAGGCATATAAGGCAAGATAATATAATTTGAATGAAATATAACTCTGCTACAACTCCTTAATTTTTCTAAAATGAGAAGACTCATTTTGATCTAAAAGTTTTCTTCACAGATGGAAGAAGAGATAGTTCTCATGTCTGGTTCTTCTCCAACGCAAACATCTCTTATTTCATTTTCAAAATCTATCTGTGAAGCAGGTGTTTGGAGGGTCTCATCTGCGGAGGGTTATACAATCTCAACATCAACATTACGTTGTTGACAGACTTGCGGGAGAGGGGGAATGAGATTATCTGTGATAGGAATCGAAGTAACGACAGGAATAGAAGGAGAAATATTAGCAACCGTGGGAACAGTAGCAACCAAGGGAGAAAAGATGATTGGAAGGGGAACTTGGGGTTCGTCCCCAGCATTACTCATCTCCCACTAGCGAGGGCCAAAGAATTGTTACCATCACGAAAAATAACATCCATGATGCAAAAAAATGACCAATGGAGGGAGTGGAAGAGTATCCAAGAAAGACACAATTTTGAGAACGTGCATCTGAGTTTTTCATTATTGGGTTGATGAATATGAACAAAACATACACACTCAAACACTCAAGGAGAAAGATTGGAGGTGTGGATTACACATTTTGTGGCCAAATGTGAGAGCAGAGAGACATACTTGTGCGTACTAGAGGGAGGACGATTAATGAGGTAAGTTGTCGTGAGAGTAGTGTTACCTCAATAAGATTCAAAGAGATTCATAGTAACAAGTCGGCACCATGCAACTTCCATAAGTGTTTTTTTTTCATTCAACAACACCATTTTGGGTGAACGTATGGACACGTAGTTTGATGGATTATGCCATGATTGGTAAGATATGTGTTACGGATGAGGACGGTGGCATGGAGCTCAATGGGGCATCGACAGCGCGACATGTGTATTCCAAGAGAAAAAGGGTCACAACGTGATTGGCAATGCCCAAGAAGGGTGTTTTATCTTTTACTTAAGTTGTAATTTGGATTTCTGGCATAATTACGTTTTTGCCCGGTGAAGGGTTCTAATACCCTAAAACCAATGTATCTTGTATCTTTGGTTACTTTTGGAATGAAATGTTTTGGAGCCTAGGGCTGGCCAAGAGTCCTTCTTAGATTTCCTCTCTCCCTCTTCATCTTCCCCGATTGGAGCGGTGAACCCCTAAGGGTAACAATATGCTCCAAAAATACTCTAGTCGTCATATTTGTTGGGGTGAAAAGTGTCCCAACTCCACACTCAGTAGAAAATGAGATGAGGGCACTGTGAGTGGGCGAGTACTATATGTTGCGAATACCATGACAAGGAGAGGCCAGATTTCATACAGTATGAACCTTAGTTGTGTGTGATATTATTGATTGATTGAAGCGGGTTACAACAATGTTACAGATGAAAAAATAGTACTCCGCTAAGGTACTCGTAAGTTTTGTTCTTGGACGTGCGAGTACTGGGGGAGGTCTTGGCTTGTTGTTCAATGCCTTTAAAGCTACTGTCCATGGCCTAATTATAGGCTTGGGGGCTCTGCCCGCTTACAAGGTGCGGTAAAACATGCTAAATATAAAAAGAGGAGTGGTCTGCGAGTACTGCAAAATGATCGGTGAGTACTACGATATGGTCGACGTCTCGGCGAGCACTCCTCGGGAGATATGAGAATACGCTTTAGCCGAGATGGCTGGTCGGCGAGATCATCTACTTTGCATGGGAAACAAGTTGTATCATCCCGGTTGTCCGCATCGAATATGGCGAAATTTGGGCAGACAGGATCCCCATATTTTTCAAATCTTAGGCAGGAAATTTCGAAAAAATAGTGTCTGCGAGACCTATTCCACCATAAATGCTCTCCATGCCTATTTATATAAGTTGGCTTTCTGGAGAGAATCATTATTGACGATGACTCGATTCGCTCATAACAGTTCGAGTACTCATGAAAGATATGTCGGGAAACAAATTTTCTTCCTTAGCTCATCTTCATGCCCGCCACTTGGCGAAAAAGGAGAAGAAACAGTTGGTCTCCCCGATGGTAAGCGAATCAAGGAACGCGAGTACCCCTGCAGCTGCGACTTCCCCCTAGATCAACATCATTGGATCAGTTGTCTCTGGAGTGAGAACCCCTTTCATTTGTGAGATTGACGCATTGTCTGCAATTTCATCTAGCATTTCAGATAACACATACGTTAAACGCTTTATTGATTTTACTCCTCCGCATGGGGACTTTGTCGACCTCTTCAGTGACGAGAGTGAAGGAGCGACAACGATTCCTGGGTCAGAAGCAGCGCTAAAATTGGCGGGTTTTGGGCATGACCACGTTAGGATGAAAGAGGTTACCCAATGCGAGAGCTCGGGGAAGAAAAAGACTTATGGTGCTAAGTCGCCTTTGAAGTCTGGCAAGGAACTCGACAAGGAGGGAGGCGAGCCCTGAAAATCTGCAGAGGAGACGAGATCATAGGCAGAGATGGTGGTGGCTGATGCTCGTCTTGTCAAGGCCAAAGTTGATGAGAAGGAGAAGCAGGCCATCAAGGATCTCGCTGACCTAGCGAGAACGGAGGCGGTGCTGGGTTTTCCTTAAAGGTATACACATCATATGTGAGCAGCGGAATATATCAATTACAACCCAAAGAGACATATGGATCTTGCTAAAATCCATGAATCAAGAAATTGAGGCAACAATAAAATTACCTTCACGGAATTGAGTCAACACTCAATCAAAAGGCTCCAAGAAAAGTCTTCTAGGATTCAGAATCCTATTCCAAGTCCTTGCTCTGCACTTCCTATCTGCTCCGTCAACAGTGGACTGCTCGTCAGAGGAATAAGTGTAGAATCGTGTCCACACCTCTATAAAGGTCCACACAAGAGAAGGAGAACCCTAGCTTCTTGTCGCACAAGAACTAGGTCAGAGAAGAAGAGTCCTTAAAGTATTCCACGGACTGCTAGGTCCGATTACAGGAAGAGGCGGCGACTGACGGAAGAGGAGAAAAGCTCTAGCGGAACGATTCCGGCGCTGATCTCTCAAATCGCGGAAGAAGAGAAAAAGGGCCTAACGGAACGATTCCGCCGCAGCTCTCTCAAATCGCAGAAGGAAAAGATCGGTCTCAGTCCCAGTCCATGAAACCTAGATCGCGAACTGATTTATATAAAGCTGCGTTCGACGAGCTCAAGAGGCATGCGGTCGACGAACTCGCAAAAAGCTGTGGTCGACGAACTCGCAAAAACCTGCGTTCGACGAACCCGCAGTTATCTGCACTGCGTTTGACGAACCCGCAGAAACCTGCGTTCGACGAACCCGCAGAAACCTGCGTTTGACGAACCCGCAGAAAACTGCGTTCGACGAACCCGCAGAAACCTGCATTCGACGAATGAAATCATCCAGTTCGACTATACACTATAATCGAATTCGCCTATACCTTATAAACGAATCGACTATAGTAATTCTGCTATATATATATAAATTGGTTTAAACCATTTAGCCGAATTTGACTTAGCCGAAATCGTCTAAACACTTTAGCCGAATTCGTCCAAACCTATTAGCCGAATTTGACACAGTTCGGTTAAACACTTTATCCGAATTTGTCTAGAATACGTCCAATCGTTTAAACGCTTTAAACGATTTCTCGTTGAGACATTCTCAACTTAATTGCAAACAGTCATAAGATTGATCCTCTACTCATATCCAATATGAGCAAGACCAACTCAATTCTTTCTCCAATTTCTCCAAGCACTTTTATGTGCGACCCTATATGCTCATATCACGTTGGCAGTGAGACTAGATATTTGACCACTTCCAGATCACCATGGAAGCACTAACAGACTCCCACTTGATCTTGAACATATCAAATAAAAGTCTCACAAACAATGAGCGGCATCTAGGAATGCATCATTGCTACCCAAGCAATAAGAGTTCATAACTCAACAAGCCTATCATGACCAATGTATCAGTGTTGTCATGTCCCTTTGTCCTTTACATCCGGATAGAACTAGAGGCGTGGAGCGTGTCACCCTCATAAATGTTCAATCCCAGTTTCCTGATCTAGAATAGACTGTCAGAAATTGGTGAGCTCAATATCATATATTGACTCAACCAAGCATGACCATGCATTTCTCAGTCTCATTCCATCAAGATTCAAGGGGCCCATGGATGTAACTCCTGTCATAAAGGAGGACAAATTCAATTTCTGCTCACACACAAACATCCAAATGATTCGTAACATACCCAACAACCACCCTTATCGTCAACCTTTCTCAAGAGAAGACTTTAGGTGGCATCAAGGTACGCTCTTCCTCACCTGATGAATGCTGTGACTTCAGGTCAAAGGACCACAAACACCATTGTCAGTTGAGATCTACTTATGACACGTTCATATAACAATCCACAAAGTAATCTCAAGGGGGTCTGTCCAGTACAACTTGTTCCTAACAAGTACCCATGTGATGACTTGATATCACATTATCATGACCTGTGAGAACCGGTCATCAGCCAACGCTCATGCTAGTCTTATGGTCTCATCCTCGCCCTAATTTCTAGGATGATACCTCGACCAGGGACCATTTAGGAAAGAAGCTTCATTTAAACGTAGGCCCTCACAGTCAAGTCACGTACTTGAATTCCTATGAAAGCAAACATTCTAAGGGCATTCATTATGTTAATTAGTCTATCATATAGAAACAGTTGACATAATAAAGGAACTTGCCATAAATGTAAAATAAAATATATAGTACATATCACAATTCATCAAATGAATAAACAACCAACAAACATGCAATTCACAAGGCTCCCACTAAAGGTGATCATTCAGGTATCTAATACCCATTGATCTAACATGACCATCATGCTTCCTTTGCGCAAGAGGCTTTGTCAGTGGATCCGTTATGTTTTCTTCAATCGGTACTCTGCAAATGCTCACATCTCTTCGATCGACAATCTCTCGAATAAGATGGAACCGCCGAAGTATGTGCTTGGAGCGCTGATGAGATCTAGGTTCCTTAGCTTGAGCAATTGCACCGTTGTTATCACAGTAGAGAACTACGAGATCAACAATGCTAGGAACTTCATCTAGCTCGCCGATGAATTTCCTAATCCACACAGCCTCCTTTGCCGCATTTGCGGCAGCAATATACTCAGCTTCTGTTGTAGAGTCGGCAACTGTCTCTTGCTTGGAACTCTTCCAGCTTACTGCTCCTCCATTAAGGCAAAATCAAAACCTGATTGGGACTTTGAGTCGTCCCTGTCAGTTTGGAAACTAGCATCTGTGTAACCACTTACAACGAGCTCTTCCTCTCCACCAAACACCAAGAACGTATCCTTAGTTCTTCTCAAGTACTTTAGGATATTCTTGACAGCTATCCAGTGACCATCACCAGGATCAGACTGATACCTGCTCGTCATGCTCAAACCATATGAGACATTGGGTCGAGTACATAACATTGCATACATGATTGATCCAATTGCCGAGGCATATGGAATCAACTTCATGCAGTCCTTATCTTCCAAAGATTTAGGACACTGGTCCTTAGAGAGACTCACACCATGAGACATGAGTAAGAATCCTTTCTTGGACTCAAGCATGTTGAACCGTTTCAACACCTTATCAATGTATGTACTCTGGGTCAAACCCAACAACTTCTTCGATCTATCTCTATAGATCTTAATACCAAGTATATAAGTCGCTTCACCCAAGTCTTTTATAGAAAAGCAGTCCCCTAGCCTGTTCTTAACAGCTTGCAGGGTCGGAATGTCATTCCTGATCAGCAGTATGTCATCCACATACAGTATCAAGAAAATGACAATGCTCCCACTAATCCTTTTGTAAACTCAAGGCTCATCTTCGTTCTTGATGAAACTAAACTCTTTGATCTTCTCATCAAAACGCAGATTCCAACTTCGAGAAGCTTGTTTCAATCCATAAATGAATCGATTCAACTTGCATATTTTAGTGGCTTCATTTGGAGATACAAAACTCTCGGGTTGTCATATACACTTCCTCAAGGAGGTTTCCATTAAGGAAAGCCGTTTTGACATCCATTTGACAGATCTCGTAGTCATAATACGCATCAATAGCAAGTAGAATTCTGATGGACTTGACCATAGCTACAGGGGAAAAAGTTTCATCATAGTCAACACCATGAATTTGCCTGAAACCTTTAGCCACCATCCGGCCTTTGAATGTCTGTACATTCCCATCCATGTCGGTCTTCTTCTTGAAGACCCACTTGCACCCTATGGGTCGTACCCCTTCAGGTGGTTCCACAAAGTTCCAAACTTGGTTTACATACATGGAGTCCATTTCAGATTTCATGGCCTCAAGCCACTTCTCGGAGTCTGGTCCATTCATAGCATCTTGGTAGGTCGCTGGTTCACATCATGATCCATAAGCAACACATTACCTATTTGAGTCATGAGAAATCCATATCTCTCAGGTTCAAATCTTGGTCTACCAGATCTACGTAGGACTTGTGTTTCTTGAGCAGATTCTCCAGCTACAACAGATTGTAGTTCTTGCTCAGGTTCCAATTCACGTTCATTCATTGTTTGTGGTTCTTGAACCTCTTCAAGTTTTACCCTGGTATTTTCTCTAGACAGAAACTTTTTCTCTAAAAAAACACCACCCTAGCGACAAACACTCTGCCCTCAGAACGATGGTAGAAGTAATACCCTTTAGTTTCCTTAGGATATCTCACAAGATAACACTTATCTGATTTGGGTTCCAGCTTGTCAGACATTTGACGTCGTACGTATGTCTCACAGCCCCAAATCTTAATGAAAGACATACTAGGACGCTTCCCAGTCCATATCTCATATGGTGTCTTTTGAACCGTCTTTGTCGGAACGCGATTTAGTGTAAAAGCAGCAGTCTCTAGAGCAAAACCCCAAAAAGAAACGGGCAGATCTGCATGACTCATCATCGACCGTACCATGTCTAACAAAGTATGATTCCTCCGCTCAGAGACACCATTATGCTGCGGTGTTCTATGTGGGGTGAGCTGTGATACAATACCACACTCTTTCAGATGATCACGAGACTCCTGACTCAAATATTCGCCACCTCGATCAGATCGGAGTGCTTTTATTTCTTTTTCCAGTTGGTTCTCTACTTCATTCTTAAGCTCTTTGAACTTTTCAAAGGTCTCAGATTTGTTCTTCATAAGAAACACATATCCGTATCTACTGAAATCATCAGTAAATGTAACGAAGTAGTAGAACCAATCTCTAGCCATGAAACTCATGGGTCCACACACATCACTATGTATGACACCCAAGAGATCATCTGCCCTCTCAGTATGACCAGTGAAAGGGACTTTAATCATTTTGCCTAATAAGCAAGACTCGCATCTCTCAAAAGATTCATAATCAAATGAGTCCAGTAGTCCATCTCTATGGAGCTTGGATATGCGTTTCTCGTTTATATGACCCAAACGACAATGCCAAAGGTATGTTGGATTCGAGTCATTTGTTCTTAGTCTTTTATTATTTTCAACATTATAGATGAGATGGTCTAAGTTCAAAACATATAAACCATTAAACAATTGGGCTACACCATAACAAACACCATTCATAAAAATTGAACAACAATTGTTCTTAATTATAAATGAAAAACCCTTCATATCAAGACATGAAATGGATATAATGTTTCTAGTTATGGCTGGAACAAAATAACAGTTATCTAATTCTATTACAAGCTCAGTGGGCAAAGAAAGACAATAGACAACAACGACAACGGCAGCAACTCTTGCTCCATTTCCAACACGCAGGTCTACCTCCCCTTTACCCAGCATTCTTCTCCTTGTCAGTTCCTGCACATTTGTACAAATGTAAGAACCGCATCCGGTATCCAATACCCATGATGAAGGAGCAGAAAAGTTTATCTCTATAACGTAAATACCTGAAGTGGAAGTCACACTTCCCTTCTTGTTTTGCAGATCTTCAATGTAGAGGGGACAGTTCCGCCTCCAATGCCCAGCCTTACCGCAGTGGTGACACTTTCCTTCTTTCGCCAGACCTTTCCTTTTCAGTGCAGAAGACTTGGGGTCAAGATGAGACTTATATCCAATCTTCGTCTTCTTAGATCCCCTGGCCTTGCCTTTGCCCTTATGCACCATCAGTATGGGGCTGACAGGCTTGGCCTTCCTCATGTTGTTCTCGGCAGTTCTCAACATGCCAAGGAGCTCGGGCAGTGTCTTTTGTATTTCATTCATGTTATAGTTCAAGACGAACTGCTCATAACTGTTCGTCAACGATTGCAGGATCAGATCTGTGGCCAACTCTTGGCCCAAGGGAAAACTCAGTTTTTCAAGGTTCTCTATATACCCTATCATTTTGAGTACGTGAGTCCCTACTGAGTCTCGAGCTCCCATTTTGCATTGAAATAATGCCTTGGATATGTCAAACCTCTCTTGTCGGGCTTGCCCCTCGAACATTTTCTTGAGGTGCTCGATTATCTCATAACCACACATGCTCTCGTGTTGCTTCTGAAGCTCAGAGGACATGGTAGCAAGCATGAGGCATTCCACATCCAAGGTATCATCCTGATACTTCTTGTAAGCATCTCTATCTGCTCGCGGAGCATTTCCGGTCGGCTCTGTGGGGGCTTCCCCTTCCAAGACATAGAGCTTGCGCTCTTGCCTGAGAACAATTCTCAGGTTCCTATACCAGTCGAGGAAGTTCGTTCCATTGAGCATGTCCTTCTCAAGGATAGTTCTCAAGGACAATGTGGAGTGAGATGTATTTGCCATGGAAATTCTATAATAAATTTGCAAAAGATTTTCAGTACTATATTTCAAAATACATTTTACTTTAATAAGGACTTGTATTAAAAGAGCTCCCACTATTTTAATCAAATCGATAACCCTTAATATCGATTCGGAGAGTTTATGCGAGCTACTCTCTTAGTGGACAAGATCCGTATTTCACCAACACAATGAGTCCGCTTTGGCGTTTCTCTCACGATGTGGTTATTTAGGTAGACAACACTTGTCAATTGCATCACTATGCAACTCTTGTATGGTTGGTGAATAACTCTTTATTCGCATCCATCATATGGTGCATGCCAACCCTATGCCTCTAAGCACTCAACCTTTGAGGTCACTTAGTTAAGTTGGACCCGATGTTGACAGTGGGATATCACAATTATCCGCTCGCACCCTTACCAAGATAGATTAATGCACCTTGCTTTGGCAAGCCCACACTTCATCGATCGAGGCAGGAAGAGTGTCATTCACCGGAAGACATGCGTATACTTAATATTAGTTAAGGGATTTTAAGATAAGCGATTAACATTTAATCAATGTGCACACATCTTCACAAACAGATCAAGCATAACCCGAATACATTCCAGATGCACAAAATCATCAACACTTGATGATATGAACTAAATCTGAATATTTAGAACATTTCTAAACCTTCGGATTTACATGTACCGGATGCTAGCAAAAGCAAACACCCTCATTGCAGTAGACAAGCACGTCTCTCTCTAGTCTTTAGTTTCACAAACTATCATAGAGACAGACGGTTACTGCGAAGGAAACAATTTCTGAAACATGGAATTAACAGAAAACCTGGCTCTGATACCACTGTTGGGTTTTCCTTAAAAGTATACACATCATATGCGCGCAGCGGAATATATCAAGAACAACCCAAAGAGACATATGGATCTTGCTAAAAACTATGAATCAAGAAATTGAGGCAACAATAAAATTACCTTCACAGAATTGAGTCAACACTCAATCAAAAGGCTCCAAGAAAAGTCTTCTAGGATTCGGAATCCTATTCCAAGTCCTTGCTCTGCACTTCCTATCTGCTCCGTCAACAGTGGACTGCTCGTCAGAGGAATAAGTGTAGAATCGTGTCCACACCTCTATAAAGGTCCACACAAGAGAAGGGGAACCCTAGCTTCTTGTCGCACAAGAACTAGGTCGGAGAAGAAGAGTCCTCAAAAGTTTCGTTAGACTCGTAATGACAATACGAGTCCAACGGAGTTGCCCGCGTGAGATTCCGATATTGTTTGAGTGGTTTTCGACATTTAAGTTAAATCAGACCGATGAGAAAACGAACTCGGAATTGACATCGGATCATTCTGGAGGATGCGTGTCAACGAGACGGGCGTAACGAGCCCGCACGAGATAGATTTAAAGTCCCGTAGAGAAAATTTTGAGCTTTTAAGTGGATAAGAAAAGGGCCTCCTATTTCAATAATATTATATAGATATTTATTTTATTAGGTTTAGCCATAGAGCAACCACGGTTCCAGTTTGGTTCCGATTTTACTAAGACCATGAACCGAACCGCTAAGGTATCGGTTCTTCAAATTAGAACCAAAACCTTATTTGGTTTGAACGGTTCCGGTTTCAGCATAATTTTTGGAACCGTCGTTCCGGTTCAACAAGAACGAAAACCAAACAGGCCACCAAAGGTTCGGTCCAGTTCTATGCGGTTCGGTCCGGTTCCAATCGGTTTTATGTGTCATAGTTTTAATCATTTTATAACTCTATAATTTGAGTCATTAGACAAATTCACAAAGATTATTAACTTTTTAAAAATGCATATTTTAAAAGGAAATTGGATTTCAAATGGTTGGAGAAATATTTCATAGTTTCTTACGTCTAAATATATTAAAATTGAACTAATACAGATAAGCATGCAACAATATCTGATTTGACGCACTAAATAGAAAAAGAATGGGTCAACCACTAAACACTACAAAGATATACACACTGAAGAACAAAAGAAAACTAAGGGAAACTGACATTTTGATAATTATAACTAGAATTTTCATTGGCAAACAACTTTTTTAATTCAAAACTTCAGCTAATCAGGTCCTTCATCACAATATAACACCATGGATGGAAATCCATTGGCAATCTATCCTCCTAATGTGTTAGATCAGATAATAAGTTGTACTGGTATTTCAAAGGGCATATGAATAGGACCTTAGATTCAATAGAATGAATATGAAATGAATGTTAAGTCGAGGACGGAGGTTATGGGTTACATATACACTGTTTGTGAATGAGCTTAATCGCGAGCATGAAATGCAGAACGAAATGGAATGTCGAATCCATGATGGAGGTTGCGCCAGCAGCAAAATGCCCTAACAATTGAAAAAATAGGACGAAGAAATGGAACTAGAGGAAGAAAAGGAGATGAAGTCAGAAAGTTCATAAGAAATAAGCTTACCAGATGGTCGTCGGAGGCCCTTAAATTTGAAACCTTAACAACGAGTGAGAGAACGAACACTGCCGGAAAATCGTCTAGGCGAAGCCAATTGAGGAAGTCGCCGATTTCCGTACGTAGATCTGAATCCCTAGTAGAAAGGTCAGAACAAACATTGACGGAATGGGAGAAAGAAAGCCCTCATCGATTGAGCAAGCAAAGTGAGAAGAAAGCCTTCGGCGCAGAGGAACGGGGAAATGACCTAATGTCGCGCGGCCTGCGTATGAGTATTTGAATCCCACTGCAATCGGACGGCCCTGCAATTGGACGGCTGATATAATAATAGTCGTATAGATAATAAAAAAGGGCAGCCCGATGCACAAAGGCATCCCCAGCGAGGGTTCGGGGAAGGGTCCCACCACAAGGGTGAAATGTAGGCAAACCTTACTATGAATTTTTGTAAGAGGCTGCTTCCAGGACTCGAACCTGTGACCTCAAGGTCACACGGTAACACCTCAACCGGTGCGCCAAGGCTCGCCTTCAATAGTCGTATAGATAATAAATATATATTATTAATATAATAATAATAATAATAATATAATATTAATAATAAATATATATTATAAAGAATAATAATAGTAATAAACGGATTGCGGTTCGGTTCTGCTTCAGTCCGACTCGGATCGAGTGTAAAAATTCTGAAACCGTTTGAGACATTTATGTTGTGGTTTCGGTTCCGGTCCGGATAATAAAATGAAGGAACCGCGACTAGATCATTGTTGTTTACGGTTCCAAAATTCAAACCGGAACCAGAAAAATTCGCAAACGGTTCATCCCGGTTCTTTCCGGTTCCGGTTCGGTTTACGGTTTTCAGTTTTAAGTGACAGCTCTAGGTTTAGGTCAATATTTATCTCCCTCTCCCATCTGATTTCCAGCAGATGCATCTCGACACCAACCTCCCCTCCCAGATCTCTCCTCCGCGTACGGCGGCCCGTTCCTTGCTCCGGTCAACCATCTCTCTAAGGTCCGACCTCGTCTCCACCTCACTCAAGGCCAACCTCTCCAAACCGACCTCTACTGTGAAGCTCTCTCCAAGCTCTATGGACGAGCTTCCATCTCCAAGCAGCCCTAGCTCCAGCGACCTCCAACCCAAGCTGCTGCATCTCCAACTTCTCCGACGATGTTTTCTCCGACAACGCACCCAACCCGAGAGCTCTCAAAACCGTCTATGCCTCTTGCGTTTCATGGTCAACTCTTCCTATTCCGAGGAGGATAGCCACCATCTCCTGCCTCTAGTGCCTCTTCAGGAGAAGGGGATTCAGGTGTCCACGACTTTTTGGTATTGGGACAACTGGAATCCTAGGTCTACTTCGCCCACATCTCGTTCACTTCTAAATGAGAAGCACTTCCCATTACTCAAAGGACAGATGCAAGTATCTCTTGTATTGGTTTATGGGGGCGTTCAATTGGTGTTGTTTCAAGTTTGATGTATGGAGTTGAAGATCTATCCATTGCAAGAATGGTTCTTGATAGCCCATTCTCGAATCTTGCAGAATTAATGATGAAGCTAGTTGACACATACAACATATACGCAAACTTATCAAGAAGAAGGCAAACATTGACAACATGGATTTGGATGCAATACAGCCTCCAGAGACCGACCACTCTCAATTAGCAACCATTGACGGGATCCGTCTCCATCAAATCTGGTCTCCGACTTCAAGATCCGGCAACAATCGATCAATCTGGCACGTTCGACGAGATCCGACCATGGATGGGAGCGATGCGCAAATGTCGTCTCCGCTGCGATCGGATACCATGCATGGACTTCGGTGAGTTCCTTCCCTCCACCCTCTGAACCTTAGATCTAGGTTTCTTGCATTTAGAGTTTTTTGTCGTTAATGGCGCTTAGGGTTTGGTTCACCGACGAAGAGAGCAACCTTGTTTCTACAAAACCCTCTCGGAGTTGTAGAGGGTCTAAGAACCCATCTTCGGTGACCCTTGAGCCATCCTTGCTGGTAAAGGAGAATAATCACGACAGTTGAGCTCTTGAAAGAGAAATAATTAGAGCAGTGTAAATCCTTAACAGACACACATACTCGTAAATAATTTTGCATCGCGCGCGATCGAAACAACGACGATCACGCGACGGTAAATCAATATTGAATGAAGCGATTAAAACAACGAAGATCGCGCGATGGTAAATAATATTGAAGCGCGCAACCAAAATAACGACGAATCGAGTGGCGTAAAATAATATTGAACCGCGCGGTGGAAAATAATGGAGAATCGTGCGATAGAAATCAATGCAGAATCACACGATGAAAAATTGATGATGGATTCTGCAGAAAAAATCAACGATGATAGTACGAGGGATTAAACGGCGAAGCTTGCGGTGGAGACTTACGATGAAGGCGAAATCAAGTTTATAGTTTACACAGTTCAGATTTAGGCTGTAATCATCGAACCAAGGAAGCATCGACGATTCCAATAATATTTATAGTGTACTCTGCCTTTATGAAATGATAATGCATGTGTATTTATGTGGTGGGTCGACTGGCCCTAACAGCAGCACACACCGAGGGTTAGGATTGTGACTCATGGATAGTTGCGTCATGGTCAAACGTCGGCGTGTGCCCTAGCCTAGTTGTTGTTTATTTAGGTGTTAGCCAATTGGGTTCAACATGAGTTACCTTGGTTCTTTTGGTTATACCGCCAGTATGGGCGAAGAATGAGTGCGGGCTCGGACAGTCGTGCGTAAGGCCTAGGGATGATTGTGCATAAATACCCTAGAAGTGGTCAGGACGTGTCACTGCCACCGTTTGGCCACGACGGTGGTGACTGTGGGACTAACTGTCCCACGAATAAGTGATCTCAGTCGTTAGGATGTACTCAATTACGATCGGGTGCTTACGTCTCGACACCGTGCATGATGAATCTATGTCGACATAGTGTGTGTGAATGTGAATGCTTGGATGTGATGATAGTATGTGTATTTACATAGTGTGACTCCGATGAGTGGCGTTGGTTATGGGTAGTGACACTCCTCCGATGAGAATATGCCTGCTTAGCTTGCATTGGTTGTGATAATAGATCATAATTGCGTTTCTACCCGATAGTGTAGTTTAGATTGTGCAGTAGTTTAGGTGTGCAAGGTCTCAATCATATAAACTCGTATGGGCGTTGTTATATGATTGGTTATTTAAATAGGCACTTTTTACTTATATTAGTAAATGTGCATACTAGAGTGCATACATTGTGGACACTGCTAGGATAGAAACAATGATGTGTTTACTTACTGTTCATTATTACCGCACTGTTATACTTTGTTACTGCACTTCTTTAAATATGCAATTCTTCATATTGTCTTATATTGTTTCATATGGGCGAAGAATGAGGACAATTTACCGCCTGCCTTTAGCACATTAGGGGCTCAGGGGAAGAGGCGGAACCACTTAGCATATACATATAATATTTGTTAACCCTCACCATAGGTTGACACCCCGAGGTATTCCAAGAGCTATGACGTGGACTTGACATGGAGATAGAAGACTCACAGAGGATTGTTGCTACCCTTAGCAACATCATCAGTCCTATAGCTAGCTCAATAGGTGTCTAGATTTACAGTATTTTGTATATTAGTATTTATTCGGCTTCACATGTTTACTTGTGAGCCCCTGGACTTTCTATAAATTGTGTACTTGGAGTTTGGGGCCATCGTGTTGTTGTTGTGGTTACTTTCTATCTTCTCCTATTACTCATATGTTTTTGTGATATATTACGTGGTTGTTAGTAATCCGCTAGTACATCTTCCGCTACTGTTTATAACGTACCCAATATGTGGTGTGATGGTTACTCGCTTAGTACCATCGTCGGTTCATAGCGTTAGGAGAGAATGACGGGAGAGGATTGAGACGTTCATACCTCTACACTTCCGTTATTCCCTTCTTGGTTGCAAATTAGTGGTGGTGTGAGATAAAATCCCCTTGTTTTATTGCATAGCATGGCTAATTCTTTTATTTCATAACATCAACCTACTAGCACCAACAACTCCCCTGCCTCCATGGAGCCATCTACAAGTCTCACACTATCAGAGGAAGGAACAGGCGAGGTGATCTGACTAGAGGTTCCCGTCATATGATCGTAAGCTCTAGAATCAATGAAGAATGAGATCTCATGAATGTGTGAGAAATGACATTAGCAATAGTTCTAGAGTAAAATCTATGCCCAATGTTTTTATGCATGTTGCTAGTACTCATGTCTGCTAACTACCCAAGTTTATCACAATCTTATAACAGTTGTATAAAAGGGGACAACCAACATAGAAGCAGTGATAGATGCTATGACTTCTGTTAGTTGTATTAGTTCCATATCTTGAAATTTTTATATATGGTTTTCTCCTAATCTATATAAATAAATTCGTGTGCATCTATTGATGTATCAAGTCTTCCAAACCCATCTAACATGGTATCAGAGCATGGTTAGGGCTTAATTCCTCCCGTGCCTCTCGTACGTCGCTTCCGCCTCCCACTCTTCTCTCCTTTGCTGCTCGACTGCCGATCGAAGCCCGTTGTCGACGAAGACCTCTCCTGGAGTCCACGAAGCCCTCACGGGAAGGATCGACGAATCTCTCGACTGGAATCAACGACGCCACCGCCTCTCTGATCGACGATTGAAACTACCTTTCCGATCGACGATCGTCGTCGTTTCTACCCACACTTGAAGACGCCATCCCCGATACTTCCCTCTCCATGTGGTGATGTTGCTTGTACCCGATCCTTCCTCTCAGACCGGCGACGTCGTTTCTCCGCTTGATCCTGTTTGCAGTTGCTGCCATAAAGTTGCCATGAACTGTTGCCATGAATTGCTGTTGCCATCTGTTGTTGTTGCCGTCTGCCATGAGCTGTTGCATCTGCCATGAACTGCTGCTTCTGTCTGCCTGCGCTGCCATCTGCTGCTCCCATCTTCCTGAATATAGCAGCCAGCTCTCCTGTCCTCTCTGTCGTCTTGGTGCCTTACAACTAGGTCATGGGTTCCTCAGTTATGAGCACTACTCAAACGACCGTTCCCTCAGGGGATTCTACCAATACATTTCCTCTTAAGGTGAGGCTTGCTACTGCTATCCTTACCTCCTCCAACTTCCAGTTGTGGAAAAAGAGGGTTACCATGTCCATATCAAGTATACTACGTACGCACCACCTTACTCGACTCCCAACTCATGATGTGGACAATTCAGAATATGAGGATTGGTACAGTGATGACTGCCGCATTTTTGCTCTCCTACTGAGCTCCATGGACCCCTCCGTTCAACAAATGGGCAAGAATTGTGACAACACTAAGGAACTATGAGATACTTTACATATGATGTTCTCCCACGTGAACAACCTCACTCGTCTTGGTGAACTCTTTCCCAAGATGGCGGAACTAAGACAAGGGGCACGCTCAGTTACTGAGAACTTCGTCGAATGGAAGGTCCTTGCTAATGAGATCTTGGATCTATGGGAGATCCCTTCTACCAAGGAGGAGCATCATGCTCAACGTGAGCACCTCGTATTACTGTGGCTACTGAATGACCTTGATCAAAACTTCTTGACAACAAAGACTAAAATGCTAGAGAGTCCCTCTACCCTGAAGACTGCTAGTGTGTACCATCGTCTGACCAAAGCCGGAACAGCCAGTATCCCTGCCCCACCTACTCTACATATTTCCTCTGGAGAGCCTATGGTTCTTGCTTCTCGTGGAAGGGGGAGTAACCGTGGAGGCCGCTCTGGCCATAGTCGTGACACTGACACGATACATTGCACCCATTGCGGGCGTCGGGGCCACACGAAGGATACTTCATGGGTTGTTTATGGGAAGCTTGACTAGGCCTCCAAACCTCCTCCATCTTCTCGCTCTGCGCACCTTGATGACTCCACTTTTATATCTGGGACTCCGAGAATAATGGAAATATCTGAAGAGTATCGTCGTCTACAGGCGCTTCAGATTGATTCTCCGACTCAGAGTGTTGTTGTGGCACAAACCATTCAGCCAGTGTGCACTTCTCAGCATCCTGTTCAGTGGTTGGCAGATTCAGGCGCTTCTGATCACCTTACTAGTACCTCAGGTATCTTACACTCATACAAATCTCATAGTGGGTCTTCGATTACGGTTGGAGATGGATTGACAGTACCCATTGTTGGGTTTGGTAGTTGTAATATGACACAAGACATAACTCTATCTTCGGTTGCTCACATTCCTCAATTTGCTTACAACTTATTGTCGATTAGTAAGCTTACTCGTGATTTAAATTGTATTGCTACTTTCACATCTTCTGGTTGTATTTTTCAGGAACAGTCGATGAGCCGTATTATTGGTAGAGTGAAGCTGAGTGGTGGCGTGCATGTTTTGGATGAAGTCTCATCTCTTGCTTGTTTTGCCGCCTCCACTAAGTTTTTGGATCTCCATTGTCGTCATGGTCACCCATCTGTGCATGTTATGCGTCGTTTGTATCCTGAGTTTGAGAAGGTTTCCCATCTCAACTGTGAGTCTTGTTTTTTTTTTGCTAAACTCCATAGAGTTAGCTATGTCCCTCGTCTTGATGTTCGTGCTACTGCACCATTTGATTTACTTCATTTTGATGTTTGGGGACCATGTCATGTCCCTACGTTGTTAGGACACAAATATTATATTACTTTTATTGATGATTTCTCTCGTATGACTTTGGTGTACTTAATGAAAACTTGTTCCGAGCTACCTTCTATTTTTCAAAACTTGTGAAATAAAATATTTACTCAATTCTCTGTTCGTCTTATGTGTCTTCGTACAGATAATGGTAGAGAACATTAAGCGCAGTTTGTGACTAACTTTCTCTCCGATAAGGCATTCTGCATCAAACAAGTTGCCCTGATACCCCCAACAAATCAGTGTTGCCAAAAGAAAAAAAATCGCCATCTCCTTGAGGTTACACGGGTCATTCTTCATCATAAACACATACCCAAACACTTTTGGGGTGATGCAGTTCTTACCGCTGCACATCTTATCAATCGTCTTCCCACTCACATCCTTCAAGGGGAAACACCCTACCATACCCTTTATCCAGAACACTCTGGTCTCTTCCTTCTTTTACGTGTCTTTGGGAGTGTTTGCTGCCTTCGGGATGCTCGTCCCTCTTTCTCCAAACATGATCCTCGCTCCTTGAAATATATATTCCTCGGGTATTCACGTACTACTAAGGGATATCGATGTAATTATCCTTCCTTGCATTGATAAATTCTATCGACGGATATTTTCTTTCTTGAATCTGACTCTTACCTTCCTTGTGGATCCACACCTCCTAACCCTCACTTGATTCCATCTTGGTTCCTCGTCCCCAACCTGCTGTACTTTCTCGGGATCATCTCCTGAGTCTTCTTTGGGGACAGGTATACACTCGTCGCCCAAGTTCACCTCCTAAGTCTTCTTATAGTACATTAGCGCAACCACCTTAGCCTCCCTCTTCCCCTGATTGACTGATGACTGTTCCTCGGGAAGACTCTGCTAGTATACCTGTGGAGCCCTTGCTTGTCAGCCAAGAACTTCCCATTGCAGTACGAAAAGGAAGTCGGACTTGTTGAAACAAACCTCTATTTGTTATCTCTTACTAAGGATTATCGGCTTCTCATACTGCTTTACACTCCACTCTGGATCAATACCATCATCCATCCACCGTCGCTGAGGCCAAAAGCTCATCCTAGCTGGGTGACTGCTATCCAAGATGAGTTGAAGGCCCTTCAACTAAATCACATGTGGGACTTGTCCCTTTGCCCTCTGACAAGCGGGCCATCAGATACAAATGGATTTACTCAATTAAGGTCAATGTCGATGGTTCCCTTGATCGCTTGAAGGCCTGCTTGGTTGCCAAAGGGTATGCTCAGACTTATGGAGTGGATTATGATGAATCTTTTGCCTCAGTCGCCAAAATGTCCTCCATTCGTATCCTTCTATCACTTGCAGTCTCACACCAGTGGCCCATACACCAATTGGACATCAAGAATGCATTATTGCATGAGTCCTTAGATGAAGAGGTGTACATGGAACAACTACTTGGGCTCATTGCAGTACTTCTTAGGCATTGAAGCTGCCGACTATGCTAACACCATCTTTATTTGTAAGCGGAAATATGCTCTCGATATTTTATCTGACCTTGGGATGTCTAACTGTGGTCCTATGGACTCCACTTAAACCAAGGGAAAATGTTCATGTTGAAAGCAAACTATTTGATTCACCAGAAAAGTATCGAAGTGTAGTTGGAAAACTGAACTACCTTACCATGACTCGTCCTGACATTGCATGTGCAGTAAGTAAGGTCAGTCAGTTCAGGGCTGCTCCAACTATCTCTCAGTGGGAATCTATACTCCAAATTGTAAGATACATAAAGAAAGATCCTTGAATCGGAATATCGTACAAGAATCGAGGTCATTCTAATATAGAAGCGTATTGTGACTCTGATTGGGCAGGCTGCTTAGCCACTCGGAATTCAACCACAGGGTTCATGTGGATTAGACAGACTCTTTGTGAAATCAGAGGTATCCAGTTCAAGATCTCACTCCTCTATGGTGCGATAATCAAGTTGCGATACATATAGCTACTAATCTTGTGTTTCACGAGCGCACAAAACACATTGAGGTCAATTGTCACTTTGTGAGGGAAAAGTATGAAGAAATTATTTCTCTGAGTCATGTGAAGACCGGGGATCAAGTTGCATATATTCTTACTAAGGGAGTTACGACGGTTAGAATGAAATTTATATGTAACAAGTTAGGTCTGGGTAGCGCCCACGACCCAACTTGAGGGGGAGTGTTAGTTGTATTAGTCTCATATCTTGTAATGTTGTATGTGTGGTTTTCTCCTACTCTATATAAATAAATCCTTGTGCCTCTATTGAGGTATCAAGTCTTCCAAATCCTTCTAACAACTTCCAGCGGATGCAGCACCTAATGCTGTGGAAGCAACTACTATTAAACAAATCAATTAACCAAAATCAATAACAGATAAAAGCACTGGCGACGAGAAACGACATTGAACATATCTTGAGATGAACCGGTAGAGGACAAGGATGCAATCACGACAGATGCGTCAAGAGACCACGATGTCGTAGAAGAAGATCCAGAAAGGGTTCGATAACATTGAAAATAGAAGCAAAGCATAACGAAAAAATTAACAGTGGGGGCTTAACGGTGATAGCAAACCTTGCTTTGATACCATGCTCATAGAGGTGCACCTATCAGTAGTTTTGTCCAACTGTCACCCCAAGAGATTCACATGCATAAAGGTTTATTTTTTAAATCTGCCTAATGAGAGCAACCTAAATGTTAGTGCATAAATCTTCTTTGATGTGTTCATCACATAGTGAACTTACCTTCCTATTAATATGTGCTTACGTTTAACGAATACATCTAGCAAGATACATTGGCACCCTGCCTCCCCCCATCCAACCCCTCGCTTAAAATATACTCATCCATATTATGGTTTAGAAAGTAATAAAAAATAATGCTTAAGGCTCAATCAACTCCGTTTCATCTTGTACGTCAAGATTTTGTTTATCTCCTTAGATAATGTATCCTCCATAAATTCCAAGTATTTTTAATCTTTTAGTAATTTATAATTTTCCAAACAAATAATAGAATATCAATTAAGCTTTAAACTTGTACAGAGCCAAAACTTGTGCATTAGAAGATCAATAGATTGGATGCAAAATAAATATTTACCGGATAATAATTCCCTGCAACTGGTTGAGTCACTGTGAGGTTCCAAGCTTCTCTATGATCTCGCACCTACATCCATTGAAAAGCAGTAATGTCATGTTTTATTAAATTTATTTCACATAATGTGCAATAAGGGAATAACAAAAGCATAATAGACTGTTGACAAAATACCATATTAAATACAAACACTGAAAGCACATGATTGATTTGAGAAGGGAAAAAAATTCTTGTAAGCACAAGATAATTAGAAATATTTGTCTAGCACAAAAATTACTTAAATAAAGTTAGAAAGCACAGCTTTATATAGGAAAATCCTACAATTTGCAAGTTTTAAATTATGAGGTCCCATAGTTTGTACATGCATCCAACTAGATCTAAACAGCTTCCTTACCAATTTTTTCTTTACAGTGCATTGTTTTTGAGAAATAACTATTGTCCGCCGGATAAAACAAATCAAATACATATTTTCCCAGTCAACATGGTTTATCAAGATCAAGATCATCTTCTAATTACTTCAATTAAGTAGCTTATTAATCAACTAATATAGCTGAAGAAGAAAGGAATGAAAAAAACTTGCAAGAAGAAGCATTAATGCCTCCCATATAACTGAATGTTAGCAGACTAAGGTTTCCCCTTCAGAGCATATATGTAAAGATGGTGGTTCTACGTAAAATAAATAGATATTTCAACTGCAACACAACAACAACACTACAGCCTTTATCCCACTATAGTGGAGTCGGCTATATGGATCCTTTGTCACCATTGTGCCCTATCTTTAGTCATAATCTCACTAATGTCTAAGTACATCATGTCTTTCCTTATAGTTTCATTACAAGTCTTTATAGGTCTACCCCTCCCCCATTTAACATGCCTAGTGACTAAACTCTTACAACGCCTAACAGGTGCCTCTAATGGTCTCCTTTGTACGTGTACAAACCATCTTAGTCGAGCTTCACGCATCCTCTCTGCAATTGGTGCGACTCCTGTCTTATCCCTGATACATTCATTCCTAATTTATCCAATCTCGTGTGTCCACACATCCACCTAAGCATTGTCATCTCTGCAACTCCCATTTTTTGCTCATGTACACAATTCGCTGCCCAACACTCAGAACCATAGAGCATCGCTGGTCTAATTGCAGTACGGTAAAACTTGCCTTTAAGTTTTAATGGTACTTTACGATCACATTAGATCTCTGGCGCGCCTCTCCACTTCAACCAACCTGCTTGGATTCTATGTATCACATCTTTATCAACACCTCCATCATTTTGATCTATCTACTAAAATGTCTCAACTATGTAGCACGGGGACGGGGATGAGATACTGGATACAATACGAAACGGATACGGAAAACGTGAATTTTCAAAAAACTAGTATACATAAATGTTTTAAAAAAAAAATTATTTAAATATAATTATAAATTGAGAAGGCAAGGGGAGTCAAGATTGGGACTGATTATATGTGAACAATATTTACAAATAGTGAACAAATTACTCACTTGTTCAACTAATGTGTCAGTCAAAATTATAAACTTATGGATGTCAAGTAAACAAATATAAGTAACAACAACTATTCTCAAATATATTATAAATAAGAACTCTTGCCTGAGCTTTGAAGCTATTATAGACAACGACAAGAATAAGATTTGTGATAACCAATAAAGAATGAAGACTATGCAAAACCAACGAGATTTCCAATTCAAAGGGAGCTATCGGGAAATGGACCATTAAATATTAGAACATTGAAAGAGCTCAAAGTTTTGCTAAATGAGAACCTTGAGAACAAAAACTGTCATTAACATTAAACATTAGAAATGCACATACAAAATATTACAACAACAACACTCAAGCCTTTATCCCACCATAGTGGGGTCGGCTATATGGATCCTTTGTCGTCATTGCGCCCTATCTTTAATCATAGTCTCACTAATGCATAACTACATCATGTCTTTCCTTATAGTTTCATTCGAAGTCTTTTTTGGTCTACCCCTCCCCCGTTTAACATGTCTAGTGACTAAACTCTCACAACGCCTAACAGGTGCCTCTAATGGTCTCCTATGTACATGTCTGAACCATCTTAAACGAGCTTCTCGCATCTTTTCTACAATTAGCGCCACTCCTGTCATATCCTTGATACATTCATTCCTAATTTTATGCAGTCCTGTGTGACCACACATCCACCTAAGCATTCTCTTCTCCTCAACTCCCATTTTTTGGTCATGTACACCATTCACTGCCCAACACTCGGAACCGTAGAGCAATGCTGGCCTAATTGCAGTACGGTAAAACTTGTCGTTAAGTTTTAATGGTACTTTACGATCACATAAGATACCAGACGTGCCTCTCCACTTCAACCAACCTGCTTGGATTCTATGTATCACATCTTTATCTACACCTCCATCTTTTTGAATTATCAATCTCAGATATTTAAAGCACTCATTGCGGGAAATATCTTAGTCACCCAATTTAATGACGGAGTCATCCGACCTTCTTGCACGACTAAATTTAAGCTCTATATACTCCGTCTTTGTCCTGCTCAACCTCAAATCCTCCTTTTCTTAAGTGTCTCGCCAAGATTCAAGTTTCACGTTTACACCCTCACGCGTCTCATCGACCAAAACAATATCATCTGCAAATAATAAACACCAAGGTATTGCTTGTTTGAATATGTCCGGTGAGCTCATCTAAGATAAGAGCTGACCCTTGATGTAAGCCAACAACGATAGGGAATTCCTGTGTTAATCCTCCAGATGTCCTCACCTTGGTCACTGAATTTGTATACATATCTTTGATTACGTCAATGTATAATACATTTACACCTTTCTTTTCTAAGACTCTCCACAAGACCTCTCTTGGAACCCTATCATAAGCCTTCACCAGATCGATAAAAATTTACATGCACATACAAAATATAAATAGTTAAAAAATTAAATATTTTCTACAATAGTATCAACTTCATCGTTTTCTTCCACAATCGAGAGCTACAACCTTGGTTCATCAATTGATAGATTAGTTATCTCAAGTGTACCTACATCTTCGAATGACTCAAATCCATCGCCCGCAATATCCCACAATCTAGACTTTCGTTCGTTGAGTTTTTGATCTCTTCGTGAAAAAGTCGAAGATTGCTATGAATACTTATTAAATCTCAAGCACGTTGCGGAGTCATTTGATTCATTTTCATTGAATGGATAAAGGAGTAAGTACTCTAATTTCTCTCGGCACATGAAGAAGAAGATGATTGTACTAATAGTTTCTGTTGGATGGAAAAAAGACAATTCAATAATTAGAATAAGAGGTCTCTCCTTTATATATAGGAGAGCAAAAATACAAGCTTGACCTAAATAATAAACCAACTTCTAACACTCCCCCTCAAGTTGTGCTTGTGATATCTGTCAAGCCCAACTTGGACATAATGTTCCAAAATACCCTATGAGACAAAGCCTTTGTCAGCACATCTGCCAGTTGTTGATAGGAGGGAATAAAAGGAGTGCTAACAATTCCTCTTACAATGTTTTCTTTGATGAAATGCCTATCGACTTCAACATGTTTAGTGCGATCATGCTGGACGGGATTGTGAGAGATGCTAATGGCCGCCTTGTTATCACAGTATAGGCGGATGGGTCCTTTGCCGTGAATCCCAAGTTCAAGTAGAAGGGATCAGATCCACATTCCTTCACATATACCTTGGGCCATAACCATAAACTCCGCTTCAGTACTGGATCTAGCCACGACATGTTTTTTGCTTCTCCACGTTACTAGATTGCCTCCAACTAAAGTGCAATACCTAGAAGTGGATCTCCGTGTTATGGGCTTAGTTCGTTGCCGGATTGTTGGGGGCGGAGATACAAGGGCAAGCCCTAGAACGGTGGAGGAGGGGAAGAGAGAAGAAGAAACCCTAGAGGGTGGAGGAAGGAGAGAAGAGCTTAGAGAGAGAGGGAGAGGAAATTAGAGAGAGAGAAGGAAACTTTCATACTTCATTTTATAATCCCAAATAAAAGAGAAGGGTCAATATATAGAACCCCGGGTGGCATACCCGTAAATAAAAAGCAAACAATATAAAAACACTAAAACATTACTACGAGTCTAATAACTATGACTCCCTACACGCAACGAGATAATAAGATAACTGGCGGAGGATTATAACACGTAACAATCCACCCGTCCTTATTTTTGAGCTTGTCCTCAAGCTCAAACTCCAGTAGGATGTTCGGTTTCTCGGGCTCCTTGATCTCACGCCAAAATAGCGCCTGGTAGGTCGTCGCGGTGGTAGTGGTGGTGAAGAGTATTGGTGGCGCCGTCAGAAGGACGAGTGGCTCCAGGACTGGGGCCGAGTGGTCCGGCGGAGCGGCGGAAGGCCGGAGCAGCAGGGCAACCGAAGGAACAACGTCCGGCAGAAGGAAGGGGTCTGGCGAGACCGACGATGCGGTGCGAGGAAGCAACGGTAATGCGGCCGAAAGGGCCGACAGAGTAGTGGCCGACAGCAAAGGCAGTGGCGTGGTCAGAGGCGGCAGAGCACCAACCAGCGGTGAGGCGGCCGGCAAAGCCGAAATCGACGAGGCCGGAGGGACCGACAAGGAAGGGGCCGGTGGAGCAAGGGCAGACAGAGGCGGTGACTGCGGCGATGGCGGCGACGGCGAGGATGGAGAAGGCAGCACAAGCGGTGCGGGCTTGGAGAGTGGGACCGTCAAGGCAGGAGCCGGTGGCGGAGGAGGCGGAACAGCCGGTGGCGGAGCAGCCGGTGGCGGAACGTCAACGTATCCCAAGTGATCAAGCTTGGCCTCGAGGCGAGACATGGTGGCTTGAAAAGTCGTTGACCACTTCCGCAGCATCGAGTGGAGGATGCCCGCATCCGCGGCGCTAAGTGGAATGTTCATCGGTGAAATAAGAAGAAGGGGGTGCGGTTAGGAAGAGACAAGAAGTAAAATAAAATAAATAAAAAGAGAGGGGGGCTGCACGAGGAGATGGGAGATGCGACTCGAGAAGCTGGCTGATGGGATGGGAAGATGTTCGGCTCGATGAAGATGGGAGGATCATAAAAGAAAAGAAATTAAAGGGGGATGAGAAGCTGACAGGGAAGCAGAAAATGGGACCAGGTCGCCTGGCAGGGACGCAGAAAGGGCGTAGAAGACGGGACCAGGTTGCTGTGTGGAAATGACGTAGAGAGAGGCGTCGGAATGAGAGATCGGCAGTGGTGGAGAAGCAGGGAGCTTGACGAAGGGGAGAAGACGCGCCGGTGCTGGGGAACAAGCGGAGCGGTCGACGATGGATGGCGTTCGTCGATCCCGCGGATGGAGTTCGTCGATCTTGAGGGAGGCGCTGCGGTGAGCTGTCGACGAGGCTAGGGCGTTGGATGGAGGGCGTCGACGTGACTGTCGAGCAGCAGTTGATGGGGTCTGTTGCTGGAGTCGACGGGGGTTGCTGGCGTCGACAGGAGGCTTGCGTGGGCTCGGAGGCGCTGGGGAAGAAGGTGAGCGGGGGGTTCGATGCTGGTAAACAGAACTCGAACAGCGGAGGCGGCAGTCGTGGCTTGCGGAAAACAGCGGAGGCGGCGATGTGGAGCAGCGGAGAGTAACGCCGAGGAAACCTGGCTCTGATACCAAGTTGTTATGGGCTTAGTTCGTTGCCGGATTGTTGGGGGCGGAGATACAAGGGCAAGCCCTAGAACGGTGGAGGAGGGGAAGAGAGAAGAAGAAACCCTAGAGGGTGGAGGAAGGAGAGAAGAGCTTAGAGAAAGAGGGAGAGGAAATTAGAGAGAGAGAAGGAAACTTTCATACTTCATTTTATAATCCCAAATACAAGAGAAGGGTCAATATATAGAACCCCGGGTGGCATACCCGTAAATAAAAAGCAAACAATATAAAAATACTAAAACATTACTACGAGTCTAATAACTAAGACTCTCTACACGCAACGAGATAATAAGATAACTGGAGGATGATTATAACACGTAACACTCCGGTCATCGACAGATCCTGCCCAATCTGCATCTGTGAAGACTTCAATGGTTAGATCTTTGTTTGGAATAATAGAATTCCGCGTCCAGGGGAGGTCTTGAGTTATCTGAGAATCCGATTGGCAACATCCAAGTGATGAGTTTTAGGAGCGTGCATGAACTGGCTAATGACTCCAACAACGTACAAGATATTTGGGCGAGTATGAGATAGGTATATGATTCTCCCCACTAGCCGTTGAAAGGCATTGATATCAGCCACCGGTTCTCCTTCGTCTCTTCCTAATCTATGGTTTGTATCTACGAGTGTGTCAGCAGGGCGACACCCACTCATCCCCGTATTTTCCAGAAGGTCAAGAATGTACTTTCTCTGGGAGATGAAGATACCATTCCTGGATCTGGCAACTTCAATGCCAAGGAAGTACTTGAGGTTCCCCAGATCCTTAACCTCAAATTCACTAGTCAGTCTGACCTTCAAGTGTTTTATTTCCTCAATGTCATCGCCAGTTATTACAATATCATCCACATACACAATCAATGACGTCACTTTTCCATGTCTGTGCTTTACAAATAGAGTATGATCCGCGTTACTCTGTTTGAATCCAAAGGTCACCATTGCCCGTTGGAATCTTCCAAACCAAGCCCTCGGGGATTGCTCAAGGCCATATAGAGCATTCTTCAGCCTGCAGACTTTCCCTTCAGATCCCTCAACAGTAAGGCCAGGGGGACAAGACATGTATACTTCCTCTTCCAGGTCTCCATGGAAGAAGGCATTTTTCACATCAAGCTGACTCAGAGTTCAATTTTTACAGGAGGCACACGAGAGCAGAATACATATAGAATTCATCTTTGCAACAGGAGCAAAGGTCTCCTGATAATCAATCCCTGCCGTTTAGGTGTATCCCCTGGCCACCAATCTGGCCTTGTAGCGGTCCACCAACATTTGGGAGTTTTGTTTAACAGAAAAGATCCACTTACATCAAACCACTGTCTTTCCTTGAGGAAGGGAGACAAGGTCTCAGGTGCAATTCTTCTCAAGGGCACCCATCTCTTCCTCCATAGCCGTTCTCCACTCCTGATGCCTCAGAGCTTCCTGCCACGAGGAAGGGATGGAAATGGAAGACAGAGATGTGACAAAGGCTCTATGTCGAGAAGACAAGGAGTCATAAGTCACATACAGAGATAAGGGGTGGTGAGTAGAAGCACGGTTACCTTGAGGACCAGTTAACGGATCAGGCGTGGATTCTGGTATATTGTGCAGGAGCTGACCATTTATGCCCCCTGGTCGACGACGAGTATATACCTGCAAGGGAGGAGTAATAGACGGCAGAACAACAGGGATGGATGGCTGATGAGGAGTGGATGGCTGATAAGGAGGAGAGATTGGTAAAGGGGTAGCAGGGAAGCTCTCTTCCACGGTTGCATTCTCCCCCTGAAGAGGGCTCCCGTAATAGGGTTCGAATTCATGGAAGGTAACATCCATGGAGATGAAGGTCTTGCGAGTCTGCGGATGAAAACACTTATACCCATTTTGAGTGCTTGAGTAGCCAATAAAGACACACCGAAGCGCACGAGGATCAAGTTTGGATGTGTGGTGCACATGGACAAAACACACACAACCAAAGATACGAGGAGGAAGCTCAGTAGGAGTAATACTGAGAGCTTCAAGCGGGGTTTTATGGTGAAGGATACGAGTGGGGAGACGGTTAATAAGATACGTAGCCGTGAGGACAGCATCACCTTAGTAGTATTTGGGAAGATGCATTTTGAGTAACAGGCAACGAGCAACCTCAAGAAGGTGTCGATTTTTCTGCTCTGCAACCCCATTTTGGGCAGGGGTGTAGGCACAGGAAGTTTGGTGGAGGATACCCAAGTCACTCAGGTACCGTTGAAACTGAGAGTCAATGTACTCTCGACCATTGTCACTTCGCAAAATTTTAAAAGTAGCGTTGAATTGAGCGGTAATCATTTTATGAAAACGTTGAAATAAAGGAAAAACCTCAGATTTACTCTTCATAAGGTAGACCCAGGTGCAGCGAGAAGAACAGTCTATAAAAGTAATGAACCATTTGAACCCAAAAATAGAAGCAATAGGGCTAGGGCCCCAACCATCAGAGTGAATAATCTCAAAAGGAGTAGCACACAGGGGGGGCATTTGTGGTAGAGACGCCCGTTTGTGCTTACCCAGTTCACATACATCATAGGTAAAAGTTTTAAGAGTAGAAATAGACATAGTAGGTAACACTAATTTCATAACAGGGATAGAACGATGTCCAAGCCGACAGTGCCAGGAATCCAGAGCAGACAGAGAAGCGACATGAAGAGCACTCGGAGGAGGAGATGCCGAACTGGAGGGGTCAAATAGGTACAAGCCATCGCACAATCTACCAGATCCAATCACCTTCCCCGTCGTCAGATCCAGAAAAACACAAGAAGGGAAAAAATTCACGGAGCAATGCATGGAGTTAGTCAACTGACTAATAGAAAGCAGGTTTCGAGTAAATTTAGGAACATGAAGGACGGAGGAGAGCGTGAGGGACGAGCAGGGTATGGTTCCTTTGTCAGCAATGGAGGAAAAAGAACCATCAGCAATACTCACCTTGTCACGTCCAGACAGAGGGGAGTAGGAGACAAAACCTGAAGTAGTGCCGGTCATATGATCGGTGGCGCCGCTGTCGATGATCCACTGGGTGGAGGAATGACTCGTAGCTGAGTGAGCTCCTGGAGGCCCCAGATGGGCATTTGAGGAGGAGGAAGTAGGCACCTCTGAGGACTGTCCATGCATCAGACGGCGAAACGCAAGAATCTCGTCGGAGGAGAGAGTCGAAGGGGCTGCAAGAGAGGACTGATCATCAGTAGCATCAGAGAGATGGGCCGATGGTCCATGAGAAGCACGCCCCTGAGATCGGCCATTGCAGCGACCACCACGGGTAGCAGGTCCACCCCTAGGTGGAGGGAAACCGTGAAGCTTGAAACAAGTGTCCCTGGTGTGGCGAGCCTTTCCGCAATAGAAACAAATCGGATTATCCTTGTCACCAGACTTAGGCGGGTAGTCCCGAGGAGGTCGCCCACCGGGACGAAAGTGAGCAGCAAGAGTGGAGCCATCAGAAGAAGGCTCAGGATGAAGAGTGTGACGACGATCAAATTCGTGTTGGACAAGACTGTAAACCTCTGGCAAGGACGGGAGAGGTGATCTCCCAAGAATTTGGACACCGATCTGGTCAAAGTCACAGTGCAACCCATGGAGAAACTCAAAGATCCGATTGCGATCGTCACGGGCCCGAACCTGAGCAGCATTTTCAGGCGAGACAAAGGTGATCGCATCGAAGTGATCATATTCTTGATATAACTGGGTGAACTCCAAATAATAGGAGGAAGGGGAGCGATCGCCTTGGCGCAGCATAAAGATCCTACGACGAAGCTGAAAGATCTGGGCAGCATTGTTACAGCAGGAATAGGTGGTTGCAACACGTTTCCAGATGTCGGCGGCAGTGTCAAGGAAGAGATAATTTTGGGCAATGGACTCTTGCATGGAGTTGAGCATCCATGACATCACGAGAGAGTTTTCAGATTCCCACTGTGGCCACTTGGGAGAGGTCGACACTGGAGCAACAGTAGTCCCGATGACATAGCCATACATACGCCGACTCTTGAGGGCAAGAGTGATGAAACGAGCCCACGACAAGTAATTGAAGCCGTCAAGTTTCATGGTCGTGATCTGAGGAGTCCCATGATCATGAATAGGGCAGTTGGAGCCCATGTTGGAAGTCGGAGAGGAACCGGAGGACAGTGGGGTGGAGTCAACACTTCCCGACATCAGGACCCGAGGATAGAAACCACGGGAGGAAGAAACAACACCCACAAAGAGAATCTTCAAGCCCCGCTCATAGAAAGAGACAAGGACGCGCCAGCCCGACGAAGCGCCGAGCCAAGAAAACCATCAGAAGAAGGGATGGACACCGGAATCGAGCTAACCTGGACATACAGCTAGCGTCCAGAGCACGGACGAGAAAACGGTCGGAGGCCGATGCTGGAGGAGCCGCTGGAGACGCCGTTGTTGAAGTCGGCGGAAGTCGCTGAAGGCTGAAGACGCCGCTGTAGCCGGAAGCCACTGTTGAAGACGCTGTCGCGGAAGACGCTGTCGCGGAAGACGCTGTCGCGGAAGACGCTGTCGCGGAAGACGCTGTTGAAGACGCTGTCGCTGAAGACGCTGAAGACAGCGGAACGAGCGAGCGAGCCGCTGAAGTCGCTGCCGCTGGACGGAAGGGAGAAGGTGCTGTGCTTATACGACGATGGGAGAAATCGCAGATGTCGTCGATCGAAGGGACGATCGCTGACGAGCGACGGAAAGCCGGCGGAATGAACGAGCGAGCGCGCTAGGTCACCACCGTCGCTCTGATACCAAGTTGGATGGAAAAAAGACAATTCGATAATTAGACTAAGAGGCCTCTCGTTTATATATAGGAGAGAGCAAAAATACAAGCTTGACCTAAATAATAAACCAACTTCTAAGAGTTTCAAAACTATAATTTGAAGTGAAGGGGCCGGCGAACCATGATTCATCCAACAAGCCTTTGAATCTAAGAGATAATTATTTTGAATTGAATCATAATCGTTAAAATCTCTCAATTTGACAATGAATTCCGTATACTCGGCGACCACATTATGATCCATTAAGGTTTGGAAATATTTTTCTAAACATTTAACCCTTTCCTTGCTAACTTCCGGATCTTTATGAGGAGCAACTCTATTTGTATCCTCTGCTAGCCATTGGTCAATATAATATCTAGTTAAATAATAAAAAAATATTAGTTAAAAAAATCAATAATATAAAGGCATCAAAAAATAAATTTGTAATTAAAAAGATAATTACCTTGGATTTAATGAATGTGCAAAGCAATGAAGCGAAGTATTATTCTTGTTCCAACGATCAACAAGAATATTATGTACAACCTCAAAAAAGGTAGATACATCTTCTCTTTTCCTCTCTTAAGCATAGATAACCTTCTTCACCCTTTCGATCATTGTGTCTCACATATCATATACTAAATGAATGCAAGGTTTATCTGTATCACATAGGCGAAACATATCATATATAGGAGCGGTGAATGAAAGAATGTACTCAATGGATTCTCACTAACCATCATTCAACACCTTTCACATATCTAGCTTTTCTCATATCATCATCAAGATATATAAGCCAATGATCACTAATAACCATTCTTTGGAGTCCATTCTTTATAAGTTTGAATCGTTTTAACATGATCATTTATGCAAAATGAGTTTCGGCAATAGATAATAATTTTAAGCCCACAAACTCATTAAACATCGTAAATCTCATGGAATGATTCATTATATAATTTTTAATGAACATTATATCATCACTGATATGGGTAATCCATGAGCATTCTTCATATGTAACCACATTATTCTTTGAATATTAAGCGGCACATATGTTCTGCAATGCTATATTGAGAGTGTGCACCACACAAGGAGTCCAAAAAATTGATGGAAACTCACTCTCAATTAGTTGGCCCGCCCCTTGCAATTTGCCGCATTATTCGTTATAACTTGAAGAACCTTTTCAAGTTCAATTTCAAAATAACTTCCTTGATCAAAGATGTGCTTAAGTACTTGTCTTTGGTTTAAAGAACATCGCTTTTGAATCCATTATTGCAATAAAATATATAAGTGGCCTTCTTAGTGTATCGCTCCATCTGTCACTTACAATGATAATTCCCTTGTCGACCCACATCCCTCTTAAAGGAGCTAATCTTCCTTCAATTTCTATCTTCTCCTTCAACAATAAGGTGGTTCTCAATGAATTATAGTCGGGTGGTACGTATCCCTCAAGGTTACGACTAGCGGCAAAGGAATAAGCACTTGAGCATCTTTATCTTGCAACAACATGTCCTTTTATGTGGAAGACGGAACCTTGTTACATGCTCCGATTCCGCTACTCTTGATCATCAATAAATGACCATTCAAGCGATTGCATGAGCTTTTGTAAGGCTTACAACAGATATTACATGCCCAACTTATAGTTCCACATCCTTGAGTTAACTTGTTCCCTCTTGTCACATGTTTCCAAAAAGATTTTTAGTTATTTTCAGTCACACCGCAACTTGAATCCATGTTACACAAGATAAGACCTAATTTAAACAACAAATAAAATTAAATTTCGATGCCTCATGTCAAAGAAATATTATGCAAACTAATTAACAGTTATCCAACCAACTGAAAACAATAAGTTGAGTCTGCAAAATGAACTGTTATTGCAACTAATTTGATAAAATTGCAATCACACAGCTAATTCATCCTTAAAACTAGAGATAAAACATAACTGAAGAAGAAAGCTACGGTTATTCTAAAGAAGTTAGTTTCACAAAATGTAACTACAAAAGTGAATCCATCTGTAGATGAAGAGTTTGTGAGTCTTATTATAAGAATGTTCAAAATGTGGGTGAAGGCAGAAGATTTTAGAAAGGGATAATGAAGGAAGATGTAAACATAGATCCAAAGTATGTAACTCATCCACTAGTCAAAATAAAACTAAAATTATCTATTATGCCTACAAAGGAAGACCATATTGCTTCTAAGTGCCCTAATTCTACAATGGAGAGGCCATCATAGTTGGAAGATATAGTGAACTTTGATGCTTTAGATTTATCTTTCACTAAGTTCAAGGAAGCCTTGTGGGCTTCTGGTAGGATGAGTTACCTACTGAGAATAGGATCAAGATTTTCTTGCAGTATAACTCCAATCTTATAGACACTAACTCAAAACTTGAGAGAAAAGTGGAAATAATTTGCATCGAAGTCTTAAGACTGCAAGAGGACAAAAGTTCCCTACAAGAGGATCTTAATAGCACCATAACAAAATTAGTGAGATCTTTGATGAGTGAAGCAAAGTAAAATGTTTTGGAGATGTTCTAAATGAAAGAAGCAAGCAATTGCATTACATCACTGAAAATCTATGTAATGTATTTTAGAGATTAGGACTAATTGTTGATCCATCCAGTGAAGAGGATACATGCATTACACATGCTTGAAGAGGACATCACTTTCATCAATGGCAAAGAGACATACATCACTAGAAATCTTAGGAGTGTTTCCTTCAAAATCCAGCTAAATAGTCGGCTATACTCGGTAGAAAGAAGGAGAAGAAATTTTGCTTACAGTGAGGAACTGGAAGAAGAAGATGAAGCTTGATCCACTCCAAAATACAGCAAATCAGAAAAAACCGGCACTAGATTAGGGCACCAC
This sequence comes from Dactylorhiza incarnata, assembly GCA_033032865.1. NCBI lineage: Eukaryota > Viridiplantae > Streptophyta > Magnoliopsida > Asparagales > Orchidaceae > Dactylorhiza > Dactylorhiza incarnata. Next base: position 3,160,446 of record JAWHQI010000266.1, on the reverse strand, counting down.
TACCGTCGAGAGTGAGAGAGAGACGCATGCATCGATCGGCCAAGACCTGCTAAAGCGAGAAGAGGAGAAAAGCGATCGGCCAAGACCTACTAGGCGTCGATCGGCCAAGACCTGCTGCGAGAGATGAAAGCATTCCGGAGAAAGGGCTTCGGGGAGAGGAACTCTTGACGGTGCCGCACGAAAGAAAAATGAACTTGACCTAAGGAGCCCGCGTGACATCATTTGATGAGTGAAGCAAAGTAAAATCAGTGATGAAGCAAAGTAAAATCTTTTGATGAGTGAAGCAAACTAAAATGCGGGAATCGCGTATCCGGTAAGTGTGATACGCTATTCCGCACTTTTTAAAATTTAAAATGAGGTTTCCTGAGTTTCGGAAACGTGTTTCCGGGCATTTCCAGTATCCGATACGTGTTCGAGCTGATACACGAGACATTTTTAAGTATTCGTGCTTCATAGCTCAACAAATTCTTTAAAATCAGATATTTCAAATCCTTAATCAATTCTTAAAATTCCTCCAGAAAGGTAGCAAATCTGACTCAAATTAAAACCTAACTGTCTTTCCGTAGCTCCCCCTTGAATTTACACAGATTTTGGTGTGTATTTCATGATCTATACACTCGCCTCTGTACATGCAAACTAAAAGTACTGGCTCACAAGTGTTTCAGGCTTCCTGCTGGGCAGGTGTATCTTTTGTTTTAATTACCGACACTTCTGCGGATAGGCATTTCAAAATGGTTAGAGCTCTCTAATAAGATGGAGATATGTAGGTGTGCAAAAATAATAAAAAAATCAAAGAACAAAAAACTAAATTAAACCAAACCAATCGGTTTGGATATGTTTATATGGTCTCCGTTTCGGTCTAATTCCTAAAATGCCAAGAACCATACTGGTCGGTTATAAGTTCTCATCGGATAACCCAGAACATAACTGACCCAAAGATCTTATTATTTTATTCACCGATACAGGCATCTTCCATCTTCAGTACTCAACTATGGTTTATGAGTATATCACATTATAATATATTATTTTATGCCAACATTTTTTTATATAAAAAAGGTGATTTATGAGCCTATAAAGCAAAGAATGTTTAACCTTAAACTTGGAATCCACATCCAAAGATCCAAACCTAGTTGAAAATTAAGGTAACAGTTTGATTCAAAAGTTACTCGGTTTGGATCGAGTTTCATACAAGATGGAATGGAACAAATTTTGTTCTAATGTTACTTTAGGTTAGAACCAATGTGAACTAATTTGAGTTGCACTCCTATAGATATTGAATACCTGCAAGAAATTATATGCTTCTTCTGGATAATGTTTGGTTATTCCAACAACCTTCTAAAGAGATCCATCGCTTGTACTCTTAAATGGAGAACTCTTCTTTTCATAGGGAATAAATACAATTGTCATTCGTCATGTGATAATGATGATCTACATAAATATAATTTTATTTAAATATCCATTTCACCCTTGTGGTGGGACCCTTCCCCAGACCCTCGCTGTGTGGGGATGCTTTGTGCACCAGGCTGCCCTGCCCTTTTTTATTTATTTTAAATTTATTGAGAATAGTAATTTTTATTACTTCAGATATTTGTAGCTCCCTATTGTAGTAAATGTTGTGTGTTTCCTTTTATTTTAGTCTTATTATCTTGTCTCATCTTTTATAGTTTAGTTTATTTATGAGACCTCATTCGGGTACAAATAGGGCCATTTACATGGCCAAAGGATCAATCTAGTAATCAATTGCGTTCGTGAGTACATTGAGGTTGAGCTCATGTCACCTCTGTCAATAGCTCCCTCTATTGTGTGCATTGCGGTTCAGTCCTCAGACATCCGCCGATTCAAATGAAATATCATCATCTTGTCCACTGCAAATGATAAGTTTTTCCGCTCCTTTACATTTGACGAGGTAACACCACCAATGACGACAATATCTACATGTTTGGCATGCGCTCATTTTTCTCTAGCCTCGTCAACTTTTGTGCCTGCCTTCGTCAATGAGATGACTTCTGTTTTATATCAGGTCTCTGATCTGCTCAATCAAGCTCCTTGATTGACTTTGCTCTCAACTCAGTTGAACTCTATATTTCTATCCGTCCACTGTAATAGGTGATACTGGAACTCCAATAGTTGTTGATCCACTCAACTCTGCTCTCTATGTTGTAAAGGGTCCATGATTCAGCCTATCAAGACCACAATATACTTAATTATCAATGAGCCCAGTCTATGTTTGTATTGAAGCCTTTAATATGAATATCAAGCTCCTAATAGCCTTCACTGCCTTGAACTACATTTTTCTTTGTCCAAATCAGGACCGTGACATGGTATTCTGGCATCCAAATAGCTATAAATCTTTTGATTTTCTTTGACATCACAATTTATTACCTTGACCACTTCCTCTGATAATTTCTCCAGCATTTTTGCAGCGCTCTTGTCTCCCTTCCACATGAGCATCTGACGAACACTAGATAGTCACTCTTCAGTTTCCTAATAGAGATAACCTATGAAGCACCGATACTTCCTTGAGGGTCACGTACCCGTACCGGATACGTATCCGATACCGGTACGTACCCGATACTCACAGATACACCTGTTATTCTAGTCTGTAGATACACTTGGACTTGGTAGATTGTTCTGCATATTGTAATAAGAGTATGTTTTTCTGAAGTAAATAAAAGACTTCTGCGTTTATTTTAGAAAAGAAAAATTATGACCCAGAAATTTTAAATACTTTATTCACCCCCTAGAGTAATTCTTAGCATCCTACCATACCTTTCAATTGGTGTCAGAGGGAGGTTGATCATAAAAAAGCTAACACCTTGATCAGGATCCCATGGTATTAAGAATTAGTTGTTTAATTTTTTATTTTAATCATGAGCTCCACACAGAATAGCGACTATAAATCAACCAGACCTCCAGTCTGTAAGTTAGAAAAATTTACTCTATGGAAATCTAGAATAAAATTGTACATGAATTCAATTGATGAAGATATATTTGAATCCATTGTTGCAGGTCCAGTTAGTCTTACTACGACTGATGAAGATGGAAAACTTATGCAGATAACAAAAGCTGATTTGATAGAAGATCAGAAGAAGGCTAGGGCATGTGATGCCAAAACCATGAATATTTTTATGTCAATATTGTAAGACGACATATTCCAAAAGGTTGTTGATTGACATATTCTCAGCATATGCTGCATATAACAAAATAAAGGTGTTTCAGATGGATGTGAAGAGTGTGTTTTTTCTCAATAGTATTCTGCAAGAAGAGGTTTATATTGAACACCCTCTAGGTTTTGTCAATCCTACTCGTTCATTCTCTGTTTATAAATTAAATAAGGCCTTATATGGTTTTAAGCAGGCTCCAAGAGCCTGATATGAGACTTTTTCTACCTTCCTCTTTGAACACTTCTTTGTGAGGGGTAAGGTAGATAAAATATTGTTTATCAGAAGGCATAAGAAAATTTTGTTATTAGTACAAATATATGTTGATGATATTTATACTTGGGTCTAGAGGCAGCAAACACTGAAAAAGATTTGTTGTTATAATGCAATCAAAATTTGAAATGAGTCGCATGGGGGAGCTCACATATTTCATTGGTCTTCAAGTACGACAATCTGGTGAAGGTATTCACATCTCTCAGTCCAAATATACCAGAGAATTAATCAAGAAATTTGGACTAGAGAGTGTTAGCACAATGAAAACCCTCATGGCAACAAATGTTGTAATTGATAAGGATGAGGCAGGTAAACCTGTTGATCGAAAGATCTATAGGGTTATCATAGGATCTCTCTTATATCTTACTGCTAGTAGACATGATATAATGTTTGCAACCCGTGTTTGTGCATGATTTTAGGTTAACTGAGATATTTAAAAGGGACTCCTGAGTTAGGCCGATAGTACCCAGTAGAATCAGGATTTGAGTTAACTGGATACTTTAATGCAGATTATGTTGGGTGCAGGCTTGAAGAAAACCAATGTATTTACATCTACAATTGAGGCTGAATATATCTCAGCTGGGAGTTGATATGCACAACTCTTATGGATGCAAAATTAATTATTGGATTATGGATATACTTTCACTAAATCTATAATATATTGTGATAGCTCTGGTGCTATCTCAATTGCCTCTAATCATATACTTCATAGCAGCACTAAGCACATTGAGATAAGACACAATTTCATCAGAGACAATGTAGAGAAAGGAAAAATTGCATTATAATCTATCCTTATTGAAGAACAAAAAACTGATATCTTCACAAAGCCTCTAGATAAAACGAAACACAAGTATTTTACAAATACTCTTGGAATGTTAGAGCTGAATAAATAAAATTTAAAACTTTGGTTAAGGAGAATAGAGTTTTTCTATTCCAAGATAGGCCTCGACGTATGTCGACAAGTAGTCTTGTCATACATTGAGATCATTTCAATATACGCCTCACTTGAAAGATGTGAGCATTAAGGTTTTATGAAAGCTTTGATATAAGATCTTGTGTCGACTTCTTATATTTTGACTAGTCTTATATGTCGATACTTTGACTACTATAAGCTGAGAGCTAGGTCAATCCTTGCTCTGAGAAAAGGTCTAAGGGCTCGACGGAAGTATAAAGATAACATCGTTCAGTTGTCTTTACTTCTACTTCAAACATTTCATATTCCCTCTCATTTTTCCCCTCTCTAACGTGTACAATGACAACACCAATGATTAATTCTAGATGTGATTTGGACTTCGACCACTTCGCAAACGCGGATGAGAAATTTCTTGTTGTTCTGAACTTGTTTATCGATCAAGGATTGGAGTCACTGCTTTCAAGTCGCTCTCGACTACAGCATGATGAACTTCAGGAATTTTATTCTTCTATTAATCTGGCAGAAGATGATGTTCTATCAGGCACAATCAACGAAGTTCCAATCAGAATTACATATGTTGAATTGTCTGCAACTTTCAATCTATCAGCGGGTCCAGATGAATCAGTCTTTACTAATGAGGAGATTGGTGTTGTTCTGTAAATAATAGGGTACAGAGGAGAGAAGCCCTCAAACATGAAAAAGAATGAAGTTTCTGAAGAATATCAATTCCTTGCAGATATCTGTGGGAAGGCTTTGATGTGCAATGTATCTGCTCATGATGTTATACCAAGAGCACAACTGCAGGTGATGGGAATTTTGATTCTACAGAAGAAAATAAATTGGGGAAGGTATCCGATGAAGTTAATTCAGACTAAATTGAAGGGGCACAAAGACATCTTATGGAAAGATGTTAAGCATGGTGTTGCAGCACTCCTTTCCAAAAATTCGTGTATCTAAGGGAGTGCATATTCCTCCAAGAAAGAGATTGACAGTTCAACTCTTAACCGTATGTCTAAGTACACTGAGCGAGAAAATCGCCATCTCTTGGAAGTTGCTAGATTTCTATTGTCGACTAGCACATTTTCAAATACTGCTGGGAGATGTTCTCACGACTATTTATTTTCTTAACCGTATGTCTTCTGATGTTCTCAAGAACAACACCCCCTTAGCACTCTCCATGTGTCTCTTACACATTTCACACTCAGGTGTTTGGATGCGTCTGCTTTGTCTATGTCCATCACCCTCGCCCTACTAAACTCGGCCACCAAGCCCTAGGATACTCACACATATAGAAAGGGTGTAAATCTGAGGTCTACTATGGGTCCTCACTTCGGGGAGTCTATACCTTCGAAAGTGAGCTCAATTACTATTCGTTTTGCATGTTCCTCCACCCAATATTCCCCTGGTTCATAGTATTTCTCCTACTATTCTGATTACTTCTACTATTACTCCTACCTTATGGAATTCCGAAGTGGCAAAAAGCTGTGGTTGAGAAGATGAAAGAACTGGAAAAGAACTACACCTGAGATCTAGTGCATCTTTCTCAAGGGAAGCAAATGGTTTGGTGTAAGTGGGTATTCTCTATCACGCAGAACTTTAAGAGGGTTGTTAAAAGGTGCAAAGCGAGATTGGTGGCTAGAGGTTATACTGAAACTCTTCGGATAGCATGTGGAAAAGATTAACATTATAAGGTTATTAAGATTGTGTGTTGTTTGCAAGGATTGGGAACTCAGTTAGTTAGATGTGAAGAAAGTGATTCTTCATGGGAGCTTAGAAGAGTTCTACATGGCTCTACCGCCTGGCCTTGCCCTTAAGGGGTCTGAGGGAAAAGTCTACAAGAAAGCACTATATGGGCTGAAAGAGTCACCTAAAGTTTGGTTTGAGAGATTTCACAAAGCTATAACGTCCTCAGGATACAACCAAAACAATGTTGATCATACATTGTCCACCAAACACAAGACGGATAAATTTATTGCCCTCATTGTCTCTGTTAATGATATTGTTACAACAAAGGATGATGCAGAAAAGATCCAGAAATTGAAAAAAAAAATGGTGAATGAGTTTGACGTAAAAGACCCGGGGAAACACAAATACTTCTTAGGCATTGAAGTTGCAAGGCCAAAGCATGGTATTTTTATTTCTCAAAGAAAATACACCATGAACCTTATTGAGAAGATAGGAATAAGTATATGTAGACCTGTCAAACCTAATTGCAGCAAATAACAAATTAGGGAGAGATAATGGGAAAGTAATTGAAGATATCAACAAATTTCATTGATTGCTTGGAAGACAATTTTATTTGTCTCAGACACACCCTGACATCTCTAATGTGGTGGGAGCAATCATCCAGTATATGCACTCGCCAAAGACTGGTTGATGTTGCCCATAGAATTCCAAGGAATCTCAAGTCCTAACTAGGAAGCGATTCACTCTCAATACTTGACTGCATATTGAAGTTTACACAGATGCAGACTGTGCTAAGTCTACTGAAGATCGAAGACGGTCTTCTAGATGTCGGACGACATAAAGGTTCAGGAGAGAAAATATCACTACATCGACATTTTAAACAAAAATGTCAATTTTGAAAATATCGCCCGATATCTCAGTTTTACCCGATATATCGAGTGATATCTCGTAGCCGATATATTGGCGAGAGTATTAAAATGATTTTTTTCTCATTTCTTTTAAGAGACCGAACAGTAATATATTGTTTCATGTGCATATTTCTAAGGCTAGCTTCAGCAATTTTCTCATCACGCTCTCATTTGGGGTTCTTTATGTCATTTTCTACCGTCGACGCGACTTACTTGTGTAATTTATAAACAAACATTATGTGTATATATGTTTGTTGTATAATTTTTAAATATAAATTATGTATACAATTATATTTACAAAAAAGTGTATATACATGAATATATTTATTTAAATATTAAAATCAGACATTGTAAAATATCCCCGATATATTCCCCGCAATCAGACATTTAAACTCAAACTGACATGAACCTAACATCCTTCAAATTGTTCTCTTGCGGGGGAAAATGTTGTCACCCGGAGAAGCAAAAAACAACACGTTATGACAAGATCAAACACAAAAGCTGAGCTCAGATCCATGGCCCTTGCGGTCTGTGAAGGCTTATAGTTATGCTCTTTGATGAGTAACCTAGGCCTTACTGAAGATGGACGCATCAGGTTTTACCGTGACAACAAAGCAGTTATCAAAATCGCTCACAATCCCATCAAGCATAACCACATAAAATGTATTGAAGTGGACAGACAATTTATCAAATAGAACATTGAGAGAGGGGTTGTTTGCACACCCTTTGATCTATCAGACAGACAACTTGTCGACATTCTCACAAAGGGGTTGAGTGTGAGTGTCTTTGGAAAGATAGTTAACAAGTTGGGCATGATAAACATCTCACTCCCAACTTGAGGGGAAGAGTTAGGACTTATGGGTAGTACATGTATGTTTACGGGTCCTCTCTATTGAACGCTCTACTGTATGCTCATCTCTCCTATATAATGGAGAGGCGGTTACTTGGTAATTAATTAAGATGTTTTCATTCTCTCAACATGGTTCACAAGATTAGAGGACAAAGGGTCGGGAAAGACTATTGCCAGGGTAGATAGACTTAGAAAGAATTGTAGAGAAGTGGTTTAGGGATGGTCGTGGGTTTTGGTAAGGAGTTTGCGGGGCTTAGGTATGGGTAGATGATTGAGGTAAGGATGTAATAGGAAGTGGTTCCAAAAAATAGTGTTGGTGATCAATTGGAGGCACATGGGGTGACCGAAAGGAGATGGTAGAAGATCAGGCGGAGGTGCAGGAAGGATCTAGAGGTAACTACAGGAGCAAGCCCGACTGCAGGTTGGCAGGTGGATCTGAGCAGGCTTGGAGAGATTGTCGACGTAGAGTCGGTGAAGGAGGGGTCGCCGGACCTCAGGGTGGCCACAAGTGACAATGGTGAGGTCGGGAGAAGTATCGTCGGATTGTTAGAAGAAGGAACGGACGAGCGCATTGGCTATTCGAAGTCAGAGAGTTGTTTTTTTTCTTCAATTTTCCCCCAAGCTGCATAATAGGGCGGGGGGGGGGGGGGGGGGGGGGGGGGGGGGGGGGGGTAGGGTCTTTATAACAGATAGAAATGTTAAAAAGTGGATTAAAGGAATGAGATATTCAAAGGATTGTAACCATTTGATATTCTCTAATTATTAAATAATTCTGAAATGAAAAAATTAAATGCCTATTAAATTTCAAAATTATTAATTAACATTTTTATTGTATACCTATTTATTTATTTTTGTATTAATTTACTTAAGCTTGCCCAAATTAAGACGAAATATAATTTGACGGACATTTTCATTCAGTTCATATTGGTTGGTTACGACAGCAAGTCATTATAGCGAACACACGTGACATGCGCGATACTAACAAAAGTACACGACCAGGAATAAGAAGCGCGAACACAAAAAACAAATATGTGAAATATATTCGATAAAAACAAATTTACTCTTGCACATTATAAGACCCAAGAGAGTCTTTAAATAGACGTACAATGGACAAAGTTGGCATAAACGACACACTTGGACAACAGACCTAATTGGAAATAAGCGACATAAATGGACTCAAATAAAGAGGACAAACTAAAAAGGAATGCGAAATAAAGACACAAATAATTATAAAATAACTTATAATAACCCATAACAAGAACCTAGACAGGTTAATGCTTATGTTGGTTTGTTGGAATTCAAAAAAAAGGAAAAGTAGGAGTTGCATTGAAATCAGTTTAAATCTACTTGCTTGGCTGAGATTGAAGAAAAATATATTTTTTCCCTTTTTTGTGATTAAAATATATTTTTTCCTACCCCACTATAGTGGGATAAAGGCTTGAGTGTTGTTGTTGTTGTGTTTTGTGATGAAATTGTTTATTTTTATATCAAACTTAAGGGACCCAAAGATAATCCGATATTTTTTAGGTAAATTTGCTTGCTATTTTTGCTAGTTTGGTAGGAAATTGTAAATATAATATGTATATGTTTGTTCACACTTTCTAGGTAAATATAATTACTAATTACAATGAAATCAACCTAGTAAAGAAAAATTCTAAAGTATATTGCATTTGCATGACTTTCGATTCCCTTAAACCAAACATACATTAAATGTATTACTAATGCAGTGGCAGCTCGACTCGAGGCGGACACGCTAAATGCAAACCTGAATGCAATGTGTGGTGGTGCGGATGCAAAAGACGGTCCGCGCAAAATTAGCAACAATAATTGATTATTACAATACTAACAGAAGCACAAGAATTCACTATTCTAATTTGAAAGAAACAAACTTTGTTCGCAATCAACCGAGGTGCAAATAATTTAAACGCGCACAGAATCAACCCTGCAAGTCAGAAGGAGTCCAGTACTAATAGCTAATAAAATACACAACCACACCAAATATAGTGTCAAGTACACAATAATAGAAAATAACAACTCAAACAAAGACTTACACGTATAGGTGGTGGCAACAACGGCTGGATGAGGGCATCTAGGGACCCTGCAGGGTGGGAATGGCTCCCAGAGTGGGTTCTGGACGAGTGGGGGGCTCGGGTGGGTATGCGGGGTTGAGGGAGGGTGGGGGGGGGGGGGGGGTTGTTGCTCATGGTGAAGGAGTAAGGAAGGGCGGGTAGTAGAGTAGGAGGCTTTGGAGAGGTAACTGCGGCTAGAGAGGGCGGCGAACTGGTGGGGGAAAAGGAAGGTTGCGGCTAGAGAGGGCGGCAGACTGGTGGGGGAGAAGAGGAGGGTTGCGGCTAGAGGAGACGGCGGGCTGGTCGGGGAAGAGAAACGTTTGCGGCTAGAGGAGACGGCGGGCTGGTCAGGGAAGAGGAAGGGCTGCAGCTAGAGGAGACGGCGGGCTAGTCGGGGAGGTGGAAGATTTGCGGCTAGAGGAGACGGCGGGCTGGTCGGGGAAGAGGAATGGATGCGGCTAGAGGAGACAGCGGGCTGGTCGGGGAAGAGGAAGGGCTGCGGCTAAAGGAGACAGCGGGCTGGTTGGGGAAGAGGAAGTGGGCGGGGCTTACCCTAGAGTCGCACCAGGGGAGGGAGATCTTCCGGCTTCGCACCAGAATCGCGCGAGACTGACGACGGAAAGCTGCGCACTGACCTTCGATCCCCCCAACCATGAGCCACACACATATATATACTTAAACAACTAGGGCACCCGAATCGGACGGTTCATATCGCCCGGTCCAATCGGTTGTTAAATACAACTCAAAAATATTGATACATCAAACAGATTGGGAACGACCATCTTGACGCAACCATGAACTCGGTTTGTCCTAATGGTGGTGGTTCACCGCCTCCTGCAGGAATAGACGCGCGTCGGGCGTTGCGCGCTATCAACTCCCCCCCGGCTTGAAAGCACTCATCTCTGGTGAGTGAAGACGATCGTACTCTATATGTAGCTGCGGGGCAAGTCTCTCGATCTCCTCTGAAGAAATCCATGTCACGTCGTAAACCGGGCGACCGCTCCAACGAACAAGATAACGTACAATATCTCGTCCGTCGGCGGTATAGAAATCATGACCAATGAACTGAAGTATGTCACCGGTAGGAGTAAGTGGCTCTGACAGTAATTTATCTCCGTCTGACTACTGGATCGGTGGAACCGTCGCTGGTGCCGGGTGACCTTCATGGAGCGACTCCTCGGGTAGGGAAAGGGAAGGAATAGCAGGGACCAAAGGAGGTAAAGACTCAGGTATGGGTGTGGAGAAAGGGTCCATATACACGCTCCTCGTAGTAAGGAGTCAAATCTTCTACGTTGAATATTCGGCTGATGCTCATACCATGAGGGATGCCAATCTCATATGCGTTCGTACCGATCTGCCACACAACTGTATAGGGCCCATTCGGCGAGCGCTTAATTTCTTTGCTGGTCCTTGGGGGATCCTCTCAGGTCGAATGCGAATCAACACTTGCTCTACGGCCTCAAAATTTTGTTCTCGCCTGTGCTGATCTGCTCGATCTTTATAATAATCATTACTAGATGCAATTTTCTTACGGACCGACTCATGAAGTGCATGCACATGCTGAATGAAAGACTCTGCCGACTCACTGGGTCGTGACTCAAGAGGAACATCGATCAAGTCAATAGGTTTCCAAGGTCCATACCGTAATATGATATGGAATGGACTCAAACCTGTAGACCTATTGACAGAACTGTTGTATGCAAACTCGGCTATAGGCAGAACGGAATCCCAGATGGACGGACAATCCTCAACAAGGCAACACAATAGGATCCCTAAACTATGGTTGGCAACCTCAGTTTGTCCATCCGTCTGTTGGTGGTAGGCGGAGGAGAATTTCAAGATTGTGCCAGCCTTTTTCCACAACGTTTTCCAAAAGTAACTCATGAACCGAACATCGCAACCAGAGACTATGGAAGTGGGCAATCCATGATACTTGAAAACCTCCCTAAAGAATAATACCGCCACATGAGGGGCGTCAGCGGTCTTTCGACAAGGAATAAAGTGGGCCATTTTAGACAAACGGTCCACCACTACAAAGATCGAATCGAGCTTCCTCAGGGTACGAGGGAGACCGAGTATAAAATCCATACTAATGTCAGTCCAAGGCCTAAGAGGGATGGGCAGTGGAGTGTATAATCCAGTGGGCTGACGGGATCCCTTCGCGGTCTGACGGGATCCCTTCGCGGTCTGACGGGATCCCTTCGCGGTCTGACGGGATCCCTTCGTGGTCTGACATACTCGAGAGTGTCGGACAACCCTAGTAACATACTTCTTCAGGCCCGGCCAGAAGAAGCGATCCTCAACTAGCGCAATCATTTTGTCTCGCCTGAAGTGCCCTGCGGCTCCGCCTGCATGTAGGTCCCAGATGAGAAAATCTCAGAGGGACATCAAAGGAACACAAAGGCGCGAGCCCATGAATAAATACCCGTCAGAAATCGTGTAGCCCTCACGAGGGTCAAGGGGGTCCCTCCATAGCGCGGTATAAATCTCACAGAAATCTGTGCACTCTGGGTAATCGTAAGCTAGGCGCTCAAAGTCGACTACCCGGGTGCTCATGGTGTGGAGGATAATGACTCGGCGACTCAAAGCGTCAGCCGGTTTGTTCTCAACACCCGCTCGGTGCTTGAGAACATAGTGAAACTCCTGCATATACTCCACCCATTTCGCATGACGGTGGCCTAATTTCTTCTGTGAATCTAGATATCTCAGAGCCTGGTGGTCCGAATATAGAACAAACTCCTTATGCAAGAGATAGTGGCGCCAGTAACGAAGGGCATGTACGATGGCATAGAACTCTCTGTTAGGGGTAAGGCCTAACCCGTACCGGTGGGCAATACCAGCTGCTCGAATACCGCACCACGCGAAGCAGTCCACGGCAATGATCCATAGTGGCCCCCAATCCGGAGCCCCTAACAGGGACGCGGCCCCCGCACCCCAACCCGTCTCCTCAACCAGTTTAATTGAGGCGGGTTGTTGAGGCTGGGATTCGATCCCCAGACCTCCTTGATAAGGAGCCTTCAACACGGCTCTCATCACCAACTGATCCGCGGCTCAGTTGGTGATGAGAGCCGTGTTGAAGGCTCCTTATCAAGGAGGTCTGGGGATCGAATCCCAGCCTCAACAACCCGCCTCAATTAAACTGGTTGAGGAGACGGGTTGGGGTGTGGGGGCCGCGGCCCTGTTAGGGGCTCCGGATTGGGGGCCACTATGGATCATTGCCGTGGACTGCTTCGCATGGTGCGGTATTTGAGCAGCTGGTATTGCCCACCGGTACGGGTTAGGCCTTACCCCTAACATAAAAATGCACTTTTTATGTTAGGGGTAAGGCCTAACCCGTACCGGTGGGCAATATCAGCTGCTCAAATACCGCACCACGCGAAGCAAGGAGGTCTGGGGATCGAATCCCAGCCTCAACAACCCCCTCAATTAAACTGGTTGAGGAGACGGGTTGGAGTGTGAGGGCCGCGGCCCTGTTAGGGGCTCCGGATTGGGGGCCACTATGGATCATTGCCGTGGACCGCTTCGCGTGGTGCGGTATTTGAGCAGCTGGTATTGCCCACCGGTACGGGTTAGGCTTTACCCTTAACATAAAAGTGCACTTTTATGCTAGGGGTAAGGCTTCACCCGTACCCGTGGGCAATACCAGCTGCTCAAATACCGCACCACGCGAAGCAGTCCACGACATTGATCCATAGTGGCCCCCCAATCGGGATCCACTAACAGGGTCGCAGCCCCCACACCCCAACCCGTCTCCTCAACCAGTTTAATTGAGGCGGGTTGTTGAGGCTGGGATTCGATCCCCAGACCTCCTTGATAAGGAGCCTTCAACACGGCTCTCATCACCAACTGATCCGCGGCTCAGTTGGTGATGAGAGCCATGTTGAAGGCTCCTTATCAAGGAGGTCTGGGGATCGAATCCCAGCCTCAACAACCCGCCTCAATTAAACTGGTTGAGGAGACGGGTTGGAGTGTGAGGGCCGCGGCCCTGTTAGGGGCTCCGGATTGGGGGCCACTATGGATCATTGCCGTAGACCGCTTCTCGTGGTGCGGTATTTGAGCAGCTGGTATTGCCCACCGGTACGGGTTAGGCCTTACCCTTAACACTCTCGATCATAGTTGGAGTACTTTTCTCGGGCGTCATTCAGTTTCTCACTGAAGTAAGCAACTAGATGACCTTCCTGACTAAGTACCCTGCCAATACCAACCCGGGACGCATCACAGGCCACCTCAAAGGCCTTGGAGAGATCTGGCAAGCGAAGAACAGGAGCAGAAGATAGTTTCTCCTTAATCTCCTCGAAGGCCCGCATGGAGGCCTTCGTCCGCACGAAATCACCCTTACAGAGGCAGCTCGTAAATGGGGCCATGATAGAGCTAAAGCCTCGGACAAATCTACTATAAAAGGTGTTTAGTCCATGGAAACTACGGGCCTCATGAATATTCGATAGAACCGGCCACTCACGAATGGATTTGACCTTGTCCGAGTCAACTGAGATACCAGAAACGCAAATAATATAACCCAAAAAGTGGACAGCCGCGGATAAGAATGAACACTTCTTCAGGTTGATGTACAGATGCTCCTTCCGCAAGAGATCTAACACAAGACGAATGTTGTGTAAGTGATCGGTGCGGCCCTGGCTGTAGATCAATATATCGTCAAAGTACACTACCAGAAACTTATCCATATAGGGTCGCAGAACCCGCGTCATCACTCTCATAAATGTGTTGGGCGCGTTCGATAATCCGAAAGTCATAACAAGCCAATCAAACAAGCCAACCTTCGTTTTGAAGGCCGTTGATAAGTAGCTTTTATATAACCTTTTTAGTAATTATTTAATATAAAATTTTCTTTTTCATGTCAATTTTAGCTTATAAATAGTTCTTTTATAAAATTTGTTTCTAATTTAACTTATTTGTATTTTTGTAGAATTTTGGGACAAGTTTGGAAATAATTGCATTACACACCTTAGGTCACGCCCGTGACCAAGGGCGTGTAATCATAAGATCAGTCCAGAAGTCATGCCGCGCAGTTTGAGCTCGTCCACAGCAGGTCACGCCCGTGACCCAAAGGTTACGCCCGTGACCAAGGGCGTATAAACATAGAATCTTCCCAGCGGAGCTGCCGTCGAGACGTGGAGATGCCGTCGAGAAGTCAACTCAAGTCATGCTCGTGACCCATATGTCACGACCGTGACTTTCCCGCGTGATCCTTGCTCGCCGCCACGCTGCAATCAAGCCCAGGCTGCATTAAATGAAGCCGTCCAAGTACACAGTCGTGACCCAAATGTCACGGCCGTGACATGTCTTTTTTCGCCGCGTCGTCACGCAAGGCCCGCGCCGCTGTCCCAGCTGAGATGAACAGTGGTTACACGCCCTTGGTCACGCCCGTGACCGAGGGCGTGTAACTTGGAAATTTTTTCTATAAATTCCAGAGGTCTCCTTGAGTCCAGGGTTCAGAATTTTGAAGAGGGGGAGGTGCTACTAGAGCTGATAGTTGTTTTTTCAAGTATTTTCATGTTTTTACTTTCCATGTTCTCTCCCTCTCTTTCTTTCTTCTTTGTAAGCATGGTTCTAATTTAGCTTTCATGCAACAGTCTAGTGTATGCTTGTAACTTTACTTTTCTAGCTTGGTAATCTTATTTAAGGCTTGTAATAGTTTTTAATTTCAATAAAATTTAGTTTTGCTCTCTTTCTTTCTCTCTTTCTACTTTAGTCAAAATTTTCATTCATGCAATTTTATCTTTCTCTCCTTGCTCCCTCCACCATGATTAACTAATTCTCATTAGTGCTCGATCGAAATGATCTGAGGATGAGATAATCAAGTATGATGTTCTAAAACTCTCTTTTTCCGTTTTTGTAAATACTTGATTTACTCTTGATTTTTAATTAGAGAGATCATATTTTCGATATATGATTTTCGTTTAAGTTTTCATACTTAGCTAGTCGAGAGGCTCAAAGTATGAATCGATCACTCAAGAGTAAAGAGAGTTGCACGCATCCCTCGAGAGAGGATGACGTAAATTTCCTGGATTTGAGTTAAATCCAATAGAGGGGTTCACAGCGTAAAGCAAGTTTTAGGTAATCGATTATAGAACGAGAGTTCGGTTGATTTTTCCTAAACTTAGTTGGGCATTTCCCTTGAGAGAGGCATGTTCAAGCTTCGGAAACCTCCACGGTCAAGTAGTTTATTTAAGCAGAATTAGATTTATTTTTTCTTCTCTTGATTATTCTCACTCCAAGGTGATTTTTGATTGAGCACTAATCTTTTTTATCATCCTTTAAACCTTAAATTAGTTTGCAAATTGTCTCTTTTAGTTAAGTAAAACAAACCCTAAAAAAACATTAGATAAGATAATAGTGATCTCCTCGAAGTAGAAGTAATCAACGCGCCCCGAGGAATACGACCTTCGTATTTTCAAAATATCCTATATTATAGACGATAAGGTGCGCTTGCCTTCATCTGATATAGTTTGAAAAACATCATCAATCTCTTCGCTTTTTCATATTTCCAAATCTCTAAGTAAGGAAGTAGATTTATTCGTAGCAGCCGTCTTCCATTCATCCCCCTCCCTAACTCTAATCTGATAATACCCACTGCGAAGATGAATCTTCGAGAAAATCTGGGCGCCAGTCATCGAATCCAGGAAATCGTCGAGGCGGGGAATGGGAAAACGATACTTCATCGTGATTTTGTTGATGACACGACTGTCGATGCAAATGCGCCAACTCCCATCCTTCTTCGGGGTGAGAAGAGTCGGTACAGCACATAGACTCAAACTCTCATGAATGAACTTTCGCAGAAGATCATCAACTTGCCGCTTCAGTTCGACATGCTAAGTCAGATTCAGGCGATAATGTGGCAGATTGGGAAAGATGCCCCGGGGATTAGATCGATCGCGTGTTGGATGTCCCTTAACGGAGGGAGCTCGTCAGGGAGCTCCTCGGGCATAATGTCTACGTAAACATCCAACAGCTGACGAACATCCGGATCAGTGGTCTCGGTCTCACTAGGGACCTCGGATAACATAGTGGCGAACACCACAAACATAACTCCTGCCTCTAAACACTCTCTCAGAAAATCATCCTTCCTCAAAGCGTGGAGAGGTCTTGATGACCCCGCGCTAACGGATGACTCAACCTTGCTCATGGGAGGATCCCTGGGCTGGGTCGGAGTAAGGGTAATCTTTCGACCTTGGTCGAAGAAGACACACGTGTTGGACCGGCCATAACATGTGGCATCACAGTCGTATAACCAGGGTCTTCCGAGTAAAACGTGTGCGACGTCCATAGGGATGACATCATACCAGACCTGGTCCTCAGTGGATGCCAGGATAATCGGTACCAGGCATCGCTGTGTAACCTGAATGTTGGATTTGTCCACCCAGACGACACAGTAAGGATGCAAATGTGGCTCGGTAGTAAGCTGCATCCTCTCCAACCCTTTCTTGCCGAATATGTTTACGCAACTACCACTATCGATGGCGAACTTGCAGGTACCTCCTGCGCTCGGGAAATACGTGAAGAAAATAGTAGTACGTCGCCAATCCTCCTCGGCTCGTGGGGTGTGCAGAAGGCGACGAAGGACTCCTAACTTTAGTGACCTCTCAACGTCGCTCTCCCATCCCTCCTCTACAACGGCCGTGATTTCTTCGACGACGGCATGCTCAGCTTTAGTGTTGGGCTCGCGCGAATCCTCAATCAGTAAATTCCTAGCCGGACATTGCGCCGCGAAGTGTCCCCTGCCTGAACACCGATAACATTGGACGCCTCCAGGCTTGGGGCCTCCAGGGACAATAGCTTTCCCCATCGCATCTACGGGAGTGAGGGTAGGGGCAGTGGAAATGGTCGTGGTAGTAGTGGGTCTCTGAGTCGTGGTGGAATCAGGTCTAGAGGTGAACTGTCTCGGGCCAGCAGTGCGCAAATATTGCTCGTACTCGAGCGCGAGCTGAAAAACCTGCTCGACTGTCTCACTCCTCTGGGGAATTAGTTCCCTTCGGATGTCAGCCCTGAGTACGGTCTAAAAGTGGGAGGCAGTGGCAATGGGCTCCTCTAGAATATCACTATGAACCACCAACTCATCGAAGCGTGACATGTACTCTGCAACAGAAAGGGCCCCCTGTCGTAGTGCATTCAACTGATCTATAAGCTGATCACGATAAGAAGCGGGGAGGTATTTATCTTTCAGGCGTTACTTCATCTCATCCCATTGGGTGACTAGGTAGTACCCATCCCGCTCAAGCGATCTCTCCACGCTCGACCAATAAATCTTCGCCTGCCCTACTAATTTCATCTTGGAGAACCACACACGCCTCTCGTCACTCATCTCGAACCAATCGAAATAATGATCCATGTCCATAAGCCAATCGCTAAACTCCTTCGGGTCCAGGTGACCATCGAAGGAAGGCGCATAAATGCGGATGCGCCGAGTGATATCAGCTTCCTCGAGAGTCATCCCGCAGCGTGACACACGATATTCGTCGTACGGGTCCTCATAGTCGTAATGATATCATGCGAGTGGGGCACGACCTCTACGGCCAGATCGGGGTGGGGGACGAGGACTTCTCCCTGGGTCCTGCCGATGCTGGTAACCAAGGTGGAAATTCCCTCTCGGCACCAGAGGAGGTTCTCAGTGAGGAATGTCTCTACCATGTCTCTCACGATGGGGTGAAGTGTCTCGAGGATCCTCGGGTGGCTCATCATCCGAGGGTGGAGCTGCTCGACCTCTAGGGGTTTCTAACCGATCGACCCTCGTGCTAACCGTAGCGATGTCGCTTCTTAGGGCGTCGAATTGGGTCCCAATCCGATCAAAACGATCAAGAACGGGCTTTGGCAATTCAGCGGACGTCATGTTCGACTGTGAACTAGCGGCCCTACCGTAAGTGAGATTATGGTTTGACATATGTTGACGATAATCCCTGCCACTACATAACATGTCATGACCCTAACCTAGCGCTCTGATACCAATTTGATGCAGTGGCAGGCCGACTCAAGGCGGACACGCTAAATGCAAACCTGAATGCAGTGTGTGGTGGTGCGGATGCAAAAGACGGTCCGCACAAAATTAGCAACAATAATTGATTATTACAATACTAACATAGGCACAAGAATTCAAAATTCTAATTTGAAAGAAACAAGCTTTGTTCGCAATCAACCGAGGTGCAAATAATTTAAACGCACGCAGGATCAACTCTGCAAGTCAAAAGGAGTCCAGTACTAATAGCAAATAAAATACACATCCACACCATATATATTGCCAAGTACACAATAGTAGAAAATAATAACTTAAAAAAAGACTTACACGTATAGGTGGTGGCAACAACGGCTGGATGCGGGCATCTAGGGTCGCTGCAGGGTGGGAATGGCTCCAAGAGTGTGGGGATCGGGTGGGGTATGTTGGGTTGAGTGAGGGTGGCGGGTTGTTGTTGGGACTCATGGTGAGGGAGTAAGGAGGGGCGAGTAGTAGAGTGGGAGGCTTTGGAGAGGTGGCTGCGGCGAGAGAGGGCGGCGGACTAGTGGGAAGAAGAGGAGGGCTGCGGCTAGAGAGGGCGGAGGACTGGTGGGGAAGAAGAGGAGGGTTGTGGCTAGAGGAGACGGCGGGCTGGTCGGGGAAGAGGAAGGTTTGCACCCGAATCGGACGGCTCATATCGTCCGGTCCGATCGGGTGTCAAATACAACTAAAAAAATGATACATCAAACTGTTCGGAACGGCCATCCGGATGCAACCGCGAACTCGGTTTGTCCGAATGGGTGGTGGAATAAAAGGGAGCTTATTGAGAGAGTTACTTTTCATTTAACTATTATTTATGAAAACATATAAGAATCAATGGATATCTGTGTTTTTTAAACAAACTACAGATAACCATGCCTCCTGAAACATCAATGTACAATATACTGGGTTCAAAGTTTACTTAGTCCCTTCAACATGTCACACGATAATAATGCATGTTTTCCTTTTTCACTTCTGCTCATCGTCCATGAGACAGACTCCACTAAAATCAAATATTTACTTCAAAATCTAACCCCCGCCATCATTTGAAGGACCTAATTTAGTTAGGTAATTAGGAAGTCTAAATGTTAAAAAATACATGAAAATCATAGACATGAATTCATAATAATTACCCTCTTTATAAAATCTCTTCCATTGGAGTCTGTATAAAATGTCCCACTCGTTACCATATTGGTTGTCAGCCGAGTAATAACCTCTTTTCCAACGCCATCGGTTGAGACTGGGCCAATCTTTATAAGCAAAAGGATTCAGAATAAGGAACTAAGAGGAGCATTATGCATACAATAACTTCTAATAAAACAAATGAAACAAAAAGCAAAAGATGTTGCCACTGAAAAAATCATGACTTACAGTATATTCAAATTCCACCGTTTCCTTCTCCTTGTATATCCTTATGATCTGAAATAAATATTTTCAACAGATATATGAATAGATGCCATGTTAACTTTACACAAGCATAGATAAACCATTTCATGTTAAGATCTACAATGTTAAAATGTACTAGGGCTGTCAAATGCAACTCGCATTATTAAATGTCATGTCCCATTTACTTAAAAATAAAAAAATCAACAGAGAAACAAAAACTTTAGAACACTCCAGTTCAATATTTCTTCATTGTTATTAAACTTACAAAAACAATTACAGGTTTATAACTACCATCATTCAAATAGCATGGTATTTCGCATATTAATTCTCATACTACACAGCACCTAGACAACTGTAATTTCCAAACAGTAAAACAGCTTTAAGTACGCCGTTGAGGCTTTGTTTGGCGCGGCGTTTTAGGAGTGGGGGACCGCCACTTCCTAAAGAGCCGCGCCAAACAGATGGACAGGGCCATCACGGTGGCATCAGCCACCGTGGAAAACAGAGGCAGGGCGCTGTTTTCCTACCGCGGGTCTTCACCTGCGGCAGGAGTGGCTGCTGCGCTGCAGCCCTTTTTCAGGGCTGCAGCGCAGCTTTATTTTTTTATTTTTAATTTAAAAAATGTTTTATAATGCTTTATAAATAATTTATAATAAAAATAACATATAATGCTTTATATTTAAACAACGTATTAATATTTATAAAAATAATTTATAATATAATGCTTAATATATAAATAACGTATTATTATTTAACGGATTATAATTTATAATTTATAATGCTTTATAAATAACGTATTATTATTTAACGGATTATAATTTATAATTTATAATGCTTTATAAATAACGTATTTTTAATGTAACTAATTATTAAAATAATATATAAATAATTTATGTTATATTATATTAATTATCAAAATAATATCAATTTATAATATAATTTTAATAAATATAGTTTATTTATATATTATTTATAAAATAAAGTTGTTAAACAGCACTGCAAACGTTGATCTTCCAAACAGTTTCAGTGATTATTCCACCATTCTGCAAAACAGCTCACTATTCCACCACTGCTTCCCCCACTGATTTTTCAATCACTGCAGCCGAGCCAAACAGAGCCTGAATAACTTGCTTTAGAGAGCTAAAAAAATAATTAACCCAAAATTATAATAGTACAACTTCAAACAGCACAAGTAGTTTCACCTTATAATAAATAAAAAAACACGTGAAAATAGTGTTGGAGTATTATCCCGCAGACATGTATTGTGCTCTATCCAATATGATCCCCCATTCAAAGGGAAACAGCAACATCATCTGAGAACCCCTAGCTCCCATTTACAACAAACAATAACAACACTCAGGCCTTTATCCCACTATAGTGGGATCGGCTATATGGACCCTTTGTCTCCATTGTGCCCTATCATATATGTTCCATCATGACGTGTAGGCAGGAAGGGAGGTAAGACTTTAAACTCAAACCTTTCATGATTCCATGTGCTTAAATTAATTGGCAATAAGCTAATTTGGTTCTAAGTCTGATCCTGAGTTCTGAGGCCTTGAATCCATATCAGACTTCATATTTAATAAACAAATATTATTGCACACTAATCATCTAAGGAGGCTCGATCACCATTAATTCAGATGAGGGACCACCCCCGATGGCAAGATTAGTCCCTAAACTTCCCCCATTTATCAGGTTATGAACTTGAATCACTTTATGATAAGCTAATCAGGTATTCTAAAAAAATAGCTAATCAGGTATTCGATTTAATGTTAGCACAACGAGCTCGAGAAGATGACAATATCCCTTCCCATGTGATCGGCTTCTCATCGATATATAGCAAGTCGGATCGACCTCCTGGATGAGTATAAAGTGTAGCACAAGCTAGGGATCGAGCATTTTACTATTTGTCCATTTTATATATTATAGTCGTATTTAATTTATTGTTGGCCGAACGACCGATTTATACGCCTTGTGGTGGCATTTATTTATTAATATTTTGTGCTAGGAGATCCCCGGTTAATAAATCTAGCTCCAAACACTCCTACGTACAAATTATAATTAAATGATAATCAGCTTACCGAACAGCTTGGACTTCGGCTAACCTAGTGAGACGCTGCTGGAAAATTCTCTGAGAAAAACTAAAAATAACCATCTTGTGGGTCATTATGTCAATGATGTCAATTATGGAGAGAGATCAAAAATCAGATGATCGGTTAGTGGGATGAATTCTGATAAGTTATGGACTAAAAATTAGGCATCAGAAAAATGAAAAGGACTGTTGCGGGTCACTCGGTTATCCCCCGGTCTAGAGAATTGGACCGTCTTGGCTCGAGAGTGAGCCGAACGCACAAACAATCAAGAGTGAACCAAAAACGATGACGGAGAACCATTTTAGCATGGAAAACCCGGAAATGGTGATAAACCGCGTGGTCGGATCTGTGCCGGCCAATATCCACTAGTTCTCTGAGGTTACAAGAGTTTAAGCTTCCAGGAGAGTGACAGGCTACCTCTCCGTTTACAAGCCTTGAAGGCAAAGAAAGGAGGAAAAAATGACTGTCTTAGAGCATCCATGAGAGCGTTCTTCAATTCCTTTGTCGGTGCTAGCGAGAGCGTTCACTGGAGCCTTGAGCGCGAGCAGACTTAAGAGCGAGCGGAGCAGATTCGGAGCGAAGGATCGAGCAGAGTGCTAAGTCCTCGCCGGAAAACCTCAAAGCTCTCTCTTGTATTTTGGATTGCTTGTCATCAAATGAAGGCCTGGTGACCTTTTTATAGCTTTCGTGAAGGGACATGTTGGTAATTGCTCCTGGATGGATCTTGAGTTGACGAATGACGTTACTCCGTTACGGTCACCTGGATCACCAATTTTCCGAAAATAACGAAAGTGCCCCTGGGCAAACTGGGTGGCCCGGGCAAGTTCGTTGGCGATGGCCAGAGGCGGCAGCCGGAGGTGGTAGCGCGCTCGTGTGCGAGATAGGTTGCGCGCGTGTGAGCGGCCTGGCGCGCGCGCCCGGAAAGAGGTCGCGTGTGCACGAGGCCTTACGCGCGCGTGCGGCGAGGCAGCGCGCGACGTGCAGCCTGCGGCTCCGTGCACGGAGCCGTGCGTGCGCCTTGTTCGTGTACCCTTTTGGACAGCTTCGGGACCCTTCGAGCGAGCGCGGCTTGCTCGCGCGGCTCACTCGGTCTGGTCAGCTTATATGAGTTATTTGGTTCGGTTTGACTTGAAAAGCTTTAGTGAGAACCCCATCAAATGCCCCCTAATTTTCGTGGGTCGTGAATTGTAAAAAGACAAGCCCGGAAATTTTTAGTTATACAAGCACACTGATTTAAGTCGTAGACTTCAAATAGGTTAGTTTGAGCGCGCGTCGAATTAAAGTTCGTTTGCGGCGTGAAATTGTAAACATTCTCTTCGTTAAGTCCAGAGATGTAGGTGGATCACTTTGCGCTATGGGGTGTTAGTCTTACGAGCTAAAGATCTTGTAGTTGACATTGAGGGGTGACACATGCAATTGGTTGCACGACTTTTGTTCGGGCGTGATGTAGAGGGACTTTTATCCGCCCATATCGGGGGTCGGCCCGCTTGTTGGTAGATATGGTTCTGGAGGTCATTGCTCGGTGTTAATGCCGAAGGTTGATGCTCGGAGAAGATTCCGTTTTTACCATAGGGCGCAGAAGGACTCTGGGTCTGTTCTTATTAGGACGCTTGAAAGGACTCGGGGTCCGTTCTAACTAGAGGGCGCGGAAGGACTCTGAGCACGTTCCTACCAATTTTCTGTTTCCAGGTACTTGGTCCAGCATGCGTACGTGAACATGTTGGGAGATTGGGCTCCGAAGGTAGTTACTGCAACTGTCAGTGTGCCACTCGGTGTTAGCATCGCGGGATGAAGATCCCATAGTTGACGTCAGACGGTAATTTACTCGTGTATCGCCTTTGCTCGTTACGTAGCCCTTACAACGTTCTTCGGGATTACAGAGATGTTCTCCTCTTTGAGCTTGGCACGCTGTGATGGTCTGGAAGTGTTTTACTTTTCACGTTCCTTTTGCATGAATGTTTGTACGTAAGTTCGCACGTTAGCTTGTGCGACTGCCGTTCAGCGTTAGTGTCGGGGGCTGGTGCCTGAACGTAGTGTGGAGGGATATTTTCCCCTTGTCCCGGTGGCACGGGAAGACACAGAGTTTGCAGAAGGACTCGAGGTCCGTTCTGATTGTAATCCGTAGGAGGATTTTGGGCTTGCTATGTTCTGGGGAGTAGAAGGATTCGGGGTCCGTTCTTATCGTGAAGTAGGACACGGGGTTCGTTCTCTCAGTATGTGCAGAAGGATTTTTGTCCATCTCGCCTTGAGAGTAGAAGAACACGTTTGCTATTCGGAGAAGACGCCCTGCAGCGCGGGAGCAAGGCGCCCTGCAGCGCGAGAGCGAGATGTTTTGTGTCGTAGAAGAACGCGCTCACCGGAGTTGGGGAGCCCACTACTTTGTGTTAATACCAGAGTGGTAGTCTTGGTCGTTGGGGTCTCGCCTCGGGAGATCTGCGCGCTAGTTCAGTCTTGCGGCTGATTATGCTAAAGCAAAAAAGAAGGAAAACGAGAAAAGGGGAATTGTTGTTAAATGAGGCGCATGCTATCCGCGCTCTACTAGGGGGAGAGTCCCCCCCTGCCCGGGGTCTCCGGCTTATTAGAGTCAGGCTGCTGCGTGGCCCTCTGCTGGATTGACATTTTTTTGTACGAGTTGGCTCGGGGTTGGGTTCTGCACGAATCTTCCAAGGAGACCTTGTAGGATGAGGCACTCGATCTCATCCTTCATCAGGTTGCAGCATTCGGTCCTGCGGTCGTATCCGCGATGGAAGTCACAGTACTATGACTGGTTTCCTTTGTTTGGCGCAAGCGGTTCGGGCCTGCGAAGCTCATGCTGTCGCAGATGACAAGGAGTACGTTGGTTCGGGTGGTGTCTAAGGGAGTGTAGTCCTGATGGTGACGAGTTCCCCGGTCCCGTCGGGGGTTGTCGTGACGCTCTTCGTTCCCCCTGCGATCTTGCAGTGGCTCCTGATTCCTCTTCCTTTTTGAGCTTCCTTCGAACTGTTGTAGGTGTGCTTCGATTGCCTTGTCTGCCACGATTTGAGCCTCGACTCGATGGACGAGGTCGAGGTAACTGGGCACCGTTTCTCTCATCAGCATGGATTGGAATTTTCCTGGTTGGAGCCCTCTGAGGAAAACACCGCGTAGGAGTTCGGGGTTGACCCCCAGAATCTGTCGTGCCTCTGTAGTGAAGTAGCAGAAGAAATCCTTAAGCGACTCCCTCTCGATCTGTCGGATCCCCAAGAGGTGAGAGGGGTCCTGAACGATCCATCGGTTGGCGACAAATTGATCTCCGAACAACCGGATTAGCTCTGAAAAGTTATTGATTTCTACCTCTTTCAGCGAATGGAACCAAGTACGAGTTTGTCCTTTCAGAGTTTCCGGGAATACTTGACACAAGAGTTGGTTTGGAGCGTTGTAGATGCGCCTGATAGTTGCAAAGTGTCTGACATGCTCCAAAGGGTCGTCCGACACGTCAAAAGTCTCAAAGTTGGGTAGCTTGAACCCGTGCATAACAGGATGCGGCAGGACCTGTGGAGCTAACATGGAGATGTGGTGAATGGGTCGTTGTATGTTTGTGTCCTGGTGTCCCCCATGCCCGTATTCCTCCTCGATCATGCATCTCACTTCCTCGTGAGTCTTCGATCGGCCTGGTCGGCGTTCATTTCCGTCGGACGAGGGTGGAGCTACGCGTGCCCGGGCGACACTGTTGATCGCGCGGCATGCATGAGGCTTGTTGCGTCAGATAGTTCATTGGCTGCAGGGTTGTCGATGTGGGCAGCGTCTTCTGGCAGGACGCACCCTGGGGCGAGCGACGATCTCACTCCTTGAACGATGACAGGATTAAAGGCTCCCAAATTTCGAAGGAGGGTGAGCACCTCTGCCTGGCGCTCCTCAACTAGTCGTACATGCTCCTCCACAAAAGTTTCTGGAGCGGCGGCAACTCCCTCCATAAGCGGAGCGTTGCTTGCGGGTGAGTTAGCGGGGTCTAGATCAGCAGGCTCCTCGTGAGGTGCCCTGTTAGCGGTGCGAACAATTCTTCTTGTCATCGCTGCAGGTCAGGAGCACTTGCGCAAAACAAGTGTTGTCTTCAGAAATTTTTCAGAACTTTGGGAACACCTTCCCACAGACGGCGCCAAACTGTTGCGGGTCACTCGGTTTTCCCCCAATCCAGAGAATCGGACCGCCTTAGCTCAAGAGAGAGTCTAGCGCGCAAACAGTCAAGAGTGAACCAGCAGCGATGACAGCGAGACGTTTTAGAGTGGAAAACCCGGAAAGGATGAAAAACCACGTGGTAGGATCTGTGTCGGTCAAATTCCACTAGTTCCTTTGAGGTTACAAGAGTTTGAGCTTCCAGGAGAGTGGCATGCCACCTCTCTGTTTACAAGCCTTGAAGGCAAAGAAAGGAGGAAAATATGACTAACTCCTAGAGCGTCCACGAGAGCGTTCTTCAGTTTCTTTGTCGGTGCTTGCGAGAGCGTCCACTGGAGCCTGGAGCACGAGCAGACTTGAGAGCGAGCAGAGAGGATTCGAAGAGAACGAGAGAGCAGAGTGCTAAGCCCTCGCCGGAAAACCTCAGAGCTCTCTCTTGTCTCTTGGATTGCTTGTCTTCAAATGAAGGCCTGGAGGCCTTTTTTATAGCTTTCTTGAAAGGACATGTTGGTAATTGCGCCTGACTGGATCTTGAGTTTACGAATGACGTTGCTCCGTTCCGGTAACTTGGATCACCAATTTTTCGAAAATAACGAAAGTACCCCTGGGCGAACTAGGCGGCCCAGGCAGGTTCGTCGACTACGGCGACGGCCGGAGGCGGAGGCCGGAGACGGCGACGGCGGTCGTAGGTGGCGGTGCGCCGCCGGCACACGCACACGGGGGGAGAGGTTGCGCGCATGCACGGCCTGGCGTGTGTGCGGCCTGGCGTGTGCACGCGGAGAGAGGCCGCGCGCGCGCGGGGAGACGTCGGGCACGACGTGGGGCCTTGCGGATCCGTGCACGGAGCCGTGCGTACGCCTTGTCCGTGTACCCTTTTGGGCGGCTTCGGGAACCTTCGAGCGAGGGCGGTTTTCTCGCGCGGCTCACTCGGTCGAGTCGGCTTATATAAGCGCTTTGGTTCAGTTTAACTCGGAAAGCTTTAGTGGGAACCCCATCAATGACAATATGACATCTTTATATCACAATATTCATCTTTGTGTTATTACTAATTTGTCGGGTTAGTTCATGAACTAGGATCCCTAGAATTTGCAATAGCCAAAAGAAGTCCAAATTTTTCCAAGCAAAATATAAAAAAGTGTTGTTTGCGGCAAGGCGATCAAAAGAGGTATGGTTTGTCGTGCACTGGTCACAGAAGGCAGAGCAGCAGCAAACAAGCAGATACTTCCTTTTGTTGCATGTGAGGGAGGTAGCTAACCCAGGTCGATCGGGCAGGAAAATCAACTGGTCAGCTTATTCATGGACCAAATCAAACGGGATCTAAACAATTTTGGCGTCATTCGACTCCACAATGGAATAAGTGTTCTGACTATATTTGGTATTATTCCGAGTCTATTTGACCTGTGGTCTTATTTCCTAAGAAAAATTAGGGTCTAGTTTTACTTTTTTTAATTGCATTAAAATGAATTTCTAGCGTCAAAATATATGCTTCATAAGATAATAATTTTTGGAATGCTAACTGTACCCATTAAGTGTAATATCTTGAATCCGATAAGGGCGGTCTGATGAGGGCGGGGAGTGCTTTGGGGACAATGAAGCCGGGGCAAAGTAGCCCTTGACAAGCTTTTAGGATGACAGACTTCTAGGTGAAAGGAGGTGCAGGAATGAACCGAATCTCACATCGGAATTAGAGGGAAAGTTGTTGGGCTTAAGTAATAATTCAAATCCTCAAATATCAAACGTGCCTTTTCAGAGAAACGTGTGGAGTTGTGTTGGAAACTCCAAAGTCAAGCGTGCTCCAGTTGGAGTAGTCCTAGGATGGGTGACCTCCTGAGAAGTTCTCATAGGTCATATGTGGAAAATGGCAAAACCGTGCGGTTGAGCTCAGTACGGGTTGGGATGAAACAAAGCGGCCAATACTTCTAATATTGTAATGGTTAGGTCGTTACAAATGGTATCAGAGCTAAACTTCCTACAGTACGATGTGTGGTTTGGGGATGAACCATGCAGAAGGTGGTGGACCTATAACATCCTGAATCCGATGAGGGCGGTCCAATGAGGGTGTGGAGTGCATTCGGGGTAGTGAAGCCCAGACAAAGTAGCTTATGGAAGGCTTCTAGGATATCAGGTTTCAAGGTGAAAGGAGGTGCAGGAATGAACTGAATCTCATATCAGAATTGGAGAAAAAGTTGATGAGCTTAAGTAATAATTTGAATCCTCAAATATCAGAGGCGTCTTTTTGAAGCAACTAATGGGGTTGTGTTGGAAACGCCAAGGTTAAGCGTGCCCCGATGGGAGTAGTCCTGGGATGGGTGACCTCTTGGGAAGTACTAATATGCCATCTGTGGAAAAAGGGAAAAACTGTGCGGTTTAGCTCAGTATGGGTTGGGAAGAACCAAAGCGGACAATACTTCTGATATTGTGAGTGTTGGGTCGTTACAAATGGTATCAAAGCCAGACCTCTTACAGTACGATTTGTGGTTCGGGGACGAAACATGCAGAAGTTGGTGGGCCTGTAACATCCTGAATCCGATGAAGGCGGTCTGATGAGGGAGAGGAGTGTTTTGGGGCAGTGAATCCCAGGCAAAGTAGCTCTTGACAGGTTTCTAGAATGACAGGCTTCTAGGTGAAAAGAGGTGCATGAATGAACTGGATCTCACATCGAAATTGGAGGGAAAGTTGTTGGGCTTCAGTAATAATTCAAATCCTCAAATATCAGAGGCGTCGTTTCAGAGCAAATGATGGAGTTGTGTTGGAAAATCTAAGGTTAAGTGTGCTCTGGTGGAGTGTCCTGGGATGGGTGACCTCCTGGGAAGTGCTCGTAGGCCACCCGTGAAAAAGGGAAAAATCATGTGGTTTAGCTCAGAATGGGTTGGGATGAACCAAAGCGTACAATACTTCTGATATTGTAAGGATTGTATCGTCACATTAAGACCTTTAAAGTGTTCAGGGTTTATGAGCTAATGGGATTATGGCTCGTCCCAACCTACTTCATACTCCTAGCATAGATTTTTATTGGCATTGCAAAGAGCTCAAACTAGTGACCTCTGGACCACATTGGAAGCGATCTAACCATTATTCTAGGCTTTCCCTTAAAATTTATTAAGGAAACGACATTTGGTAAATCACCAATCCAAAGGCAACATGATCTATACAGCTTATCTTTTAGGCACATGTGATCATGGGCATCATTGGATATAAATTTTCAATGGTCTCTTAGTTTGGGCACCAGAGCACACTTAATGTGCTCAGAGTCCTTTCGCGCCCTCTAGTTAGAACGGACCCCGGCTTCGGGACCCTTCGAGCGAGGGCGATTTTCTCGCGCGGCTCACTCGGTCGAGTCGGCTTATATAAGCGCTTTGGTTCAGTTTAACTCGGAAAGCTTTAGTGGGAACCCCATCAATGCCAATATGACATCTTTATATCACAATATTCATCTTTGTGTTATTACTAATTTGCCGGGTTAGTTCATGAACTAAGATCCCTAGAATTTGCAATAGCCAAAAGAAGTCCAAATTTTTTCAAGCAAAATATAAAAAAGTGTTGTTTACGGCAAGGCGATCAAAAGAGGTATGGTTTGTCGTGCACTGGTCACAGAAGGCAGAGCAGCAGCAAACAAGCAGATACTTCCCTTTGTTGCATGTGAGGGAGGTAGCTAACCCAGGTCGATCGGGCAGGTTTGGCTCTAAATCAACTGGTCAGCTTATTCATGGACCAAATCAAACGGGATCTAAACAATTTTGGCGTCATTCGACTCCACAATGGAATAAGTGTTCTGACTATATTTGGTATTATTCCGAGTCTATTTGACCTGTGGTCTTATTTCCTAAGAAAAATTAGGGTCTAGTTTTACTTTTTTTAATTGCATTAAAATGAATTTCTAGCGTCAAAATATATGCTTCATAAGGTAATAATTTTTGGAATACTAACAGTACCCATTAAGTGTAATATCTTGAATACGATAAGGGCGGTCTGATGAGGGCGGGGAGTGCTTTGGGGGCAATGAAGCCGGGGCAAAGTAGCCCTTGACAAGCTTTTAGGATGACAGACTTCTAGGTGAAAGGAGGTGTAGGAATGAACCGAATCTCACATCGGAATTAAAGGGAAAGTTGTTGGGCTTAAGTAATAATTCAAATCCTCAAATATCAAACGTGCCTTTTCAGAGCAACGTGTGGAGTTGTGTTGGAAACTCCAAAGTCAAGCGTGCTCCAGTTGGAGTAGTCCTAGGATGGGTGACCTCCTGAGAAGTTCTCATAGGTCATATGTGGAAAATGGCAAAACCGTGCGGTTGAGCTCAGTACGGGTTGGGATGAAACAAAGCGGTCAATACTTCTAATATTGTAATGGTTAGGTCGTTACAAATGGTATCAGAGCTAAACTTCCTACAGTACGATGTGTGGTTTGGGGATGAACCATGCAGAAGGTGGTGGACCTATAACATCCTGAATCTGATGAGGGCGGTCCAATGAGGGCGGGGAGTGCATTCGGGGTAGTGAAGCCCAAACAAAGTAGCTTATGGCAGGCTTCAAGGATATCAGGTTTCAAGGTGAAAGGAGGTGCAGGAATGAACTGAATCTCATATCAGAATTGGAGAAAAAGTTGATGAGCTTAAGTAATAATTTGAATCCTCAAATATCAGAGGCGTCTTTTTGAAGCAACTAATGGGGTTGTGTTGGAAACGCCAAGGTTAAGCGTGCCCCGATGGGAGTAGTCCTGGGATGGGTGACCTCTTGGGAAGTACTCGTATGCCATCTGTGGAAAAAGGGAAAAACTGTGCGGTTTAGCTCAGTATGGGATGGGAAGAACCAAAGCCGGCAATACTTCTGATATTGTGAGTGTTGGGTCGTTACAAATGGTATCAAAGCCAGACTTCTTATAGTACGATTTGTGGTTCGGGGACGAAACATGCAGAAGTTGGTGGGCCTGTAACATCCTGAATCCGATGAAGGCGGTCTGATGAGGGAGAGGAGTGTTTTGGGGCAGTGAATCCCAGGCAAAGTAGCTCTTGACAGGTTTCTAGAATGGCAGGCTTCTAGGTGAAAGGAGGTGCAGGAATGAACTGGATCTCACATCGAAATTGGAGGGAAAGTTGTTGGGCTTCAGTAATAATTCAAATCCTCAAATATCAGAGGCGTCGTTTCAGAGCAAATGATGGAGTTGTATTGGAAAATCCAAGGTTAAGTGTGCTCTGGTGGAGTGTCCTGGGATGGGTGACCTCCTGGGAAGTGCTCGTAGGCCACCCGTGAAAAAGGGAAAAATCATGTGGTTTAGCTCAGTATGGGTTGGGATTAACCAAAGCGTACAATACTTCTGATATTGTAAGGATTGTATCGTCACATTAAGACCTTTAAAGTGATTAGGGTTTATGAGCTAATGGGATTATGGCTCGTCCCAACCTACTTCATACTCCTAGCATAGATTTTTATTGGCATTGCAAAGAGCTCAAACTAGTGACCTCTGGACCACATTGGAAGCGATCTAACCATTATTCTAGGCTTTCCCTTAAAATTTATTAAGGAAACGACATTTGGTAAATCACCAATCCAAAGGCAACATGATCTATACAGCTTATCTTTTAGGCACATGTGATCATGGGCATCATTGGATATAAATTTTCAATGGTCTCTTAGTTTGGGCACCTTGTTTCTTAAAATGATAACGACAACGTGAAAGAAATGGCAATGAAATTGTAGACCTTACATGTAAAATATCTTGAACAGAAACAAATGACATTATGATGCAAAAAAAATTTGCTGAACCAAAAACCAAATTAATAAGTACTTTCTTGAAAAATTTAAAGTTTACTTACAAAATTGCAGGTTAATTGCATGCTAAAAGTTTGATAATCATAAAACAATAAAGTTTCTTGTGTTCTAAGATATTATAACTTGTAGGTATTAAGAAACGATTGAACATCATTTAAACTCCAAAAAATAGCCTGGTATTTACATTGTAGTATAATAACTCTTCAAGTCATAAGTGTTACAGAAAATGCAATAAACTGCTAGTGCTATATACACTTTGCACTTGCATTACCTGATTTATCCACGAGTTAAATTGTTGATGGACTTCATCAACTAAGGGCCCCCTTATGACTTTCATAGCTACCTGTTAAAAAAACCAAAGAAATATACATTACTAATCCTATCGGAGAGAAAATTAAGTTTAAGAAATTTTGCTGGCGTGTAGAGTATTATTTGCATTAAAATACCGATGCCGAAGCAGCTGTAGGAGGAGCACCATCAGGCCGGAAAATGTAAGAATCAGAATTCTATAGAGAACAGTATTGCTTAGTCCACGGTTCGCAAATTTCAGAAATATTAATATCGTAGTAAGATGTCATTATGTACCTGCTTATCTTGTTTATCACCAGGGCTAGAACCGTACCATAGAAAATTTTGTTGCACTTGTATGTCAACCTGATTAATATAAACAAATGGCTGTGAGAAATACAACAATTCAAAATTTATCTTGCACTCCTCACCAGGAATACGTAAGTTTAATGTTAAACATGTATAAGATTTCCAGAATCAAACCCTAAAGCTGAAGAGTTTAGGCTTTAGACAACATAGTTAGCATTGGGGAAGAGGATAACTATGAAAATAAAATGATTACTTTAACTTGACGTGCGAGCAATGCATGTGATTTTTAATCTGTCCTAACTAGAAAAAGATGCATTTACCTATTGAGAAAATAGAATATTCAAAGTTCATAGTAAGATTCCTTGAGGCTAAACAAACAATATTACCCATTTTAAGTTTGAGCCGACCCAAGAATTAGATTTTGCAATTTTGTGATGAAACTGAGTTATTTGAAAGAGAAGCATGAAACAATTTGGCGTACTCAGTAATAATTTTGAAGATGTGAATATATTATCAATGCACTACCTCACGTATAGGGTCTTTGACCTCTAACACAGTGAACTTATTTTTTAATTAGGTGAAGTAAGAGTGCGTCATTGAGCCTGGCCTGCTCTGATAAGTGTTAAAACTTGAACATTCAATTCAAAATCAATTGTGATACACGGTATCCGTATCAAGAATGAGAATAAAGAACATGAACTTGCATTGCATAAAAGAAAAACACGAATACAATTGGGAGACAAGATCCCGCCAAGCACCCGAAGGTTGGGTCCTCCAAGGCACTCCCCTCTCCAAGGGAGCCAAGAGACTAAAACTTCTGAAGATGTCTCACTCACAATCTAAGGGCTCCTTGTATAGATGGAGCCCCCACTAATGGACAAAATACATAATAATGCATATTAAGCTGTGAATACAAGATAATCCATGACGGGCGTTGCGTCTCTGCTCAGAAGGCATATACGTATCACAACACCGGTCCTGAAAAGCGACCTTGCCCCCAAGGCTGAGCCGGGAAGGGTCTCATGGGCGCGTCGACGAAACTCGGGAGGCTCCTCTGGTGGGAGGATCACGTGAAACATCAGAAGTTTAGAGGCGTCGTGTCGGGCTGGTTGCTACAAAAATGTGATACATGTGACCGAAATGGGTGTAGAGCTCGGCACGGGACTGCCTGAGATGTGAAACAATGTCATCCCACAAAAGATCTTATCCTCAAGGTCGATCGAGGTGCACGCCAGTTGGTCCAGGGCCTCGGTCGGAGGCCGGATGCTATGAAGACTGATGGAGGAAACCCATCCAGATCCTGAACGTGTGTTGTGGGGTCAAACATTAGGACGATGAGGACTAGCTTGTGTTGATTTGGAATGAAACCCAATGGGAAGTCTGGTAGAAGTTGGAGAGTGACAAGATGTGAGTGCAGGATAATAGTCGTCTCGAGACATGTTGGAAAAGAGAAGTTGGGAGATAAGAGAGCAGACAGGTGGGCGGGGGTCTCCAAGAAATGGCTGGCACAGAAAAATCTTGTGGCGCCGTGTGAAAAGATGGCAAACAGCCAGGTGGAGCCTTTGTCACGGATTTGTCGGAAGGCGAGCGGATTGGAGGGCAACCAGTACAAATCGGAAGATGGGGGGTATTCAGGGGTTGCGTGCCGCGGTAGGCAGTGGGAGAACAAAGGGGTGTTGGGAAAGGATGAAGCGACAAAATTTTTGGTGGTCAAAGACCCACTGGGGGAGTGGTGGTTGGATGGGGGGAGGAGGAGGAGGCTATTTCGGAAGTAGAGAGGCGGGCATGGTCTGTAATGGGGCGTGTGGAAGAAGACGTCGACGAAACACAAGCGCCATGGCGAGGAGGTTATCCATGACATCTTCAATTCTATCGTATTGAGCATGCACTAAGTCCGGAAGGAGGGCCATAGAGGAAAAGGGGGGTGAGGGCCGACGAAATGAGGCACGAGGCTCTCGAGGGCCGTCGAAATGTTGCAGGAGTCGCAGGAGGGTCACTGTAATGCGGAAGGAAGTGTTGGAGGGACACTGGGAAATAGAGCGATGTGCAAGCGGTCGACGGGATGCTGACGGAGACGCTGGAGGCCGCCGGGAGAATGCAGGAGCCGTTGAAAGTGCGGTCGGACATGGAAGCGGCAGAAGGGGTCGTCGAGCGCGGGGTGTAGTTGGCAGAGGTATCATCGAGCAGAATCGACGCCGTGCCGTGCGATGAGAGCAGCGCTGGAGCGAAGAGGAGTTGTAGTTGAAGACACGAGATCGGCGGATCGAACCACGCGGAATAGATCAGGGATCCAAATTTAATTAAGGTTTTGGAGGAAATCTAAAAGAAGCGACGGGTCAAACCAATTGATACACGGTAGTCGTAACAATAACGAGAAAAAAGAACACAAAACATGCAATGCATAAAAAAATACGGATAGCATCGGGAGAAGAGCTCCCGCCAAGCACCCAGAGCAAAAGACCAACACTTCCAAAGATACCTCACTCACAATCTAAGGGCTCCTTATATAGATGAAGCCACCCACTACAAGACAAAATACAAAATAATGCATAATAAACTGCGAATACAAGATAATCCATGATGGACATTATGTCTCTGCTCACAAGACGTATACGTATCAAATTGATAATAGGAAAAAGGGCCATGGATCACCACTTACTCCTGTTCGGTAATTCACCACTCTATTCAGTTGTCCAGAAGTTGCAGAGAAGGCAACTTTAAGTGGCCCAGGTCCTATCTCCACAGTATCATTATCAGGTGCTGATATAGTTGAGGTATAGCCATTTGAATTGCTTCCTCCTGTGAAAGCTTAAAACTAATTACACGAAAGTAACTGGTGATATTGGAAATTGGAAAAATTCTAAGCAATCCATGATGGTGTGTAGAAAATTGAAGTTCAATTGATGTACACCATGATATTCACCTTTCTTGCTTGCTTTTGATATAAAATATGTATTCCATCCCAATGGAGGCACACGTACTTGAAATACAAGCCAATATGTTGGAGAAACCTTTGGAAACTCTCCAGTGTATGCCTTTACGTAAAAGTTTCTTATTTTTGTAGTAGCATTATCCATCTCAATAATTTGAGTCTCAATAAATGTTCCATCAGCATCACGTACAACAAGCTGTTTATCACTGATCTGATGAAAGTTAACAAATTAGTTGGTGAGTAATAACACAATTTTAAGGCGAAGATGCACCAAAGAATTTCCAAAATAGGGGCCTAAATAAGATGCAATATTAAAGTTATAAAAAATGTTACGGTTAATCTATCAAAGAAAGAAGAATCATAGAAAGTCAAATAACATAATGCAAGAGGATATATGGTGCACTCCAAATGCTATGCCCACAGGAGACAACAAAATTCGTTAAGAAGAAATACGTTACAAAGAAAAGAAAACGTAAGAGGTTATATGTGTGGTGCACCCCACACACTGCAATTAGCAGCGTTTATATATTGCTACACGATACAAATGAATTTTCCAACATACACAGAATAGAAAATCCCAGAAAGAACCTGGAGTAGAATATACTACATCATATACCATTTCCAGCGAGCCCCTAAATAACATTTGTGTAGGAGACAAATTGAGGGTCGACTGGACGGGATTTGAACAGATTAGAATTTGAGACATCTCAACAATATAAAATATATAGATAGTGAAATGAAGGCTTATTTGAATGATGAAAGTTGAATGCTCGCAAAAAAGAGCTGGCTATGTTTTATTAAGAGTGCTACAATGAGTAAAACAGATAATGCTTATCTATAGATAAATATGATCATGTATGGGGCATTTAGTTCTTTTTCTTAATTTTATCCTTTAAAAGTTGGACATTTGCATGATATACACCATGTCTATAATGACATTGATTTGTTGTTCTGTTTGTGACCGTTTCCAGCGAGACCCCGAAATAACATGTGTAGGAAACAAATTGACAGAGGGTCGGCTGGACGGGATTTGAACAGATTAGAATTTGAGACATCTCAACAATATAAAAATATATAGATAGTGAAATGAAAGCTTATTTGAATGATGAAATTTGAATGCTCGCAAAAAAAGAGCTGGCTATGTTTTATTAAGAGTGATAGAATAAGTAAAATAAATAATACGTCGATCTGTATATAAATATGATCAGGTATGGGACATTTACTTCTTTTTCTTAATTTTATCCTCTGAAAGTTGGGCATTTGCATGATATACACCAAACCTATAATGACATTCATTTGTTGTTCTGTCTGTGATAAAATCATCATGAGCATGGGGCTCATTATTCTAAAATTCTTGAATATCCATCTTTAGCATTAAGAATCATTAGAGCACAAAACTCATAATTTATCTGGGGCATCTGGAGACTAGATGTCCCTTTTTTCTTAATTATAACTAGCAAGCTAAATAATGGTGATCAATCATGTACCTTTTGATGATTTATCGGGTGGACACTTTTTTGGATCTTCAAATGAACGACCAGAGACAGTGATTGCGACCAGCTCGATTTTTCATATTTTTAGGTATTTTTATTTTATTTTTCTGAGTTATATTTTGAGAGTTAGAGGGTTGCATCCGATTGTGCGATACAAGCCAAAGGATTTGCCTACCTTAACCCACGCCTTTGTATGTCACTGGTGTTTTCCCGTGTGGGGGGATGGGGTGTCGAGAGCTTCCTTCATGTATTGAAACAGCTTAGTGCTCTTCCCTCGGTGTGACACCGAGGAATCCTACAATGTCGACGCGCAGACTCCTGCCTCCGGGGGGTGTCGACGCCCCCACCCGCTGTCTCTCTCGCCTCTGACGTGCCCTCTTCGACCTTCAGTCGTCGATCCCTCCTCGAGACTACCTCCAACTACCAATCCTTTCATGAGATCCATTCTATCCATCAAATCCCTCCCCTTAACACTTCTTCAACCCTCCACCAACCTTCAACACACCAGTAGGCTCCAGATAGCCCTTCATAG
Source organism: Dactylorhiza incarnata (assembly GCA_033032865.1). Lineage (NCBI taxonomy): Eukaryota > Viridiplantae > Streptophyta > Magnoliopsida > Asparagales > Orchidaceae > Dactylorhiza > Dactylorhiza incarnata. The sequence goes on along the minus strand of JAWHQI010000266.1, from coordinate 3,122,677 downwards.
TCCCTAACCATAGCCTCCTTCCCTTACCCAACCTCTCCAGCCTATCCCAAGGCCCACCAACCCTCCTCCTCTTCCCTAACCTCCCAGCTTATCCCAAGGCCGACCAACCCTCCTCCTTCTCTTCCACATCCTCCCCAGCCAGTCCCAGGGCCAACCATCACTCCTTCATTCCTAAACCCCCTACTGAATCCCTCCCCATTTGATCCATACCTCCCAAGAAGCATCTTCCCCACCGTCTTAGCCCTCACTCGTCCCTTTACCACCAACTACAACCCCAACCAGACATATGCCAACATCCCCTCACTTTTCCTGCCCTCCAAGCAATGCCTCACAGCCCAAACAACCTAGATTTTCCCCCAAAATCCACCATACACCAGCTATCCACCCTTCTGTATCGTTTACACCGCCATCACAATCTCTGAATCTCCATTGCTACGCCAACGACCAGCTCATGGTGAGTTTTGCATTTTAGTTTTCATTTCCATTGCATTATATGGGTACTACTTGAATTTCTTGAAATATTTGGCTAGTACTGATTTAATTTGTCATTTTTATTAGACGTGCATAGCTTATTCACCATGCATTTACTTTCAACGTCATTTCAATTAATTGCAATGTTATATGTTTACTTAAATTGCAATATTTGTGATCAATTGAGACACATGTGCGAGATTTTAAAATTAATAATGTTTAATTAGTTGTGCGTCGTAAGTAATTGCATGATTGAGACATTGCATCTACATCTCATTATGGCTTATGTCGTGAGCACCCCATTCAGTGGATTTCATGTTTGATTGCGTGCTTGTACTCAAATCTTCATTTTTAGGGTTGGTCCTAGATCTAGTGCACCTATTTGTGCTTGTTTGCATTGCACATAGGGTTAGTGTATCATGTGCCCACCACCTGTAGATTCGTTCTGCGTCAGTTGATATCAAAGCCCCAAGTTAGGATTTTATTTTAATACACAGCAGCAGAATCTATAGGTTCATTTAGGTCTAGGTATCGTCTCCATGCCTTTCCTCTATTTGAGGAACCTGAGTGACGCAGGACGAATCTATAGGCTGCGAGATAAACCGTGACCTAACCCTACATGTTATGCAAAGCCCGACGGATTAGTCACAAATTAGATAATAAATAACAACAACATCACACACAGACAATTCAAGACAAGACAGAATATTTCATTAGGGCGAAAACAAGCTTAGGCTTTCCTCCGCGTGGAGGGCCAAAGCAAGAGCGCGCGGCGAATAGACCCTGCAACTCACAATAACAATCTAACAAACAACTACTATGACAGATATTCAAAACAGGTATAAGATCCAAACCAATATAAATGTGCTGAAAATAATAATCCAATACAAATAAGACTCACAAAGTAGTGGGCTGACCAAGGCACTGAAGAATCCGGAGCCGAAGATGCGTGAACGGCGATCCGAGGTGGAACCGGAGGAGGGAAAGCGCCGTAGGCGGCTGTCCTAGGCGGTGGAGGGTGAAAACAAACCGGAAATGAGTAGATCCGGCAACGTATGGGGAGATCCGGGCGGGGAAGGGTAGATCCGATAGATTGAGAGCGGAACCGGGCTGGATTTGTCCAGATCTGGGCTGATCTGGACAAAGAGGGGGTTGGAGGTGGTTCCACGTAGAGGGGAGGGGTTGTTGGCACTGAATGGAGGGGGAGAAAGGGGGCGGCGGCCTGGGACGTGGGCTGACAGAGGGGAGGGAGGTGGCTGGAAGCAGCAGCGGGAGGAGGGAGGAGTGGTGGTGGCGTATAGGAGAATAGGGGGGGAAGGGGCGGCTGGAGTGGTGGTGGCGTATAGGAGAATAGGGGGGGATTGGGCGGCTGGCAGAAACATCGGAAGGAGGAGGAGAGGCGGCAGCGGTTGTGGCTTCAGGGGAGGCCGGCGGTGGAACAGGGAGGGAAAAAGAAAAAAAACCTTAAAAATGAATAGTAAATTTCATTTTTGAACAGTGCCAAAGAGGGGATTTCCTGGAAAGCAAACAGTGGCTGTTGGGGGCTGCAGGAGGGAGTTTGGGAGGGGAAAAAGAGGGCTAGGGTTAGGGGTACCTTGGGGAGGGAGATACAAGCCTAGGAGTCGTCACCTAGGGTTCCACGGAGTCGGCACCGTGGAGGGATCGCCGGATTTCGGGATTTCTCTTCTCTGAAATCTGCAATGCCAATAATCAGCCCATCTATGATCTATTTATAATAAAAAGGAGGCTAGGGCATCCCACCATCGACGGCTATGATTGGTCGGAGGTGGGGCCACCCAAATACATCAAAACAAATGCAAAAATAATAAACTAATATATCAAATTGATTCGCAACGCGAATCCGAACACATCTGCGGAATCTGATCGTCGATCGGGGCACGCCATATATGGAAAGTCGTCAAATCAGCCCCGAGTTGGCCCAAAACTCGTCCTCGTGTTTGCTCCGCATCAGGTTACTCTTTGCTCGGTGCGATGCTGAAGGCTACTGCAATACTGACGTCACAGCTTCCTGCCTCCGGGGGTGATAACGTCCCCCATCCGCTGCCTCACTCGCCTCAGACTTGCCCTTTTCAACCTCTAGCTGCCAACTCCTCCTCGAGACCACCTACAACCGCCGATCCCTCCACGAGATCCATTCCAACCGTTAGATCCAGCTGTTAGATCCAGCCCCTTTTCCCCTTCTCCGACTCTCCACCGGCCTCCACCACCCTATGCAGTTGTTTTCATACGTGCTTATCCAGCACCGGGAGCATAACAATCTCCATTCTTCGGAAATGAAAGCTTCTGAGCTGGGGAGATTGATGGATATCAATCACTCGCCTTTTCAAAAGTATCGGGTCGACATTTTTTGGATCGTCAAATGAACAATCGGAGACCGTGATTGCGTCCAGCTCAATTTTTTGTATTTTTAGGTATTTTATTTTATTTATTTTTAGTTCTATTTTGAGAGTTAGGGTGTCGAATCTGATCGTATGATGCAGCGATCGGATTTGCCAAGCTTAAACCCTTTTTATATGCATCAGGTGTTTGCCCTGGAGAGGGGGCATCGAGAGCTTGTTCATTTATTGAAACCGCTTGGTCCTCTTTGCTCAGTGCGATACTGAAGGCTCATGCAATACTGACATTTGAGGTTCCTGCCTCAGGGGGGTGATGACGTCCCCCATCCGCTGCCTCACTCGCCTCGGACTTGCCCTTTTCAACCTCCATCTGCCAATTCCTCCTCAAGACCACCTCCAACCGCCGATCCCTCCACGAGATCCAGTCCAACCGTTAGATCCCACCTCTTTTGCCCTTCTTCGACTCTCCACCGGCCTCCGCCACCCTAGTAGGCTTCGGCGAGCCCTCCACTATCTCCAACCACCACATCCTTTCCTTCCCCAACCTCCCCAGCTTATCCCAAGGCTAACCAGCCCACCTCCTTCCCTTCTACAACCTCCCCAGACTATCCCAAGGCCGACAAGCCCGGCTCCTTCCCTTCGACAACCTCCGGCGAGCCCTCCACTATCCCCAACAAGTGCCTCCTTCCTTTCCCTGACCTCCTTGTTGGGACATGCGTTCCGCCTCTCTTGGTTTGAGCATAACAAATCCCAACTTGTATTTGATCATGTTTGTCGTGTGTTTATAGTGTGTCGGAACTAGGTACAATACCCTTATGAGTGCGATCATGAAATGCACTACAGAATGAAGTTGAAGCTCTGAATTAAGAGCTACCGCGCGGCGGTAGCACCTACCGCGTGGCGGTAGGTTTGAATACTGGAGGGTCAGCTGGCTAGATGTTTTTGAATGCAAGAAACGGCGAGAGGTTGGCATCTATAGCAAGTTCTTACTGCGGCGCGGTAACTCTATCGCCCGGCGGTAGACTATGGAAAGCCCATCAATCAGCAGCTGTAATGAGGAGCCTAATGGAGCATGAAATCAATAGAGCAGCGTATATGGAGCTAGCGCGGCGCGGTAGCACTAGCGCGGCGCGGTAGCACTAGCGCGGTGCGGTAGCACTAGCGCGGCGCGGTGGGGGTTGCCTAAGATGACAATGCCTAAAATGAAGGAGACCTCCTACCATTTCTGCCATGATTCGTGTGTCTCCTGATTTCCATATGGGACACTGCGTGGCGATAGCGCTACCGCCGGTGGTAGCTCTCTGAACCTATTTAAAGACCGGATCTGCTCCTTTCGCATTGCTCTCCCATACATCAAAGCTACAACTCCGATCCTTTCGTGAGAGCCCTCAACCCAGAAGTCCAGAAGCACTCCCAACTCCATTGAGAGAGGAACTTGAAGGAGTAATCCATCTATAATCATTCTACGTGAAGAAGGCACGCATCAACTACGACGACTTCTTTAGCGTGCCTTCGTCATCTCCTATAGAGTTCTTCGGCATAGGGAGTTTTTATTTCTGAGATTATAATAATTCTACATGCATTTCTCTTTTACTCTTTGATTATCTTTTGGTCGTTAGTGAAATTCGCCACGGTTGTTGGCAACTAGGTCTTGCGAGGCTTAGGGAGAAATTTGTCGCGGACGCGGGTGTTGGCGACTAAGTCTAGGTTTAGAACTAGGGGCGACTTGAGATCTTATCTAGGGAGAGATAGACTAAAGTCAACCGTTCCTTGGGAGAAGGGTCTGTACAGAAAACAAAAAGAGTTTTTCATTTACGTCTTGATTTCAAGCGTTATTGAAATCAACATTTTGTAATCATCTTCTTAGGAAATAAAATCATGTTCTTCTTTGTTATATTACAATGTTTTTATTTCCTATAATCTAAAATGCTTTAAAGAATATTTTCTCTCAAGGTCTTAAAGAATAATATTTTTAATAAAACTTATATTTTCATAAAACCTTTATTCACCCCCTCCCCCTCTAAGGACGTCTATAGATCCCAAGGCTAACCAGCCCGCCTCCTTCCCTTTCACCAACCTCCCCAACCTATCCCAAGGTCGACCAACCCTCCTTCCCTTCCCTAGCATCCTCAGACCGTCCCAAGGCCGACCAACTCTCTTCCATCCCTAAAACCCATGTTGAATCCATTCCCATATGACCCCTCCCTAGCAGCATCTTCCTCACCATACCAACCCTCACTTGACCCACTACCACTGATTACAGCCCCAACCAGCCACAAGTCAACATCCCCACACATTTTCTCCCCTCCAAACAGTGCCCACATCCTCAACAACCACCATACAATAATTTTCCACCCTTCTGTATCGTTTTCACCGCCACCACAATCTCTGGATCTCCATCCCTACAGTGATGGACCGCTTTTGTTGAGTTCTGCATTTCAGTTTTCAATTCATTTGCATTATATGAGTGTTACTTGTATTTCTTGAAATATTTGGCTCGTATTAATATGATTTGTCATTTTCATTGGACGTGCGTTACTTATTCACCGTGCAAATTAAGTGCAATTGTTATCAGTTTGCTTACATTGCAATATTTATGATCAATTGCGACACATGTGAGATTTTAAAATTAATATTATTTAATTAGTTGCGCACCGAAAGTTATTGCATTTGCATCGCATTAGGGTTTATATTGTGAGCATCTCATTCATTGGATTTCATATTTGATTGCATGCTTGTACTCTCATCTTTATTTTTAGGGTTGAACGTAGATTCATTGCAGATGTTCATGATTGTTTGCATTGTATATAGGGTTAGGGTAATGTGTGTCCGTCACATGTAGATTCGTCCTGCGTTATTAAATAGTTCGTAAAAACAGATTGATCAATTTTAGCGCTAAAATTCCAAGAGATTGTAACTGCAGATTGTATTCGGAGAGAGACAACATTAGGGTTGAACCCCAAGTGGACATGTCCTTCTGCTGACAGATTGAATAACATTACTTCTAGATGAACAACACTGCCAACTCTCCACTTCTAAGAGATGAGCATTATTGATATTTATTGATTCAAGGAATCATACTTGTACCTTAGTTTTAGGATGAACATATTTAAAATAGGTGGTATTACCCATTTTTTCTTGCAAAGCAAATATAGTAAATCAATATTTAAATTATGCAAGTATTATTAAAAGTTCAATTCCATTTCTTTACATATATGGTCATCTAGGTAACGTCTTACGAGTCGATAGAAAACTTCGCCTTATCCCGAGAGAACTAAGCACACTCACAATCAAAATAGGGAGTTGATAGCGAGATTTTTTGTGGAAAATTTACAAAAGAAAAAACTAGGGGAATGGTTCAATTGAAAAAAAAAAATTACTAAGATTGCCTAGTTATAGCATTAGCATTAACTCTCTACGACACTTTGACAATAACGGGAGTGGAGCACCATACCTCAGATACCTGACAAAAGTTCTTTATAAGTGCCATTGAATGCTTCTGAGCTTGTCGGGGATCTTCATCTATCAGAAATTATGAGTCATCAAATAAGGTTGGGTCTTGGCTGGAGGAGCCGACTGATCTTGTGATATGAATATGCACCCTCGAGGAACATGCATTAGCGTTCGGAATACCCGCCACACGGCAAGTGGAGATCTTGACCCATCCTTTCGGAAGTGTCTTATGTCATTACATTATGCACCAATTGGTGTTTTTGAACAATTAAGTGTAATTAGTTGTCCCTTCCCTACATGAGGAGGGGTGAACAGTCTTAGAAAGGTATCTTGGAGTTTTATAAGCTCTTCTTGGAGAGAAACTCTTAGGGGAAACCAACCCTTAACAACTTGACGGGAGCACACATCGTGATTGATTCATGTTTCTCAACTCAAGTGCAATCTATTTACCAGTTCGTATCAACTTGGTTTGACCTGCCACTATTTGCTCGCATAAATTGTCGATCGTTTGTTTGTTGTACTCTTCAAACCGATGTGCTCCTAGTCTCCTCTGGCAGTGGTCCACACTGCATATGCAATCGTTGTGTCCAACGACCCATTCGATGAGTTATGCGACCCTCGCGTCGTCTTGATCCGAGCAACATGTCACAGACTAGTCCCCCTGACTATGTCGCGCACGGCCTTAGCTCCTCTTGCCACCCCTCGCGGCTAGCTAAGTCAGCCTCGCTCTAAGAAAACTGTGGTGGAAATGGGAACGAGAACAAGAACACAAGAGCACAAGTGCACAAGAGAAGAAGTAAGCAAGAGAACTCAAATGCTTGTTCCAAACTTGGATGATTACAAATGAGGGGGGGTCTTCCCCTTTTATAGGCCCCAAAGAGGTTTCCCTCCAAACCAAAGAATATTCTAGACCCCTACTATTCTAGAGTATTCTACACAATTCCGGTATATACAAGAGTCATGAATTCTCTAGATTGTTCTACCGCCTTCCTATGTACAAGACTCCAGATTTCTCTAGAATCTTCCCATCAATTAACCCCAAAAAGGAGGAGATCGTAACATTCTCCCCCACCTATCCTGGCGTCGTCCTCGTCGCCTCATACTGCTGAATGAAGTCCTTGAACTGCCACAAGTCTTCTAATGTCTCCCAAGTAGCATCAGACTCTGGCAATCCCTTCCATCTGATTAAGTACAGAGTACTTGGCGGGACTCCGCGTCGCCGTACCACCCTCTGGGATAGCACCCGATCAATCTCCTTCTCGAATGATTTGGTCATGATCGGAGGCGCTCTATGTGATTCTCCTCGCCTTGGGTCTTCCTGGTCTTCATGATAAGGCTTCAACATGCTTATGTGGAAGACCGGATGAATCTTCAACGAGTTAGGTAGATCAAGGCGATATGACACCTTTCCTACCTTGCCGATCACCTCGAACGGTCCTTCATACCTCCTTATCAACCCCTTATGCATGCTCCACATTACTTTGAACTGTTGGGGTAGGAGTTTTACCATCACTTTGTCTCCTAGGCCAAACTCCTGCGGCCTTCTCTTCACGTCCGCCCATTTCTTCATGCGCTTCCTTGCTTTCTCTAGGCAGACTTTGGCCAAGTCATTCTGCTCCTCCCAAGACTTAGCCATTTGAAATGCTCCTGGGCTTTTTCCTTCTCCTGGATTGATGGCCAATGCGTGCGGTGTGAGTGGTTGACGCCCGGTCGCCAGCTCGAAGGGACTCCTTCCCGTAGACTCGCTCCTCTGCAAGTTGTAGGAAAATTGAGCAACATCCAAGATCTTTGCCCAATCCCGCTGGTTAGCACTCACAAAGTGCCGCAAGTAACACTCCAATAAGCCATTTACCCTCTCGGTCTGCCCGTCGGACTGCGGGTGGAAACTTGTGGAGAAGTTTAGTTGTGATCCCAACATTCTGAACAACTCCGTCCAAAGTTTCCCCGTGAAGCGAGGATCCCGATCGCTCACAATATTTTGTGGAAGCCCCCAATGCTTTACCACTTGCTTGAAGAATGCTTGGGCCGCTTCCTCCGCTGTGCAGTCCTTTGCGCATGGGATGAATGTCCCATACTTCGAGAATCTGTCTACGACCACCATGATCGATCCAAATCCCTCTGATTTGGGGAGAGCGCTAATGAAGTCCAACGTCACGGTGTGCCATGGATGATCTGGAACTGGAAGAGGCTCAAGCAATCCCGCTGGTTGCCGATTCTCCACTTTGTCTTGTTGGCACACAAGACATGTCTTCACATACAAATCCACGCTTTCCTTCATCTTCGGCCAGTAGTACAAGATCTCCACTAGCGTCATGGTCCTCTTTTGGCCAGGATGACCTGCCCATCGAGTGTCATGACACTCTTTGATCAACTCCCTCCGTAGGTTGTCCCACTTTGGGATGTATAGTCTCTTCCCCTTTGTGTAGAGGAGTTCATCCTCTACCCAAAAGTGTTTGGTCTTCCCTTCCCTTGCCGCCTTCATTAGCTCGATTGCCAACGGATCTTGTTGCAACCCCTCCTTGATCCTGGTCAGCAACTCCCCTTTCACCGTGGATATTGCGGCAAGTTTGGCCTTGCGGCTTAAAGCATCCGCAACAACATTCGCCTTCCCGGGCTTGTACTCCATGGAATAGTCGAACTCCGCTAGGAAGTCCTGCCATCTCGCTTGTTTGGAAGACAACTTCTTTTGCGTCTGGAAGTAACTTGTGGCCACATTGTCCGTCTTGACCACAAACTTCGCCACGAGCAAGTAGTGCCTCCATACCCGTAAGCAATGTATAATAGCAGACATTTCCTTCTCTTGGACGGTGTATCGCCGCTCCGTCTCGTTCAGCTTTCGGCTTTCATATGCGATGGGATGCCCATCCTGCATCAAGACTCCACCAATGGCAAAGTCGGAAGCATCCGTCTGGACCTCGAACTCCTTTCCAAAGTCTGGCAATGATAACACGGGCTCGGTGCTCACTGCTTGCTTTAGATCTTCAAAGGCTTGTTGGCATCCCTCATCCCAAGCCCACGATCTCTCCTTCTTTAGTAAATCCGTCAATGGGGCTGCTCTCCTCGAATAGCCCTGGATAAACCGTCGATAGTAATTTGCAAGTCCAAGAAAAGATCTTAGCTCGGTTACCTTTGTAGGTGGCTCCCAATCTATGATCGCTTGGATCTTGGCTCCATCCATCTTCAGTTGGCCATGTCCAATTACATGTCCAAGGAATGAGACCTCCTCCGTGCCGAACGTACATTTTGACTTCTTCACATATAACTCGTTCTCCCGCAAGACTCGAAAGATAGTGCGGAGATGTTCCGCATGCTCCTTCATAGAATTGCTGTAGATCACGATGTCATCCAGATAAACCACCACAAATTGGTCCAAGTAGGGATGGAATATCCTGTTCATCAAAGTGCAGAACGTGGCCGGAGCATTAGTCAAGCCAAATGGCATGACCAACCACTCGTAGGACCCGTAACGAGTGATGCACGTTGTCTTCGGCTCATCTCCTTCAGCAATTCGGACTTGATAATAGCCCTTCTGTAAGTCCATCTTGGTGTAGACCTTGGTTTTCCCCATCCTATCAAACAAGTCAGCGATCAAAGGAATAGGATACTTATTCTTGACCGTTACCTTGTTGAGTGCCCGATAGTCTACACACATCCGCAAAGATCCGTCTTTCTTCTTCTGAAAGAGCACCGGTGCGCCATATGGTGCCTTCGATGGACGAATCTTCCCCGTGTCAAGTAGCTCCTTTAGCTGCTTGCGAAGTTCTTCCAATTCGGGCGGAGCCATGCGATATGCCGCCATCGCAGGTGGTTTCTCCCCTTGTTCCAGCTCAATCTCATGGTCCACCTCCCTCCGAGGCGGTAGCTTGTTCGGAAGCTCGGTTGGCATAACGTCTTGATTCTCCTCCAAGACTTGCACAATGAAAGGATGTACCTCCTCATCCTTTGCCGCAACTTCCTCCTTCAAGGTGGCTAAGTAAGTCGCCTCTCCTTTCTTGACGCATTTGGCTATTTGCATAGCCGATAGCTGCTTTCCCTTCGTTGGTGGCCCTTCCACCGCTGGGATCATGCATGGAGACCCTTTCTCCATAATGCACATGGATCTACAAAAAGGCATAGTGATAGCTCGTACCTTCTCAAAGAAATCCATGCCAAGTACAACTTGAAAGTCATCCATCGACGCAATAGAGAAGTCCACTTGGCCCTTCCAAGTTCCCAACTGCAGCTCCACTCCGCGTGAAACTCCTTGCAGCGGTCTCGCCTTCCCATTCACCGTCTTCAACCAGCCTTCACCTTTAGAGATATTCAGGCCAAGTCTCTTAGCCTCCTGTTCGGTCATGAAGTTGTGCGTTGCCCCCGTATCGAGCAAGGCCTTGGTGGCCTTCCCGTTTGTCTTTGCCTCCACAAACATTAATCCTTTTGCTGATGGGGCTGGAGTAGGTCTAACATTCAAAGCATTAAGTAACTGTAATGAACCCATTTGAGTAGAAGTACCTTCTCCAGAATTTCCCGCATCGTTGCCTTCCATGATTGCAGAAAGCGATCCCATCTTTGGACAACTGCTCATTGCATGCGGTCCCTTGCATAAGAAACATCCTCCTTTCGGAATGAAGGCCTTCTTCTTCTCTTCATATTCCTTCCGAGTATCATGCCGTTGGAAGGTGGGCTTCTTGCCATCCCGCTTCTCTCCCCCACCTTTCCCGTAATCACCCTTGTCTTTCTTTGCCTTTGCTGCATCTGGGTGTCGTTGGTACTCAATAAGGGACTCCGCTGTGGCAATAGCTTCATCCAACGTCTTGACATCTTGCCTTTGTAATTCCTGCTTAGCCCAGTGTTGAAGACCATCCACGAAGAAGAATAGCAAGTCTTCATCCGACATGTTAGGAATTTGCAGCATCAAGGTGGTAAATTCTTTGACATACTCCGCAATGCTTCCCTTGTGCTTCAACTCCCTAAGCTTCTTTTTAGCCTCATAAACAGCATTCTCTGGATAGAAATGTCGTTTGAGTTCACGCCGGAACTCCTCCCATGAAACAATACGATACAAGCCTTTCTCGATGTCGGTTTGCTTTCTTCGCCACCAAAGAGAAGCTACATCCGATAAATAATAAGATGCTTGTCGTACCTTAGCAGCTTCATCGACGAGGTTACACCCCTCGAAGAATTGCTCCATCTGCCAAATGAAGTTCTCTACTTCCTTTGCATCTCGCTTGCCCGCAAATGGCTTGGGCTTAGGAACCTCCATCCTTGGATTGCCCATTGCCATGTTGCCTCCACCATTAGCCACGGCTCGACGACATAAGGTGAGTTCCTCCTTCATATCCTCGAAGCCAATCCGCATCGCTTGAATGGCATCTTCCATCCTAGCAAGGCGTTCCTCCAACACCGGGTGAGCATCAAGACAAGTCTGGGTAGACTCCTTGATGGACTCGAATTCTCCAAGAACATGGGCCTCCAGAGTTTCGAAGTTACCTTCCACCTTCTCCACTCGGTCGGCCAGCATCATGATGGCCTGATCCAAATGAGCTACTTCACGCGTCTTGCTATGATCCCTCTTCTTCCTGCCTTGTTGATCTACGGCCTCCCTGCTGCGCTCGTCAACAACGCTTGAGTTGTTTGCCTCATTCGCCATAGGAACACCACACGAACTTGAGTGAATCTGGGTCAACGAACCTGGCTCTGATACCAACTGTCACGGACTAGTCCCCCTGACTATGTCGCGCACGGCCTTAGCTCCTCTTGCCACCCCTCGCGGCTAACTAAGTCAGCCTCGCTCTAAGAAAACTGTGGTGGAAATGGGAACGAGAACAAGAACACAAGAGCACAAGTGCACAAGAGAAGAAGTAAGCAAGAGAACTCAAATGCTTGTTCCAAACTTGGATGATTACAAATGAGGGGGGGGGGGGGGGGTCTTCCCCTTTTATAGGCCCCAAAGAGGTTTCCCTCCAAACCAAAGAATATTCTAGACCCCTACTATTCTAGAGTATTCTATACAATTCCGGTATATACAAGAGTCATGAATTCTCTAGATTGTTCTACCGCCTTCCTATGTACAAGACTCCAGATTTCTCTAGAATCTTCCCATCAATTAACCCCAAAAAGGAGGAGATCGTAACAAACACCTCCGACCTACACCGCAGTCGACTTCCCATCCATCTTTTCGCACAGTCATGCTCCATTCTTCTCTTCCCACTAGCACACAAGTCCTGTTAGCGCGCCTTCAGGTCAGGTTTGTGCGCGACCCAGCCTTTCCTGATGCACCGTTCATCCACAACAGTCTCTCTAATGGACATCGACGCTCCTTCCTATGCCATCAATGCTTGTGTTTTTTTGCTCATATGCCTTCTTCTAAGAACACGAGCCAGAGAAATCTCTATTGGTTGAATCCACACAATTACTTACTGCTAAAAGAGTTCTTAGTTTTCTGCTGAGATCTCTCCTTATGGAGAAGCTCTTCACCCACTCAAATCCATTGTCAAAGAATTCTGAGAATCTCTCGTAAAGATTCAATGGTTCTAAGAGTCTCTTTATCAAAAGAAAAAACTCAGGCCTAGTGAAAGGCAGTGGATTCCCATTGAGGTGAAGGAGAGGATGTACCCGTGTTTTGGGGAACCTCTAGAAACAGTGTCCTTCAGCAGACGGCCTTTTCTTGGGCCAATTGCATGATTGTCAAGCAAACCATAACCGATCATTTCGAAGAGGTGGAGCATTCTATATGAAATATTTGCTCTCGCATGGAGGTGGTAGGATCCGCCTTAATTGACATCCTTCAAATCCTCCGTCAAGACCACCTAGCGACAAGCAAAGCACCCCATCTTTGACCACTGATTTTACGCCCATCGATCTATCAGGCCTCGACAATACAACTGATCCGTATGTCGGATCCCCTTCTCTCACTTTACTAGCACATTCCATCCAGGCGAGAGGTTCCCGCGTTCGACGGTTCCAACCGTTAGGTTGGATCACTTACGCAAAGTAGTCCTTTCAATTACGGTCCACCCCTAAAGCGAGCTAGGTGTCTCTAGCAATGATTTACACGGAAGGGTCTACCCTTCATTGGAAGTGTTAGATTCGTCAGTCAATGTTGTTAGTTACGGATGTTGTCAAAACACTTAGAGGGGGGGGGGGGGGTGAATGGGTATTTTAAAATCTTTTTCCCTCTTACTGCTGAGTCTTTCTCTACGAGTATCCTAGTGTATGAATTTAGAAATTAACAGCACAACACAGAAAGGACACAAAGATTTTATAGTGGTTCCTCAAGACAGAGTGTCTTGATTAGTCCATTGTCCCTCTGCGTCTATCTATCAGTGTGCTAGAGTTGGCGAACTCCGCCAAAACTCAGGCCCGCAAGCCATACAATCTACAGCTCATGCCCTCAAGCCCTACAATCTCAGGCCCTCAAGCCCTACAATCTCAACCCCTCAAGCCCTACAACTCAGCCCCTCAAGGCATACAACTCGGCCCCTCAAGGCTTACAACTCAGGCCCTCAATCCCAACAAAGCTCAGCCCCTCAATCCCTACAAAGTTCAGCCCCTCAAGGCCTACAAAGCTCATCCCCTCAAGGCCTACAAAGCTCAGCCCCTCAAGACCTACAGTACTCAGGCCCTCAAGCCCTACAATACTCAGATCTGAAAACAGATCCTACAGCTCAGGCCCGCAAGCCCTACAAAAAAAAGATTTGAGAAATAGTTCTCTAGCCTGATGAAGATTGGCATCTTGGAAAAGTTCTTAGCCGGATGAGGATTGGCTTCTTGGATCAGAAGAGAATGTTTCTGATCTTTTCTTGGACAAGAAAGATTCGTCTTCAATCCTTTCTTCAATCTGGAACACTTCTTATCAGTCGATGTTGCTTGACTGAAACTTGGAGAACACTTGATGAAGAATTTTAGTTCTCAGATTCTTGTTTCTTCTTTACGCAGACGGTTAATGTTCTATTGATTTGTACGTTTTTTCTGCGTTTCTTGCTGTAGCGAATTAGGGCAGACATTTATCTATTTTATAAGACTGAGGAGTCGGCTAACGGTCTCCTAGGATGTACTATAAGTGTCAGAGGCTCATTCCTTAACGACATGCGCTGATTGGACCATCACGCGGCGGCATTAAATGCAGACAGCGCGATTTGAAATGTCTTGATCTGTCTCGACGATATTTGCAACAACTCGACGACAGAACTTGTCGTTACGACGATCCATCTTGGACTTGGACAAATCTTTAAGTATTCTTCAATCTTCTTTAGACAATATATCTCGACGATACAGGATATCACAGCTGCACTTGCACTTACGACGACATAAAGTCATCTTAAACGTGTCGTCGTAATCTTGTTGTCAACTTGCTGTCTTCTAGATGATATCGTTGAGACCATACCGTCATTCCGACGATGTCGTCGAAACCATAGTGTCATATCGACGATGTCGTCGAAACCATACTGTCATATCGACGATGTCGTCGAAACCATACTGTCATATCGACGATGTCGTCGAAATCATGCTGTCATTTCGACGATCTTGTCTTCATCATTCTGACGACAAGCAGTTCTTCTTCCATAAGCTGTCTTCAAGAGTTCTCCCTTAGCCTTTTTGACGACAAGGCTTCTTTTACGACGATGTCGTCGACAAAGCCGAATACTTTGACTTAGCTCTTCTTAGACTTTACCGCGATGACGTCGTGTGATTCCGGTTGACACGGCGATACTGGACTTAGATCGATTCTTCTTATTCTTACGACGATATCGTCGTGTGTACTTTGATGTCACAACGATATCTTAGGAATGTCCATACTATTTCGACGATAATTGACATGATCATTTTGCTTAACTCTGAGTATCATCTCGACGATGTATACTTGCTTATTCGACGATATGTCCAGTCCTTCTCGACGATATTAGGCTTAGTGAGATTAGAGAAGTACTGAACATATGACTTAATCTCTGCAAAGATAAACTAAGCATACCATCAAATACATATGTTGGAACATGGTCTTCCGTATCTCCTAGGTTTGAGAATAACAAATCCTATGTGTATTTGATCTTGTGTGTTCAAGTGTGCAGGTTAACATAATCCACATGACTCAAGGAGTACTCATGATGACTGCCCCCAAAATTGAAGCCAAAATTCGAAAAGGCTCACTAGCGCCGGCGGTAGCGATAGCGCCCGGCGCTAGCGATGATTAGCGCGATTCCGGCAGTGTTTTTAGAAAGAGCTAGCGCCCGGCGGTAGCTACTAGCGCTGGCGGTAGCATGGCGCACAAGAGGCATAGAGCAAAATGTTGCCGCGGATTGAAGATCCTGCCGCGCAAAACGTTTCCTAATCCGGGCTAGCGCCGGCGGTAGCGCTAGCGCCGGCGGTAGCGCTAGCGCCGGCGGTAGCACTAGCGCCGGCGGTAGCGCTAGCGCCGGCGGTAGCGTGAAGGCTATAAATTGGATGCTTTGGCTCCGTCTTCTTCATCCTCCTACAATCCCAAACTCCAGAGCTTCGTGCCACAGCAGAGAGAGGAAGATTCAGAGTGATACTCCCACAAATCCATGAAGTCTTAAGGAGATCCGTGGAGAAGATTTCAACACGCTTCATCATCGTGACGAAAGACCGCATCGACTACGATCATACTCTGCGTCTTCGACTACTTCTCCAAGAGATCCAAATAGAGGGAGTTTTTATATTATTGTCTTTTTCATTTCACATCTTTTCTTGTAATCGTTTAAGTGAAATCGCCTCATGTTGGCGACTAGGTCTGGGTAGGACTTAGGGCTGAAATTCGCCTCGTGTTGGCGACTAGATCTAGGCTAGGTCTAGGGGGTGCTCGAGGCCTTTCTGGGGATAGATTGGCTAGAGCGGCTTGAGGCCGTATCTGGGGAGAGATCGGCTAAAGCCAACCGGTTCGTGGGGATACGAGTCGGTATAGAAAACGAAAAAGAGTTTTTATTATTCGCCTCCGATCTCTAGCGCCATTGAGATCAAGTTTTGTAAAACTTATTTAATATCAACAAAGCTTGTCTCTCTTTTTTTGTTTTACTTGACTTCTTGTTTTATTACTGCAATATTCCAAAGTTTTCTAAATAAAATATAAAGTTTTTGAAAACCCTTATTCACCCCCCTCTAAGGGCGCCGACCGATCCAAAAAGTGGTATCAGAGCGGTTTTATTCCAATCGGCTTAACAACCGGGAATAATGGCGTCTCATGATCTCGCTTCTACTAGTGGGGGAGATTTTTGTGAAGAGGAAAAATCACTTGCACCACCTTTATTTGAAGGGACAAATTATAAAGGATGAAAAATCTTAATTGAAAAATTTATTAAAACTTTAGACATCGAAGTTTGGAATTTAGCAATAGCAAGACCCGCAAATGAATCAAATAAAAAAGAACTTCAATTAAATGCAAAAGCTAAACACTATTTGTTTTGCGGTATATCTAATGAAATTTTCAAATTGATATATTGCTTTTCAAGTGCATATAAAGTATGACAATTTCTTGAAGAAATGTATGATTCTCCATCTACAGGTATGGAACAATCGCAAGAACCGGAGAATATGCAAGCGTGCACAAATCATCAAGAATGCCCTCCTCATGACGAATCAATGGAGCACACATCAAAGGAAAGAGATGAAGCAATCTTACTTTTGGAAGAGGAGTGCCAAGAAGAAGACAAAGGAACATTATGTTCAAATCCTCCCTCATCCAAAAGCAATGTAAGGAAATCAAACTTCATCGCTTGTACTTCCATTTCTACTTTACAATTGCTACAAATTACAAAGCGCAAACTTAAGAAACTAAAAAATGCAAATTGCAAATTGCGCTTAGAAAATAAAAATTTAAAAGCAAAAGTTAAAGTAGTATCAAAATCTGATTTATCTAGCTTTACTCATGTCACTTCAATTGAAAATACAAAACCTTGTCTTGATTGCAATAATATTAAAGAAAAATTTAAGGAACTTGAAAAAGAAATTATGTTTATAAAAGAACAAAATGAAAAATTACACTTAGAAAATTCATCTTTGATAAATGATTGTGCTAAGTGTAAAGAATATAAAATTGAAATTAAAGAGGGATGAAACATTTGATGAATATAGAAACAACTATCAAGATCATATTGATTCAATTGTTTCCATTCTTAAAAATAGCACAATCACTTATAATAAAGCTAGAAATAATTTAAAAATTAAAAATGATGAATTAAAATCAAAAATCAACTTACTTATGAAAATTGTAAATACAAATTCACAAAATCAAATAATATCCAAAAGCAAGATGAATACAAATATGAATACCTTACTTAAACCTAATATTGGGAATAAGAAACAAGAAACTTTTGGAAATCATAAACCAAGTCTTGAATGGAGACCAAAAAGCAAAAATGAAAACTTAAATGCAAGGATCCATTCATCACATTCTTTTCCCAACTTAAATTCAAATGAAAACAAATTTCCATTATATAATAAATTCAAGAGTAATGATTATGGAAATTTGAAAAACAAAAATTACATTTTTTCATGATACGAATGGAAACTCATACTTAAGAATGACACATTAATGTCAAACGAAAGGGCCCATTCAAACATATCTCTCCAAAAGAAAACACGATGTATTTGGGTACCCAAAGGAACCGTCACTCCCGGTCCTCTTTGGATACCTAAATCTCTTATTCATTAGTATCTCATCATTTGCATGAAGTAGAAATCAATTGAAATAAAATACACAAATTTCTACTTCATGATGTGCTTTAATGTCTTTTCTATCTTTTTCTTTTTGTGTTCTTTTTAAACTATCATGTCATGGTCATCCTATATAGTATTGGAAATATGATTTTATCTCATAAAGTTTAATGAGTTTATAAATTATTTTTTGATCAAAATTAAAAATCATATTTTTATTTTGATGACCTATCTTTTATTATTATAAATATCTTATATTATCCATATGAATCAAACTCTAAATTTGCTATAAGATATTTCAAATTAAATCCGGTTATTAGGCTATTAAGATTTCTAGCCGTCACCAACAAGTGGTTTAGTGAAATAACTTGATCTAAAAGAAAATTCAAGATTTAAATAAAAGCTCAACTTTCAATATGGGTGTCAATGTTCACAACAAAAAAATTATATTGTGTTCGCTCCTTGATGTCAAACATGATCTAAACCATCACTATTGTTCACCTATCAAAAATTCACATATATATATTCAAAATTCTTAATTAAAGGAAAATCACTAAAATGTGTTGAAAGAAGTTATCCTCATAATGAATATTGAATTCACAAACACCACCATGATCTAGTGATATCCTTTGTTAAACATCTCTAAAATCATAATTCATATCAAGAATCATCTATAAACAACTATCACAAATTATATGATAACAATTGACATTATAATTGTTTACCATGGTTGGTGTTATGGTGTATTATGTGTGTATTGTGATTTATTTCTAGTTTAGACCTATGAATCATTTTGATATCAAATCAAATAGAATTGTCACTCCATTCTAGGTCTCTAAGTTGAAACACAATCAAACTTTGGCATAACATTAATCTCAAATTTATCATACTAACATTGTCACCTAAAGAATATTTATATCTATGTTAGGTTTTATATGTCAGGGCATATCCATGTTACTATTTGCGTGAACATTACTCCTTGTTCACCGAAACCATGCATATTTGATTTGTTCAAACATGATATCTTGGGTTTTCATTTCCTATTTTTTTAAGTTATAAGCACAAGTCTTTAGAAAGTCAAAATGAAAACTTAAGTAAATATATCTCGTGCAATGATTATTTTGTCAAGTCATATAAGAAATCGCTATCGTTTCATGCAATTTGGACCATCCAAAACATCTCCTAAAAATCTGCAACTTCAGCATGGAACTACTATTGGGACACCTAATCAAGACCACCAATCAAAATTTCTAAAATCCTAAAAAATCTTTCACTGTCTCCCGCGCTAGCGCTACCGCAGGCGCTAGCGTCCATGTTCATTTTTCTGTATTTTTTAAATTTCTAAAAATCCCTTAAAATATATAAATCTATATTTTCTACTTAATTTTGCACTTCTGTGTTTCTTTATTTTTTGAAAAATCAAATACAAAACTACAAAAACCAAATTACAAAAAATATGTTTTGTTTTTTCGCTTGTGTTGTTTCCTTTATTTAAAGTTCATCTTTATGCAAAAATCAAATATAAAAATTACAAAAGCAAAAATTACAAAAATATGCTTTTATTTGTAAAAATCAACTACAAAAATATAAAACAAAACAAAAACAAGTATCAAAATTATTCTTCTGAACTTAACTTTTCTATGTATCTTGCGAAAGGGTGATTTGGGCTATCATCCCATCATATCACCTAGTACCGGGCGAACTTCTCACAAGGTAGTCCTCGGGAAGTCCAAGATCAATTTTATGAGTTCAAACTTTAAATAAAAATTACTCTTTAAAAATATCAAAAATATTGTATGAACTTCATTGAAAATCAAGCATGATGTAATCTATTATTTAGAACTTCTATAATGTTACAATTTATCTTTTCAAACTACTTTGAACATTGCTTTCATCATGCTCTGATATATCTATTAATATGTGCATCAATTATTGTGAAAAAGTTGTGTAGAACTAAGCTTAACATGCCTCTAAGTATGAGTAAATGTTTTATGTTTGATAACGATATTTATTCACTCACTTTTTGGCATTGTCTACATATGTGTTTAATCTAAGAATGCTTGTGTATGTTTTGTGATAGTACAATGAATTAAAATTGCACAAGTATCTTACCTACACAACCTTTATTTGCACTTTTACAAATTAAGAAAAGTGGTTATCTTTCTTATAAATTATATTGGTTTGCGAAACAAGTGTATTCAGAGAACTTTGCACAAAACAAAAATCATGAAATAATTTAACAAAGTTATCTCCACCAAGCACTACTTGAACCTCCTGATAAGTCTTAATAAGCGTTGTGAGGTTGAGCACCTTGGAAAGAATAATAAAATATCTTGTGCAAACCATATCTTTCTTTCAAAATAAAAACCACTTATTCTTAAGTACACCGGATCACTAGTCTCAAATAGTAAAAATAAAATCTGTGATCCCCCAAGCACTACTTTGCACCCTGATAAGTCTTAATGAGCATTGTGTGTGCAAAGCACCTTGGTAGTTGTACATTTTTTTTTGTGCATTGAAGTGAGTGGAAGTAAAATTATTTGTGTTTTATCGTGCTTTTACTTTACATATTACTTGTATTTTTGATTAAAACATGTGTTTACTCTACTCAAAAATAAACTTATGTGCACATCATTATCTTCCATAACACTTCTTCTCATGAGTATTGGATCCTAATGCTAATTCTATATCACTCTTTGCTTATGAAATGCATTAGATAACCTAGCATGTTTTCTATAATGTTTGGTATGATTTGAAATTGTGAATTGAAATAACATTGTAGTAATCT
The DNA here is from genome assembly GCA_033032865.1 of Dactylorhiza incarnata. Classification (NCBI taxonomy): domain Eukaryota; kingdom Viridiplantae; phylum Streptophyta; class Magnoliopsida; order Asparagales; family Orchidaceae; genus Dactylorhiza; species Dactylorhiza incarnata. The sequence continues at coordinate 3,101,962 of JAWHQI010000266.1, read as the reverse complement.
CTTTGTGATAGTATTATTTCATGCTTGGTTATGTTTGTCAACCATAAAAATTTTTCATTGAAACATGATTTACATAAACATCTTCTTTTTGAAATTAAACTCATATATCTTTTTATGGATTATTCTTGATTACAATAAGATGTTTCATAAGTCTTCCGCATCATCACCATATAACTTTTACCTTGCACTTTCATGCTTATATCAAGTCATAAATCTCAATTTTTTTTCTTTCTTAAAAACAAGTAGTAGACTTGCTTGGTAAAATTTATATTAGTTATTCTAACACGCATATCATTTTTATGCTAAAAACTCTGATTTATCTCTATATAAACTTTTATGTTAAACACCCATACAACAAGTGAAATATTGCTTATAAAACATCCTCTTATTATTGAATTTCAAATCAAACTTTACTTTTGTGTTTCTAATTGCTAAAAGGATGTTTCTTTCTTCCAAAAATGCTATAACTCTTATCTTTATAAAGTTTGAAACTCAAAACACATCTACTTTTTGAACTCTTATTATGATGTGTCTTTTTCGAAATCTTCTGCAATGCTCAAACTCTAATTCATTCATAATTTTCAATATAGCTATGGGAGTGTTCTCATAAAGACAAATAAAAATAAAAACCCATAAGCTATAAATTATCATTAAGGTTTAAATGCTTAATGGTTCCAATAATTATTATCAATGACTTCATATATCACTATAGCGGGGGTGTAGGGTTGTAGACATTAGATAACCTTATCTCTAGTCATGTCTTGTCCTTAACCGGGGAGGGTTCCAGTGGGGCCTTGCGAGGCACTGGGGGGAAAGAGTGTTAGGTTAAGTGTGTGTCTAGTGTTTGCATATGGGACTAACACCCCAACCTACGGCTTGTTTGCAGCTCCTCATGCCCATCTGTCACTTAGTACGGGGCTAGGGTGTAGACGTATTGTCTGGGTAGATTGGTTACTTGGAAATCACTACTTTTTTTATGCTTAAAACTCTTATATAAAGGGGAAATCATTACTTTTGCTCAAACTAAAAACTCTGATATATTTATACAAAAATTATTCTAACAAGTGGCTCTAAAACTCCTTATCATTTTCTTCTCACTCAGAAGCTCGATCATGCCTTTATTATCCAACTTTTCTGTGGTACATCTCTACCCACTTTTGCTAATAACAAAGGGGGAGAACTAACATGATAAAATGCAAAAGGGGGAGAACTAACATGATAAATATAATCCGCTATCAAAATGCAAACCCAACATGATTGATTAAGTTGATAGCATACATATTAGGGGAACATTCACATAGGGGGAGCATGTATTTAGGGGGAGCAATTCTAAATGCTAAAATCAATAATTATCCTAAAGTCATCACTCACACACACACACAAGTATAGTCTCATCATGCTTATTTATTAATGTTTTGTTTTATCATTAATGGATTTGTTATTATCAAAAGGGGGAGTTTGTTGGAACATGGTCTTCCGCATCTCCTAGGTTTGAGAATAACAAATCCTATGTGTATTTGATCTTGTGTGCTCAAGTGTGCAGGTTAACATAGTCCATATGACTCAAGGAGTACTCATGATGACTGCCCCCAAAATTGAAGCCAAAATTCGAAAAGGCTCACTAGCGTCGGCGGTAGCGATAGCGCCCGGCGCTAGCGATGATTAGCGCGATTCCGGCAGTGTTTTTAGAAAGAGCTAGCGCCCGGCGGTAGCATGGCGCACAAGAGGCATAAAGCAAAATGTTGTCGCGGATTGAAGATCCTGCCGCGCAAAACGTTTCCTAATCCGGGCTAGCGCCGGCGGTAGCGTGAAGGCTATAAATTGGATGCTTTGGCTCCGTCTTCTTCATCCTCCTACAATCCCAAACTCCAGAGCTTTGTGCCACGGCAGAGAGAGGAAGATTCAGAGTGATACTCCCACAAATCCATGAAGGCTTAAGGAGATCCGTGGAGAAGATTTCAACACGCTTCATCATCGTGACGAAAGACCGCATCGACTACGATCATACTCTGCGTCTTCGTCTACTTCTCCAAGAGATCCAAATAGAGGGAGTTTTTATATTATTGTCTTTTTCATTTCACATCTTCTCTTGTAATCGTTTAAGTGAAATCGCCTCATGTTGGCGACTAGGTCTGGGGTAGGACTTAGGGCTAAAATTCGCCTCGTGTTGGCTACTAGATCTAGGCTAGGTCCAGGGGGTGCTCGAGGCCTTTCTGGGGATAGATTGGCTAGAGCGGCTTGAGGCCGTATCTGGGGAGAGATCGACTAAAGCCAACCGGTTCGTGGGGATACGAGTCGGTATAGAAAACGAAAAAGAGTTTTTATTATTCGCCTCCGATCTCTAGCGCCATTGAGATCAAGTTTTGTAAAACTTATTTAAAATCAATAAAGCTTGTCTCTCTTTTTTTGTTTTACTTGATTTCTTGTTTTATTACTGCAATATTCCAAAGTTTTCTAAATAAAATATAAAGTTTTTGAAAACCCTTATTCACCCCCCCCCCCCCTCTAAGGGCGCCGACCGATCCAACAACATAGTGTTTTTATCATTGATCTGAGAACTTCTTCAAATCAGGAACATTACTGGGCACTGTTCCCAACAATCTCCCCTTATTTGAAGAAGTTTTAACTCACCTCAATGATAAATGTCACACATAGAAAGTGTTACAATTAAGGCACTTCAAATGAATTAAACTACCAAACCTTATACCGGCAGTCTCCCTGGAGGTAGGACTCCACTTGCCTTCCTGTGGATTCTACTCAATCTCCCTCAGTCTCTTTTGCCTGTACTTCCTGCTTGCATTTATAGTTGCCTTCTCCCCCTTTAGGACTTCTTCAATTAAACTCTTATCCAGGGTTTCTTGCATTGAGATCAGCCTTTCATTTCTTTCTTCTGTGATGACATCCAGCTGGAGAAGATTTTCCTAAGGTTCTGGGATAGAGCACCTCAGATGGGTCTCCCTCTCAACCATTGCAGTATCTTGAGTTGTGCTCCCAGGTTGGAACTCCCCCTCAACTGGATCACTGTCTAGGATTGGACTTCTCCTCTCTTCAGCCGCCTCTGTGTTAGCAGGTTCAGCTTCCTTCTCTGTGATATCTTCAATCAGAGACATCTCCCCCTCAATATGAGCAGGGTACTGTTGGGATGGAGCTCATCCTTCCTCACTGATGTCAGCTCTGCTTGAGAGGCTCCTGTAGCATTTAGCCTACCCTTCTCCTAAGCAACAAGTGATTAGTAATGAAAACTAAAGAGAGTTGAAATTAGTCTAAATTTAACATCCCCAATTGGAATTTCAAGACGTTAAACTTAGCTTCATCTAAGGGTTTTGTGAATATATCAGCCACTTGTTTGTCTGTGGGGAGAAACTCAAGAGTAATATCTTCATTCTCCACATGCTCCCTAATGAAGTGATATCTGATCTCAATATGCTTAGTCCTGCTGTGTGAGACAGGGTTCTTAGCAATTGAGATGCCACTTGAAGAATCACAAAACAAGGGTGTTTTGGTCATCTTTAAATTATAGTCTTCAAGCTGGTGCTGCATCCATAGCAGCTGAGCACAGCAACTCCCTGCAGATATGTATTCTAATTCTATTGTGGAGATTGCTACACTTGTCTGATTCTTGCTGCTCCATGAGATCAGTCTTCCTCCAAGGAATTGACAAGTCCCTGAAGTGCTCTTCCTATCTTATTTGCACCCTGCATAGTCTGCATCTGAATACCCAGTTAGTTCACACCCATTGTTCCTAGGGTACCATAGGTCAAGATTAGGTGTACCCTTCAGGTATCCTAAGATCCTCTTGACAGAAGTGTGATGAGATTCCTTGGGGTTCACCTGATATCTATCACAGACACATGCGGCAAACATTATGTCAGACCTACTTGCAGTTAGGTAAAGCAAAGACTCAATCCTGCATCTGTACTTGGTTTCATCAAAGGGTATTTCATTTTCATCCTTGTCCAGGGACACATTGGATCTCATGGGAGTCTTCATAGAAGAAGCACTCTCCAATCTAAATTTCTTGACTAGCTCTTTAGTGAATTTGATCTGTGAGATGAATATACCATCTTCAGATTGTTTCCCTTGAAGATCTAGGAAGAATTTGAGCTCTCCATACTGCTCATTTCAAACTTTCCCTGCATTAAATTGGCGAATTTCTTGCAGAGATTGTCATCTGTAGAGCTAAAGATAATGTCATCCACATAGATCTACACTAGCAAGATCTTATCCTTCACTTCCCTTAGGAACAATGTCTTGTCAATCTTTCCACTTGAAAACTTGTATTCAATGAGAAAGCTTAACAGGGTCTCATACCAGATTCTAGGGGCCTGCTTCAAGCCATATAAAGTCTTTCTAAGAAAGTAAACAAAATTAGGGTGAGTAAAATCAACAAAACCTGGAGGTTGTTCTACATACAACTCTTTCTTGAGGTCACCATTCAGAAATGCTGATTTCACATCCATCGGGTAAACTTTGAATCCTTTATGGGTTGCATAGGCCAGGAACAATCTGATGGCTTCCAATTTTGCAACAGGGGCAAAGGTCTGATCAAAGTCAATGCCATCTTCCTGTCTATTGATGACTCCAATATTTACACTATTTTACGGACTCATTCAGGCTAGTTTTCACTTATGTGCACTACACTTTCAAGTCATATTAGCTTGTATTTCACTCACATTTGCTTTCACGATATGTGCACTGGTTAAGCCTATTTTGGTGTGCAATTGCACGCTAATTTGTTGGGGATAAGCACATGGTGCTCCCCATTCTTTTTCCTATATTTGGATATTGCTGAAAGTGTATTCTCAGTTGTATGTTGTGCTGTGTTGGTGGGCAGATCATCCATTTTGCCCAGATTTCATATATGCATGAAACGCACGGTCGTGCGTTTCCTTAACGCACGATCGCTCCGTTCGTGCACGATCAATTGCGGCTCTTTATGGTGTTCCGTCCCTGATCGTGTGATTTGTTCACGCACGGGCAGTTCGCCCGTGCGCGAAGGAAACGCACGATCTCCTGTTGTGAGCATGTTTTTGAGCTGTCTGGATTTGCCCGTGCGTTTTTACGCACAGCCGGCTTCGACCGTGTGTGAGTAAAAATGCACGGGCGCGCCTGCTTCTTCTTCCTGGGCTCCTGTATTTTTAATATCGCACGGTCCACGCACGGTCAAGTGTTCGACCGTGCGTGACCAATTTCTGGCCGATTTTCTATAAAAGCTGCAGATTTCGCCCTATCCAGGATCGATCTTCTTTCCCGCGCCCAAAAGCTCCTGCTCCGCCCTTTTCCGTCGTTCCATCGCCGGTCACCTTCAGAAGGTGCTCCGGGCATATTCTTCACGCCAATCTCAAGCCGGAGTATCCTCTCGGCCTCCTCCATCGTTCAGAAGCTTCCAAGCTCCATTTCAACGAATTTTGCACTATGTCCTTGGAGTTCTCCGGCAAGATCGTGGCTGAAGGCTATTGACGAAGAAGACGGGTCCATTGGGAGGTAGTGACAGCCCTCTTCTACCCCGGACGGTAGTCGAAGACCGAGCGCGGACGAGGATTGACAACCCTACGATTCCGGCCGTGAATCTCCGACGAGTCTTCGTGCTTCGGTTGTAATCTTACCTTCTCCTTGTTATTTTTGCTGATTCTATTTGATGTGTGTGATTTGTATGTTTTTATATGAACGATGTCCATAAACCCTAAATGTTATTAGTGTAATTTTCCATGGTTTTGTGGTTATATTTGTGGTTTATGTGATTTGAGGAGCGCCCCCATTCCACCATCTATTCCGCCTGATTACTCGCTCATTCCGTGTGCCTACTCTTCCATCTGCCAAGCTAAGCAGTGCTAACGGCCCGTATAATCCACCTCGACTCCGCCGGTGCGAACCATTCCATCTGCAAGCATACTCTTCCATCCGCGCAGCGAAGCGGTGCTAACGGCCCGTGTAATCCATCCGCCTAGCCAAGAGGTGCTAACGGCCCTCAAACCTTTCCGCAGTTACACTCACCTCATTCACTTGCCTTCTCGCCCATCCGCCTAGTGAAGCAGTGCATAGCGGCCTGCATAGTTTCCATTCGCCTTGCGAAGCAGTGCATAGTGGTCTGCATAGTATTAGTTTAGTTTCTTTTATTTTATTTTCCATAAGCCAAATCACCCCGTTCATGTTTCACTCGACCTAAAGGACTTCAATCTCAAGTCCTTCCTCGATAGATAACTCCACCTTACTTTGTTCCTTTGAGATTCGATACTTGGGAATTACTCGCCCATTTTATATTACTTGAACGATCGGTACACTGCCGTTTTGTGTCGCAGTCTTGCTACCGCCTATAGTGGTGTGTTAGATTCGCGCATCAAGTTTTTGGCGCCATTGTCGGGGAACACAGTCGTGTGAGTTTCTGGAGAGGGGGTCGAGAGATAAAAGCCCTTTTCAATTTGTTAATACCATTTTCTTCTTTGTTTTAGTTCTTAGAATTTGTCGTTTTAAATTTTTTTATTCCTTATCTATTTTGTGATTTATCAAAAGCAGACATTCATTTTTTATTTCTTATGTGTAGTTAATTTTTGCAAAGAAATTTTATTTGTTGGTGAATTCTCCCCCACTACACCATGTTTGCTGCTTTTAATATCCGTTATAGATGGTATGGAGATTATAATCATTCTAGTGATCAAACTTGCAGATGTCGGATGTCGGACTCATGTCGGTTTGGGTTTTTTATGTTGGATGTCGGATTGCGGGGAATATATCAGGGACATTTCAAAATGTCGGATTGTAATATTATATGTATATATATATATTATATATCATAATATTTTTTTAATTAGATGATAATTATTTTATTTAATGAAGTATACACTAAAATTCATATTGGAAAATGAAACTACTAACAAGTGTTAAATCAATTTGTAATAAATAAGAAATGTTGCATACTTTCAAAATGTCGAAGTGTAACCAAAGGAGAGCTGCGAAGAAGACGAGAGCTGCGAAGAAGACGAGAGCCAGAGGCGGAGATTAGGGCAAGCGAAGAAGACGAGAGCCCAGAGCGTCGTGAGGAGGACGCGAGGGAGATGAGGAGTCGTCGTGAGGGGCAAACGTAGTATAACTATATAAGTATATAATAAAACTGATTTAATTATAAAATTTAATAAAATAACTTATTAATTTCTAATGGCCGCCATAACCCGCCATAACGGGCCGACATGTCCGACATGTCGGCCGCAATACTGGAAAATGTCAGTTTCGTGATATGTGGCGGTAACGTGTCGATTCCCCCTCAAAAATGACATGTCGGACATGTCGGCCGACATCTACAAGCTTACTAGTGATAAATGCCCCGCTGGAGATAGTTGGCATAATTCTCGAGGCCCGGTGTATGGAGCACCGTCCTCTTACAGTACTTCATACACCGTACCCAAGTTTTATGGTCACTCTTCTTCACCCCATTTACCGTTTTTATATTCCTCTCCGGCCCCATCTGGACCGAGTAATGGAAAATGGTGTTTGTGTTGTCGTAGCACCGAACACGCATTGAAAGATTGCGCAGAATTTCAACGCCAGATGGAGGAGGAGGATGAACCTGATATTTTTATCGTTCCATCCACCTCTCATTTGGGTGCTCATTCTGATTCTGATGATATATTCGTAGTACCACCTTGTCTGTAGGGGGACTGCTGCGGATATCCCCATCAGACTTTATGCATATCGGTGTGACGACATGGTGGAGACTTCTCTCCCGACGCATTCGTCACTCCTTTTGGATTCATCCTGGAGGAACCTGTGCACATTTTCTCTGATGATGTTATTACCTCTGTTCCTCCACTTTCTTTGCAAGAACTCTCTACACCTATTTTTGGTGAGTTGGTTGATGATCTTAGGCAAGAAGTTCATTTGAAGCCTGAGGATGCGCCAAAGTGGGACGAGGATGGTATTCTCTCCGATGGGGAGTGACTCCTTGGAACACGATGACGCACCGAGGTGGGATGAGGAGGAAACCCTTTCTGATGAGGAGGTTTGCACTTCCATATTGGATGAGGAGGTCCAACTCAACACCGAGGACCTCGAGCTTTCGGACTCCCCTCGCTACGACTCATATGATATCAACAGTGATCTATGCTTGGATCCCGCTGGGAGTGAGACCGGGACCACTCCCCCGATTTTTGATTATTTAAGTCATTCTTCTCTATTATTTCCTGACCCCCCGTCTTCATCTGAGCCTGTGCAGGTTGAGTCTTCACAGGTACTTCAGGAGGACTTGGAGCATTTTGCTAAGTCAATGATGAGTGTATCCTTTCTTGTGAGGAGGTTGATCCCTCCTCCATAAAGGAAACCTCATTCAGTGCCTTCTCCTCTTGGCGCCTCCCTGAAGACGACACCTTGCTGGGCAAGGATAGTTTTGGTGAGTTGAGTGAGGATTCATCCTCCTCTTCTTATATTCTCTTCCCTCTAACTGTGAGGAGCAGGAATTATTATTTAGGTAGAGGGGTATCTGTTTTATCACCGTATCGGTACCCATTACCGACACGGATATTAAAACAGTTGCCTGTCCACTTCACCTTCCACACTCCCATCAGCTAGAACTCTTAAAGTTCTGAATAAGTCGTGCTGGGAGGACAATAACCCCAGTAGTTATCTTACATTTCCTGCATTTTTATTTTTTATCTGGTTTGGTTTAGTTAGTGGTATTTCGCATTAGTTTTTCTATTTTCTGTTGTTTTGGCAGAGCTCACCCCGTGCAGGTCCTTCTGGATGGCGGATGCTGCTCTTTGTCTTGGTTTACACGTCAATCTTCTGGTATGCTCACTTCTGAGCATTGGGTAACTTCTCTTCCCCTAGCTTTTATTTTAGTCTGTATTGTATATCTTGTATCAGAATGTTTAGATTAAGTCTGGGGGAGAGCTGCTTTTCGTTACCCACTGTGCACGCACACGTTGCATTGCATACTAGAAGTAATTTTATTTCAATTATTTAGTATTGTTCATCTTTAACGCACACCACAACACCCACATTAGCGCGCACTTAGCCGTAGACGCGTAACGAGTCTAACTCGTCTCTTTTGTGTGATTTGGGAAATCTTTGTGCTGGCTTAGGATTGTGAGACGGAGTAAAATGTTGACTCCCGTAGTGCTCTAGTCGAGTACTCGCGTCTCGTGTAGAAATTTGTGTAAAATAAATTTTTCTTTATGCATATAGTTTTATACTTTTTCTATTTGCGTAATTATTATTTATTCTACTCAAAAGTGGTGAATCCGATGTGAATCCGATGGTAGCATAGGAAAGTGTGTAGACGGTTGCTAGGCGCGTATTGCTCGAGTCGGGAGGAAGGGTTATCTTTCTCGGTGGCTAAGAACTTGCCCCAAGCGACTCTTGAAGCATTGGTACAAGTTAGTTCAGTGCGTGTGCGTGATGTAGGCCATCATTTTGGCCAGGTTGAGCTTTTGAACCGTTCCTAACGTCTGATCCTCGCTAGCCCCTTTGTGCCCACCCCGTCCTTTGATTCAGCTCCACCGCTTTCTAACCAAAGCCAAAAAGCTGATCTTAGTCGCATGCCCAAAGCCGATCTTTAACTATTTTCATATTTTTTATTTTGGGGGTGTTGATGTGGTAATGTTAATTTGGAAATGTGGATGTGCTTCTTTTGAATATGTGCCGAAAAATTTTTAAAAAGAAAATTAAAAAATGAAAAGACGTGAAAAAGAAAAGAAGAATGAAAAAAGAAAAGAGCCTAATTGAAAATCTTTATGAGATGTATATTGGGAGTAGGCGGTGCACACACCCATGTTTTCAAGTTCAAGTCTGGGGGTGTGGTGCACCCGCGCGTATTGTGGCAGCTTGATTAGCTTTGTTGCATTAACTCAATTGGGTTCAGTGTGTAAGCCTTCATGTTTATCATTGTATACCCTACCGAAACACAAGCCCTATCTCTAACCTAAAGTCCTACTGACTCACGCAATAAACTGAACTAGTGTCGTGGAGAGAGTGCGACCAGGTGAGCTTATGGTCACCGACATTGATGGATTTCAATGGAGGTTGTTCCGAGCACCGATCGTGAGCAATGTTCGCCTCAGCGATTAGTCTACTTTCTTCTTACGCGTTACCGGCTGATTCACCACGATTCAAATTTTGAGTAGTAATAATATATTGATACGCTTATAAAAAATATTAACTATTGTGCATAATTAGAAATTTCTTCTACTGTATTTCTACGAACGCGAGCATGCGACTTCGCATGGTACTCAGCATTTGCAATTGTTAAGCCAGCTAGTCCTTTTTCTCGTCCGCTTGAGGGATGATTTGCTCGGGACGAGCAAATGGTTAAGTCTGGGGGTGTGATGACTCCAATATTTATACTATTTTACGGACTCATCCAGGCTAGTTTTCACTCATGTGCACTACACTTTCAAGTCATATTAGCTTGTACTTCACTAACATTCACTTTCACGATATGTGCACTGGTTAAGCCTGTTTTGGTGTGCAATTGCACGCTAATTTGTTGGGGATAAGCACATGGTGCTCCCCATTCTTTTTCCTATATTTGGATGTTGCTGGAAGTGTATTCCCAGCTGTATGTTGTGTTGTGCTAGTGGGCAAATCATCCATTTTGCCCAGATTTCATGTATGCATGAAACGCACGGTCGTGCGTTTCCTTAACGCACGATCGCTCCGTTCGTGCACGATCAACTGCGGCTCAGAATGGTGTTTCGTCCCTGATTGTGCGATTTGTTCACGCACGGGCAGTTCGCCCGTGCGCGAAGGAAACGCACGATCTCCTGTTGTGAGCATGTTTTCGAGCTGTCTGGATTTGCCCGTGAGTTTTTACGCACGATCGACTTCAACCGTGTGTGAGTAAAAATGCACGGTCGCGCCTGCTTCTTCTTCCTGGGCTCCTGTATTTTTAATATCGCAAGGTCCACGCACGGTCGTGCATTCCACCGTGCGTGACCAATTTCTGACCGTTTTTCTATAAAAGCTGCAGATTTCGCCCTATCCAGGATCGATCTTCTTTCCCGTGCCCAAAAGCCCCACCTCCGCCCTTTTCCGCCGTTCCATCGCCGCCCACCTTCAAGAGGTGCTCCGGGCATATTCTTCACGCCAATCTCAAGTCGGAGTATCATCTCGGCCTCCTCCATCGTTCAGAAGCTTTCAAGCTACATTTCAACGGATTTTGCATTATATCCTTGGAGTTCTCCGGCAAGATCGTGGCTGAAGGCTATTGACGAAGAAGACGGGTCCATTGGGAGGTAGTGACAACCCTCTTCTACCCCGGACGGTAGTCGAAGACCGAGCGCGGATGAGGATTGACAACCCTACGATTCCAGTCGTGAATCTCCGACGAGTCTTTGTGCTTCGATTGTAATCTTACCTCCTTGTTATTTTTGCTGATTCTATTTGATGTGTGTGATTTGTATGTTTCTATATGAACGATGTCCATAAACCCTAAATTTTATTAGTGTAATTTTCCATGGTTTTGTTGTTATATTTGTGGTTTATGTGATTTGAGGAGCGCCCCCATTCCACCATCCATTCCGCCTGACTACTCGTCCATTCTGTGTGCCTACTCTTCCATCCGCCAAGCTAAGCGGTGCTAACGGCCCGTATAATCCACCTCGACTCCGCCGGTGCGAACCATTCCATCTGCAAGCCTACACTTCAATCCGCGCAGCAAAGCGGTGCTAACAGCCCGTGTAATCCATCCGCCTAGCCAAGAGGTGCTAACGGACCTCAAACCTTTCCGTAGTTACACTCACCTCATTCGCTTGCCTTCTCTCTCATCCGCCTAGCGAAGCAGTACATAGCGGCCTGCATAGTTTCCATTCGCCTTGCGAAGCAGTGCATAGCGGCCTGCATAGTTTCCATTCGCCTTGCGAAGCAGTGCATAGCGGCCTGCATAGTAGTAGTTTAATTTCTTTTCTTTTATTTTCCATAAGCCAAATCACCCCGTTCACGTTTCACTCGACCTAAAGGACTTCAATCTCAAGTCCTTCCTCGATAGATAACTCCACCTTACTGTGTTCCTTTGAGATTCGATAATTGGGAATTACTCGCCCATTTTATATTACTTGAACGATCGGTACACTATCGTTTCGTGTCACAGTCTTGCTACCGCCTATAGTGGTGTGCTAAATTCGTGCATCATCTATATCCCTTGGCTACTAACCTTGTCTTATTCTTTGTAATGATCCCATTTTCATTCAACTTGTTTCTGAAGACCCACTTAGTTCCAATAATATTGTGTCCTTGGGGTCTGGGAACTAACTTCCACACTTTGCATCTCTTAAATTGATTTAGTTCCTCTTTGTTGGGAAAATGATTTCTCTTAACCCCTAGAAATGAGTTAAAGAAGAATTCTAAGAATGAAAAATAAGGCTAAGTAAATATGCGTCGAATGGTATTCGACGCAACGTCGAAATGTAGTCGACGTTTCCTTCAGAATGAGTCGAAGTAACTTTAGGAAGACTTCGACGTATGTGTTGTCGACGCTACTCTGATTTCCAGTCGACGCATCTAATGTAGTCGACGCACCTTTGTCGTCGCACCTTCCTTATTCTCCTCTCGACGTCCAGACAGGATGTATTCGACGCTTGCGTCGAATAGTAATCGACGCACGTCGATCTTTATGACAGAATTCAAAATCGCCAGATCTCTTTCCTTATCTTATAGATCTGATTTATATGGAATCAATTTATGTCTTATAGCCGTTCTAAATCTTTCTTTTCCTCTATTAGATTCTTGGCTAATTTGATAAAATTCATTATGGACATTATTTGAAATTGGAATGAATTCTTTCCTTCTATTGGTATGCTAACTATGGAAATATTTCTATCCTTCTAATTCTCTGTCTGATAATTAATTTTCCTCCTATGAGTATTATTTGAATGAGCAGAGCTATATATATATATATGAAGGAGGTCGACAGAAAGGAGAAAGAGGGATCCACCATTTTACTCATTGAAAAAGAGGAAAAGCTCACAAGTGATAAAGAGAGAATTGAGAAATAGCCCTGCAGCAATATTCAAGCATTCTTCTTCTCCTGCTTCTGAAGTCACTCTGCTGCAAATTCTGATAGCTCTCACATAAGAGGGAAAAGCAACAAATCTTCTTCTTTCTATAGAAGAAAGATTTAATTCACTTATTGTGCTTCCAATCTTCTTGCTAGGAAGAAGATTCATTTTTGTCTTAAATACTTCTTTTTCCTTTTCTCATTTTCATACTCACATACTGTAAAAGAGTTTTTAGAATCACTCTTCAAAAAAATCAGTTGTACTGGTTCTAAGAGTCTCCTTTTCAAAAGACTCAGTTGGTTCTAAGAGTCTCCTTATCAAAAGACTCAGGGTGGTTCTAAGAGTCTCCTTATTAAAAGACTCAGTGCAAGATAGTGAATTCCTACCAAGGGGGTAGAAGAGTGGACTACCCAAAGTTTGGGGAACCACTATATTTTCTTGTGTTGTGCTGTGATTTCTTTTCTTGCATTTACTTTCTTGATTTGTTTAATTCTTGTTGGTGTGTGTGGGAAGCTCTAATCTGTGATCATACACATATATATATTAACTTTGCACAAAATATTTTAAATCTCTATTCACCCCCCCCCCCCTTTAAAGAATTCTAGTGAGGTTAACTGTGCACTTTCAATTGGTATCAGAGGGAGGTTGATCTAAAAAAGGTTAACTCCTTGATCAAAAAGATCCTACCTCTTATATATATTTCTCTAACAATTATTTTTCACATGGCACAAATCAAAGATTATGCTTCCACCAGATTACCAATGTGCAATCTTGAAAAGTTTGCAGTTTGGAAGACAAGAATTAGGATTTATATGAATTCCATTGATGAAGACTTATTTAATGTTATCTTGACAGATCCTCCAAAGCCTTATAGAAAAGACTCAAGTGGTGAAATGACTCAAACACTTGTCCCAAAGGCTGGTGGACAGTTGAAGAGAAAAAGGCAGGAACATGTGATGCAAAGGCTGTAAATATTCTGGTCTCAACCCTTTCTGATGAAATCTTTCAAAGGGTGGTTGATTGTGAATCAGCCAAAGAAATTTGGGAGGCTCTCATAAAAATGGTAGAAGGAAGTGCTGATGAAAGAAAAGATAAGAAGGCCATATTGATCTCTCAATATGAGAACTTTCAAAAGAAGAATGAAGAAAGCATTTCTGAGATGTATGACAGATTTAGTCTGATCATCAATCAACTAAGGGACTTGGATAGAGAAATCTCTCTTACAAAGATCAATGACAAATTGCTGATGAGTCTCCCAAGCTCATGGGACTCAAGGATATGGTCAATAAGAGACACAAGAGGTCAAAGGGAAATTTCAACAGATGCTCTCTTAGGAAAACTCAGATCCTATGAGCAACTGCTGAAAACCAGAGAAGAGAAGAAGAGAAGAGAAAACATCCCAACCTCCTCAAAAGACAGGAACATTGCATTAAAATCAACAGAGGAAGGAGGCTCTATCACTGAAGAAGAACTATTCAGTTTCCTGGCCAGAAAATTCAAGAAATGGGTCAGGACAGATGGATCAAGAAGGAGAGAGTCAAAACCAAGGTATGACAAAACTCCTACTAAAGAAATTATTTGTTATTCTTGCAGGAAACCTGGACATATTGCCCCAGAATGTCCAGAAAATGCTGAGACAAAGAAAGATCTCAAGAAAAAGGGGAAGAAGAAAGAAAGAGGCTTTATAGCAGAAGCCTGGAGTGATACAGACTCTGAGGACAGCTCCTCTTCCAAGAGTGACAATGAAGAACCTAAGCAAGAAGATCTATGCTTGATGGCTCTTGAAGGATCAAAGAATAATGATAGTGCTAAATCATGGAGTGAGACAGGATCAGAAGAAAGCATATCTTCTAAAGATGAAAAAGAAGATAGTCTTATTCTCATAGAGGAATCTGAGGATAAGGATGAGGTAAGCATATTTGATAAAATAGATTTTCAAAGTGATAACTTCAGAAATGATTTTATGGGAATGTGTCTAGATCAACTAAAAGCAACACAAGAAATTAAAGATCTAAAAGAACAAATCAATGTAGCTAAAAACTAGAGAAATAGAGAAGTTAAATGCTCTAAAGATTATGAATTAAGGGCTAACATCATAGAAAAGGAGGTAGAAAAGGCTAAAATAGAAAATCAGTTCCTTAAGGATAAGGTTTCCCAGGCAAAGGCCTTTGAAGAATCAATAAACATGAGAAGCCAAACTCTTAAGGAAATCACTGAAAAACAAACAATGAGACACAAAAATCTTGGGCTAGGAGCTGATCCATCAACCAGCTTAAATCCATCCAACAAACCTGCTTGGATGATCCTTGTAAAATTCACAAAACCCATCAAATCAAACCAAGAAAAAGACTTACTAAATAAGGAAGAAGACTTCCTCAAGAAAATAAAACAATTTGATGAAACATCATATTATTCAGCTGATGACTCTCAAACTTCATCTGAAGAAGCAACTAAGCCAAAAGAAACAATACATAAAAGAACAAAATCAGAAAAAGGGAAAAAGAAAATGTGTGAAGACACAGTTGCGTCGACTTTATATCGACGCATGAATGATAGTGCGTCAACTTTTACTCAACGCAACCTCTCAGATGCCTCGACCTCTACTCGACGCTTGAATAAAAGTACGTCGACTCCCAATCGACGCATCTTTTTCCATGCGTCGATATCAGATCAACGCTATCGGGAGAAAGCGCCGAATATAAATCGAAGCAACTATCAACATGCGTCGAATAGATATCGACGCACAAAAATTCAGAGCAACTTAAATGCCTATCCTCCAAAAACCTTCCATAATTCCCATTCAGGAACCAATCATCTTAACCATGATTTCCATCATAATCAACACCTCTATCCTAACCAAAATTTTCACCCTAAACCTGGTAACCAAACTTTCTATCTTAATCAACCCTTCTATCCTTCTCTAAACTCAAATTATCATAAGAATAAGATAATCAAGTGCCATATTTGTAACAAAACTGGCCACCTTGCCAAACAATGTTGGCACAACCAATCAAACTATCTGTAAAAATTAGTCCAAGACTGACTTAGAACTAGGAAAAGATAAAAAGAAATAAACACCTAAAATTCTTCAGGAAAATCAAAAATCACGTCGACTTCTAATCGACGCAACGTCGATGACTCAACTCAAAAAGTGAAATCGACGCATACGTCGATTACAATCGACGCATACGTCGATACGAAACCCTAACATCTTAACGCGGGCTGTATCGACGCTTACGTCGAATTCCACTCGACGCAACGTCGACTCCATAAAAACGAGCGGCAATGCTAAATATTTTCGGTCACATCCACTGAGGTACCGAATAAGCCTCGAATTGAGTCCCGTTTCGACGCTTCACCTGACTTAAAAAGACTCTTCAGTTAGAAACCTTCACTACTCTGCATCCTATCCTTCTTGCTCCTCAGTCCAGCCGATTCTTTTTCCCTCTCTCACTGATCTACAATGGCTCCCAAGATAAATTTTGGGTTCGATATCGACCTCGAATCCTTCCAAGCAGCAGCAGAGAACTATAAGAACATCATAGCTCTCTTCACTGAACCCGAATTGGACAAACTCATCTCAACAAGATGCAAGCTCCTGGAAACAGAGCTCACAGAGCTGATAACTCATGTTCAAATATCTGAACAAGGAGAAATTCAGGGAACAATTTATGAGACACCAGTCTCAATCTCTGCAGAACATATTAGGACCACCTTTGATCTTCCATCAGGTATATCCTAATATAATCTTTGTTCAACTAAAATAGGGAAAAGAAATCAATTTCTAAAGAGTAACCTCATAAGTCTTCATCATCTCTTTATTAGGTGATGAATCAATAGACCTCACACCTGATGAAATCAAGCATCTGCTAACCATCATGAAGTTTTCAAGGGATAAACCAACCCATCTAAAGAAAATAGACTTTTCTGAGGAGTATAGACTACTAGCAGATATAGTAGGAAAGATACTACTATGTAAGATATCTGCCCATGATGCAGTGCCCAAGCAGCAACTGAACATCATGGGGGCTCTTGTATTGAAGAAGAAAATAGACTGGGCCAGCTGTCTGCTCAAGATGATAGGCTCTAGATATTCTCACAAAGAGAATGCCTACATGAGGATTATGAGTCAAGTACTCTTCCACTCCTTCCCTGACCTCTGTAGGTCAAAAGGAATTCCTATCCCTCCTGGAAAGAGGATGTCCATTGCCCTCTTCTCCAAATGGACTAGGCAAATCCCCAAGCCAGGTTCCATTCCTGAAAGTACTCCCTCTCCTCCTAACTCTCCTGCTCATCCATCTCCTCCTCCTTCTCCTCAAAGACAATTGGAAATGAGATAGTACCTGAGCTACACAATGATGAACAAACAATAGAGATACTCAACATAGCAAGAGATGGTGCAAATCAAGTGGCACTACTACAAGGGGAGGGAAGCAGAGCAGAAAATGAGGCTGAAAAGGAAGAAGGTGAGAAAGAGCTGAATACTGCTATAAATCAAGAAGAAAATGAACCAGCTGCTGGAACTGAAAAAGGAAATGAAGCTGATGCTGGAAAAGAGAAAGAGCCAGATGCTGTGATGGCTGAAGAAGGGGCTCAGGAGTCAGGGGCAGGGGGAGCTGAGACTCAGGGGGAGCAAATGGCTGAGACCCAGAGGGAGCTGAGGGAGTCACCTGCTACTGGGAAAGAGCAATCCACAATAGTATTCAAGAGAAAAAGAAAGACTCCTCCTACCCCTCCTGAATAATACTTGAAAACAATGCTTCATATACTTTATGATTGGTCTGAACATGAAGTTTGCTTCTGATTGTGTGAAATCTTCATTATCTGTACAAATGTTTTGCTATGTTAATTATATGTTAAATACAATTTCTCTCTAAATAGGGTTAAGACAAATAGGGGGAGATTGTTGGGAAAATGATTTCTCTTAACCCCTAGAAATGAGTTAAAGAAGAATTCTAAGAATGAAAAATAAGGCTAAGTAAATATGCGTCGAATGGTATTCGACGCAACGTCGAAATGTAGTCGACGTTTCCTTCAGAATGAGTCGAAGTAACTTTAGGAAGACTTCGACGTATGTGTTGTCGACGCTACTCTGATTTCCAGTCGACGCATCTAATGTAGTCGACGCACCTTTGTCGTCGCACCTTCCTTATTCTCCTTTCGACGTCCAGACAGGATGTATTCGACGCTTGCGTCGAATAGTAATCGACGCACGTCGATCTTTATGACAGAATTCAAAATCGTCAGATCTCTTTCCTTATCTTATAGATCTGATTTATATGGAATCAATTTATGTCTTATAGCCGTTCTGAATCTTTCTTTTCCTCTATTAGATTCTTGACTAATTTGATAAAATTCATTATGGACATTATTTGAAATTGGAATGAATTCTTTCCTTTTATTGTTATACTAACTATGGAAATGTTTCTATCCTCATAATTCTCTGTCTGATAATTAATTTTCCTCCTATGAGTATTATTTGAATGAACAGAGCTATATATATATATGAAGGAGGTCGACAGAAAGGAGAAAGAGGGATCCACCATTTTACTCATTGAAAAAGAGGAAAAGCTCCCAAGTGATAAAGAGAGAATTGAGAAATAGCCCTGCAGCAATATTCAAGCATTCTTCTTCTCCTGCTTCTGAAGTCACTCTGCTGCAAATTCTGATAGCTCTCACATAAGAGGGAAAAGCAACAAATCTTCTTCTCTCTATAGAAAAAAGATTTAATTTACTTCTTGTGCTTCCAATCTTCTTGCTAGGAAGAAGATTCATTTTTGTCTTAAATACTTCTTTTTCCTTTTCTCATTTTCATACTCACATACTGTAAAAGAGTTTTTAGAACCACTCTTCAAAAAATTCAGTTGTACTGGTTCTAAGAGTCTCATTTTCAAAAGACTCAGTTGGTTCTAAGAGTCACCTTATCAAAAGACTCAGGGTGGTTCTAAGAGTCTCCTTATCAAAAGACTCAGTGCAAGATAGTGAATTCCTACCAAGGGGGTAGAAGAGTGGACTACCCAAAGTTTGGGGAACCACTATATTTTCTTGTGTTGTGCTGTGATTTCTTTTCTTGCATTTACTTTCTTTATTTGTTTAATTCTTGTTGGTGTGTGTGGGAAGCTCTAATCTGTGATCATACACATATATATATATATATATTAACTTTGCACAAAATATTTTAAATCTCTATTCACCCCCCCCCCCCCCCCCCTCTAGAGAATTCTAGTGAGGTTAACTGTGCACTTTCACTCTTGCAATGTAGCAATCCAGAAAAGATCTTGATTTGCTTCCACAAATTTCTTGGGTTCAATTTGAGAAAGAAAACTCAGGTACAATGATTCATTTAAAGCTCTGCTCCTTGTCAGCATTCCTTGATTGACATCACCTATGATTTGTTCTTGAGGAAGATGTCTAAGTGCAGCAGGCAGTCTTCTAGGGATCTCTCCTATGTCAGGTTCTTAAGGTTGTACTTCTTCAGCTGTTTCTAATCCTTCTGCAACATCTTCTTCCAATTCAACTGTTATTGAATGGTCTTTGTCTCTTCTTGAAGTTTCAGCCTTGTCTTCAATGAATAGCTTTTCTAATCTGTCTATTTTGCCTGCATCCACTAAAGAACTAGACCAGCCTCTATGAATGAGGCTAGTCTCTTCAAATACAACATGTACAGATTCTTCTACTGTGTGGGTATTGATGTTGTACACCCTATATGCTTTGTTATAGGAGCTGTAACCAACAAAAATACCTTCACTGCTTTTCTCAGCAAACTTAGTCAGTTTGGATTTCCCATTGTTAAGCATATAGCATTTGCTTCCAAAGATTCTGAAGTAGGATAATGTAGGTTTTCTATCTTTCATCAGCTCATAGGGAGTTTTCTTGTGGTCTTTGATGATGGAGGCCTTATTTATCACATGACAAGCTGTGTTGACAGCCTCTGCCCAGAAGTATTCTGATAGAGAGGAGTCACTCAGCATTGTCCTACTAGCCTCTATTAAGATTCTATTTTTCCTCTCTGCAACTCTATTCTGTTGAGGAGTTCTAGGTGAGGAAAATTCTTGGGAGAAAACCAGCTCTTGGCAGAATTCTGTCATGGCCCCTGACTGAAATTCTGTACCATGGTCACTTCTAAACTTGACCACAGTGCAACTCATCTCATTCTAGATCTGCCTGACAATATTCTTCAAGATATCTAAGGTATCTGACTTCTTCTTAAGGAAGAATACTCAAGTGAACCTTGAATAATCATCAACTACAACAAGGGTATAAGTCTTCCCTCCTAAGCTGAGAACGGACATAGAACCAAACAAATCCATGTGCAACAAGAATAGGCACCTTGAGGAATCTTTGTTAGAAATGCTCTTAAAGCTGGTCCTAGTTTGTTTGCCAAGTTGGCATGCCTGACAAGGACCTTGATGACCTTGTTCTTCTGAGCCAGTTCAGCATTTTTGAGCTTTGTGGCTTCCTTGAATCTATCCACTTCTTTGCTCATAGCAGTCAACTTCTCAGTTGTCTCCTGAAGCTCAGAGTGGGTAGTTCTCAAGGAATCCAACTCCTTAGTCTGAACTTTGAGGAATATTGTTTTTCTTGAAAGCTTTCCACAAAGTTTTATATTGCTGTATCAGCTCAGATTCAGTCTCATATGAGGATCTGGAGGATGTGCTGCTTGCAGCAGACTCATCTTCATCATCATGCAAGGAATCTGCTAGTGATTCAGAATCAAACGCAGATAGGGGAGTTCTGATTTGTACTTTCCCAGGAGAGATGTTGTCATCCTGTACTTCTTCATTTATGGTCATAAGGCCAATTCCTTTCTCAAATAGCCCTACACATCTTTCTTCTTCAGAGTAAGAAGTGTTGCAGCTGCTTTCACTTGGAGATCTGAACTTCTTAGCACTGGATCTTCTCATTTTCTTCATAAAAGCTTTAACCTTCTTGATCTGATGGTTTGACACACCCAAGGGCAGATCTGTTCAAGTTGTTAGGCTTTCTTTAAACAACCTGCCTCTGATACCACTTGTTAGTTATGGATGTGGACAAAACACTTAGAGAGGGGTGAATAGGTATTTTAAAATCTTTTTACCTCTTACTGCTGAGTCTTTTTCTACGAGTATCCTAGTGTATGAATTTAGAAATTAATAGCACAACACAGAAAGGACTCAAAGATTTTATAATGGTTCCTCAAGACAGAGTGTCTTGAGTAGTCCAATGTCCCTCTGTGTCTATCTAGCAGTGTGCTAGAGTTGGCAAACTCTGTCAAAACTCAGGCCCGCAAGCCCTACAACCTCAGGCCCTCAAGCCCTACAACTCAGGCCCTTAAGCCCTACAATCTCAGGCCATCAAGCCCTACAACTCAGGCCCTCAAGCCCTACAACTCAGCCTCTTAAGGCTTACAACTCAGCCCCCCAAGGATTACAACTCAGGACCGCAAGCCCTACAAAGCTCAGCTCCTCAAGGCCTACAAAGCTCAGCCTCTCAAGGCCTACAGTACTCAGGCCCTCAAGCCCTACAATACTCAGATCTGAAAACAGATCCTACAGCTCATGCCCGCAAGCCCTACAGAAAAAGATTTGAGAAATAGTTCTCTAGCCTGATGAAGATTGGCTTCTTGGAAAAGTTCTTAGCCGGATGAGGATTGACTTCTTGGATCTGAAGAGAATGTTTATGATCTTTCCTTGGACAACACAGATTCTTCTTCAATCCTTTCTTCAATCTGGAACACTTCTTATTAGTCGATGTTGCTTGACTGAAACTTGGAGGACACTTGATGAAGAATTTTAGTTCTCAGATTGTTGTTTCTTCTTTACGCAGACGGTTACTATTCTATTGATTTGTACGTATTTTCTGCGTTTCTTGTTGTAGCGAATTAGGGCAGACACTTATCTCTTTTATAAGACTGTGGATCCGGCTAACGGTCTCCTGGGATGTACTATAAGTGTCAGAGGCTCATTCCTTAACGACACGCGCTGATTGGACCATCACGCGGCGGCATTAAATGCAGACAGCGCGATTTGAAATGTCTTGATCTGTCTCGACGATATTTGCAACATCTCGACGACAGAACTTGTCGTTACGACGATCCATCTTGGACTAGGACAAATCTTCAAGTCTTCTTTAGACAATGATATCTCGACGATACAAGATATCACAGCTGCACTTGCACTTACGACGACATAAAGTCATCTTAAACGTGTCATCGTAATCTTGTTGTCAACTTGTTGTCTTCTCGCCGATGTCGTTGAGACCATACCGTCATTCCGACGATGCCGTCGAAACCATACTGTCATATCGACGATGTCGTCGAAACCATACTGTCATATCGACGATGTCGTCGAAACCATACTGTCATATCAACGATGTCGTCGAAATCATGTTGTCATTTCGACGATCTTGTCTTCATCATTCTGACGACAAGCAGTTCTTCTTCCATAAGTTGTCTTCAAGAGTTCCCCCTTAGCCTTTTCGACGACAAGGATTCTTTTACGACGATGTCGTCGACAAAGCCAAATACTTTGACTTAGCTCTTCTTAGACTTTACCGCGATGACGTCGTGTGATTCCGGTTGACACAGCGATACTGGACTTAGATCGATTCTTCTTATTCTTACGACGATATCGTCGTGTGTACTTTGATGTCACAACGATATCTTCGGAATGTCCATACTATTTCGACGATAATTGACATGATCCTTCTGCTTAACTCTGAGTATCATCTCGACGATGTATACGTGCTTATTCGACGATATGTCCAGTCCTTCTCGACGATATTAGGCTTAGTGAGATTAGAGAAGTACTGGACATATGACTTAATCTCTGCAAGCATAAACTAAGCATACCATCAAATACATAGTGTTTTATCATTGACCTGAGCACTTCTTCAAATCAGGAACATTACTAGGCACTGTTCCCAACAAATGTCACACATGATGTAGGCAATACTGGAGGAACTCCTATAGCGTTACGACACACATCGTCCCGAGATCGCATTTGAGCATCTCTACGCAGTTCATCAAATCGACTTAGTGAGGCTTATATGGACGATTTCGTGGAGTTGATACATCATAGTCGGGCTTATCATTAGCCCACTACATGGGCTACTTCATGCAAGACGTGCGAGCTAACATATATGTTTACTTGCACACTTTGAGCCCTCCAACACTTACATTGGCCATCAAGTAGGCCCACTTTGCGAGGCTAAATTTACAGCAACTAATGCATCCTTCAATCACAATCCTACCAGTTGCAATCGTGAGCCAGCCCGACAAAGCTGGCACAAGGCCCCGCATGAAGCAACATAAAGGTGCAGGGCCCAGTGTGGGTCGGACGGTTCGAGAGATGAAGACGCAGGGCTCGAAGGAGAAGGGCGTCGATTAAGCTACGCTAGGGGAATGCGGTGTTGGCACGTCTGGAAGAGACGACGTCGCGGCACGAGACTCATGCAGGAAGAAGACGCGGATGCTGGTTGGTTGCCGGGAGACACGCGCAAAAGATCAGGAAACGATGAGGATGGGAGGCTCTTCCTTGTGGGGCGGCGAGGTCGACACCACGAGCGCTAGACGGAGATCTTCGCTAGAAGCGAAGAAAAGATCGGCGGAGACGACGATGATGTGTCGGAAGGGGGATCGAAGGTGGACCCTGTTGGAGAGTCCGCGATCCAGCCAATATCATGCAGGCTTTGAATGGAAGAGTAATAGAAGCGTGCTTCTCAGGTGGAGGTGCATGCCTGAAATGTGGCCTTGCGGTTCCTATTGCCAAACGACGAAGAGTGGCACTGAGCGAAGGAGGACCATGGTGTCTCTGATACGAAGATGTTACGAACCTACTTCGGGACTTCGTCGGAGGTGGCGGTGGAGGTGGAGATGCAAGGGGAGTTGAGCTCTACCCGTAGAGAATGCGATGAGAGAAGAAGAAGGGGAGTCGTGCTCAACCCTAACCCTAGGAATTGGGGGAGGAGATATGAACTCAATAGAGAAATAGAACTTTCCTAATTTGATTGATAATTCATACAATGACCCAAGTGATCTATTTAAAGACTTACAAAGTGGCATGGGTGTAAATACCCAAAAATAAAGAGAACAAAACGAAATGATGAAACACAACGGACTCGTACATCGACTCGATTAATAAAAGACACAAAACATGAATACATGACGACACTAAGTAACGACGTAGATAACTGGTCGTGTGGGACTATAACACCTTGTCCCCATCGTTGTGTTGGTGCCCCCACTTCCTCCTCCCCCACCAGTACACCCACTTAAGCCAAATCTCCCACCACACCGCTTATCACACCAAAATTACCTCAACCTCCGTCGTTAGGATCATTATTTTTAATGGAGACAACTTTATTTCACTGGTCATAAATGTCCACTTAAAGAACTGCATTTGTTTCTCCCCGGTGAAGATTAAGACATTGCATCTGCTAACCTTGAGTCTCTTAAGCTCGAGGATAACAACACCAGGGCTCAACCTCGAGAAAAAGGTCAATTTTGACAGGCAGGGTATTAATACGTATATGCACCCTTGATGGGCATGAATTTGTGTTCGAAAGACCCGTGCCTCGGCAATTTGAGATCCAGACCCGACCCTCCGGGGGTGTCTCGTATTATTGTATCATGTGTCTATTGGAATTTTGGTAAAGTCGGAGTTATTAGTTGTTCCCACCATATATAAGGAGGGGTAAGGAGTTCTAAAGAGGCATTTTGGAGTCAAGTCTTGTAAGCTCTCTTTAAAGAAAAGCTCTTAACGAGAATCAACCCTCAAGAGCTTGGCGCGAGTATAGCTCGCAATTGTATCATGTTTCTTAATTCTAGTTCAATCTATTTTTCAGTTTGTATCAAATTGCCAGTCCCAAAATAAGTAACATGATTGAATTTAGCTAAGCCCTGGAGTGGGGAGTTGACCTGAAATTGGTTAAGTCCCTAGTTGATTATAGGACTGTGTCGGAAAGGTGGATGGAAAATTATACTTTTCTATGTAGACTATATCATTATAATGGGATGATCAAATGTTCATCTCACCGGTCAAATAATTATTGGGAACATTTTTTTGATATCAAAGACCTAGGTAAGCCGCGATACTATCTAGGTATAGAGATCTTTAGATTATGAAAAAGATCTATGTTAATCAAGAGAAGGATGTTCTGGATCTTCTCTCAGATGCACGTATGTTAGTTTCCAAGCCCTCATAGACTCTTATGAATCCTTTTACTTCGAGTGATGTCCATATGTACAGAAGATTTGTTAAAAATTTGATCTGCTTAGCAATCACTCACAATGCATTACTTTGGCTATAAGTATACAAAGGCCAACCCGGTGCACAAAGCATCCCGGCATAGCAAGGGTCCGGGGAAAGGGACACCACAAGGGTGAAATGTAGGCAAACCTTACCCTGCATTTTGCAAGAGACTACAAAAATGCAGGGTAAGGTCACGGGTTTGAGTCCTGGAAGCAGCCTCGTGCAAAAATGCAAGGTAAGGTTTGCCTACATTTCACCCTCGTGATGGGACCCTTTCTCGGACTTTCGCAGCACGAGGATGCTTTGTGCACCGGGCTGCCCTATTTATAAATGAACACCTAGGAAAGGGCCTTATGTATAAAGCTTATGTACACTTAAAGGTTTGTGAATTTACTGATGTTCATTGGGTTGGATCGTTGTCTAATGGATGAGCAACTTTTGGCTATTGTGCATTTTTGAGGGCAAATTGATTTCTTGGAGAAGCAAGAAACGATCTATTGTTATTATTGCTCTAGTGGTGAAGTAGAATATCAACCTCTTGCTCAAGGAGCATGCAATATTACATCAATTAAATGCGTATTTTTGAGCATTTGCTAAAATAACTTTCTGTGATAAACATGTCAGTCCTCAGATCTCTAGTGATTATGTACGTGATAGCACAAAGTATATTGAAGTAGGCATCCAATTCATTTGTGAGATAGTTCATGATGGTTCTCTCATTTTTACTTTTTTTGTGTCGGCTAACCAGCTCGTTAATCTTGTCACCAAATATATTGGTCCTTACATGTCGCGGGATATTTCAAATAGCGTTCGTCTCTTTGATAAATTATTCTTTGTTGCAAGATTAATTTTTTTGATATTTCAGTTGAGGAAAGAAAATCACATTAATTGAATTAACACCCCCTCTACTCATATATATCGAGTAAGGGAAAATAGTACAAAAGACCTAAATACCCTTATGGGAAAAATACAAAATATACGATGGCGGACTTGGAGTTCAACACTCCCCCTCAAGTCGGACAGAAGATATCTGTCATCCCAAGCTTATGGATATCATCAGTGAAGGGATCGGATCTCAAACTCTTGGTGAAGACATCGGCCAACTGGTCTCTGGAGTGAACGAAGGGAGTAACTAAGTTTCCTTTTTCAAGATGATCTTTGATAAAGTGGCGATCCACCTCAACATGCTTGGTCCGGTCATGCTGAACTGGATTATGAGCTATGTTGATCGCCGCTTTGTTATCACAGTACAGGGAGATGGGAGTATCCTTCTGAAGCCCAAGATCTTGCAATATGGTACGCAACCACAGACCTTCACAGAGACCTTGGGACATAGCCCGATACTCTGCTTCTGCGCTGGATCTTGCCACAACATTTTGCTTTTTGCTGCGCCACATGACCAAGTTTCCTCCGACAAATGTACAGTAACCTGTGGTGGATTTCCGGTCATCACGACTACCGGCCCAGTCAGCATCGGTGAAGACATCAATCTTCAAATGATCATTCTTGGAGAACATTAGCCCCCTTCCGGGAGCTTTCTTCAAATACCGGAGAACACGAAAGGCAGCATCCCGGTGTCTGACTCTTGGGGCGTGCATATACCTACTCAAGATCCCAACAACATACGTGATGTCAGGATGCGTATGTGAAAGGTATAGAAGTTTGCCCACCAATCTCTGATAACTGGCCGCATCCACACGATCACCATTGCTATCTTCATCAATCCCATGGTTCTCCTCCATAGGTGTGTTAGCAGGAGCACAACCAAGCATATCGGTTTCCTCTAGAAGATCTAACACATATTTACGTTGAGAGATAAAAACACCTTTGTCAGAACGGATCACTTCAATTCCTAGGAAGTAGCGGAGCCTTCCTAGGTCCTTTACTTCGAACTCAGCAGACAGGAGGTCCTTCAGCTTAGCAATTTCAACCGAGTCATTTCCAGTGATCACAATATCATCGACATAGACAATGAGCACGACGATTTTACCTTCATTCCTCCAGATAAATAAAGTATGATCCGAGTGACACTCTTTATAACCAAACTTGATCATAGCCTTGTGAAATCTGCCGAACCACTCCCTTGGAGACTGTTTAAGCCCATACAAAGACCTCCATAAACGACAAACAAGACCTTCTTGTCCCTTCTTCACAAATCCCGGAGGAAGTGCCATGTACACTTCTTCTTTGAGGTCACCGTGCAGGAACGCATTCTTGATGTCCAGTTGATGAAGTTCCCAATCTAAGATCACAGCACATGAAATGATCACACGAATAGAGTTCATCTTTGCCACCGGGGCAAAGGTCTTCTGGTAATCAATTCCCAGAGTCTGGGTGTAACCACGAGCAACCAACCTGGCTTTACACCGCTCCACTTTCCCATCCTGGTTCTGCTTGACTGAGAAGACCCATTTAGAGCCAATGGGTTTCTTACCAGGAGGAAGAGAGGTAACATCCCATGTATGGTTCTTCTCCAAAGCGGACATTTCTTCCTTCATTGCTTGTGCCCATGCAGGAATACCAGCCGCTTCCTGCCATGTCTTAGGAATAGATATTTCGGACAAAGACGATATAAAAGCCCGATGGGGCTTAGAGAGATGATCATAAACATGATTAGAAATAGGATGTTCCGTACATACAGTTTTACCTGTTAGCAGGGCAATGGGAACATGTAAGTCAGCATCGGAATCTGAGTCCAACGACGGCATTGACAATGGCAGAGCAGCAGTGGGCAGGATATCTGGTTTTCGGCGATGATAGACATGAGGCAGCGGAGAGATGAGAGATGGATAATGATATGTAGGGAAAGGCGTAGATGTCGGTAAATGAGGAGTGGATGACGATGTAGAGGGTATGGACATAACAGGAACTGGAGGAGGAACAAGAGGAAGAGGAACAGGGGCATCGGCATCAGTCTCCCCCTGACGACAAGTAGGAGTCAAGCCCACATAATAAGGTTCCTCTTCGCGGAACGTGACGTCCATGGTGCAAAAGAAACGTCTGGTAGGCGGGTGATAACAACGATACCTCTTAGTGGTGGTGGAGTAGCCAAGAAAGACACAACGGAGAGCGCGAGGGTCAAGCTTATCCCGAAGAGGCGTGTGAACGTGAACAAAGCAAACACACCCAAAGACACGGGGTGGTAGAGACGAAGTGTGAATAGCAGACGTAGTTGAGAGGCGCACCAACGGATTCATATAGTTAAGAACATGGGATGGAAGACGGTTGATAAGATGAGTGGCCGTCAGAATAGCATCCCCCCAAAAAGATTTTGGAAGATGCATGGTGGCAAGGAGACAGCGAGCAACATCAAGAAGATGCCGATTTTTCGTTCGGCCACACCATTTTGGGTGGACGTATAGACATACGTGGTTTGGTGAATAATACCATGACTAGATAGGTATGCACCGAACGCCCCACGATCATCGTACTCCCCACATTGTCACTACGAAGAACACGAATGGTACCATTAAACTGAGTTTGTACCATCTTATGAAAGCTCTGAAATACAGAAAAAACTTCCCCTTTTTTCTTTAACAGATAAACCCAGGTGGTCCGGGAAAAACAGTCAATAAAAGTAACAAACCACCGATAACCAGATAAAGAAACAACAGTGGACGGACCCCAAACATCAGAATGTATAATAGCAAAGGGCGTACTACTAGGAGAAGATAAATGCGAAAAAGAGTGTCGAACATGTTTAGACATCACACACACATCACAATTTAAAGTTTGAACAAAAGGAGATAAAACAGGAAACAGTTTCTGAAGATAAACAGGAGACGGATGACCAAGACGCAAGTGCCAGCGTCGAGCATCGGACTCGGTAGCAGCAGCAGACGAGGAGAGAGCGAGGGGAGACTCAGTAGCATCCAGATAGTACAGACCACCACGATTCTTACCACTGCCAATGCATCGCCTCGTACCCAGTTCCTGAAATACACAAGAATCAGGGAAAAAAGTTACTGAACAGTTAAGAGATTTAGTAAGGTTGCTAATAGAAAGGAGGCTGCGAGGAAACGAAGGGACATGCAGAACAGAAGTAAGCGAAAGAGAGGGGGAACAGGAGATGTTCCCTTTCCCAGCAATAGGGGATAGAGTACCATTGGCAGAAACAACCTTATCCTTACCAGACAAGGGAGTGTAAGAGGAAAAACCTGTGGGGGAACCAGTCATGTGGTCAGTGGCACCAGAGTCAATGATCCACTCAGACGGAGGAGTCGCGACAGTATGAGCAGCTGGCATAGTAGCAGTAGCAAATGAAGTAGAAGTCCCACTCGGGGAAGAGTCAAACTGGGAGTGCAGCAAGCGACGAAGGGCATCCAATTCAGAGGTGGTAAGATGGCTGGACAGCTGACCCTGATGATCCTCCTGAACCTCTGTGGAGTAGGCAGCATCCTGAAATCGAGTGCCACTCTGACGGCATCCACCATGACCAGGGGCACGGCCACGACCACGGCCACGCCCGGATCCCGGAGGGATAAGGTGCGGATGAAGCTTGAAGCAAATGACAGTATCAGAGTCCATATTCATCCCCATCAGGAATACATGTAAGCGGTATCGGTTCTCCTTTTCCTGCAATTTCACGGCGTCGGCCGTGCAGGAAGCAGTAAACTGCTCGAAAAAAATCAAATTCCTGATAGAGCCGTTCAAACTCCGAGAAGTAGGTGGACACAGTCATAGATCCCTGTCGGAGCTCCAGAATGCGACGGGTAAGTTCATAAATCTGCGTGGAACTCCCAATCTGCGAGTACGTGTCTTTGGCCCGTGTCCAGATATTGTAAGCAGAGTCCAGAAGCATGTAGCTTCAATATACCTTGGGAGACATGGAGTGGAGAAGCCAGGATACAACAAGAGAATTCTCGGAGTCCCAGCGTTTCCAAGTAGGGTCAGTCTTGGGTGGCTCCTTCACAGTTCCGTCAATGTAACCAAACATCTGATGGTTGCGGATCACATGTTGGGCAGCACGGGACCATTCCAAATAATTTGTTCCGTCCAAGGGAACGGTGGTAATCTTCAACGAGCCTGATTGGCCATGGGTCCGCTGCGGGTCACCCATCTGTGGCACAACTTCACTCATTTGTGGCGAAGAGTCCGTAGAATCCCCCATGAGAGCAAGAGGGGGGCAGCAAATCAACAAAAAACAGCCAAATGAGGAGCGGAAGGGGCTGTCAGAGCATCCAGTAGCAGCGGCAAGGCAGCGGGACAGAAAACTAGGGCATATCACGTCCGACATAGCCTTCGGCAGCAAAAAAGAGGGCCCAAGAGGCACACGACAGCAGCCCTAGAGCCCAGAAGGAGAGGCGCCAACCCTAGCATCCACAGCAGGAGCCTAGGGCAGCATTAGAAGAGAGAGGAGGATCGGTCGACTCTCAAACGGCCGATGGAAGGGTCGACCGGAGCAGGGGAGGCTAACGGGAGGAGATCCGACGCTGATCGGCGAGAGGAAGTGAACCGGCGTCGATCGGCTGCGAGCGGAAGCGGCGGATTGCGAGCGGGAGCGGCTGCGAGCGGAAGCGGGCGAGTGCGGGAGCGGAGTCGGCTAGGGCGAGGGAAATCGTGCTTTGATACCAAGTTGAGAGGAAAGAAAATCACATTAATTGAATTAACACCCCCTCTACTCATATATATCGAGTAAGGGAAAATAGTACAAAAGACCTAAATACCCTTATGGGAAAAATACAAAATATACGATGGCGGACTTCAGTTCAACAATTTCAACTCGAGGGGTGTTGGATTAGTTATCTACTTTGTATAAGTCTTACTTTTTACTCTTTTGTATCACATACACCTTAAGGGTGTAATTGTAATTGTGGGGGCTTCCCTCTCAATTCTATACAATCTTATGTGTTTTGTTAAAGCAATCTATACAAAAGGCCCGTACAAAGGCCTGCGACTGAGCCCATTACTACACAGGCATTAGTCCCACATCTTGGATGACGATTTTGTCTCTACTGATCTCACATATTTATACATGTAATTATAGTTGTCTGGATGTAATATGTATTTATGAGAATAAATTTTTTCTCCAAATATGTCTCTATACATGGTATCAGAGTCAGGTTCAGATCAACAGACCGTTTTTAAAAAAATAAAAAAAGATCGAGCATATGCTCTCGTCTTGTTTCCTTTTATAGGCTTTTCCGATCGGGTCCCCACCTTTTTTTAATCCTGCATCTACCTAAATCCCGCAGCTTAATCCCTCTTCCGCTTTCTCCCACACACCTCACCTGCTGCAGGCCGCACCTATTTTTCTCCCCACGCGCGACGCACCTCCTTTCTCCTGCGCGCACACGCGCTTGCTTTCTCCCTCGCAAACGCGCGCCTTCCTGTTTTCTCCCGCATGTGATGCACCTCCTTTCTCCCGCGCGCACGCGCGCATGCTTTCTCGCGCGCACGCTTACTTTCTCCCGTGCGCGCTTGCTTTCTCCAGGGTGCGCCTGCTTTCTCCCGCGCGAGCCTGCTTGTATTCTTCTGCACGCGCCGCACCTGTTTCTCCCGCGCACACCCGCGCCTACACCCTGCCGCACACTGCACTTGCACACTCACGCACGCCGCAACAACCTTTTGCCGCAGCACATGGCTACCACATCCAAGGGCGCACCCCCGTGCCGCAACACCCCTCTATCGCGCCCCACGCCGCAGCCCAGCACTTTTCCAATGCGTACTGTGCTCCCTCTGTCACTATCTTCTCTTACCTTAGTGGTCATGGGCACGCCTGCCAATTCTTCCTCTTCCTCCCTTCCGGCTCTTGCTCCGGACCCTGTTCTTGATGTACGGGATGAACTGCGGATTACTGCAATCTCTCCAGTGGCAAAACATTTTGTCGAGTGGGTGCACTCAATGCGCCGTGTTCTACAAACAAAGGGGTTGCTTCATCATCTCTCCATGGCACCGCCTGCTTAGCCCAATGAGCAATGGTTCCCTAATGATAGCCGCGTTCAGTCCTGGATTTTGAATTCGATGGACGCTGAGCCATATCGTATGGCAATGTATCAAGAGACGGCAAAGGCAATGTGAGATGAACTTCATTTCTTGTATTCTGGTAAGGACAGTCTCCAACACTTGTTTGACATTTTCACGGATCTTCAATCTCTTACTCTGAAAGCCGGCGGAGACACCACCATTCTCTTATCCTCCACGGTTCCTTCCCTCTTTGTTGTGTGCTCCATGATGTTGAAGGTGACACCACCCCCTAATGCACCAGGGCCTATCTCTCCGGTCCTTCTCCAACACTCTTCTGAACACCGTCCCACCCTGCCGTCGGCTCGTGGGGGTCGCACCGGCTCTCATGGACAAGGACACGGCGGTGGGAATCGCTTCAAGGGTATCGACACTAGCGTGTGTACCTATTGTGGTCAGTTTGGTCATTTGGAGTCTACTTGCTTTCGTAAGCATTGTGTACCTCTGTGGCCTCCGCAACAACATGCCTCCATTGCAACCGATGCTCCCACCACCGCTCATGCTGACATTGACAGCTTGCGCACCCAACTTCAGCATCTTCAAGGGTTGATCAGTCGCTCTCCTGGTTCTGTGGAATCTCTTTCAAATGAAGGTATCTCTTGTTTTTCCAATAGTC
The DNA here is from genome assembly GCA_033032865.1 of Dactylorhiza incarnata. Classification (NCBI taxonomy): domain Eukaryota; kingdom Viridiplantae; phylum Streptophyta; class Magnoliopsida; order Asparagales; family Orchidaceae; genus Dactylorhiza; species Dactylorhiza incarnata. The sequence goes on along the minus strand of JAWHQI010000266.1, from coordinate 3,069,170 downwards.
CAGCTTGATTAGTGGACTCTGGTTCCACGAATCATATTACTCCACAAAATCCACCTCAATATTTGAACTCCACATACCCTAAGTTTATCATGGTGGCTAATGGGGAGACCACCCCTATTTGGGGTTCTGGGGACGTGCCCCTCACTTCATCTCTCTCTCTACGCTCGGTTCTTCATGTTCCATGCTCTCATTTTAATCTTCTCTCTATTAGTCGTCTAACACAAGATCTTGATAGCTCTGTTACATTTTCATCTTCTTCCTTCGTTGTGCAGGATCAACAGACCCAGAATATCATTGTAGAGGACGACTATCAAATGGGCTCTACACTCTGGATGTTCCCACCACTGCTCTAACCTCTGTTACCTCTGTTGATTGGCATCGGCGTCTTGGGCATACACCTCTCCCGATTCTTCGAAAAGCTCTTCCCGATCTCTCACTCCCTGACTTCACATGCGAATCTTGCATCTATGACTAACAACATCGCTCTACTTTTACGCCTCATTGTACTCGGAGCTCTGCTCCTTTTAATTTAAAGCACTCTGATATTTGGGGACCATATAAAACACCTAGTGTCTCTGGTTATTGTTATTTTCTCGTATTTATTGATGATTATTCTCACATGACCTCGTTGTATTTACTTCACGATCGTTCTAAACTACTTGGTGTATTTTGTGTCTTCATCGTCGAGACGCGTGCTCAGTTTTCTACATCTATCAAAATTCTTCGAACAGATAACGCGTGTCAGTATACTAGTCATGCGTTTCAACATATTTATGCTTAGCATGGTATTCTCCATCAAATTTCTTGTGTCTACACACCCCAACAAAATGAGGTTGCCGAGTGAAAGAACTGTCACCTCCTTGAGGTCACACACTCTCTTATGTTTCAGATGAAGGTGTCAATGGTATACTGGCATTTAGCAATCTCTTTGGCGTGCTATCTCATCAATCACATGTCTTCCACCATTCTAAACTTTGTGACCCCCTTTAGCCTTCTATTCTCTTCCACACCTCCCTTTCACTTGACTCCTCGCATGTTTGGTTGTGCGTGCTATATTCACAGTCTTGGTCCTCCTACAGACAAGTTTGCTCCCCAAGCTACCAAATATATGTTCGTAGGATATTCCCTCACTTAGAAGGATTATGTATGTTATTCGCCCAATGATCGCAAGATTATTACAACTGCAAATGTAACAATCCTCGAAGACCAGTCGTTTCACTCCACACCTACGATACCTCCAGCAACTTCACCACTACCACGCCCTGCCATTCCTGTCCATTCTATCTCATCTCCCCTTCTACCTACACCCACTGAAATCTCTCCACACCCGCCTATTATTCATGTGTACAAACGACGTTCCCCTTATTCGGATACCCAATGACAGTTACCCTCAACAAATGATGTTATGTGGCATGTTGATCTGGTACCATCCTCTACCGCTCATCCTCTATCTAATAATGTCTCATTACATCGCTTATCTCTGGTGCTTCACAAATTTGCGACATCTTTGTCGACTATTTCCACCCCTATTTCTTTGCAAGAAGCTCTTCAACATCCTCGAAGACCAGTCACTTCACTCCACACCTACGATACCTCCAGCAACTTCACCACTACCACGCCCTGTCGTTCCTGTCCATTCTATCTCATCTCCCCTTCTACCTACACCCACTCAAATCTCTCCACACCCGCCTATTATTCATGTGTACAAACGACGTTCCCCTCATTCAGATACCCAATGACAGTTACCCACTACAAATGATGCTCTGTGGCATGTTGATCTGGTACCATTCTCTACCGCTCACCCTCTATCTAATTATGTCTTATTACATCGCTTATCTCTGGTGCTTCACAAATTTGCGATATCTTTGTCGATTATTTCCACCCCTATTTCTTTGCAAGAAGCTCTTCAACATCCTGGGTGGCGGGCTGATATAGATGAAGAAATGACATCCCTCTGGGCTAATCAAACATGTGACCTTGTCCCACTACCACTTGGTCAAACCTGTGTGGGTTGTAAGTGGGTCTTCACCGTCAAGCATGGACCGGATGGGGTTGTGGAACGACTGAAAGCTCGCCTTGTGGCCCGTGGTTTCACACGGCAACATGGCCTCGACTATAAAGAGACATTCTCGCCCGTTGCGAAGCTGAATACTGTCTTTGTTTTAATTTCTCTGGTTGTTCATCGTCACTGGCCGTTGCATCAGTTGGACATCAAAAATGCTTTCTTGAATGGAGACCTTATTGACACTGTTTACATGGAGCAGCCTCCCGGGTTTGAGACCACGGGGGAGAATCTTGTCTGTCACCTCAAGAAGTCTCTCTATGGTCTCAAACAATCTCCTCAAGCGTGGTTTGACAAATTCAGTCATGTCGTTCGTGATATTGGATTTACTCGAAGCTCGGCCGACTACTCTCTTTTTACTCATCACCGCACGACAGGCACAATGATACCTTTGGTGCATGTTGATGATATTCTGGTCATAGGCAATGATCTCAATGGCATACAAATGATCAAGAAACACTTGGAATCTGTTTTTCAGACAAAGTATTTGGGCAATCTCTGATATTTTCTCAGTATCGAGATAGCTCGTCGCCCCAATGGTCTTATTCTATCCCAACAGAAGTATTGTCTTGATCTTCTTTATGATGTTGGCTACTCTGGATGCAAGCCTGCAAAAACACCTACGGATGCCAACCAGAAGCTCTATGTGCATAGCTCCGAATATAACCTACTACTTCCAAATCCATAATACTACCATTGTCTTGTGGACAAGCTAATTTATCTCAAAGTTACACGACCTAACATATCTTTTGTTGTTGGGGTTGTCAGTCGTTTCATGCATGCTCCACGAACTTCACATCTACAAGCCCTTGAGCATAACCTCTGGTATCTGAAGAGTGCTCCTTGTCAAGGGCTTGTGTATAAGCCCTCTTCGTCCTTATCTCCCATTGCCTACTCGAACGCTGACTATGCTGGCTCTCTGAACAACCGTCGATCCACAAGTGGTTACTGCACTTACTTTGGTGGACACCTTGTCACCTGGAGAAGCAAGAAGCAAACAGTAGTTCCACGATCATCTGCAGAAGCAGGGTATCGTTCAATGGCCTCGGTTGTTTCTGAACTTACGTGGTTGGAAAGTCTTCTCAGTGATTTGTGTGTGAAACCCTCCTCTCCAGACACTATCTTTTGTGATAGTCAGACAGCTATCCACATTGCAAATAATCCCGTGTTTAACAAACGCACTAAATACATTCAGGTCGACTGTCATTTTATCTGGGAGAAAGTGCAGATGAAGAAACTAGACTTGAGACATGACTCAGCGGCCGAACAGATTGTTGATATTCTTACCAAAGCCTTATACCATGGCCACTTTATCACCAGTTCTTGTCCAAGTTTGGTTCATATGATTTGTATGCTCGAGCTTGCGGGGGATTGTTAAGGCAATCTATACAAAAGTCTCATACAAAGGCCCCGCGACTGAGCCCATTACTACACAGGCATTAGTCCCACATCTTGGATGACGATTTTGTCTCCACTCATCTCACCTATTTATATATGTAATTATAGTTGTCTTGATGTAATATGTATTTATGTGAATACATTTTTTCTCCAAATCTGTCTTTATCTGCATGTTTGAATGCACAACGCCTATTACCATGCCATAGGCATAATCCTGTATGGTGCAACTAACACATGCTAAATTGAAATTCATGATCAACTTATTATAAATCCAAAATTTGTCTCATAACTTAAATACAATATTACTTTCTCTAAAATTCAGAGCAAATATATTTAAAATAATAGAAAAAAACTTATGTTATACAATAAGACAACCAAAATCAAAATTGAAAACCTTAAGCCTAAGGAGAGGATCATATGTGGAAGATGATGAATGACTTTCCTGGAGGTTTGTTAATTACGATAAAAGGTGTACGGTACTAATATGATTAGCCAACAGATGCATAATTAATAATTGAGCTTCATGGCAAACATTTTATAAATAAAAAAATCGCCATATAACGTTAAAAAAATTGAAATTCGTAGAAAAAGTTAATAGTAAAAACTAGTTTAAAAAACTGATGAAAATGTTGGGACTATCAATATGGAAATTGAAAACCATGGGCCCATGGATGAGGAGCATATGTTGGAAGATGAGTGATTTTGCTAGAGGCTTGTTAATTACTATAAAGATGCTAGCATGATGGGCCATTACTCACTCCTGAGAATTGTAATGGACTGAGCACTCCAAAAGGAGTAAAGTTGTTCGGAAAATAATAAATGAATTGGTCTCTTTTACGCTAATAAGATGACTTGATTAGATCATTTGCATCAAACCATAAAAAACAGTTTCAGGAAACAAAAGTTATTTATGTACTTACTGGAACTTTAACATACTCGGTACGTTTCCATCCAAGAGAATTATATACTAACATCACCTGTAGAAACAAATGTCATTCATTTTGTAGATTTAAGTTTTTTTTAAGTTCTAGGGAAAAATGACAAAAGGGGGAGACTAAATCAGGAATGAAACAAACACTTACTAAACTATTCCCTCCTGAAATTTCTTCTGTAGCTGGGCAGTACGTTATATTAAGTAAATTGCACTGATACAATGACAAGAAATTAGGGCTCATTTAGTAACATGCTTTGCAAAATGATGTGGTTTGCAATATTCCACCAATACAATGGATGAAGAAGAATGTTAATATGAATTGACTGACATGTAAAGCAAAACAATAGTGAGGCAAATGATGTCTATGATTCTATTTTTAGTTCGATCAATCGAATTCATCATGAAACAAATCAATAAACCAGAACCAAAGGTAGATCTACCCAAAAAGTGACATTGGTGATCATTGTTAAAATGACATCTAACTAAACAAAATTTTAGATTTTATAATTCCACATTTTAAAAGAAATATGTTTTGTAAACAGCAAGAATGTCCAACTTCATCAAATCAAGTGAGCCTTAGAGAATATGAAGGCATATAAAGTGAACTTAGGGTCGCAATCCTAAGGTTTTTTAAGCATCATGAACAGGAAAATCCTCTTTGTCATGCATTTACTGTCAATAAATATTCGAAGTATTTGATATTTGATTGTTCAAATGTCAGGTCAAGTTGATGTAGAAATATAAGGTAAAATAGCATACTTATGTTGTAACAATTACTAAACCAAAGGATACTAAAAATATGGTTGGGCGTTAATAAAAAAAGTTGTCTTATTCATGATCACAGAATAATGACATATAAGAACTACAATAAAGCCTCATTTCAAAATGGAATTAAACCTATTAGATTGCTGAGAAGAAAAGATTGCATGATAAGAACCAAATAATATCTTCAAATATAACAAATATATATAATTATCCATATCTATATATATATAAAGAAAGAAAGAGATACACAGCTCTAGTGCATCGGGCAAAGGGTATCCCCACACACAAAGTGCCCTCCAGCTTATTCGCAATTTCATCAGTGTTATTAAATTAGGATACAAAGCTCCAAGAAAATGAAGTTGACGAAATCGAGCACGAGTTGAAAGGTATTTTGTGTACAGATGTACCATATGCTCAATGTTCTAGTATATGTATCATTAATTCTCCATTTGTATAATAATATTTATTTTTATTTACGTATCATTTATTTATTTAATGCATTTACATAAATAAATACAAATATAGTAATAGATAACATTTCTCCTTCTGTTTAACAATATTTTAATGTTTTGCTTATTTCTTCAATGCATTTAATATAAATATTAACTCTACCTAATGGCAGACTACTATTTTTTGTCAATAGTCCAGTTATTTGCTCATTCTCTCATGATTAGTGCAGATTTCTTTTATAAAAAAACAGCAGCCCTGATCTTTTCTTCCCCTATCTCCCTACAGTCAACGCCTCTTGTGTCTCTGACCCTCCTTCCCAACACTTGCGTCACCTTGACTGCGGAGCCTCCATTCCCAACACCTGCTCTGTCTAGGGTAGGCCCTGAAAAAAAATCCTTTCCTGGTTCATCTTCTTCTCCCAACTCAAACTCAACCAAGAGTTCTTGTTCTCTCTTTACTCCCCAAAAATGGTAGCCCAGTTCCAACCAAGCCGCCACCAGTATAGCAAACCTGAACTCCCCTCTCATATAGAGCAACAAGCTTTCCCATAGACCCTCAATATAGTTCCATAATAAACTAACTGTTTATCAAGCATCAAGCACGTAAAAAAAAGGATGATTGGATTATATATAGAAGGTGACTATTACGGGCCTACTCAGAGGTAGCCAGGGGAGTTGCCAGAGGTGGAAATGGCGGTGGCGGAGATACTACGGAGCCTTGACCGTGGCTGCCTAAGCGGGGCGTGCTCAAGAGAGAGCTTCCAAGATCTCTTTTAGGGTTCGGGAAAATAGACATTCTTCATTCATAGCTTGATACAAGACTCTAAGGGTCAATATATAGGACCCCCAATGGCATGACCGTAATTATAACGAAATACACAAAATACTAAAAGACCTATAATACTCTAACTACGACTCGACTCGGACTCGACTCATTATATTAATAACTCATTATATTAATAACTCATTATTTTGATAACTCATTATATTGATAACTCATTATACTAATAATAATAAATCCATAACATCACCTCCGTCCTTGAAATCGAGTTTTGCCCTTAAGCAGTGGCAAGACTGTCGGAGGAACGACGGGCGGCAGCAGGGACGGGTCAGTTAGGTTAGCGGAGCGGGGGCCGGCGTGGCAAGGGCCGGCGGTAGAAGTCGCGATGTGGTCGAAGGTTCTGCGGGTGGCGGCGGAAGCGATGACTACGCCTTAGCGGCCCGAAGATGTTTGTTATAGAGTTTCTCAAACGGCATTAGAAGCTCAATGATGTGCGCGCCAAAGAGCTTGGAAGCTAATGATGTCTTCCATATTGGAAATAAAAATGAGCTTGGGGATAGAAATGAGTAAGTAGCCGACTGATAGAAGGTGAGCACAGGGCTCGAGGAGAAGGGACGGCGGGGAAACGGGCTATGCGGGGCTCGAATCGCAAAATGGGTGGCTCGAGACAGTAGGATGTGCGATCGGAGAGAAACAACAGGCGATGCGATGTCGAGGCTCCGGGATTCTCTCGACGTGTGCAGTAGTGTCGACGAAAAGGACCCAGTCGGTCGAGCCTCTTCCGCCGGGTGACGATGTCGGCGGGTATGGAAGGTTTATGGATGGCTTAGAATGTTGGATTGCATGAAGACGGCTCTGGTCGCAGGGCTTCGTCAATAATGTCGCAAGAGGGCAGCAGACGTCGTCTGCTCTGCTAACGTGGGAGTCTCGGCGTGATGAAAAAAAAAGCAACGACGACGTTGAAGGGTCGCTGGTTTGAACAGATCGAATGGAGGAGACAACTGTTGAGACTTGGCGAGGAAGATTGCGGAGCACGGAGGAGTCTTCGATGGAGGAATGGCGTCGGCAGAAGAGGACCGAGAACTCTGATACCAATTTGTTACGGGCCTACTCGTAGGTTGCCAGAGGAGTGGCCGGAGGTGGAGATGGCGGTGGCGGAGATACTACGGAGCGTTGACCGCGGCTGCATAAGTGGGGCGTGCTCAAGAGAGAGAGCTTCCAATGTCTCTCTTAGGGTTTGGGAAAATACACTTTCATCATTCATAGCTTGATACAAGACTCCAAGGGTCAATATATAGGACCCCCAATGGCATGACCGTAATTATAACGAAATACATAAAAAATACTAAGAGACCTATAATACTCTAACAACGACTCGACTTGGACTAGACTCATTATATCAATAGCTCATTATACTAATAATAATTGATCCATAACACTGACCGTAAAATTTAGCTTTACTATGTATTTCACTAATAAAACAAAATCTTAGTATGACCAACAATACATGTATTTAATTTCAAGCCATTTTGAAAGACAAACACTTAGAAAATTGGAGTTATCTTCTGAAGCAAAAAAAATCATTCAAATGTTGTACAAGTCTTTGAAATCATGTATGCCACTACTTCTACTGATGTTAAAAAGACTGAATGTCTTTTAACTCGCATACAAGATTATAACATCAAAATCTAAATGGAAGGAGTTGATGGCTACTGATAACATTTATCTTCATCAAGGAACTTACATAAACAAATATGAAAGTGGCTATGTACTAAGAATAATACAACAATATTTATTTAAGGATTTTCTTTGGCCAAATCTTTAGAGGGGGAAAAGGCATTAAAATAGGTCACTGATCAGTGATTACTTAAAAAGGTTTGAATTTGAGAATCAGGATAGCATTTGAACTCTAGATGGAGGTTTGGTTATATGGATAGCAACATTGAATTATGTGTATAGCCTAATCTGATCTTCTGATGATTTCATCATATCCTCAAGATAATTTTCAAGAAAAAACCAAAAGAGCAAGCTAAAGCAACAATAGAATGCAAAGCTGTTAAATTGAACAGAAATTTGGAGATCTTGAGCAAAATAAGCATCATGATGACACACTCTTCCTGGATAAGAAAAATATGATAAGTCCCCAAATTATCCTCAGCAGATAAAAGAAAGGGAATGCTGAAAATATTCACTGAAAAGAATTTACAAGTAACATACCTGACTTAATGTTTTTGATGGCGAACTGGAGGCACATTTCCCACTAGGATTAGTAAGACAAGGAATAGCATGGTTGATAAACTTCTCAGCCTAGAAAATAAAATTACATCATGGTAAAAATCATCCACGAAATATAAAAAAATTACGAAAGCAGTCCTCAAATTATTTAGAGTGTTAAATAACAATGCAGCCTAATAAATATTAGTTGGACCATTTCGGTTACCAACCTTTAAGAAGACACTAAGCAGAATGGGAGATGCAAACCTGAGAAGCTCCATAAGCAAGGCGTTTTGTATAATCATTCATTGTATGCAGTAGTGAAGTACCACTGATAGCATCATGATGCTGAGCAATACCCAAAGCCTCTCCTAAAGGATATGTTAATGCAGAAAGCTCCCTTCCCACCAAAAATTCAATTTGCCGTGCAGCCTATTTGAGATTTTAGATGTTTCAATGAGTTCTGCTATATTTGGTACTGAAGAAAAAGCAGCAATCGTATATGAACAACTAAGGAACTTACCAGGTAATAAGCGCTTAGCACACGAACGAAACGCTTGAATGTTGGTCGGCTAGTATAATAGCCAGTAAAATAAGTATAGGGATCTTTTGCATATCTACAATTAGCATGGAGGGTGTGTAAGTGAGAATAATAACTAAATGATTAAGGGGAAAAAAAGCTTACGGTAAATAGTCGTCTGTTTTCAGTGGCCATGCTTCATTTGAAGCATATTTTGCATCGGTATAAATTGATGGAGTGGAATATAATGCATGAATACGGCCATCCTGCCATGACAGTAGAAGTGAAGTGACCATTAACAGCTAGAGGCTTGCATTTGCATTAGTGTATAGAAACTATCACAAAATTAGTAAATATCAAAAACAAAGTTTGTGACGGAACTACTTTTAAGCATGAGTGTTATTAAACTTTCTTTCAATTAGAACAATTTTAAGTGTCATCTATCCAGATACAAAAATAGATGAATAAAGCCGGTGTAAATCCCAAATCAAAATTTTAATTTCACGTACTTGTCATTAACTCAACTTTCTTTAGTACACAACATTTCAAACAAGATCGACAACTTAACCATCATTCAAAAATTCAAATAAGCGCTTCGCATGCATTTGTGAGGTTAATCGTAACAATGTTCCAATGCTTCGACAACGTGAATTCAACCCGAAAAACTTATGTAAGAGATAACGACAATAATAAATAACTAGGTTGCTCGGGCAAGATCAACAATGTCCAGATTATCACGTATAAACCCAAACAAGAAGAGAGGGGATGTAGGTGAGAATCGACCTCCAAGTATTGCATTGTAGGAAGAAAATGATCAGATGTGGGTGCGGTCATGATAAGAGAGAACTAAGTTAGTAATGTTATAATTTTATCTCCATTATTATTTCATGGACTGAATGGGAGCCTTGGCGCACCGGTTGAGGTGTTGTTGTGTGACCATGAGGTCACAGGTTCGAGCCCTGGAAGAAGTCTCTTGCAAAAATGCAGGGTTAGGTTTTTCTACATTTCACCCTTGTGGTGGGCCCCTTCCCCGAACCCTCGTTGCGCGGGGATGCTTTGTGCACCGGGCAGCCCCATTTTTATTATTTCAAGAACGAGAAAAGCTCAAAATCATTTGGGATTAGGAGAATAGTTGAATTGAACTATTGGTTTGGTTAAGACAATTTTTTGTGATTTTGTTTAGGGTCACCGATAACCGACCGGGCAATCGCCGATCACCGACAGAGCGATCGCTGATTGCCTTCCGGCTCTCGTAGTTCGTTGATCGGGCTTACATTGTTCGCCGACCACTCTCTTGTCATTAGCTGATTGCCAACCGGGCTTTGCAATTACGGATTGCCAACCGCGCTTTGCAATTGTTGATTGCCAACCGGGCTTCGCTAATCGTCGACCGGGCCATCACCGATCGCCGACTGAGCCACCGCCGATCGCTAACTGGTGATATGCTTGTGGTTGCTTCATGATTTTACGAGTCAAATTGCAATCCGACGTATGACGATTTCCAGTCGACGTTCACGCATGCAGTTATTATACGTGGTTTTGCTAAGCGTCAGTTTTATTAATTACCTTTAATTTTATACCCGTAGAGTGCATTTATACTATTTTCATTAATGTTTTTAAATTTTGAATACTTTAGTTTCTTTATATGATGATTTTTCTTAATATAACCAATGCTACTTTATTATGAGATTAATGCCTTGGCTTTTACGTGACTCATTATATAGGAAACGATTCCATGAGAACTTTACTCCCCCTTTTTACTACTTGCGCTTTCGCAGCTTTCATGCTCTCGAAATCATGCAATTTTCTCTATTTTCTGCATTTGTTACATCAAGTGAGAATCCGGGTACTCTGTGTTTTTTTCGTTGCCGCACATCGAAGTTTTCAGGATCTAGTCGGGTGTTGTATCTTGGATAAGTGAGCATCGCCTAAAAGCCCTGTCAGAGGGTGGTGCAAGTTTTTTAGGGTAGTTATCACACATCTTACAAAGTGAAAGTGCACAGTTAACCTCACTAGAATTCTCTAAAGGGGGGGGTGAATAGAGATTTAAAATATTTTGTGCAAAGCTAATAAATATATATGTGTATGATCACAGATTAGAGCTTCCCACACACACCAACAAGAATTAAATAAATAAAGAAAGTAAATGCAAGAAAAGAAATCACAGCACAACACAAGAAAATATAGTGGTTCCCCAAACTTTGGGTAGTCCACTCTTCTACCCCCTTGGTAGGAATTCACTATCTTGCACTGAGTCTTTTGATAAGGAGACTCTTAGAACCACCCTGAGTCTTTTGATAGGAGACTCTTAGAACCAACTGAGTCTTTTGAAAATGAGACTCTTAGAACCAGTACAACTGAATTTTTTGAAGAGTGGTTCTAAAAACTCTTTTACAGTATGTGAGTATGAAAATGAGAAAAGGAAAAAGAAGTATTTAAGACAAAAATAAATCTTCTTCCTAGCAAGAAGATTGGAAGCACAAGAAGTAGTGAATTAAATCTCCCTTCTATAGTGAGAGAGAAGGAGATTGTAATCTTTTCAGAATTTTGCAGCAGTATGGCTTCAGAAGCAGAAGAAGAATGCTTGATGGTTGCTGCAGAACAATTTCTCTATTCTCTCCCTTTTTCACTTTTTGGGAGCTTTTCCTCTTTTTCAATGTGTATATGGTGGATCACTTGTTCTTTCTCTGCCGACCTCCTTAGTTATTTATAGCTCTGTTCATTAAAATAACACTATAGGAGAGTAATCAATTAGCAGGTAGAGTATTAGAAAGAAAGAGAAATTTCCATAACAGTTATATCCATAGAAGGAAAGTATTCAATCTGATTTCAAATAATGTCCATAAAGGATTTAATCAATTTAGCCAAGAATCTATTAGAGGAAAGAATGATTCAGAACGGCTATAAAGAATAAATTGATTCCATATAAATCAGATCTATAAAAGAGGGAAAGAGATCTGGCGATTTTTGAATTAATCATATAAATCGACGTGCGTCGATTACTATTCGACGTAGGCGTCGAATTCATCCTGGTAGAGCGTTGAGAGGAGAATAAGGAAGGTGCGTCGACTAGGGTGCGTCGACTTCTCAAGATACATCGACTAGAAGTCAGAGCTACGTCGACATAGGATACGTCGAATTCTGTTTGGAGCTACTTCGACTCATTCTGAAAGAAACGTCGATACAACTTCGACGTTGCGTCGAATACTATTCGACGCATATTGACTTAACCTTGATTTTCCTTTCTTAGAATTCATATTTAACTCTTTTTCAGGGGTTAAGAGATATTATTTTCCCAACAATCTCCCCCTATTTGTCTTAACCCTATTTAGAGAGATTGTATTTAGCATATAATTAACATAACAAAGCATTTGTACAGATAATGAAGATTTCACACAATCAGAAGCAAACTTCATGTTCAGACCAATCATAAAGTATATGAAGCATTGTTTACAAGTATTATTCAGGAGGGGTAGGAGGAGTCTTTCTTTTTCTCTTGAATAATATTGTGGATTGCTCTTTCCCAATAGCAGATGACTCCCTCAGCTCCCCCTGGGTCTCAGCCATTTGCTCCCCCTGAGTCTCAGCTCCCCCTGCCCCTGACTCCTGAGCCCCTTCTTCAGCCATCACAGCATCTGGCTCTTTCTCTTTTCTAGCATCAGCTTCATTTCCTTTTTCAGTTCCCGCAGCTGGTTCATTTTCTTCTTGATTTATAGCAGTATTCAGCTCTTTCTCACCTTCTTCCTTTTCAGCCTCATTTTCTGCTCTGCTTCCCTCCCCTTGTAGTAGTGCCACTTGATTTGCAGCATCTCTTGCTATGTTGAGTACCTCTATTGTTTGTTCATCATTGTGTAGCTCAGGTACTATCTCATTTCCAATTGTCTTGAGCAGTGCAAGACTGTCAGATTTTGAAGAAGGAGAGGATTTGTGTGAGGGAGATTTAAGATTGGAGGGCTGCTCTTCATCTAGCTTCTCCCCCTTCTTGACCTTCTTGGCCAAGGAGGTTAAGAAAGACTTGGTAACTCTTGAGGAAGAGAGAGAGTTCTTCAGACTTTGCACAGAGGCACTGACCCCATCTATTTGGGTGTGCATGTGTAGGAGTGAGGAATGAATCTGGGAGCAGTGCTCATCCAGCATTGCTTGGAATGTTTGAGCTGCTGATGCAATGCACTGAGTGAGGAGAGCTTCAGTGGATGCAGATGGTTCATGTTGTGGTTGGGGATGAGGAGAGAGTGGTGAAGGTGGTGATGAGGCTGGAGAGAAGTTAGTTGATACATGAGGTATGGGTGATAAAGGAGGTGGAGAGGATGAGAAAGTAAGAGGAGGAGGTGGAGAAACTGCTGTTTGAGGAGCAGGTGTTTGAGAAGAGGTAGGTAGAGTAGGAGTTGTGATGGTGGTAGAGACTATTTGAGTGGATGATGGTGGTAGAGAAGAATTGTCTCTTTGAGGAGAAGGAGGAGGAGATGGATGAGCAGGAGAGTTAGGAGGACAGGGAGTCCTTTCAGGAATGGAACCAGGCTTGGGGATTTGCCTAGTCCATTTGGAGAAGAGGGCAATGGACATCCTCTTTCCAGGAGGGATAGGAATTCTTTTTGACCTACAGAGGTCAGGGAAGGAGTGGAAGAGTACTTGACTCATAATCCTCATGTAGGCATTCTCTTTGTGAGAATATCTAGAGCCTATCATCTTGAGCAGACAGCTGACCCAGTCTATTTTCTTCTTCAATACAAGAGCCCCCATGATGTTCAGTTGTTGTTTGGGCACTGCATCATGGGCAGATATCTTACATAGTAGTATCTTTCCTACTATATCTGCTAGTAGTCTATACTCCTCAGAAAAGTCTATTTTCTTTAGATTGGTTGGTTTATCCCTTGAAAACTTCATGATGGTTAGCAGATGCTTGATTTCATCAGGTGTGAGGTCTATAGATTCATCACCTAATAAAGGAATAATTAAGACTTGTTTAGTCATTCTTTTAGAAGCTCATTTTCTTTCCTTATTTCATTTGAACAAAGAGGATATTAGGATATACGTGATGTAAGATCAAAGGTGGCCCTAATATGTTCTGTTGAGATTAAGACTGGTGTTTCATATAGTGTTCCCTGGATTTCTCCTTGTTCAGATATCTGAACATGAGTTATTAGCTCTGTGAGCTCTGATTCCAGGAGCTTGCACCTAGTGGAGATGAGCTTGTCCAGTCCTGCTGCAGTAAAAAGAGCAATGATGCTCTTGTAGTTTTCTGCGGCTGCTTGGAAAGACTCAAGGTCAATGTCGAAGCCTGAGTTGATTTTGGGAGCCATTTTAGGTCAATGAAAGAGAGAGGAAAAATCGGCTGGTCTGAGGAGCAAGAAGGATGAAAGATGCAGAGTCGTGAAGGCTTCTAACTGAAGAGACTATTTAAGTCAGGTTAAGCGTCGAAACTGGACTTAATTCGAGGCTTATTCGGTATTTCAGTGGATGTGACTGAAAGTATTGCCGCTCGTTTTTATGAAGTCGACGTTACATCGATAGGGGATCGACGTTACTTTGACTGAAGGAGATCAGTGCCAGCGGCGAGGTCTTCTCGACGGTGCGTCGATTATAAGTCGATGTGACTTTTAATTTTCCTGAAAAGTTCTAGGTGTTTTATTTCTTTTCATCTCTTCCTAGCCCTAAAGATTTCTAAGTCAGTCTTGGACAACTTTCTACAGATAGGTTGATTGACTGTGCCAACATTGTTTGGCAAGGTGTCCAGGTTTATTACATATATAGCATTTGATTATCTTAGTATTGTGAGAATTTGAGTTTAGAGAGGGATGAAAGTGTTGATTAGAATAGAAGGTTTGATTAAGATGGGAATTTTGGTTAGGATAAACATTTTGGTTAGGATAGAGGTGTTAATTTGGATAAAAATCATGATTGGGATGAATGGGTCCTGAATATGGGTTAGGATGAAAGGCTTTTGGAGGAAAGGTATTTAAGTTGCTCTGAACTTTTGTGCGTCGATATCTATTCGACGCATGTTGATAGTCGCGTCGATTTGTATTCGGCGCTTTCTCCAGATGGCGTCGATCTGATTTCAACGCATAGAGAAAGTTGCGTCGATTGGAAGTCGACGAGCTTTTGTTCAAGCGTCTAGAAGAGGTCGAGGCATCTGAGATGTTGCGTTGAGTATAAGTCGAAGCATTATCATTTATGCGTCGATATGAAGTCGACGCAATTGTATCTTCAATTTTCATTTTACCTTTTTCTGTTTTTACTCCTTTATGTGTTGTTTTTCTTGGATTAGTTGTTTCTTCAGATGAAGTTTGTGAGTCATCAGCTGAATAATATGATGTCTCATCAAATTCATTTATTTCTTTGAAGGAGTTTTCTTCCTTATCTTGTGGGTCTTTTTCTTGGTTTGTCCATTTGACAGATTTAGTGAATTTTACAGGGCTCATCCAAGCAGGTTTGTTGGATGGAATTAGGCTGATTAATGGATCAGCCCCTAGCCCAAGATTCTTGTGTCTTATTTTTTGTTTTTCTGTGATTTCTTTAAGAGTTTGGCTTCTCATTTTTATTGATTCTTCAAAGGTCTTTGTCTGGGATACCTTATCCTTAAGGAACTGATTTTCTATTTTAGCCTTTTCTACCTCCTTTTCTATGATGTTAGCCCTTAATTCATAATCTTTAGAGCATTTAACTTCTCTATTTCTCTGGTTTTTAGCTACATTGATTTGTTCTTTTAGATCTTTAATTTCTTGTGTTGCTTTTAGTTGATCTAGACACATTCCCAAAAAATCATTTCTGAAGTTATCACTTTGAAAATCTATTTTATCAAACATGCTTACCTCATCCTTATCCTCAGATTCCTCTATGAGAATAAGGCTATCTTCTTTTTCATCTTCAGAAGATATGCTTTCTTCTGATCCTGTCTCACTCCATGATTTAGCACTATCATTATTCTTTGATCCTTCAAGGGTCATCAAGCATAGATCTTCTTGCTTAGATTCTTCATTGTCACTCTTGGAAGAGGAACTGTCCTCAGAGTCTGTTTCACTCCAGGCTTCTGCAATAAAGCCTCTTTCTTTCTTCTTCTCCTTTTTCTTGGGATCTTTCTTTTTCAAAACTTTCTGTCTCAGCATTCTCTGGACATTCTGGGGCAATATGTCCAGATTTCCTGCAGGAATAACAAATAATTTTTTTAGTAGGAGTTTTGTCATACCTTGGTTTTGACTCTCTCCTTCTTGATCCATCTGTCCTGACCCATTTCTTGAATTTTTTGGCCAGGAAACTGAATAGTTCTTCTTCAGTGATAGAGTCTCTTTCCTCTGTTGCTTTTAATGCAATGTTCCTGTCTTTTGAGGAGGTTGGGATGTTTTCTCTTCTCTTCTTCTCTTCTCTGATTTTCAGCAGTTGCTCATAGGATCTGAGTTTTCCTAAGAGAGCATCTGTTGAAATTTTCCTTTGACCTCTTGTGTCTCTTATTGCCCATATCCTTGACTCCCGTGAGCTTGGGAGACTCATCAGCAATTTATCATTAAACTCTGTAAGAGAGATTTCTCTATCCAAGTCCCTTAGTTGATTGATGATCAAACTAAATCTGTCATACATCTCAGAGATGCTTTCTTCATTCTTCTTTTGGAAGTTCTCATATTGAGAGATCAATAGGGCCTTCTTATCTTTTCTTTCATCAGCACTTCCTTCTACCATTTTTATGAGAGCCTCCCAAATTTCTTTGGCTGATTCACAATCAACCACCCTTTGAAAGATTTCATCAGAAAGGGTTGAGACCAGAATATTTACAGCCTTTGCATCACATGTTCCTGCCTTTTTCTCTTCAACTGTCCACTCAGCCTTTGGGACAAGTGTTTGAGTCATTTCACCACTTGAGTCTTTTCTATAAGGCTTGGGAGGACCTGTCAAGATAACATTAAATAAGTCTCCATCAATGGAATTCATATAAATCCTAATTCTTGTCTTCCAAACTGCAAACTTTTCAAGATTGCACATTGGTGGTCTGGTAGAAGCATAATCTTTGATTTGTGCCATGTGAAAAATAATTGTTAGAGAAATATATATAAGAGGTAGGATCTTTTTGATCAGGAAGTTAACCTTTTTAGATCAACCTAGCTCTGATACTAATTGAAAGTGCACAGTTAACCTCACTAGAATTCTCTAGGGGGGGTGAATAGAGATTTAAAATATTTTGTGCAAAGTTAATATATATATATATGTATGATCACAGATTAGAGCTTCCCACACACACCAACAAGAATTAAACAAATAAAGAAAGTAAATGCAAGAAAAGAAATCACAGCACAACACAAGAAAATATAGTGGTTCCCCAAACTTTGGGTAGTCCACTCTTCTACCCCCTTGGTAGGAATTCACTATCTTGCACTGAGTCTTTTGATAAGGAGACTCTTAGAACCACCCTGAGTCTTTTGATAAGGAGACTCTTAGAACCAACTGAGTCTTTTGAAAATGAGACTCTTAGAACCAGTACAACTGAATTTTTTGATGAGTGATTCTAAAAACTCTTTTACAGTATGTGAGTATGAAAATGAGAAAAGGAAAAAAGAAGTATTTAAGACAAAAATGAATCTTCTTCCTAGCAAGAAGATTGGAAGCACAAGAAGTAGTGAATTAAATCTCCCTTCTATAGTGAGAGAGAAGGAGATTGTAATCTTTTCAGAATTTTGCAGCAGTATGGCTTCAGAAGCAGAAGAAGAATGCTTGATGGTTGCTGCAGAACAATTTCTCTATTCTCTCCCTTTTTCACTTTTTGGGAGCTTTTCCTCTTTTTCAATGTGTATATGGTGGATCACTTGTTCTTTCTCTGCCGACCTCCTTAGTTATTTATAGCTCTGTTCATTAAAATAACACTATAGGAGAGTAATCAATTAGCAGGTAGAGTATTAGAAAGAAAGAGAAATTTCCATAACAGTTATATCCATAGAAGGAAAGTATTCAATCTGATTTCAAATAATGTCCATAAAGGATTTAATCAATTTAGCCAAGAATCTATTAGAGGAAAGAATGATTCAGAACGGCTATAAAGAATAAATTGATTCCATATAAATCAGATCTATAAAAGAGGGAAAGAGATCTGGCGATTTTTGAATTAATCATATAAATCGACGTGCGTCGATTACTATTCGACGTAGGGTTCGAATTCATCCTGGTAGAGCGTTGAGAGGAGAATAAGGAAGGTGCGTCGACTAGGGTGCGTCGACTTCTCAAGATACGTCGACTAGAAGTCAGAGCTACGTCGACATAGGATACGTCGAATTCTGCTTGGAGCTACTTCGACTCATTCTGAAAGAAACGTCGATACAACTTCGACGTTGCGTCGAATACTATTCGACGCATATTGACTTAACCTTGATTTTCCTTTCTTAGAATTCATATTTAACTCTTTTTCAGGGGTTAAGAGAAATCATTTTCCCAACAACAAGACTTAATTTCTTAATCTCTTATTGCTGCATTTTTGTTAATTATTCATTGGGATCATTCATCAAATAACCACTCATTATTCACCTCAATCGAATGGTGTAACAATACGTAAAAATTAGACTTTGATGAATATGGTTAATGTCATACTAGCTGAATCCGATGCCCCAAAAAATCTTTGGGGATAAAAATTACTCACCTCTTGTTTCATCCTTAATAGGATTCACACAAAACATAGTGATAAAACGTCATTTGAATTATTCAAATTAAGGAAGCATAACCTCCATATTCATTGTGTGGAGGTGTTTAGTTTAGATAGTTATTCCTATGCATAAGAGAAAAAAAGATAAGACCTAAAACCAGAGATTATATCTTTAATGGATATGTATCCGATAGTAACGCTAATAGATTTCACATTCCTAATTTTCAGGTTTTTGGGATCTCTAATAACAATATTCTAAACGCTAGAGATGTAGTTTATTTGGAAGATAACTTCTCGTATAAATTAAATAACTCGTTTCAACCTTCTAGTAGTCTCTATCCCATATTTTTCTTATGTAGAACCAATAGAAATTGATGAACCTAAAATGAGCAAAAGAGTTTGGAGATGACTACGTCATATATTTACTTAAGAAGATCCTAACACATACGAGGAAGCAATAACCTCATTCGATTCTCTATTTTGGAAAGAAGCTATTAATATAGAAATTAATTCAATATTTGAGAACAAAACTTGAATTTTAATTGATTTATCTTCCGGTGGCAAAGTCATAAGTTGTAGATGGATCTTTAAGAATAAGCTTAAGTTGAATGGTTCTATTGAGAAGTATAAGACTCATCTTGTTGCCAAAGGTTATGCTCAGAAACAAGGGATAGACTATTTGAACGTCTATGTCATGTAGCTGAGATCACATCTCCTCGTATGTTAGTAGCTTTAGTTTTGACCCATAAGATGATCATTCATCAAATAGATGTCAAACCCACTTTCTTGCATAGAGACATAGGTGACTAAACTTGTTAAGAGACAAGAACATAAGGTTTGCAAACTTGTTAAGTCTCTTTATGGAATAAAACAAGCCCCAAAGCAATAAACAGCAACAACACTCAAGCATTTATCCCACTATAGTGGGGTCGGCTATATGGATCCTTTGTCGCCATTGTGCCATATCTTTAGTCATAATCTCACTAAAGCCTAAGTACATCATGTCTTTCCTTATAGCTTCATTCCAAGTCTTTATTGGTCTACCCCTCCTCCGTTTAACATGCCCAGTGATTAAACTCTCACAACGCCTAATAGGTGCCTCTAATGGTCTCATTTGTACGTGTCTGAACCATCTTAGTCGAACTTCTCGCATCTTCTGTATAATTGGTGTCACTCTTATCTTATCTCTGATACATTCATTCATAATTTTATCCAATCTCGTGTGTCCACACATCCACCAAAGCATTCACATCTCCGCAACTCCCATTTTTTGCTCATGTACACAATTCACTGCTTAACACTCAGAACCGTAGAGCATCGATGGTCTAATTGCAGTACGGAAAAACTTGCCTTTAAGTTTTAATGGTACTTTATGATCACATAAGATCCCTGACGCCTCTCCACTTCAACCAACCTGTTTGGATTCTATGTGTCACATCTTTATCTACACCTCCATCGTTTTGAATTATCGATCCCAGATATTTAAAGCACTCACTGCGTGAAATATCTTGATCACCAAACTTAATAACGGAGTCATATGTCCTTCCTGCACTGCTAAATTTAAGCTCCATATACTCCATCTTTGCACTGCTCAACCTAAAACCCTTCTTTTCTAAAGTGTCTCGCCAAGATTCAAGTTTCGCGTTTACACCATCGCGCGTCTCATCGACCAAAACAATATCATCTGTAAACAATAAACACCAAGGTATTGCTTGTTGCCTTGTTGGATATGTCTGGTGAGATCATCTAAGATAAGGGCAAAGAGATAGGGGCTTAAAGCTGACCCTTGATGTAAGCCAATAGGGATAGAGAATTCTTGTGTTAGTCCTCCAAATGTCCTCACTATCACCACTGAATTTGTGTACATATCTATGATTATGTCATTGTATGATACATTTACACTTTTCTTTTCTAAGATGAATAAGACCTCTCTTGGAACCCTATCATAAGCCTTCTCAAGGTCGATAAACAGCATATGCAAATCTTGTTTTTTTTTCGGGTAGTTGTGATGAGTCCCATTTATATATATATATATATATTTATGGACTCATCTGGGCCGATTATCTAGTCTTTGCACCACACTTTATGCACGTTTTCATTCATATTCACTATTCTCTGCTAGGTGTACTATTAGGCCCGTTTCGGTGTGGAATTGCGCTCCTTGTTATTGGGGGTAAGCACATGGTGCTCCCCTTCCATTTCTATATGTTTATCTGGTGCTGGAGGTGTATTCCCAGCTTGTTTATCTTGTGTGCAGGTGGCCGGATTGACTTGTATCCAGTTTTCTCCCAGATTTCATAACTGTGTGAAACGCATGGTCGTGCGTTTTCCTTGACACACGGTCTGCTGCGGTCGTGCAATCTCATCTGGGCAGAAAACTGGCGATCCGAGTTTACTCGTGCGTTTTGACGCACGGTCGGAATCGTCCGTGCGTGAGTAAAACGCACTGTCTCCTGTTTCTTCTGTTTTAAGACGTATCTGAATTTGTCCGTGCGTTTTGACGCGCGGACGGATTTGCCCGTGCGTGAGTAAATCGCACGGGCGGCGTAGCTTCGTCTCCACGCCAATTTTATCATTAATTAACGCACGGTCTGCGCACGGTAGTGCGTTCGACCGGCGTGACCATTTTTCTGCCTGTTTAGTATTTAAACAGGAAATGTTGCTGCCATTGGTGTGACGGGAGAGAGCTCGATCCCCCTCGCGGGAAAGACTGGGAATCCCGCCATTTTCACCCTTTCCACTGGATGAGGCAAGAGGAGACCATCTCCGACGATCTCCTTCATCATCCTTCCATCCGAGAGCGTTTGCAAGCTTCCGCCGCCGCTAGCTCAAGCATTCCTCGGCGAGGAGACCATAGAAGCGCTGAAGATCGTTGGAGCGGTGACAGCCTCCTTCGAGTTAGCACGCCATCTGAGGGCCGAGCCCGGAGAGAGCCTGACAACCTCTTATTCCGGCCGTGAACCCAAGACGCGGTGACATCTTCTTTGTGGTCCTCTCTAACCCTTAATGCTTGTACTTGTTTATGTGTTGTATGAATGCTTGTTAAGATTAATCTTAAGGATTATTGCTTGTGTTCATATCCAATGTTGATGCGGTGGCAAGAATAGCCCTTGTTTGTTGTTGTGATAGCCTAGGTTGCTTGTGTGTGAAGCCACTTAGCGATTGCTAGTGGTGATGTTTGTGAAGAGGTGAGTACGACCCTCACGAACCCCGCACTGTGCCCACTCCACCCGCTTACCGAAGCGCGGCATCGCGGCCGCTGCACTCACCCACACGTTGCGAAGCGGTGCTTTTCGACCCGCATTTCTTTTCATTCTGCAATAGCTTAGGAACCCAAATCACAACCTCCCTTTGTTTTTTATTAATCCTTTTAACTGATTTCCTGGTTTGAGCAAATCGTACTACCCAACTTACGGTCCTTTGAGAACGATATTCGGGGAGTTCCTCCCTATTTTATTACTTGAGCGACCGGTGCACTGCCGTCGTATCGCATTTCGTGCTTGCTAATTAGCAGTGCCGAAATAGCGCATCAAGTTTTTGGCGCCATTGCCGGAGAATGCAAGCGTTTATGATTTGTTTTTCTTTGGAAATTAGTTTTAAGGTCTTTTTGTTGTGCGCTAATCCTTTGTCCTGCAAGCTAGTAATCATGACCTATATCCAGCAACATATTCATCAGGGAAGTTTAAATGATCTTAGGAATCAGGCACGAATGAATAATCATGCGTCCGAGATCTCCACTGACATTATCGAGTTTATATCTGAAAATTGCACATTCAGCGGGGATTCGCATGAAGATGCAGTTCATCACGTGCAGGGATTCTTAGATGTCTACTACGCGTGTATTTTCGATGGAGTCGAAAATGACCAGCGAAAAATCCGGGCATTTTCATTCTCTTTGCGTGATAAAGCTAAAAGATGGTACCGGGATACCCGGAAGAGTGAGACAACTTCTTGGAAGCAATTTGAAGGGAAGTTCCTATTTGATTTTCAACATCGCATGCGAGGTATGAATAGGCATAAGGAACTTATGGCCTTCAGCCAGGGAAAGGAAGAGACCTTAGTCGACGCATGGGAGCGTTTTCAATCCTTACACAGGGACTGTTATCGTGAGGACTTGTCAGAAAACTCTTTAGTTCAGATTTTCTATTTTGGTGTTTTGGACAGGTTCCGTTTGCTTTTTGATGTCACAGCCGGAGGCGCCCTGTTTAATAAGTCGGGGAAGGACGCCTGGGAAATAGTTACGAATGTAGCGCAGACTAGTCAGTATTGGAGCCACTCTACTCATCCTCCGAGCACTAGCGAAGTTGACGCAGCAACACTTAATGGAGTAGAGGATGTCCTCCGTCAGAGCAGACAGAGCTGCTAGTTACTTTCGTGGCCGATATGCTGCATAAAATGAATGAGCAGGCCGCAGCAATCCAGCAGCTCGACTCCACTATTAGTAATCTCAAAGATGCTGTCTCAGGGATTTCGGATCAGCCGCCGGAGTCTGTGAGCACCATGAAGTTAAGAAGTGGCAGGAGTATAAAAAACCTCCCACGTCAGAAAACACCTCCAGCACCTGCGCTACAGGAACCACTTACGAATCCTACGGACAGGCTTGATGCTGATGTGACAGGGGAGCCGACTCTTACCTCTACTGTGCCGGATTCTGCAAGCGTGGCACAACCCTCGAAAAGTATCATTAGCCCTCCATTTCCTCACAGGTTATGGAATGAGAAGTCAGAGAAGCAATTTCGCAGATTTCTGGAAATGATGAAGGGAGTACAATTTAGCATACCGCTGATTGAGGCCATCTCCCAGATACCGGGTTACTCAAAATTCTTGAAGAAGTTGATTTCAATGCGAAAGGATCTGGAGG
Source organism: Dactylorhiza incarnata (assembly GCA_033032865.1). Lineage (NCBI taxonomy): Eukaryota > Viridiplantae > Streptophyta > Magnoliopsida > Asparagales > Orchidaceae > Dactylorhiza > Dactylorhiza incarnata. Next base: position 3,045,567 of record JAWHQI010000266.1, on the reverse strand, counting down.
ACCTCAAATCCATTGATCTCACTGAGGAGTGCTCCGCCCTCATCACCGACGTCCCTACAAAGCGTAAGGACCCTGGCAGCTTTACTATCCCTTGCAGAATCGGTCACCACCGATTCGGTCAGGCACTTTGTGATCTAGGAGCCTCCATCAATCTAATGCCGCTCTCCATTTTTCAAGAGCTAGGTGCGGGGATTCTGAAGCCAACACAAGTAATGCTGCAGCTAGCCGACAGAACAATCATGAAACCGATCGGGATTGTGGAAGACCTTACCATTGTGGTGAATGACCTCGCCTTTCCAGCTGATTTTGTCATCCTTGATATGAAGGCCGATACTAAAGTTCCTATTATCTTGGGACGCCCCTTTCTCGCGACGGCACGTGTCATCATTAATGTGGAGCAGGGAGAGCTCACTCTCAGATTGGGGTAGGACGCCATATCTTTTAATGTTAACAACTCGGCGCAACTATTTAAGATCACAGACTGCGAACTGGCGGAGCCAACCGAGGAATTGGATAGTCAGTTTGATGTGAGCCCAGGGGATTGTGAGACTTTTTGGCAGCAAGAAAGCCTTGTGGGCAATGGAGGTTCATCCTCGGACAAGTCTGAGGATCTTCTTCCAATCAGAGAATCATTTATTGTGCCATCGGATTCTTGCACCTCTCCAGCTCTCAAACAATTACCGAACTCTTTGAAATATATCTTCCTGGGAGAAAATACCACGCATCCGATGATTATTTCTGCAACTCTGTCTGAGGCCGACGAAGCTGCGTTGGTGAGGTTGCTAAGAAAATACCAAAAAGTCTTCGGACGTTCCCTTGCCGATATTAAAGGAATTAGCCCCACCGTCTGCATGCACAAGATCCTTCTTGAAGATCAGTACAGGCATCGGTTCAACCCCAAAGGCGGCTGAACCCGAAGATGCAAGAGGTGGTGAAGGCAGAAGTGATAAAGCTTTTGGATGCAGGCATTATCTATCCAATTAGTGACAGCAAGTGGGTCAGCCCAGTTCAGGTTGTGCCAAAGAAGGGAGGGATAACCGTTATCCCCAACGAGAAAAATGAGTTACTACCTACCCGTGTGATCACCGGATGGAGGGTCTGCATCGATTACCGCAAGCTAAATGATGCTACGCGCAAGGACCACTTTCCACTCCCTTTCATTGATCAGATGTTGGAAAAGTTGGCAGGGCAAGACTACTACTGTTTTTTGGATGGCTACTCCGGGTACAATTAAATCTTAATCGACCCTGCTGATCAGGACAAAACGACATTCACCTGCCCTTCCGGTACCTTTGCGTTCAAGCGAATGCCATTTGGACTTTGCAATGCTCCTGCAACTTTTCAGCGATGCATGCTTGCAATCTTCGCTGACATGGTGGGAGATTTTCTCGAAGTCTTCATGGATGATTTCACGTTATTCGGCAGCAGTCTCGTTTTGTGCATTGCCAATCTTGATAAGACCTTGAAGCCGTGTGAGGACACCAACCTCATCTTAAATTGGGAAAAATGCCAATTTATGGTGCGCGAAGGAATTGTGTTGGGGCATAAGGTCTCCCGCCAAGGGCTTGAGGTGGATCAGGCGAAGGTTAGTGTCATCAAGAACCTTCCTCCGCCGTCTTCTGTGAAGGGTATCCGTAGCTTTCTTGGGCATGTAGGATTCTACCGAAGGTTTATAAAGGATTTCTCAACCATTTCAAAACCTCTTTCTCACTTGCTAGGCAAAGATGTCCCGTTCTGTTTCGATGAAGCCGGTATGCAAGCATTTGAAATCCTACGGGGGAAACTTATCTCCGCTCCGATCTTGGTGGCACCTGACTGGAGCTTGCCATTTGTGATCATGTGCGATGTTAGTGACGTGGCCGTGGGGGCAGTGCTCGGCCAAAAGAAAGACAAAACCTTTCACACCATTGCTTATGCCAGTCGGACCCTCAATAACGCGCAAGCAAACTACACCACCACGGAGAAAGAAATGCTGGTCGTGATCTTCGCCTTCGAGAAATTTCATTCATACTTAGTGCTCTCCGAAGTGATAGTGTACACTGATCATGCCGCTCTGAGATACCTATTCAGCAAGAAGGAGGCCAAGCCGCGTTTAATCCGCTGGATCCTACTGCTGCAAGAGTATGATTTGGAGATTAAAGATAAGAAGGGGGTAGAGAATGTTATCGCAGATCACTTATCGCGGCTGGAGAACGACATGACGGTTGATTCTCCCAACATCAAAGAGGAGGAAACGACCGATTATTTTCCGGACGAGAAGCTATTTGCAATCACTACGCATCTGTCAACAACCCCATGGTACACTGATATCGCAAATTATCTTGCGTGTAAAACTCTCTCGCCCAATCTTACGCCTCAGCAGAGGAACAAGCTCTTTTCAGACTTAAAGTATTATTTTTGGGAAGACCCTTTGTTAGCGATGGTATAATCAGACGTTGCGTCCCGGAATCGGAGTACAGATCTGTTCTCGAACATTGCCACGATAGGGAGGCCGGAGGACACATGGGCGCTGCTAGGACAACACGCAAGGTACTTCAGAGTGGATTATTTTGGCCAACGCTATTCAAGGATGCTCACGCGTATGTCTCAAAATGCAATGAGTGCCAGAGAACCGGCAACATTTCGCGGAAAGACGAGATGCCGCTCAATAACATGTTAGTTTGTGAACCGTTCGACGTTTGGGGAATCGACTTCATGGGTCCATTCCCAGTGTCTCACGGAAAACATTATATAATCGTGGCAGTGGATTACGTTTCAAAGTGGGTGGAGGCGGAGGCTGTTGCTGCTAATGACGCCCGTACAGTCTTGAAATTTATTCATGCAAATATCTTTTCCAGATTCGGAGCTCCGCGGACAATCATAAGTGATGGTGGTAGTCATTTTTGCAACCGACAATTTTTGCAATTATTAAAAAAAATTGGCGTGCATCATAAAGTCTCGTTAGCTTACCACCCGCAAACGTGTGGGCAAGTGGAAGTTTCGAATAGAGAACTCAAAAGAATAATAGAAAAATCAATCCACTCGAATAGAAAGGATTGGGCAACGAAAGTGGATAATGCCTTGTGGGCCTACCGTACCGCTTTCAAAACTCCGTTAGGAATGACACCCTTCCAGCTTGTTTTTGGAAAGGCATGCCACCTACCAGTGGAATTAGAACACAAAGCCTTGTGGGCAACAAAGTTCCTAAACATGGACATCGCAGCAACGGCGGAAAGGCGTCTTTCTCAGCTGAATGAACTTGAAGAATTGCGGCACTTTGCCTACGAGAACTCTCGCATATACAAAGAAAAGACAAAGCAGTGGCATGATAGGCATTTTCGACCAAAGAAATTCAATCCGGGAGATAGCGTTCTCCTCTACAACTCTCGTCTGCGCTTATTTCCTGGAAAGTTGAAGTCACGATGGAGTGGCCCGTTCACTGTGACTGGTGTCTCTCCGTTTGGCGCAATTGAAATTTCGGGTGAAAAAGAAGGGACGTTCAAGGTGAATGGTCATTGCTTAAAAATCTATGAGGGCGGCACAGTTTTGAAGGACTGTACAAAAGTGTATCTAGCTGAGTCAAATGTTTTAGGGTGATTTTCTCGGTTGTCTCTCTGTTGTATTTGAATTCGTGATTTGTATAACTCTGCTTAATTTCTATCTTTTCATCTTTGGTGATGTATTGTATTTCTGGGATATTCTGTACAATTACGAAAAACTTTATTAGAACTATTTGAACAATACTTTAATACAGGTATTTGGTCCACCTTGAAGGACGTTAAACAAAAGGGCTTCTTGGGAGACAACCCATGGGAACCACCCGGTTCCGTCTGCTTTTTAATTCCTTTTATGCACTACTATTTCTGTTTTGCTAACATTGTAGGCGGATGCTCTCTTGTGGAGGATGAGGAAAGTATGAAAAATATTAATGTTGGAACTACCGCACTTCTGGCATGCTCTTTTATGAGCATAGGTCAACTCTACCCCTCTCTTACTTATTTCTGAATTGGTTATTTTCGTTAGTTTTGATCAAGTCTGGGGGAGAGAGTGATCGGTGCACGTGCACACACTTTGCATGGCATGTTAGAATGTGATGAGTTAGGATTTGTATTTTGTTGCACATATTGCATACACTTGCACCTAGTTCACGCACACTTGATCACGCGTACTTATTGGGTATCGCTGCGAGGTTCCCCGCTCGTAAGAATTGGATTATTAGCGTATGAGTGAGGAGTAGAGAAAAATGTTGACTCGAGTAGTGCTCTAGTCAAGTGCTCCCGTCACGCCTAGAAATTCAATTAGAGTAGAATTAAATTCAGAGTTGTAATTTAATTATTTCTATTATAGTAGCTGCAATTTATTTTACTTTAGTGGTGAATCCGGTGAATCCAACGGTAGCATAAGGTCGAGTGTAGCTAGACTAGTAGTAGCTTATTACTAAGGTCGGAAGGAAGGACAACCTTTCTCGGTGGCTAGAACTTGCACTAGGCGACTCTCGAAACGATTGCGTTGAAGTACTCGTCATAAAATGTGATATAGGCCATTTCTTGATCCGGTTGTGCTTTTGAAATCCTTACCTACATAATCACCGTTGCAAGCCCATTTGAGTCTGCCCTTCCTCCTTGTTTAGCTCCACTATAATTTAACCAAAGCCATACGGCCGAACCTATTTTCACACCAACCTTTGAGCTGATAGAAATTTCTTTTTCGATCGTATTTGGTGTCATCTTTGTTGTGTATGGCAATTTTGAATTAGCTAATGGAGCCGTTTTATTGTACTTTCAAATGTCATTTTGTCAATGAGAGAAAAGAAAAGAAAAAAAAAATGGTGCAAAAATAATATTCTCTCGGCAAATTCAATTTATATTTGGCTTAGCACGCACCTAGTGTTCAGTTGAAGTATGGGGGTGTTGTGTAATTCTTGAAAATTTTGTTTTGGTGATTGTAATTCTCTTGAGTGCTCAGGTTGTGTTGAATGCGATTCCCATCGTCCTTCTACTTACCTAGCCTATACTCAACCTAAGCCCAATTCTAACCCATAAGTCCTATTGATTTTCGATACGAGTCGTCTCATGCAGTAGAGAGAGTGCGAACGTGCAAGCCTATGGACACCGACTTTGATGGATTTCTTAGGAGTTTGTCCCGAGCTTCGATTTGAGTAATGCTCTGCTCATTAGTCACGATATTTCCCTTTTGCGCGACCGAAAGATTCACCAGGACTCACCATCCAAGTAAAATAAATTTCAAACTATAATTAGATATAATCTTGAGTTTAATTCTGTTCTAATGTATTTCTATGCACGTGCGCATGCGACTTCGCATTGGTCTCTACCGCTGACACTCACGTCAACATCCAATTGTTCCGACAGGAGGGCTGAGTAGTTTGCCCGAGACGTGCAAATGGTTAAGTCTGGGGGTGTGATGAGTCTCATTTATATATATATTTATGGACTCATCTGGACCGATTATCTAGTCTTTGCACCACACTTTATGCACGTTTTAATTCATATTCACTATTCCCTGCTAGGTGCACTATTAGGCCCGTTTCGGTGTGCAATTGCGCTCCTTGTTATTGGGGGTAAGCACATGGTGCTCCCCTTCCATTTCTCTATGTTTATCTGGTGCTGGAGGTGTATTCTCAGCTTGTTTATCTTGTGTGCAGGTGACCGGATTGACTTGTATCCAATTTTCTCCCAGATTTCATAACTGTGTGAAACGCACGGTCGTGCGTTTTCCTTGACGCACGGTCTGCTGCGGTCGTGCGATCTCATCTGGGCAGAAAACTGGCGATCCGAGTTTACTCGTGCGTTTTGACGCACGGTCAGAATCGTCCGTGCGTGAGTAAAACACACGGTCTCCTGTTTCTTCTGTTTTAAGACGTATCTGAATTTGTCTGTGTGTTTTGACGCACGGACGGATTTGCCCGTGCGTGAGTAAATCGCACGGGCGGCGTAGCTTCGTCTCCACGCCAATTTTATCATTAATTAACGCACGGTCTGCGCACGGTCGTGCGTTCGACCGTGTGTGACCATTTTTCTGCCTGTTTAGTATTTAAACAGGAATTGTTGCTGTCATTGGTGTGACGGGAGAGAGCTCGATCCCCCTCGCGGGAAAGACTGGGAATCCCGCCATTTTCACCCTTTCCACTGGAAGAGGCAAGAGGAGACCATCTCCGGCGAACTCCTTCATCATCCTTCCATCCGAGAGCGTTTGCAAGCTTCCGCCGCCGCTAGCTCAAGCATTCCTCGCCGAGGAAACCATAGAAGCGCTGAAGATCGCTGGAGCGGTGACAGCCTCCTTCGAGTTAGCACGCCATCTGAGGGCCGAGCCCGGAGAGATCCTGACAACCTCTTATTCCGGCCGTGAACCCAAGACGCGGTGACATCTTCTTTGTGGTCCTCTCTAACCCTTAATGCTTGTACTTGTTTATGTGTTGTATGAATGCTTGTTAAGATTAATCTTAAGGATTATTGCTTGTGTTCATATCCAATGTTGATGCGGTGGCAAGAATAGCCCTTGTTTGTTGTTGTGATAGCCTAGGTTGCTTGTGTGTGAAGCCACTTAGCGATTGCTAGTGGTGATGTTTGTGAAGAGGTGAGTACGACCCTCACGAACCCCGCACTGTGCCCACTCCACCCGCTTACCGAAGCGCGGCATCGCGGCCGCTGCACTCACCCACACGTTGCGAAGCGGTGCTTTTCGACCCGCATTTCTTTTCATTCTGCAATAGCTTAGGAACCCAAATCACAACCTCCCTTTGTTTTTTATTAATCCTTTTAACTGATTTCCTGGTTTGAGCAAATCATACTACCCAACTTACGGTCCTTTGAGAACGATATTCGGGGAGTTCCTCCCTATTTTATTACTTGAGCGACCGGTGCACTGCCGTCGTATCGCATTTCGTGCTTGTTAATTAGCAGTGCCGAAATAGCGCATCAAGTTGTCAACGATTCTCCTCAAGAGATGTATAGCTTCCATGTTCGACCGCCCTAGCATGAATCCAAATTGGTTCTCTGAGATACTAGTCTCTCATCTCACTCTTCTTTCTATTACTCATTCTCATTATTTCATGGAATGACTCATTAATTTAATTGTTTTGTAATTGACACAATTTTGTATCTCATTTGTTCTTAAACAAAGGTACTAATATACTTTCTCTCCATTGGTCCGACAGAATCTTTGTCTTCAGTATCTTATTGAAGAAACATGTAAGCCACAAAATTCTTTCTTTCCCTAGGCATTTTCATACTTCGATAGGTATATCGTCTGGCTCAACCACCTTTTCCATTTTTCATCTTCTTTAGAGCATCATTTACCTCTGATGCTTGAATTTTACGATAAAATATTATGTTCCAATACTCCTATGATTTACTTAACTCATCCAAGCTCAGTTCATTGTCATTTACTTCATTGTAGAATTGATAGTGTTTTTTCATCGCTCTTTAATAGCCACATCATCCGTCAAAATCAAATCTGTTTCATCCTTTATGCATTTAACTTGGCTTAAATCTTTTGTCTTCCTCTATCTAGCTCGAGCAATTTTATATGTCACACTCTCTATCTTTGGTATCCAGACGCTCATAAAATTCTTCATAAGTTTGACTTCTTAATTTACTTACTGCATGTTTAGCTTCTTTTTTGGCGACTTTATATCCTGTCAAATTTTCACCATTCCTGTAAGCGTAGAGTGTATTATAGCTGATCATTTTTTGGCGACTTTATATCTTGTCAAATTTTCACCATTCCTGTAAGCGTAGAGTGTATTATAGCTGATCATTTGCCCTCACTTTGTCTTGCACTTCCTCTTTCCACCACCACGATTCTTTATTTGGGGGCGCACTACTTTTTGACTCTCCAATTAAGTTTTTCCACTTATCCTTAAATGTGAAGACATAAATTCTTATAAGACACTAGGATCAACATAGAGGTCATTAATTAGTTGTTCCATATTTGTTGTCTTGAAAGCAACCTATTTTTTCGTTTTCAAGTTCTAAGTTCCACCATCGAATTTTTGGCAACAATTTTGTCCTTCCCTTAAATTTATTATATTTAATTTGCACATCCAACACCACTATTCTGTGTTTTGTTGTTAAATTTTCTCCTGGTATGACTTTCCAATCCTTACAAATCATTTTATCTATTTTGCGATTAAAAAAAATCAATTTGTGATTTTTTTGGTCCGCTTTTAAATGTAATTAAATGTTCCTCCCTCTTCATGAAGAGCGTATTTGTCACAATTAGCTCATGTGCTATGACAAAGTCTAAAATGGTTCTTCATTTTTTTCTCCATACCCAAACCCTTCATGAACGGCTGTATAATCTATATTTTCCTTGCATATATGTCCATTTAAGTTTTCTCCTATGAAATTTTTCTTTCTTTGTGGGATTTCTCTTACTAAATCTTCCAAGTCTTCCCAAAATTGCACTTTAATAACTTCACTTAATCCTGCTTGAGACGCATAAGCACTGATCACATTAATAATTTTTTTTCCTATGATCAATTTAAGAGGTATGATTCTATCATCTTTTCTACTTACCCCAACAAGCTCCGAAGCAATGACATCAAAATTTTGATTCTGTTGTATTATCGTTTAATATTTTCGCTAACGAATATGACAAATACTTTTATGCAAAACAAGATGAAAATAACATTGTATCTATCATTTAAATTTAATATGAAAGACTTAGAAGTAGTCAACGTAATTTTAAGCATGAAACTAAATAAAACTGACATGAGTGTATCATTATCTTTTTCTCACTCAATTGAAAAATTATTGCACAAATTTAGCTTATATGATTCAACTCCCTCTTCTACTATTTATGACACTAGTGTAAAATTATGTAAAAATATAAGTGAACTAATTGATCAACATAGGTATGCTCAGACGATAGGATCCTCATTGTATATTATTAATCGCAATATGCCAGACATTTCTTATGTCATGGGCAGATTGAGTAGATATACTAGTAATCCTAGTAGTGATCATTGAATTGCACATACTAGAATATTTATGTACCTTTATGGAACTATTGATTATAGCTTAATATATTCAGGCTTTCCCGAAGTACTAGGATATTTAGATTTCAATTAAGTAACTGACTCATTAGATGTTAAGTCCACGACAATATATGCTTTCCTTCATTGAAGAGTTGCCACCTCATGGGCTTCTACCAAACATACCATTTATATCTAGGAGTACTATGAAGTCCGAGCTCATAGCATAAATACAACTTGTTCGAAAGTCAAATGGATTAAAATTTTACATTATGAAATTCCTATTTATCCAAAACCTATTCTTGTCATTTCATTGCATTGTGATAATAAATATGTGATTGATTTAATTACTTCAAATATTATTAATTCTAAAATAATTCAGTTTACAAGAATTAGGTATAAATTAGTTAACTAATGAAGAAAATAACTAATATCACTCAACTATATAAAGTCAGAATTGAATTTGATTGATAATCTTACTAAGGGATTATCCCAGGGAGATATCTTGTTGTCATCGAGATGAATCTAGTATGATTTGTTACCAATGGTGTGTTGGAGTTATGAGTTTAATATTATTATGTTGGGGTCTTAAGGAGTTTAGTCTCACATCATGAGTCCGGTTTAAGTTTCTTTGTAATCCCCTATATATTACCCCTATGTGGAAGAATAAAAGATATCAATCTATTATCTCCTCCCTTTCAACTTGGTATCAGCGGTGGAATTGACTCCTCCCTTAAATTTTGTCGTCCTGCGACCTAAGTTCTCGGTAGTTTCCGCTCTCCGATTTTCGCCTCTCCCTCCCTCTTGTCACGTCGAGCCGATCTTTGCGCTGCTAAACCCCCGTCGAGCCCCTCTGTTCCCGCTCCCATCGACGGAATCGCCGTTTGATTCCATCGACGTGAGTGGTCGTCTCTTCCCTCGACGACGGAGTTTCTCTGCGCTATCGTCGAGTCTGTCTCTACTCCTACGATCCCGTCTCGTCCGACTACTACCAGAGGGAGCGACGTCTTCCCCCAACGATCCCGTCGGCAGAGGGCTCTGTGTTGTTCACCGTTAATCGTCCTCCTCCCGTCTGCGTTTCTGTCGCAGATCGTCGACGATGATCCTACTCCCAGATGGTCTTCCTCTCCGCTGCAGCATCCCTTCTTCTTCGATGAGATCCGGAAACCCCTTCCTTCTCCCGCCATCAACAGCTCCTTCTGTAGTGATCCCGTCCACAGGTGCATTTATCGCTGCTTCTCTTCTGTCGATCCAGTGAACCCCTTCTCTCTCGCTTGTTGCTGCTCCTGTCTGATTGATGTGTATGCTCTCAGTTGTTCTGGTGGTATTTCTGATGATGGCGCCTGCTGCTGTCTCGGGGTTATTCTTTGTTGTTGTCGATGGTTCCGTTGTTGTTCCGCGGGAGATTTATCTCCAGTAGCAGGCCTTCTTCTGGCTCAACCCCTCTGCTCATCGGGACTATGGATTCATTGCTCGCTTCTCTCGTCGATGATGGTGATGATGGAGTGGTTGCTTTGTTTTTTTAGTGCTTTTATTTGTGTCTTAGTTTTATTGTGTTGTTATTACTATATGCACGTGTGTACCACGTGAGGGGGAGTGCTTGGGACGAAGGCGACTTGGATGACATTTCCCAACTTTTCGCCTTCGTTCCACACGGCCTCTAAGCTTATGTCATATGTGTCTCCCCAAGTTTTTTCCTTGATGATTGGTAGGTGGTATGGTCTATGGCGGTTGTCTTTTTCCCTTTCTCCCTTGTCCCCGCAGTCTCGGAGATTCTTGTGGGTGGTGTTATCCCCGCGGAAACATAGATTCATGTGCGTAGTGTTATCCCCGCGTTCTCGTAGATTCGTGTGTGTGGTGTTATCCCTGCGGTCTCGTAGATTCGTGTGTGTAGTGTTATCCCCGCGGTCTCATAGATTCGTGTGTGGTGTTATCCCCGTGGTCTCGTAGATTCGTGTGTGGTTTCCTCTCTATCTGTCATGTCCACTTTGCCAATCACTTTTTTACCATTTCGTTTATGATGTCCAACTGAAGGTTCCCCCTTCAGCTTTAGAGGGAGTGTTAGAATTATGAGTTTAATATTATTATGTTGGAATCTTTAGGAGTTTAGTCCCGCATCATGAGTCTGGTTTAAGTGTATTTGTAATCCCCTATATATTACCCGTATGTGGAAGAATAAAAGATATAAATCTATTATCTCCTCCCTTTCGACTTGGTGGATACCCAATCTATGTGAATGAATATCTCATGGATTAGGCTCAACATGGTAGAAACAAATTTTTTGACGTAGCTTTAGTTGAGAGCACTATAACGTACAGGCTAAACTCGTAGTTTTTAGTGATTACCAAAGACATATTTCTTTCTTAGATATTAGTTACAAAATATTTTTTGAGCCACCACCAATGTGGGGGGTAATCGTGAAGCCGCGACTTTGGGATCCGCGTTGAACCTTAATAACCTCCATGAAAATTAAGAACTATACATGGTCATTAAAGAGCTCACCGCCATAACTCAATGAACATAAATCTTATGTGTGCTTAATTATTCTATCGATCAAAATATTATAACTCAAATCTTCTGACACATAATATTATTCGGTAGAGAAAATAAGTACTAAATATATATTCAAGATAATCAATCAATCCACACTCATTGCAATAGATGCAACTTGATAAAGTAAATGTCCATTTATTTTTTATTAAATTAATATTAACCCTATAAGTTATAAAATTCATTTTGATTTCTCGCTTTTGTGAAATATTGTTAGACTTTTTATCTTCATTATTATCTCATTTATGAGAAAAACTCAAAACCATTAAGATTCAGGGAATAGTTGAATTGAATTATTAGTTTTGTTAAAACAAATTTTTGTGATTTTGTTTACAATCGCGGATCGTCGACCAGGTAATCGTCAACCGTCGGTCGAGTAATCGTCGTCTGGCTTTCGCAATTCACCTATCAGGCTTTCGCAATTCACTGATCAGGCTTACGCCCTTCGCAGGTCGTCTCCTTTGTCATTATTTGAGCACACTTTGTGAACGCAAATCACCGAATGGGCTTCGTTGATCGCTGACCGGGCCATCACTGCTCGCCAACCAAGCTTTTGTCGATCGCCGATCGCCAGCCAAGCATGATATGTTTTCATGGTTTCTTCAACCTTTTATAAGACAAATTGTAATTCAACGCAAGATGATTTCCAATCGACGTTCACGCATGCAGTTGTTATACGCGGTTTTGTTTAGCATCAAATTTATTAATTACATTTAATTTTATACCAATTGCGGATTGCATTTATATTATTTCCATTAATGTTTTTAAATGTTGGAAATTTCAATTTCTTTATACGATGATTTTTCTTAATAGAATCATTGATAATTTATTATGAGATTAATGGTTCGGGTTTTATGTGACTCATAATATAGGAAATAATTCCAGAGAACTTTACCATACTTTTTTTGTTGTTTGCGCTCTCACAAGTTCCCTACTTTCGAAATTTTCTGATTTTCTCTGTTTTCTTCATTTGCTTCATCAAGTTAAAGTTCGGGTGTTTTGTGCTTTTTCGGTGTTCGTGCACATCAAAATTTTGGGGATCTAGCTAAGTGTTACACCTTAGAGATGTGAGCATCGGTTGAAAGTCCTGTCGGAGGATGATGTAACTTCTTTAGGGTAATGATCACACACCTTGCCTATTGGAATATGCTTTGATGCTCTTTTGGTTTAAGAATAGCAAATCCGTGAAAGACACTAATATCGAATTGCAAGTTGTCTCATAGTGTACAGGTACAGATATATAAGTTGTTGCAGGTAATGGAGAATCGGGACTTGAACACGCTTAACGAAGATCTATAGTGGTCAGGATTTGACCATCATCCCCGGTGGTAGGTGTAAGAACTGAACCCGAAAATATGTATAAATGTTGTACGATCTATAATAAGAGAAAAAAATTTCCCCGATGATGAAAAGAGAACAAGATTCAGTGCCGATTCGACGTCGCACAATTTATTTTGAAATTCGAGATTTTTGATGTTTTGCGGCGTTCGTTTCGTATTTATTTTATATTCCGATGTTGAAATAAAATTCTGAAATTGATGTAATTGGAGGTGGAATTAGATTTGGTTTAGTAGCCAAGTGGGCTAGCTATTGGCTGATTTGGCTAGTTATTTGGCCTAGCTGATTTTGGCTGGCTGATTTTGGGCTGGCTGAGAGTTGTGTTGATGCTTCTCATTATTAATATTTATGATTATTTTATCCCTTAGCGGTGGATTTTCAGCCTTTCCTATTGAGGGTTTATCCCGATATTTGTTTTTTTACTTACCGCCTCCTTCTAGAGCCTTGTTGCCCCTCTCCTTCCTGCTCCTTAGAGCTGACGGTACTATCTGTTGGGTTATTGCTTGCTATTGCTGCTTGGTGTTTGTGTTGGCTGGAAGCGAGTGGCCGGCTGTTGGAACTCTTATTTTTGCTGCTCTCCTCACTGTGAGCTCTTCTTCTACTTTACCCTCTTCTCCTTCTTAATAGATGGTTGTTTTGCTTAGTTGCTGAAATTTGTAGGAGAGGAGTTAGGAATTCAATGTTGGGGGATTTGATTCCTTTATTGTATGAGTTATGCTAGTGTTTTGATTTGTTTTCTCTCCCTCTCCCTCCATATCTGAGCTGATTACTTTCAGACCTTGGCTGCCTTGTTACCTTGGATATGGGTGTGCTGTGTACTCATCTACCTTGTGCTGTATGGTTGCTTTGGAGGCTGCTATAGCTGACCTTATTGGCTGTTGTTCCTCTTGACCGTTGGATGCCTTTGGGCTGTTTTCAGTTGGCTTTTGATCCACTGTTTTGGAGAGGTTTTGGACTGCAGTGGCAGCCCTTGGAGCTGCTGTTGGCAGCCCTTGGTGTTGCCACATAGCAGCCCTTAGTGTTGGATTTGTTAGCTTGTGTTGGCCGGGTTTTAACTTGATGTTTGGGCTGTCTTTATTAGCTATGTGGGCTGTTTTCCTTGAGTTTAAATTGGCCATGAAAGTGACTAATTTATGAAAAGTATGGTGGCTTATTTCTGATTTTTTGTAGCACTTAAAATCTGCATTTATGCATTCCTTTCGAGTCACCAAGCTTGTCTTTTCCTAGACAACTCCTAGAGGTCGTAGTTGTGGTCATCTTAAGGACTCTATTCGTAGTTATTTAAAGACGCAACCCTATAGTAAATGATTTAATTGATACTGCAGAGGATGGCGGCCGGCGATAGACGTGACGTGATTCACGTGAATCCTGCGAAGGACAAGGACAAAGGAAAAGTTGCGGTGAGTCCTTACGGCTTTGATTTCGTATGCGTTCGAATATTTTTCTAAATATGAATTGCTTTGATATAGAATGTGGAAGATTTGTAATCACTGAAATGTATGAAATCGCTAAAAAGCTAAATATGGATTAGCAAGCGATAGAATCTCTGAGGGGAATTAAAATACTTATTTCCTGTATTTATGACTTCAATATGAAATGATATGAATAAGAAAAAGAGATTGCGTCGACGCATCGAAACACTAAGGGTCAGCCTAGTAGGGGGGTAAGTTTCGGACTCTTACACCGAGTGGAGGGGTAGATCTCCGACGGAAATTGATACTGAAATGTCCAATTTAGGAGGCATGAGAGCCTGTTGCGTGGTTGAGCGCCTAGAATGGGCATTGATTTGATGGGCTCGGATATTTGATTGAGAATGACCCTCAGTATTTCGAGAGAACGAAAAGAAAGATAATTGAACATGAAAATGAACTATCATAAGATATAAGAACTGAAATAACAGAAATTGTTTATTTCTGTGTCCCAGTTTACTTTACCTGTCTACTTTCATGTTCATACAATTTTTCAGATTTATATAACTGCTTATTATAGCTGACTCTTCGTGTTTGCTTGTAGGGCGGTCGAAGAGGTAAGGAACTCACTTAGTTTTCTAAAACTAATTGGATGTTAATTTTCTTTTTAGGATCAGACCGCCAGCGTGCTAGGCCCCGCTAGGAGGAGACCTGCGGAGGCAGAAAGAAAGCAAAGGGAAGATACGTCTCAACCTCGGGTTAGAATGTATTTTAGTATTGTACATCTCAGTTTGATATGTACTTTTGTATTTTGGCTTTTCCTGTAAGCATGGACACGATATAAATTATGATAATGAATAAAAGTACTTTTAAGTCTTTTACTGTTACCACTCATGTGATTCGCTAAGCTGCATTATTTAATTGTGTAAAACCTGCTCAGAAGATAATAAAGAAGATTTAAATTGTCGCGGGCTTCGGGCCGTTACAATTAAGTGGTATTAGAGCTAGGTTTTTCACAAGCCGAGTAATGCAGAGAGTACCAATTGAAGGACATAATGTTACTTTAATGTTCATATACTGAATAAGATCATGTCTTGTTTTCAGGAGCCCCTTCAAGTATACTCGAGCCGTAGAATTCGAGAGGCTCGAGAAGAACCTGAAGCTGTCAGGGAAGCTATGTCTGAAGAAAGTGATAATGGGCATAAAGCTGCCCCGCTTCAAATAGCAGATATAGCCCAGGCCATTGCGAAGGCTATTAGACTGGTACGGGATACTCCTCCTGTAGCTGCTCTGGTTGTGCCAGCTATGCCTCCTCCAGCACCGATTGTGCCAGCTGTGCCTCCCCCAGCACTAGTTGATACGGATTTGAGGTCGTTTCTGGATTTAAAGCCGCCAACCTTCCGTGGAGGTCTTTCACCGATAGAGACCGAGGATTGGATTTTAAGGATCGAGACGATATTTGAAGCGATGCGGTGCCCAGCAGAGCGGAAAGCAGAATTAGCTGCCTTTTTGCTAGAAGGTGAGGTTAAGCGCTGGTGGATCAACATGATGAAAGGAAAATTCGCTGCTAAGCGCTTGGAGAATGTAACGTGGACGGAATTTACTGGTGAGTTCACGAAGTGGTTCGTTCCGAGGACCGAAAAGAGACAACTCCAGGAAAGATTCTTCCGTTTAGTGCAAGGAAATCGCTCGGTTCCGCAGTATGAGGCGGAATTCGCTAGTTTAGCTTATTATTCTGAGTCTGTCGTGGCCACAGAAGAGGCCAGATGCTTGCGTTTTCAGGAGGGCTTACGAGATGACATCCGCGCAGCAGTTGTTCCATTTGATATTACAGATTATGCAGTTATAGTGGAAAAAGCCAGAATGGTTGAATTGGATGCCGAGAAGAGGCAACGTCGATCTGAACTGTATAAGAAACGCTTCAAAGAAGGAATCAGTCTAGAATCATCAAGTAAAGCAAGTACACCCCCGTGGAAGAAGAAGAAACAACAACAATCTTCATCGACCGTTAGTACACAGGTCTCCCAAACAACAGTGGCGAAGTGTGCCAAGTGTGGCAAGATGCACAGGGGGGAATGTTTGACTGGTGTCTGTTTTTATTGTCGCCAACCGGGACAACAGCGGAAGAATTGTCCGAAGCTGCAGCGGACTGAAAGCCAGAAGGGAGCTCCAGCCTTGCCAGCTCAGAAAATGTTTCATATAGGGACTTCCAAGGAAGGGGAGTCTATTGCATCGGCATCTGTTCCTGCTGAAGGAGACAGAGAAGAAAGGCTGGTCCAGCCCCGAGCTTTCAATCTTGGGCAACAAGAAGCGAAAGCTGATGATACGGTGGTTACAGGTATGATAAATGTGAACGATCAGTTATTAAAGGTTTTATTTGATACTGGTGCTAGTCATTCCTTTATTTCGTCATATATACTTGATTCTGTTCGTACACACCAATATCAAGTTGCAAAACCGTTGAATGTTCTTATGTCAAATAATACGGTGCTGACTAGTCAAAAGCGAGTCGTGGTACCGTTATCTTTTAACGAGAAAAGAATAGAAGCAGATGTCGCAGTGCTACCGTTAGTTGAATACGATATTATCCTTGGTATGGATTGGTTGTCGAATCAAGAAGCAGTAATCAACTGCAAATCGAAGGAGGTAGTTTTCAAATATCCAGACGGGAGTTTATTTGTATTTAGGGGACTGGGAGACGTCTCCAAGATTATGATTTCTGCCATGAAGACATGGAAGAAAGTGCGGAAAGGCTGCGATGTCATTTTAGTAATGATTAAGGAATCCAAAGAGGAAAAGAAGGAAATTACAGCGGTGCCTGTAGTGCGGGAATACTTGGATGTATTTCCCGAAGACTTGCCTGGTGTGCCTCCAACTCGAGAAATTGAATTTGAAATCAAGTTGATTGAAGGAGCTGCTTCAGTGGCCAAGACATCTTATCGGATGGCGCCTAAAGAATTGGCTGAATTAAAGGTGCAGTTGCAAGAGTTGTTAGATAAAAATTTTATCCGACCGAGCACTTCACCATGGGGCGCTCCAGTGCTATTTGTTAAAAAGAAGGACGGGTCTCTCCGTTTATGTGTTGATTATCGTGAATTAAATAAGCTGACAATCAAGAATAAATACCCTTTGCCTCGGATTGATGATTTATTTGATCAGCTCGTGGGTGCGCGAGTATTTTCTAAAATTGATCTTCGATCAGGATATCACCAGCTGCGAATTAAAGAAGAAGATATCCTGAAGGCTGCATTTAGTACCAGGTATGGGCATTTTGCATTTGTTGTAATGCTTTTTGGTCTAACAAATGCTCCTGCAGCTTTTATGGACTTAATGAATCGAGTCTTTAAAGCTTTTCTCGATCAATTCGTGATTGTTTTCATCGATGATATTCTGATCTATTCTAAGTCAGAAGAAGAACATTCCCAGCACTTGCGTCTAGCCTTGCAAACGTTGAGAGAGCAACGTTTTTTTGCTAAATTTTCGAAGTGCGACTTCTGGTTAAAAGAAGTAGCTTTTTGGGGCCACGTGATTAATCAAGAAGGTCTATCGGTTGATCCAGCTAAAATTGAAGCAATTGTGAAGTGGACTCAACCAAAGTCAGTAACCGAAGTGCGCAGTTTCTTGGGTTTAGCAGGGTATTATAGAAAATTTGTAAAAGATTTTTCCAAATTAGCGTTACCATTGACGCAGCTAACTCGAAAGAATGTACCTTTCAAGTGGGAAGGCGAGTGCCAGCAAGCATTTGAGGCACTGAAAGATCGATTAACGACTGCTCCAGTTTTGGTAATGCCTGAAGAATCAGATGGGTTTCAAATTTATAGTGATGCGTCCTAGAAGGGATTAGGTTGCGTGTAATGCAACGCGGAAAGGTGATTGTCTTTGCTAAAGGATGCTGAAAAGAATTATCCAACGCATGATCTGGAGCTTGCGGCAGTTGTGTTTGCGTTAAATATCTGGCGTCACTATTTGTATGGTGTGCGTTGTGAAATCTTCACCGATCATAAGAGTTTAAAGTATATTTTTGATCAGAAATAAATTAATCTGTGACAGAGAAGGTGGCGGGAATTTATTAAAGATTATGATTTGGATATTCAATACAATCCTGGCAAAGCAAATGTTGTTGCAGATGCCTTGAGTCGAAAAAATGTAGCCGCAATATCCATAATGTCGCAGTTTAACAAAAAGCTCTTACGAGAGTTGCAAGAAATGGAAATTGTTTTTATTTTGTCGAATGAGGAAAAGCGAGCGCAGCTATTCCAGATGCAGATCCAGTATTCGCTGAAAGATTGAATCCAGAAGGCAATGCCACAAGATTCATTTCTGATGGGTATGTTAGAGAAGGTAAAAAGGGGAGAAGCAAATGCGTTCCTGATGGGTGTGATAGAATCTGCGTTCCTGACGCGGATAATTTAAGAAAAGATATTTTATATGAGGCTCATAACACACCGTATTCGATTCATCCTGCCCGAACAAAAATGTACCATGATCTGAAACAGGAGTTTTGGTGGCCTAAAATGAAGCAGGATGTGACAAATTATATTGCTCGATGTCATACCTGTCAGGTAGTGAAAGCTGAGCATATGAAGCCTGTTGGTTATCTTCGGTCACTTCCTATTCCTGAATGGAAATGGGATGATGTAGCAATGGATTTTGTATTTGGCTTACCTCGTAGTAAGCCAGGCAATGATGGAATCTGGGTAATTATTGATCGCTTGACGAAGAGCGCTCATTTTATTGCAATAAAGCAAGGAGGACCTACTGAAAAATTAGTGGAATTATATATCAATGTAATCGTTAAGCTACATGGGATTCCGCGAACTATAGTATCGGATCGAGATGGAAGATTTACATCGGATACATGAAGACGAGTGCATAAAAGACTGGGAACAAGATTAATGTATAGTACAGCTTTTCATCCTCAGACTGATGGTCAATCAGAACGTACTATTCAGATGTTCGAAGATTTATTGAGAATGGTAGTTCTGGATTTGAAAGGTTCGTGGGAAAAATATTTAGCGTTGGTAGAATTTGCGTATAATAATAGCTACCAATCGACGATCCAAATGGCTCCATTTGAAGCTCTTTATGGAAGACGATGCAGAACTCCCCTGAGTTGGGCGGAAGATCGGGAAAAGAAATTATTTCCGAGGCAAGAGACAAGAAAAATCGAAGAAAAAGTTCGAATAATTCAGCAGAGAATGAAGGTTGCGCAGGACCGTCAACAGAAGTATAATAATATCCGACATCGTCGGGTCGAATTTAATGTTGGCGATCAAGTGTGTTTAAAAATTAAGCCTTTTAAAGGAGTTTCTAGATTTCGTTGAATCGGGAAACTCAGTCCAAGATTTGTTGGCCCTTTTCCAATTCTTGAGCGTATTGGTGACGTGGCCTATCATTTGGTTCTTCCTGATGAATTACAGAAATTACATGATGACTTCCATGTTTCTGCTCTCCGGCGATATATTCCTGATCCAGATTTGATGATCTCTGCCAGTGATGTGGAGATAGAAGCTGATTTGTCTAGCCCGACTGAATCTATCAAATTATTGATCGTCAAAGTAAAAATCTCCGAAATCGCAATGTGAACTTTGTCAAAGTATGGTGGAAAGGTCACCCTGCCAATGCTGCTACTTGGGAACGAGATGATACGATGATGAACTTATTTCCAGCGTTCTTTCTGAACCCAGAAGATTGAATTTTCGAGGACGAAAATTTTGTTAAGGGGAGAATTGTAAGAACTGAACCCGAAAATATGTATAAATGTTGTACGATCTATAATAAGAGAAATAATTTTCCCCAATGATGAAAAAGAGAACAAGATTCAGTGCCGATTTGACGTCGCACAATTTATTTTGAATTTCGAGATTTTTGATGTTTTGCGACGTTCGTTTCGTATTTATTTTATATTCCGATGTTGAAATAAAATTCTGAAATTGATGTAATTGGAGGTGGAATTAGATTTGGTTTAGTAGCCAAGTGGGCTAGCTATTGGCTGATTTGGCTAGTTATTTGGCCTAGCTGATTTTGGTTGGCTGATTTTGGGTTGGCTGAGGGCTGTGCTGATGCTTCTTATTATTAATATTTATGATTATTTTATCCCTTAGGCGGTGGATTTTCAGCCTTTCCTATTGATGTCTTATCCCGATATTTGTTTTTATTTACTTACCGCCACCTCCTGGAGCCTTGCTGCCCCTCTCCTTCCTGCTCCTTCTTGTGGTTGTGCTGGGAGCTCTGTTTAGAGCTGATGGTACTATCTGTTGGGCTATTGCTTGCTATTGCTGCTTGGTGTTTGTGTTTGGCTGGAAGCGAGTGGCCGGATTTGTTAGCTTGTGTTGGCCGGGTTTTAACTTGCTGTTTGGGCTGTCTTTATTAGCTATGTGGGCTGTTTTCCTTGAGTTTAAATTGGCCATGAAAGTGATTAATTTATGAAAAGTATGGTGACTGATTTCTGATTTTTTGTAGCACTTAAAATCTGCATTTATGCATTCCTTTCGAGTCACCAAGCTTGTCTTTTCCTAGAAAACTCCTAGAGGTCGTAGTTGTGGCCATCTTAAGGACTCTATTCGTAGCTATTTAAAGACACGGCCCTATAGTAAATGATTTAATTGATACTGCATAGGATGGCGTCCGGCGATAGACGCGACGAGAATCCTGCGAAGGACAAGGACAAAGGAAAAGTTGCGGTGAGTCCTTACGGCTTTGATTTCGTATGCATTCGAATATTTTTCTGAATATGAATTGCTTTGATATAGAATGTGGAAGATTTGAAATCACTGAAATGTATGAAATCGCTAAGAAGCTAAATATGGATTAGCAAGCGATAGAATCTCTGAGGGGAATTAAAATACTTATTTCCTATATTTATGACTAGAATATGAAATGATATGAATAAGAAAAAGAGATTGCGTCAACGCATCAAAACACTAAGGGTCAGCCTAGTAGGGGGTAAGTTTCAGACTCCTACACCCAGTGGAGGGGTAGATCTCCGACGGAAATTGATACTGAAATGTCCAATTTAGGAGGCATGGGAGCCTGTTGCGTGGTTGAGCGCCCTAGAATGGACATTGATTTGATGGGCCCGGATATTTGATTGAGAATGACCCTCAGTATTTCGAGAGAACGAAAAGAAAGATACTTGAACATGAAAATGAACTATCATAAGATATAAGAACTGAAATAACAGAAATTGTTTATTTATGTGTCCCAATTTACTTTACCTGTCTACTTTCATGTTCATACAGTTTTTCAGATTTATATAACTGCTTATTATAGCTGACTCTTCGTGTTTGCTTGTAGGGCGGTCGAAGAGGTAGGGAACTCACTTAGTTTTCTAAAACTAATTGGATGTTAATTTTCTTTTTAGGATCAGACTGCCAGCGTGCTATGCCCCGCTAGGAAGAGACCTGCGGAGGCAGAAAGGAAGCAAAGGGAAGATACGCCTCGACCTCGGGTTAGAATGTATTTTAGTATTGTACATCTCAGTTTGATATGTACTTTTGTATTTTCGCTTTCCCTGTAAGCATGGACATGATGTAAATTATGATAATTAATAAAAGTACTTTTATGTCTTTTACTGGTACCACTTCTGTGATTCGCTTAGCTGCATTATTTAATTGTGTAAAACCTGCTCAGAAGATAATAAAGAAGATTTAAATTGTGGCGGGCTTCGGGCAGTTACAGTAGGTGTTACTGGCAGGCGGTAGCATTCAGCGTACGTCGATTTCCAATCGACGATCGGCTATTCACCAGGATGCATTCTGGACTGCCTGGAGAATTTTCAATATAGACGTTACCGCCAGAAGTAGCTCAGTATAGTGGCCTAAGCAGTTCCTGGAAGGTTTCAGGTCGACCTGGACGAACATCGAAGTTTCTCGTTATAGGCCAGCAGTGTCGACTAGCGTCACGCAGTAAAAATACAGAGTTTTTGTGGTCCACAAAACTATACACTATCGTCCGGCAGTAGTGGCTACCATCAGGCGCTAGCTCTTTTCTCCATATGGAAACCCCCGTGGCATAGAGGAGGATCCAGAGCGCGGGATATTCAAAATTTAACACTACCGTTCAGCGGTAGCGACTAGCGGCTATTGCTAGTCGTAGCTCTCAGAAAATAAAAAACTCTTTTATACAAGAGGGATTTCCATCAAAGTATCTATTATTCAAGAATAGATTCTCCCTAGCGGATCTAGAGCACTGAAGAAATCCATCCCCCCCATTCCAATGGAGCCAAAGGAAGAAGCATTCGATCAAGATCATTCAAGAGAAGATTTTTTTTCACAGAACAATGCATATTTACATACAATCCTTCGTCTTATTGCTTCATCTTCATTTTTGATGGAGTTTCTCCAGAAATTATTCACATATCGTGTGTTGGGATTCTAGAATTGTCACTTGTTTATCTTAAAAGATTGAATGATTTTTAATTTCTAGAATTGTCAATTATTCACATATCGTGCCATGCCCAGGGTTAGTTAACGCTCCTATCATAGACCCACTTATTGACACTGTACCTATGGAACCATTCTTCAGAGTAGGTATTTTTCACTCTCCCATTGTCATTGTCCCGAGCCACATCACGACCAAGAACCTGGCGTTGATCTCGTAGTGGCTGTCTCACCTGTTTATGAGGACACTACCCCTTACGATGGTACTCATTTGGAGGATCATGACCCTATTGATGGGTTCTTTGACGAGCCCCCCGTTGAGCCTCCTTATGAGCCACCACACTCTGTTGAGAATGAGATTCAAGTGAGCCGCTCATTAATGAGTATCGAGTTATTGACGTCTTTTCCATTATCATCCCTAATCTTTCCTCAAAGAATGGAACTTGAGTGGAGCATCAAGTATGTTGGGCTTTCCTTAAGTACACTTTTGAGCATACTCTCAATATTTCAAGAGCCTGTCTTATGACCCATCGCACTCTATGAATTTTGGGGCACACTGCCTGCAAATCCACCGGTGATCGTCGCATCCGCGATGAATTTTCATACATACCTCCTGGTGAGCCCCCTGATGCACATGTTCCTCAAGAGACATTTGGCATTTTATGAGCTCGTATTTGAGTGTTGATGTCTCACACAATCATTTGGACACTTGCCGCACACTCGATGAGTTTATTCTGCACTCCACCGAAAGAACCTCCTGATAGGCCACCTCATTTTAAAGACTTCCAGACCATTGTCAGACTGCCCCTAGAGAGCGGGTCCTGCCTGTCGTGTTTTATTTGCATCATTTGCATGAGTCTGTAGAGTCGTTCATCATTTGCATATGTTTGTTGAGTCATTTGTTCATCATTTCCATGTGCTTCATGAGTCGGTCCGGCGGAGGATCAATACTAGTAATGAATCTTATAAATCGCATGCAGATGTTCACTGGTAAGAGCAGGTATTTCATAATGGCAAGCAGATGATGGTGAGAATCCGTGCTGTGAAGCTCCTTCGGGGGCTTGCTAAAAGTTTGAGCGTTAGGCAAATGGATCCCTACCCAATCATGAGAACGATCAGAGAAAATACTATCTCGATATCCTTACGAGCATGACTATCAATCTTGTATTTAATGTTAAGGACTTGACGCCATACTACAAGCCTCACGAGTATGTGGACCGGTTTCATGGAGATCCTCTTGAGCCTACACCTCAATATCCTTTTGGGCATGCACCCCCACATCCTTTTGAGTGTACACCTCCACATCCTTAGTCGCACACCCATTCCACTCATGCGCCTCACCTGCCTCTGGGTCAATCGTTTATGGCTTCATCGTTTGCACCAGCGATCGCACCAGGACTACGAGCAAATCAGTGGATTCTGGAAAGCATTATTGATATCATAGTCCACGCATGCATATCCGCGCCTGATAGCCAGACACAGGAGTACCATTTGCGAGGATGCCCCAAAATCGCCGATACTCGGACGACCCCCGATGCTCCTCATCAATTTTTCCTGGCACCCACTGAGAGGATTTTCATCTCCATTCATCAAGAGATGAATTCTTTCAAGACAGGGAGAATGATGCGGAATTGACACGTGGATCTGTGGCGGAGGACGAGTTTTGGGCCCGTTTGGGGCTGATGGTCACCTGCCATATATGACGTCTCTGAATCAACGATCTGACTCCGCGGATGCATCCGGGTCGATGTTTTGATATTTTCATGAATTTGCTTTCTTTTTTTGTGTTATATGTAGTGAGATCGGACAACCATTGTGTACGAACAATCATAGTCGTCCAAGATGGCTGCTCTAAGTCATGTTTTATTATAAATAAGAGGGTAGGGGCAGCCGTCATAGCTATTGTAGATTTTAGAGAAGACTATTCCCGGAATCCGATGATCCCCTCATGGTTATGACTCTGCGAGGCCCTGCGTGATGACTCCTAGGTGCGTTCTTGCTTCCCCTTGGTATCCTCTACCTATATCCTTCATTTTCCCATCTCCACAGCCCTAGACTCCCCTCCAAAAACGGCAGTCGTTCATTAAACCGCCGCCCACCCTGCAGCCTTCCCAAAACCGCCACCCAGCCATCCATCTGCCAAGCCGTCTCCCATCCTATTCCTGCACAGCTTGTCAGCTACTATCCAGTTGTTGTCATGCGCCACCCCCCCACCACCACCACCCACATTGTTGCCTTGTTGTTGCCCTATTGCTGCCATAAAACGCCGCCGCCGCCCTTAGTCCATAGCCCCCCGTCCCCCTTTCCAAATCCAGCCACCTCCACTCAGATCCAGCCCCCCTACCTCCATATCTAGCCCCATATTC
Organism: Dactylorhiza incarnata; assembly: GCA_033032865.1. NCBI lineage: Eukaryota > Viridiplantae > Streptophyta > Magnoliopsida > Asparagales > Orchidaceae > Dactylorhiza > Dactylorhiza incarnata. Next base: position 3,020,549 of record JAWHQI010000266.1, on the reverse strand, counting down.
AAATTACAGACACCTCCACTCAGATCCAGCCCCCTACCTCCAGGTCCAACCCATATATTCAGATTCCAGCCACCTTCACTCAGATCTAGCCCCTTACCTCCAGATCCAGCCCCATATATTCATATTTCAGTCGCCGCATAGTCGAACCTTGTCGGATCTACCCTCCTACGACATCCCCCATGCTTTGTGAGTTGTTATATCTGGAATGTAAAATAGACGTGTAAAATGTAAAATTAATGTGTTTTCTTCCCTCTTTAGAAAATTTGAAATCTGGACTCGCCCAAATTCGATGAAAATTGACGACCAAACATTTCTAATTAATGAACTTGGTCATCAAAATTCAAGTGTCCTCCATGTATAAAGAGCCGATGATTATTACCTACAAGTCTACAATAAATAATAATAATAGTAATAATAACAAAAAAATGCTTTCAAAGCATCCATTTGTACAAAAAGATCGATTTAGTATAAATGAGAGTAAATAATGATACAAACAGGAATAGAAGATTACATTAAAATGCAAAAAACAAATTCGGGAGGCATTCTCATGCTGACGCTCCTAAGACACATAACACTCCCTTATATAGGAAGATAATAACTCTCACACCTAAAATGATCAAAATGTCATTAAAAGGTAAACTACATAAAAGACAACGTACTAATTAAAAATACAATATAAATAAACAGCAGGCTTGGAGAGATGGCTCAAAATATGTTCTCTTTGTGAGCATTGTCATCCAAGAGCACGTACACTATCAATACATGCATCCTTATAATCAACATTGTTTCCTAGGCCGAGTGATATGGATTGCGACACACATCGGCCTACATAACGATCAGATCCGTCGATCTTATACGGATCGACGATCCGAGATTTAGTTTTTTTTCATATTTTTTGAGGGCCGTCATGATCGGAGAATCATGACCATCCATGATGCTCCTGTAGTGTATAAATAGAGATAGAGGGTTCAATTGCAAGGGATTGAAAGTGGAAGCAAAGAAGTATTGTTTTTGACCATTTGGTGCTGAAGCTGTAATCACCAGGTGTGAAGTTTGGACCTCCCCACAATCCTCCTTGCTGTCGGCCAACATCTCCCTCCCTTCCCCTCCAAAACTGAGCCTCTCCTTCACCTCCAGCCAGCCCCCAATCCAGCCCCTACCACCTACAGTCGGCAGCCTACATTCCCCTCCCACCACCACCAACCGGATGCAAAAAATCACCCTCCCCCAACCACCGGACATCCACCCTACATTCCCCTTCCCGTATACCTCCAAAACAGCCACCTTCCCCTCTCCAAATCCCCTCGATTTTCAGTTTCCGGCGATCACCAGAAACCATTCCCCAACCACCTCCGGCAAACCTCCACTGTCACCCTTCAAGTTTCATCTATTTTCTTTTTTTCCAGCGATCGCCGAAAAATACCTCTGAGCACCACCACCAACGACCACCTCCAATCACCTCCGGCTAGCCACCGCCCACCACTCCATAACTACCTTAACTACCTCCTCCACTACCCCACTCCTAAAATTTAGGATCTCCTAGATTTCCTCCACTACTCCCCACCACCACCTCTTCCACTTTCATAACTACCCCCCCCCCCCCCACTACACATTAACTACCTTATAACTATCCCATTTTCCAATAAACAACACTCCACGAACCATAACCACCCACTAACACCAAAATTATCCTCCTAACTCCTCGTACACCTCCAAAAACTGCAGCCCACTTCTCAGATTTCATCACCGAACAGTCGTACCACTTCATCCTTGCCAATAACCACTATAAATACCTTTCAACCCACGTCCCCCCATCTCCTAGGACTTAAATGACCCACTCTTTTCCTCCAAAACAACCCAGCGGATGCTGGTTTCCCAAATCCTGCTTAGTTTCAGTCAAAATAACCCAGGGATTAAGGCTCCGTTTGGGGGGGCTTATTTTCACCGGTCAAACGATTACGACCGCATGAACCCGACCTTAATTAAGGTCCAGTTCATGCGGTCGTAACCGCTTGACCGGTGAAAATAAGTCCCGCCAAACGGAGCCTAAATTCCAGGCTCTGGAATTTCACTAAACCTTCATCCAAACCCTTCTCAACCCCCTGAAATTCCCCGTCAACCATCCAAAATACCTCCAGTCCACTGAAATACACATGTCAGCACTAAAAATAAGCCTAATCATTCCCTGTCTCACTGTTCTGGAGCCCAAATTAGGATGTTTGTCCCACCCTGCAACCCAGAACCCACCTAGCAGGCCAAGTCATCGTCGGAGGCCCAAATCCAGTCATGTGTTTCAACCCCGGCAGCGGATAACTCCTCGGATATTCACCAAAACTTCAATCCCATGATTATTTTGATTTTATTGCTTGGTTTTCATTTATTTTGTGTTGATTTGTGCGTTCATTCTCTACTTGAGGCGTGCCTATTCGTAATCTGTGTTGCCAAGTTTGATTGAAAACATTGTACGTTCTCATTTATTTGATATTATTTTATTTTGAGCACTCTCACAATCCTCCACGTGTTACCTTGTTTGCAAGCTTTAACTATTGTGGCTATCCTAAATTTTAATTTATAAAATAATTATTATTGCAAGTTTTAAAGTTGTCAGATTCATGTATGATTGCATGTAGGATTCCCCATTATTTCCCTGTCATTTAGGACCGTCCTGCGTCACCGAGCTTCTAAAAATGTGTGTTGACATACTGATGCTGGACGGGCGTCCCACCCGCCTGCCACCCTGGGGCCTGGAATCACACCCCGACCTAGGGGTCTCACCGAGAGTCCACCGGCTCAGTTGGTGATGAGTGCTCTGCTGAAAGACTCTTATCAAGGAGGTCGGGGGATCGAGCCCCGGCCTCAACAACCTATCGGCCCTGTGGTGGGGCCGGGGATGGGTTGGGGTGAACAGGCCGCGGACCTGATAAAGCCTATCGGGTGGACTCTCGGTGAGACCCCTAGCCGGGTGTGATGTCAGGCCACAGGGTGGCAAGCGGGTGGGACGCCCGTCCTGCATCATAAAAGTGCAATGAAGAAAAAGAACCTTGATGGGGTTAGTTCCTAGAAAGAGAGGATGACACATTTGGAATAATATGGCGCGGGTTGATGCGTCATTCAAAGCAGATGAACAGGCAAAATAGGGGAAACGACGGTATTGTGAGTACGGTACATTTTCATGAATGGTGTTTCTGATGTGTTGAGGTTTTTTTTATCTCGGTGGGATTTCGAATGTGTAATGATCGAATCCAGAGGACATGGGAGCAATTATCGAGAAACAAAGCAAGCGTGGATGTTTTCTCAAAATATTGATGGTAGATTATGTATGGTGCAACTTGAGGTACGTTAAAAAATGTTATTGAATGTCTATTTTGATGTATCGGGCATGAGGTTTGTTGGGCGATTTGTGTGAATTGGGAAAAAACATGTGGCATTGTAGTTTGGGAATGAGGGAGAAGGGAGGTCATGGCTGGCGAGAATGGTGGTTGGTCAAAGGTGCTCGTTGTGACGGGAGTATCGGTCCTTGGAGGTCTCCATGAGGTGCGGCAGTCGATGGAATAGGCAGCATTATTTGCATCAGATGCGCTGGGTGTGTGTGGGGAGGGGAGGTGGTGGTGGATAAGATTGATGGGGGCGGAGGCAGCGGGATGTGAGTTTTGTGTTATGGTCGGAGGGTTCATTGGAGCTACAATGTAGGTGGGTCATTCCTTACCTAGTAATAGCAATTGGAACTGATAAAATGGCTGGAAAATAGCCCGTACTGGCTTCATAACATGCAGAGGGGAGTCAGTGGAAAAGGAAGGATGTTGTGATGAATCTCATGCACCAACGCAAGGATGTAGGCAATGGAAGCATCCATCAGATCAAATCTTGGGTGAAACAATGCCAAAGTGGTGGGAATATCAAGGGAGGAGTGGGGCGTGATGGATAGTTCTTATTAGCTGAAGGAGCGGCGAGAGGAGAACGGCATATCGGACCAATCGATACGAAGATGGATGGAAGATTACATTAAAATGTAAAAAACAAATACAAACTCGCGAGACATGCTCGCACCAATGCTCTTGAGGGTTCGTTACCTCTAAAATCTCTCAAAAAGAGAGATACAAGAAGCTTTGCAAACTAAACTTAATATTCACACAGTACTCCCATATATAGGAGCGAACATCTAAAAATAAAAAAACACCTCTACAAGACAAATTACATAAACGACACAATACGAATTAAGTACAATCTTAATAAACGTTAAGTTTGGAGAGACGGTTGTCAATCATCTCTAATCGTGAGGAAGGTTTTATAAGAGTGCGTATATGCATCAAAACCATGGAAAGGATAACTTCTCTTTGTCGAAAATGATACTTTTAAACTTTTATTATTTAACAAAAGCATATTTAGAAATTTAAACTTTCCTGCATGTAGAGCAATAATAGTTTAAAGGGCAATACTATGATCTGAAACATACCTTGTTTACATAATTGATAAGCTTGTCCATCTCCCTGAACCAAGACTCGGCATATTGGTAATCGAAATCACCACCCATTGTCCACATAATATGATTTGTTTGTGTAACATTAGCCTAATGAACATCTTACAAGTAATGATTATGTAAAGCAAATGACTACAATAAGAATAGTAATAACTTTTTTGATGCTAAGCGCTTACAAGTTCAAGAACCTCGAAACTTATTCGAAATTGGACTCAAACTCAAACTTAAGTTGATTCAATTTTGATCTTCACTCTGAGCTCGAAATCTATTTAGAGTTCATCATGAATAACTTGAATATAGATCGAGTTGACTAAAATGAGTTTTTACATATGTGCATAATATATATATATATATGCATAATATACAATAATCGTGTCTTAGGTATATAATTAACAACAACAACAACACAAGCCTTTATCCCACCATAGTGGGGTCGGCTATATGGATCCTTTGTCGTCATTGCGCCCTATCTTTAATCATAGCCTCACTAATACCTAAGTACATCATATCTTTCCTTATAGTTTCATTCCAAGTCTTTTTTGGCCTACCTCTCCCCCGTTTAACATGTCTAGTGACTAAACTCTCACAACGCCTAACAAGTGCCTCTAATGGTCTCCTATGTACATGTTTGAACCATCTTAAATGAGCTTCTCGCATCTTCTCTACAATTGGCGTCACTCCTATCTTATTCCTGATACATTCATGCCTAATTTTATCCAGTCTCGTGTGACCACACATCCACCTAAGCATTCTCATCTCGGCAACTCCCATTTTTTGCTCATGTACACCATTCACTGCCCAACACTCAGAACCGTAGAGCATTGCTGGCCTAATTGCAGTACGGTAAAACTTGCCTTTAAGTTTTAATGGTACTTTACGATCACATAAGATCCCAGACGCGCCTCTCCACTTCAGCCAACCTGCTTGGAATCTAATTAATTAATTAAAATAAATTGAGTCAACTCTAAATTTATTTTAGGTTGAATCAAAATTGAATCATTTCGAGTAGAGTGGGCATGACAAGAGATGGTTTTATTTTGACCCAAGTTCAAGTCAAGCTCGACAAAAAAGACTGTGTAAACCAGCCAAAACTCAACTCGACATCAGCCAGCATGGATATTCAAAGGAGTAAAGCTAAGGGCAAATCCCATGTTTACCTGAGCCAGAGCAGCATCAATGAAATCATCTACACGCTCATTTACATTGTAGTCATAAAGAAGAGGGTCATCCTGGAAACATTGCGAAAACTCAAAGAATGAAAGAGGGGCTCTTTGTGTACATGTGGTGAGGGTAGATCTATGAAAGGTAACCCATCTATTAAAACTCAGAAAACAACTAAAATTTCATACCTGGACAGGAGAGTCCGAACCAGACACTTCAAAATAAAATCCACCTGGAGGGTAGTAAAGACCAGGAAAAGCACCCGCAAAAATCTGGAGTTCCAAATGTTTGCATCAATAAACAAAATATCTCAAAACAAATATACCCAGGTATAGAAATCTAAGAACCTGGGAGTAGGAGCCGAAAGTTCTTGAACCACGCCATATAACTTCAAGAGATTTGTCCACAAAACGTTTTTTACTGTCCTGGTAGTCAATCCTTGCAAAGAATACAGCATCGAAACCAAGCTGCATGAAAAAAATCAATTAAATGAATACAAGTAAACAACAGAGAGAAAAAATACGAAATAGAAATTAGGCTATGTGAGTCCTAAAGCACACTACAAGAAGTTGATGATGTTTAATATAAGCCAATATTGAAAAGGATCGTCAAAGAAAACAGCAATGTCCAAAGTAAAACATCAGCCAAAATAGTCAAGTTGAGTGACATCAAACTTCGATGTGATCAAAATTTTCATTAATGATTAAGGGCCTGTCTCGGAGGGCTTTTTAGCTCCATTTCGTTTTCTGAAAAATGCTACCGCACATTACAAACTGTTTGGAAAGTCTATCGGTTGGAAAAGCTACCACTCAAAACAACATTTTCTCTTCTTTTTGAAAAGTCACGGGTCTCCTACTTTTCAACATTTTCGGAAAGTATTTTCTCATCTTGACACAAAGTTGACACTTCAGAAACGTTTTCCTCATCCTGATCCAGTTTGACAACATTGCGGAAACCCTAGTCTTTCTCCCGACAATCCATTTTCTGCTCAGGCACACATTTTTGGCTATGGCACGCATTTTCGGCCCGCGCGTGCATTTTTCCGCCCGGCGCGCATTTTCCACTCAGGCGCGCATTTTTAGTGCTGGCAAGCATTTTTCCGACCGAGTGCACATTTTAACCCGAGTAAGCATTTTCGCCCGGGCGCGCATTTTTGGCCCTGGTGCGCATTTTCGGCCTGGGCGCGCATTTTCGGCCAGGGCGTGCATTTTTCGGCCCAGGCACGCATTTTCGGACCGGACACGCATTTTCAGACGGGCGCGCATTTTTCGGTCCGGGCGCGCATTTTCGGCCCGGGCGCGCATTTTTCGCCGAACCACGCATTCTCGTCCCGAGCGCGCATTCTCATCCCGAGCGCGCATTTTCCATCCGGGCACACATTTTCCATCTGGGCGCGCATTTTCCACCCGGGCCCGCATTTTAAGCTCGGGCGCGCATTTTTAGCCCGGGAGCACTTTTTCGGCCTGGGCACGCTTTTTCAGCATGGGCGCGCATTCTTCGCCCAAGCGCACATTTTTGGTTCAGGCGCACATTTTTAGTTCGGGCAGGCATTATAAAATTTTAAGAAAACAAAAAAAGTTCAGAACATTCCTTCAAAAAATACGCTCAAGTACATCTAGAGATCGATGCATAAGGTTAGTAACCGCAGTGACGCGAGTGGCGGTTGCATCCAAGGTGGGAGTGTTAGGTTCTCCTAAGATCTGTTGGCGTATCATCTCGCAGGAATCTAGAATGCGGAGAAGATAAAAAACCACAAGGAGATCCTGAAAATGTTTTTGCTGAGTGGCGCAAAAAAGGGTTGATGCTAGAGAAGTTCAACATCGAGAGATTGAACTTCCTGATATGCAGCTTCAGAAGAGAGTATTGGTCAAGAGAATAGAGGATGTAGATGCCAGAGGTTTTGGCACCGTTGGAGTGCAGGGAAGCAAGATGATCTCACATTGCCTTCACAGTGTCATCATGATGGATGATGGGCAAACGTGCATTAGAAAGACTATTTACAAACTAGGTGCGAACAAGAGCATCATTGGCGTCCCAATCTGCATAGACAAGATACGATGGGTCAGGAGGAGTGTCAATGAGATGATGTCGTTTGCGTTGAGAGCACAAAATAAATACGAAGGAGACACTCCAATCGGGATAATTTGGTCCAGTTAATTTAGATGGTGTCTCGTGACTTACAGATGCACTAGAAATGAGTGTGCGAGTAGGAGCGAGCGGTGGAGTGGCCATATTTTAAGGCAAGCGAGAGCGGAGAGCTCGCAACAAGAATTCGCGAGTGAGTTCACTGGAGATAGCTTGATTGGAGTGAGGACTCGCGACAGGAAGTCTTGCAAACAGACACTTTGATCAATCGCCGTTTGGAGAGAGGATCTCACAAAGATGAGTTTGGCAAGCTCATACAGGATGAGGTCGATGTCACAGGATGGGCACGACCAGGATGAGACGAGCTCTGGGAGGCGGCGATCTTTGATGAGCTGGATCGGCGTGCTCTGTGACAATGGAGTTCACAGACGGCTATCAGGCGGAGATCGCAGGAGGTTAGCTGGATCGACGAATTTTACTTGGGATGGGTTCACGCGAGCTTGACGAGTTGGATCAGCGAGCACTGCGACAATGGAGTTCGCAGGCGGAGACTTCTCGCGGGAGGTCGCAGTGGAAGGGCCTATAAATATATATCGTAGAGGGGTACTGATGTGGTCGTCGATAACGACCAGTGAGCAAAAAGAGGATGGCGAGCTCACGGGATGAACAGCACTGCAAACGCTAAGGATTTCTTGGGGTCGTGATAACACAGGATTGATTTGTTCATGGGAGAGGAAAAGCAGGAGCTTTCGTGTGAGGTCGGGAGTGTTCACGCGAAACCGGAAAGATTTCGGGAGTATTCATGCGAAAGGAGAGCAGCGAGTGATTTCTCCTCTCTCTCAGATCATGTGAAAGTTTGAAATATAAATCAATATTATTACAAATTATCTAACTTATTACATGAGAGCTTCTCTCTTTATATAGAGTAAAAGAGGAGGAAGAAATTACAATAGAAGATGTGAGACTAAATACAAGAAAGAAAAAATGTACAATATACCCCATAATGGACTTTCAGTCTTGGCCTTTAACACATTGAAAATGGGGAAGAGGCATTTTGAAGAAGGTTAGTAGTAGCAGTGATACGAGTGGCTAATGCATCCAAGGTGAGAGTGTCAGGTTCTCCTAAGATCTGTTGGCGTATCATCGCGTAGGAATCTAGAAGATGAAGAAGATAACAAAACACAAGGAGATCGTGAAAATATTTTTGCTGAGTGGTGCAGAAAAGGATTGATGCTGGAGAAGTTCTGCATCGAGAGATTGAACTTCCCGATATGCAACTTCAGGAGAGAGTGTTAGTCAAGCGAATAAATCTGAATAGAGGGTGTAGATGCGAGAGGTTTTGGTACCCTTGAAGTACAGGGCAGCAAGATGATCTCGCATTGTCTTCACAATGTCATCATGACGAATGATGGGCAAACATGCATCAGAAAGACTATTTGCAAGTCAGATGTGAAGAAGAGCGTCATTAGCATCTCAATCGGCATAAACAAGAAATGTGGGGTCAGGAGGAGCGTCAATGAGATGATATTGTTTGCGTTGAGAGCGCAAAAGAAATGAGAAGAAGACAACAATCGAGATAATTTGGACCATGTGATTTAGAAGATGTCCTAAGACTTACAGATGCACTAGAAATGAGAGTGTGAGTAGGAGCGAGCGGTGGAGTGGCCATAGTTTAAGGCAAGAAAGAGCAAGCTCGCTGCAAGAATTTGTTGGTGAGTTCGTTGGAGCTAGCTTGATTGAAGTGAGGACTTGCGGCAGGAAGTCTCGCAAATGTTTTGGATGCTTTAATCTATCGCAATTTGGAGAGAGGATCTCGCAAAGATGAGTATGGAAAGCTCATACAGGATGATGTCATCGTTACAGGATCAGCGCGACCTAGTTGAGGCGTGCACTGGGAGACGGTGATCTTTGACGAGCTGGATCGGCGAGCTCTGCGACAATGGAGTTCACAAACGGATATCAGGCGGAGATCGCGAGTAGTGAGCTTGACGAGCTGGATCGGCAAATTTTACTTAGGATGGGTTCACCCAAGCTTGACGAGCTGGATCGGCGAGCACTGCGACAATGGAGTTAGCAGGAGACTTTTTGTGGGAGGTCGCAGTGGAAGGGCCTATAAATATACCGTAGGTACTGCGAGCGCTCGGGATTTGTTGGGGTTGTGATTACACGGGATTGATCTGTTCGTGGGAGCGGGATTGTTAGGACAGCGGGAGCTTTGGTGAGGTCGAGAGTGTTCACGCGAGACCGGAAAGATTTTGTGTGAGGGCGGGAGTATTCATGCGAGAGGAGAGCAGCGAGTGATTTCTCCTCGCTCTCATATCATGTGAGAGTTTGAAATATAAATCAATATTATTTCAAATTATCTAACTTATTACACGAGAGCTTCCCTCTTTATATCAAGTAAAGGAGGAGGAAGAAATTACAATAGAAGATGTGGGACTAAATACAAAAAAGAAAAATGTACAATAGACCCCTTAATGGGCTTTCAGTCTTGTGCTTTAACACATTGAAAATGGGGAGGAGGCATTTTGAAGGTATGGCAAATTAAGGCAAAAAATTGCTAGATGTAAACTCATATATATGACCAAGCATCTTAAGGCTCAATTGATAAAGAAATTAGAACATCATAAAATGAGGGTTTGGGGTACATTGCAGATCTTTATGAGAAATATAAAAAAAATTAAATATGAAGTTCGTCTTTGTCAGAACTAAAATGGACTCCATCAAGAGCATGGTTTATGTGGTACAAAGAAGAGGTTAAACTTTGTATAAAGTATATACCAAGCCGGACATTGCGGCTTGTTGGAATTATTAATATTTAAGTATTATTAATGTTTATGTGTTTAGTCCACAGTGCCTATCGGTGTTATGCGTCTTGTTGTAACTCCTATGTAATGCCCCTAAATGGATGAATAATAGTATCAAGTATTTCTCTCTATACTTTCCAACATGGTATCAAAGCGGGTTTTATTTCCTCCTTGAAATTTCGGAGCCCTAAAATATTGGTCATCTGAAATTTCTGTCAGAAATCTTCCGCTCCCACTTCTTCGTCAATCTCGGCTTCTTCCATCGCAGATCCATCGACTGCTCGTCGTCGACCCCTCGTCGTCGAGCTCTGTTTTCTTCGTCAGCACGTCCTCCTTCTCGATCCCGTCAGCTCCTTCCATCAACGGAGCGGACGTCTCTCCTCTCGACGTCGGCTGCGCATCTTCTCCCGATCCAGACGCTGATCGACGATCCCTCCTATGCTTTCATCCCGTCGAACCTGCTGCTGCTCTAGCCCGCTGGCTTCGTCAATCCAGTCAAGGAAAGTCTCCTTCCTCATTTCTCGACGATCTCCTGTGATCGATCCCGTCGTCGATTGTTGTTGTTGTCGATATCCTCCGTTGGAGCTTCTCCCGCTGCTGTTGGTCATCGTCGAACCGCTGTTGGTCATCGATCTTCTGCTCTGTGCTATCGTCGGTTGCGCCCTCTGATGTCGCTATCTTCAACTGCTTGCGGTGATCCAGCTTTCTTGATCCCGTCGGGCTCTCCTTATAGTCTGGCTGCTGCTCTCGTTCGTGGATCCCGCTGTTGATGTTGTCCTCCTCGATGTCTCTACTCCCATCAATCAGCTTACTATTGATGAAGTCTTAGTTATTCTATTATGTTTCTTTTGTGTTATTGTCGTATGTGTTTTTTAATTATCTGTTGTCCTAATGTTTGTTTAGGTCCTGTTCTGTCTATATGCACGTGTTATCCACGTGAGGGGGAGTGTTGGGATGAAGGCGACTCAGATGATCTTTCCCGACTTTTTCGTCTTCGTTCCACACGGCCTCCAGGCTTATGTCATATGTGTCTCCTCATGTTTTCTTTCGATTGGTCGTGTGTTGGGGACACGATTGATGTTAGTGCTCTAAATCTCACCGGGTTGTGGTGTGTGGGACTGTGTCGTGTGGGACTGTGTCGTGTGGGACCGCTCTTGTTATAATGTATCCCCGACAGATTATCCCCAATGGATTATCCATGGTTGCTCGGTTGATGATTTACTCCTCATTTTCATTCCTTTTTTCGCATGTTGTGTGTAGGTGATGTTAGTTGATCGGTTTCCAGCGAGTCCACGTCGTGTGTGGGTCCTGCGTCGTGTGTGGCTGTCCCAGGTTTGGAGTTTTTCTAGATGGCTCGTCTGATGTTTTGCCCCACATCGTCTACCTCCTTTGTCGTTATTTGATGTTTCCAAGATGGAAGTTTCCCCTCCAGCTAGAGGGGGAGTGTTGGAATTATTAATATTTAAGTATTATTAATGTTTATGTGTTTAGTCCCACACCGCCTATCGGTGTTATGCGTCTTGTTGTAACTCCTATATAATGCCCCTAAGTGGATGAATAATAGTATCAAGTATTTCCTTCTTTACTTTCCAACAAGGCTAATACACTTGTACAGTCTAAAATAGATGGGATTTCTGAGTTTAATAAACGTAAGAAAGAAGCAAAACTGAAAGGGATAGAGGACAATAGATTTCGATTTATTTTAGAAAAGAGAAAGGCTTCTTGCCAAGAGTGTGATCATTCCACTAAGATGGCAAAAGATATTGAAGAGTCTCTTTCTAAAGCCCTCTCTCATGCCAAAACTCTTACAAAAGAGAAGGGGGAATTAGAAAGAAAATTAGAAGCCTCTCTTGTGCAAATTAAAAATAATAAGAAAGGTTTTGAAAATAGGTGTGTCATGCCTGTGAAAGAAAATTCATCACTTAAAGCACAAGTAAATGATCTCACCATGGCAATAAAAAAAATTTGGAATGGGCCAAAAATCACTGGAAATGATTTTAGGGAACCAGTGCCATGGGTCTGGAAAATTTGGGCTCGGATATCGAGGTGAGGGCTACCGCCCGGCGCTAGCCACTAACGCCGGCGCTAGCACCTCATACAAGAAGCCTGAATTTTCTTTTACAAAATATTTTTCTTCTGAAAATCTGATTTCATCCAGCAAGAAAAAATTTCAGAAAAGTGTCTCAACCCCCTTTATTACGTGTGCAAACTGTTATAGGTTTGGTCACACGTCTAGTTCTTGCAGAAAATCAAAACAAACTACTTTAAAGCAAATCTGAGTACCTAAGGCTTCCACTTATTCTATGGGTGGTAGCACTTGGGTATCCGGATCTTTACTCTCATCTTCTTTCTAGATGTGCAGTCAGGCTAAGGAAAATGAAGACGTGTGGTACTTGGATTCTGGATGCTCCAAGCACATGACGGGCAATAAAGCAAAATTCCTTAGCCTAAAAAAGAAGAAAGGAGGGATCGTGACGTTTGGCGATAACGGAAAAGGAAGGATCATGGGAATTGGTACAGTTGGTAACGAATCCTTTACTATATCTAATGTTTTTTATGTGAAAGGATTAAAACACAATTTAATTTCTATTAGCCAATTATGTGATAAAGGATTAGATGTGTTATTTGAATCTTCCACTAATCTATGCAAAATATTTAATTCTACTACAAAAGATATTTTACTAACTGCACCAAGAATACATAATGTTTATATAGTTTCTTTTCATGATCTTTCTAAATCATCTATAAAATGCTTTATCACTAAAAATGATGAATTAGAACTTTGGCATAAAAGGCTAGGGCATGCTAGCACAAAACTTATTGTAAAACTTGTCAAAAGTGATTTAATCAGAGGATTGTCTAGGTTAAATGGAACTTTACCTTCACTTTGTTCACCATGTCAAAAAGGTAAATTTTTTAGATCCTCTTTCAAAAGTAAAAATTTCATTTCTACTACAAGACCCTTGCAAATAATTCATATGTATCTTTTTGGTCACGTTAGCACTGCAAGTCTTGGTGGTAGATTATATACATATGTTTTAATAGATGATTTTTCAAGATATTGTTGGACATTATTTCTCTCTTCCAAATCCGATGCATTTTGCGAATTTGCAAAATTATGTACTCGTATTCAAAATGAAAGTGATTTAAAAATTAAATGCATTCGCTCGGATCATGGAGGAGAATTTGAAAATGAAAAATTTACATCCTTTTGTGATATGTTAAGCTTTAAACATGAGTTCTCCGCACCACGCACACCACAACAAAATGGTGTTGTAGAAAGAAAGAATAGGACACTTCAAGAACTAGCACGCACTATGCTATGTGAATATAAATTACCTAAGTCTTTTTGGGCCGAAGGCGTAAATACATCATGTTATGTTGAATAGAATCATGCTTCGCCCATCTCTTAATCTCAACACCATATGAACTTTATTTTCAAAAGAAGCATAATGTATCTTATTTCAAAGTTTTTGGTTGTAAATGTTTTATTTTGAATACAAAAGATAGCTTGGAAAAGCTTGATGAAAAATGTGATGAAAGAACTTTTCTTGGGTACTCTTCAACTAGTAAAGTTATCGAATTTTAAATAAAAGAACTAATAGAGTTGAAGAGTCAATAAATGTGAAATTTGATGAGTTTGTTCCTTGTGTAGAAAAACTTTCCGCAGGCAACGAGGATGATCTCTTACAACCTTTGGAGCATGGTGATGAGGAACCTTCCAAAGAAGAAAGAGAGGAGGCCAAGGAAGATGTCTATGTGCCTCCAAGCGCCTTGCAATTTACAAAGGATCACCCACGGGAACTTGTAATTGGTGAACCATCTATTGGGGTAAGAACTCGATCTTCTCTTCATGAATCTCATTCAAATATTTGTTTTGTATCCGAAATTGAACCAAAACCGTTTCTACCGCTTTAAATGATGAACTTTGGTTTTAGCTATGAATGAAGAGTTAGAACAATTTGAGCGACATAATGTATTAATGTTTGGAAATTAGTGGAAAGACCATCTAGTCACCCGGTTGTAGGTGTAAAATGGATTTTTAAAAATAAATTAGATGGTGAGTCTAGAATCACTAGGAATAAGGCACGCTTAGTAGCACAAAGATATTCACAAATCGAGGGAATAGATTTTGATGAAACTTTTGCACCCGTTGCTAGGTTGGAATCTATTAGAATTTTTCTAGCATTTGCAAGTTTTAAAAGAATAAAACTATTTCAAATGGATGTAAAAAGTGTTTTTCTTAACGGGTTTGTAAAAGAAGAAATTTATGTTGAACAACCCTCCGGTTTTATTAATGAAAAAATTCTCAATCATGTTTATAAACTAGAAAAAACGTTTTATGGTTTAAAACAAGCGCCCCGTGCATGGTATGAAAGACTTACATTATTTTTATTGAAACAGGATTATATTATGGGAAGTGCGGATAACACTCTTCATTAAGCACGACAATGATGATTTAATTATTTTGCAAATATATGTTGATGATATAATCTTTGGATCTACTAATGAAGAGTTGTGTAATGAAGTTATTAAAGTGATGAAAAATGAATTTGAAATGAGTCTAGTAGGAGAACTTTCTTATTTTCTTGGTTTTCAAATATCACAAAGAAATGATGGTATTTTTATATGTCAAACCAAATATGTCTATGATATGCTTAAACGCTTTGGATT
This sequence comes from Dactylorhiza incarnata, assembly GCA_033032865.1. Taxonomy (NCBI): domain Eukaryota; kingdom Viridiplantae; phylum Streptophyta; class Magnoliopsida; order Asparagales; family Orchidaceae; genus Dactylorhiza; species Dactylorhiza incarnata. The sequence continues at coordinate 3,005,345 of JAWHQI010000266.1, read as the reverse complement.
TGAAAACCTTAAACATGTTTCTACACCAATGAGTGCATCACTTAAATTAGGAAAAGATGAATCGGGAATTTCAATTGATCAAACCTTATATAGAGGTATGATAGGATCCCTACTTTATCTTAGTGCAACTAGACCCGATATTATGTTTGTTGTATGCTTGTGTGCTCGATTTCAAGCCAATCCAAAACAATCTCACTTAAAAGCGGTAAAATGAATTTTTAGATATCTAATTTGATCATCTAGATTAGGATTATGGTACCCGCACAATAATTCATTTACACTTCACGGCTATTTCGATTCGGACTATGCCGGATGCTCACTTGATAGAAAAAGTACTAGCGGTACTTGCCACTTTCTAGGATCTTCATTAGTTGCATGGACTAGTAGGAAACAAAATTCGATTGCACTCTCCACCACGGAGGCCGAAAACATTGCACTAGGGAGTTGTTGTGCACAAGCACTATGGATGAGCCAAACTTTAGAGGACTTTGGTTTTCATCTAAAACATATAGAATTAAAATGTGACAACAAGAGTGTCATTGATCTTATAAATAATCCGGTACACCATTCTAGATCCAAACATATAGATGTACGTCATCATTTCATAAGGGATCACATTAAGAAAGAAAATGTTAGAATAAGTTTCATTGGCACAGACTCTCAACTTACTGATATATTCATTAAACCTCTTCCCGATGCAAGGTTTCAAATGTTAAGGTTGGAATTATGAGTCTTAGACATCTTAGGATGAATAACATGTAAAACGCTAATGTTTTATGCAATTTGAGAATCAAGACATCTCTGAAAATTACAAAATTTTTGCATAAGACTACTCTTAAGACCCCTAATCAATATCAAAAAACAGAATTTTAAAATCTTCATTATTTCACTTACTGTTTCCCGCGCTAGCGCTAGCGTGAGTGTTTGAATTTTGTGTTTTTCAAAATTTCTAGAAATCTACAAAAATATTTTAGTTCATATTTACTACTTTAATTTTGTACTTCTGACTTTTGTTATTTTTTGTTTTATCTATTTTATGGAAAATCAACTACAAAATTTCAAAATTCAAAAATACAAAAATATGTTTTTGTGATTTTCTGTTTTTTTCTTTTATTAAAATTTTCAAAATAACAAAAAAATTTGTATGATCTTTATTGCTAATAACAAGCATGTATGGATTCTATCATTTAGAATTATCTACAATGTTGAAGTTTATTTCTTCAAATTACTATAAACATTGTTTTGTTTATCATGCTTTGATATATCTATTTAAGTGCATCAATTGCATTGACACATATGTGCAGAACAAAGCTTACCATGCCTCTAAGTATGAGTAAATGTTTTGTGGTTGATAATGATACATTTTCACTCACTTATTTTGGTAATCTACATGTGTGTTTAAATCTAAAAATGCTTGTTTGTGTATTGTAATTGTACAATGAATTAAAATTTTCATAAGTTTATTATCTACACTACATTTGAATTGCACTAAAAAATTAAGAAAAGTGGTTTTAAAAAAAAAAATTATGTTGGGTTTGAAAAACAAGTGTATTCGGAGAATATTGTCTCACAAAAGTGAACAAAAAATAGATAAATATAACTCCACCAAGCACTACTTGAACCTCCTGATAAGTCTTCTTAAGCATTGTGAGGTTGAGCACCTTGGAAAGAATAGTAAAGTGTCTTGTGCAAACCTTGGTTAGTACACCACTTTTTTTTCAAAAATATTGTGCAAAAAAGTGTGTGAAAGTTAATAAACTTGTGTTTTATTGTGCACTTTACTCTACATTTGACTTGTATTTTGTGATTTAAATCATTTGTTCACATTGCTCAAAATACACTTATGTGCACTTCATTATCTTTCATAACACTTCTTCTCATGAGTATTGGATTCTAATGCTTTATCTATACTACTCTTTATATAAGAAATGCACTAGATAACCTACCATGATCTCTACAATGTTTGGTATCACTTAAACTTGAAATTAAGTAACATTGTAGTATAATCTCTTTTTGATATGTTCATTTCATGTTTGGTATTTTTATGAAAAACTTTGAGATTTAAAAAATGTTAAAACATCTTTCAATTTTGAACTTAAACTCATATTTTTACTTATGTTGTTCATGCTTACAAAAAGATGTTTCTTATAATCCTCCGCTTGCTTACAACTCTTATCTTTTTATTTGAAGTCTCTTATATAACTTATGCTTAAATTCTTTATCATTTCATATATTACAAAAGCTCGATCGTGATTTATCATTTATAAAAAATGTCTCCTTACTACCCTCACCCCACCTTCTTTTGATAATACCAAAAGGGGGAGATTATTTGAAGAAATCTAGAAGATTAAGGGGAGACTAATTCTTGTAACTTATGGGGAGTAAAATATAAATTGCATTTATGTGGGGGGAGCATTAAGATAGAGGGAGTATGCACTATTCTCATGCTTATCATATACTATAGTTGCACTTTTATCTCGCTTATCATTTACCATAAACAACTTTGTTGATTTCTTGCTAAGAGGATTTGTTATTATCAAAAGGGGGAGATTGTTGGACTTGTGTGTCACATCCCTTTGTTTGAGAATAACAAATCTCAAATTGTGTTTGATCTTGCTTGTCGTGTGTTTATAGTGTGCAGGAACTATAGGTGCAATACTCCACAGGTAGAAAGCAGCTTGGAACCAACAAACTGAGCTTAAGCACTACCGCTAGCGCTAGTGGTTACCGCAGGCGCTAGCGCTACCGCCAGCGCTAGCTCAAGTTCGTGCACAGCTCCACGTCGCCGACGGTTTCGCAACCGCTCAACACGAACGATAGCGCAGGCGCTAGGTGCTACCGCAGGCGCTAGCGCGGAGTTCTATAAAATGGAGTTCTCTTTCTCGTTTTTTGTTGATCATCCCAGAGAGAGTCCCTTGCCAAATTCCAGAGCTGTTACTCTGCCGAATTCTCATCTCCGACTCAAAGTCAAAGAAGAATTCTGGAGAAGGAAGTCATCACGCTGCATCCGAAGAACGATCGCATCAACCTCGCTTGAGCCACAGCGGTCCTTCATCATCAACTCCAGAAAATCTCATAGAGGGAGTCTTTATTTGTATTATTTCATTCCATTGTATTTTGTAGTGAAATCGCCTTGTGTTTGGCGACTAGGTCCTTGCGCGGCTTAGGGGGAATTCGCCGCGTGTGTTGGCGACTAGGTCTAGGTGATTAGATCTAGGGGGTGCTCAAGGCCATATCCGGGGAAGGATTGGCTAGAGCGGTGTTAGGTTTATGATTTTATTTTTATCTTTTATCTTATTTTACCCATGTACTCTCCCCTCTTATATAAAGGGGACCCCTCATTATTCTAAGTATGATGTTACGTTGCCCTAAGCCAACATGGTATCAGAGCCGTGAGAAAACCCTCGTCCCGCCGCTCCTTCGTGCGTCTTCCCCGTTCTCCTTCACCGGCCGCCCTCTCTCTCTCTCTCTCTCTCTCTCTCTCTCTCTCCCTCCTCTCTCCTTTCCTTCCCGCCGATTTGACGCAGAGCCGCCGATCGGTCCGTCCGTGCTGATCGGGCTCGATGGATGGCCGCCGCTCCGTTCACCGTTCGATCGGCCTAATTTCTTCCAATAAAGTTTCGCTTTTTCCTCCTCTATCTACTACTATGAGGATCGCTTCATCCCTTTGCTAGTTTTTCCTAGATCGTGGATCTTGTGTTTCTCCTACTTTTTTGTTCTTCTCCCGGAAATGCATCTTCCTCCATTTTTATGCATTTTCTGACCTCCATCATGAAGACTTTATTGTTCTAGGGCAGTTGGCCGTCCTATTGGTGGTGTCCATTTTTTTCCCTTCCGGCGACTTTCCGGCGTTTTTCCGGTGGCAGTTTTTTGGTCAGATTTTTCGCATCTGATTCTTGTTCTCAGTTTTGTTAACATGTCGGAGGTGATAACTTCTAGTGATGGCTCGCAACCTGCTGGATCTACCCGGGTTGGTCATGATCATCTGACCTCACAAATTACCTCTATCCGCCTTGATGCTACCAATTATCTACCATGGTCTCGATCTATCGCCTTGGCTCTTAAGAGTCGCCGGTTGTATGGCTATGTCACTGGGGACATTACGGCACCAGAAGAGTCTGACTCCACCTGGGCAAAATGGGAATCAGAAAATTCCTTGGTTATGTCATGGTTGATCAACTCCATGCAAGTCTATTGCGCGGAATTATCTCTTTTTAGATTCTGCTGCTGACATTTGGAAGCGGGCTGAATCCACATATTCTCAGAAAGGGAACACAGCTCAGATATTTCAGCTTCGCCGGAAGATTTTTCTCCTTCGACAGGGTGATCGACCTCCATCAGCCTACTTTTTGGAGTTTACCCAATTATATCAGGAGTATGATCATTTTGTGTCCCTTGAACTTGTCTGTTCTGCTGATGCCCTCCTTGTGCGCGCTCATGAAGATCGGAACCGGGTGTTCGAGTTTCTCCATGGTTTACACCGAGAGTTTGATCAGATCATTGTTCAGATCCTTGGCCGCTCCCCGGTCCCGTCATTGGCTGAGACCTATAGCATTGTTCAGCAGGAATATGATCGTCGTCAGTCTTGGAGCTCAGAGGTCATTTCCAGTGGTTCAGCCCTTCTCACTTCTCATTCAGGCATCACCAATTCTCGGGATTTTAAGCCAAAGCCCACTGACAAAGACCATCTGATGTGTGACTACTGTGGTTGGAGTCGACATACTCGTGACACTTGCTTCAAATTGCACGGGTTTCCTCAATCACGAGGTGGTCCTACTCCTCGGGGTGGCCGTGGCGGCGGACGTGGTCGTGGCCGATCCAACTTCATTTCCCCCCGCTCTGCACACCTGACTGAGGTTCTTGATGACAGTACATCTGGTGTCCACAGCTCTGAGATCACTTCGTTACCCGGGTCCTTTTCTACAGATGAGATGGTGCTTCTCCGCCGCATGATGCAGGGCCCACGCTGCCACTCAGGGAGTCCAAGTGCCCACGCTGCCACTGTACCGCCTGCCACACATTGGATCATTGACTCTGGTGCTACTAACCATATGACCGGATCTTCGTCAGGTTTTGTTTCCTATTCCCCTTTGTCTGGCCGAGACAAGGTGAGCATTGCTGATGGGACCCTCTCTCCAATTGCTGGAATGGGATCCATCCATTGCTCTGCCCTTACCTTGACTTCAGCTCTGCACGTTCCTTCTTTCACTCGTAACCTTTTATCTGTTAGTCATATTACCAACTCTATGAATTGTTCCGTCACTTTTTTTCCCTCTTCCTGTGTCTTTCAGGTCCTGAAGACGAAGGCGGTGATTGGCTCTGGTAGTATGCGAGATGGTCTGTACGTGTTTGACTCCGCTGTTCACCAGGCTCTTCATGCCCATCGGCTCCCGCTGCTGTCTACTTGGCATCGTCGCTTAGGCCACCCATCTACTACTACTATGCAATCCTTATTTCCTGCTTTTTCTCCTTCAGTGTTTAAGACATTTACATGTGATATTTGTGAACTTGCTAAACATAAGCGTGTTTCTTTTAATCATCTCTCTACGCCTTGCTCTGTACCTTTGCATACTATTCATAGTGATGTATGGGGCCCTTGCCCAGTAGCCTCTATCTCTGGTTGTTCTTGGTTTGTAACTTTTATTGATTGTTACTCTCGCACTACTTGGGTATATCTAATGCGGAATAAGAATGAAGTGTTTCCTCTTTTCCAACAATTTCATAAAATGATCTCTACTCAATTTGGTGCCACTATTAAAATTCTCCGCAGTGATAATGGTCGTGAATACATAGATTCCAATTTTGAACGTTATTTGAGTGATCTCGGGATTATTCATCAAACTAGTTGCGTCCATTCTCCTGCTCAAAATGGCGTTGCTGAACGTAAGAATCGTCATCTTCTCGAGGTGACACGATGCTTGTTATTTACCATGTCCCTTCCAAAATACTATTGGGGGGACGCTCTTCTCACTGCTGCATATCTCATTAATCATATGCCTTCTCGTCTCCTGGACAATCGTACACCTCTACACAAACTGGGAATACCTCCTACTACCCTTCTACCACGTGTGTTTGGCTGCGTATGCTTTGTTCACATTCATCACATTGCTCGCACAAAACTTGATCCTCGTGCTCTCCGTTGCGTATTCATTGGCTATTCTCCAACACAAAAAGGGTATAAGTGTTATCATCCTCCTAGCAAGAAAGTTATTGTTTCTATGGATGTCACTTTTCATGAGACCACCTCATATTATGAGTCCTCACTTCAGGGGGAGCTCTCACACTTGGAAGTGAGCACTCCTCTCCTCCCTTTACCTATTCCACCTTCGTACAATGTTCCTCCTTCACCACCTACTCATATTCCCAAAGAGCCAAATGTGGATATTCCAAAAGAGAAGGAGCAGGAGCTGCAAGTATATACTAGAAGAAACAAAAGGCCAAACACTCAGCCTCTCTCCATAATATCAGAGCCAGTGCCGGATTCGTCCTCTGCGTCCCTGGAGTTACCTATTGCTCTACGTAAAGGTATTCGCTCATCCACTAAACACCCTCTATCCAATTATGTTTCATATGACTCTTTAACTTCTTCATATAAGGCTTTTGTTACTTCCCTATCCTCTGCGTCGATTCCGGGTACGTGGCAGGAGGCAGTTGGACACCCAAAATGGGCAAAGGCAATGATGGAGGAAATGCATGCCCTTGAGAAGAATCATACGTGGGACCTTGTGGATCTTCCTCCTGGAAAGAAGATCGTCGGTTGCCGATGGATCTTTACCGTGAAACAAAACTCCGATGGTATTGTTGAAAGGTTCAAGGCTCGGTTAGTGGCAAGAGGCTACACTCAAACTCAAGGTATTGATTACCAAGAGACATTTGCTCCGGTGGCAAAGATGAATACTATCCGTGTTTTGTTATCATGTGCTGCATGCAAGGGATGGGATCTTCAACAACTGGATGTGAAGAATGCCTTCCTACATGGAGACTTAGAAGAGGAAGTTTATATGTCTATGCCCCCTGGACTTGCCCCAATTGGCTCAGAAGGGAAGGTCTGCAGACTGAAGAAAGCCCTTTATGGGTTAAAACAATCTCCAAGAGCTTGGTTTGGGAGACTTCACAAAGTCATGACCTCATTAGGCTATACTCAAAGCCATGCCGATCACACTTTATTTGTCAGACGAAAAGAGATGAAGGTGACTCTTCTGATTGTATACGTTGATGATATGGTTGTCACAGGTGATGACAGTGATGAGATTCAATCTCTAAAGCAAAGACTGGCAAGTGAGTTCGAAGTAAAAGACCTAGGAAAATTGAGGTATTTCCTAGGAATTGAAGTAGCAAGGTCAAAGCATGGGATTCATATCTCCCAACGGAAGTATGTCCTTGACTTATTAAAACAGACAGGAATGAGCGGGTGCAAACCCGCCGATACTCCTATTGAAGTGAACCACAAACTTGGACGAGATGATGGGGAGCTAGTAGAAGATATTTCAAGTTTCCAGAAGCTTGTTGGGAAGCTGATTTATCTATCACATACTCGTCCGGACATCTCTTATGTTGTAGGAGTGCTGAGCCAATACATGCACTCTCCCAGAATTCGACATCTCAATGCTGCGCACCGTGTTTTGAGGTATTTGAAGACCTCTCCTGGTAGAGGTATCTTATTCTCACCCAGTGATAACTTAAAAATTGAAGTCTATACTGATGCGGATTGGGCTGGATCAGTTGATGATAGGAGATCCACCACTGGTTATTGTTCCTTTGTTGGCTCTAACTTAGTCACTTGGAGAAGCAAAAAGCAACATGTGGTAGCTCGCTCAAGTGCTGAAGCTGAGTTTAGAGCTATGGCTCATGGTATATGTGAGGGGATGTGGTTGCGTACACTCATGAATGATCTGGGCTTACTTGAATCTGGCCCTTTCAACCTATATTGTGACAACAAGGCTGCAATCAGCATAGCTCATAATCCGGTTCAGCATGATCGCACCAAGCACGTGGAAGTTGACCGACATTTCATTAAAGAAAATATTATGAAGGGAATTGTTTGTACCCCTTTTGTTCCTTCAGAAGGACAACTTGCTGATGTTCTTACTAAAGCTCTGTGTGAAAGACTGTTTGTAACCCTCAGTGGCAAGTTAGGCATGAAAGATATTACATGCCCAACTTGAGGGGGAGTGTTAGGTTTATGATTTTATTTTTATCTTTTATCTTATTTTACCCATGTACTCTCCCCTCTTATATAAAGGGGACCCCTCATTATTCTAAGTATGATGTTACGTTGCCCTAAGCCAACAAGCGGCTTGAGGTCATATCCGGGGAAGGATAGGCTAAAGCCAATCGGTTCGTGGGGATACGAGTCGGTATAGAAAAGAAAAAATTATTTTACTTTGTACGCCTCCGATTTCTAGCGATATTGAAATTAAATTTATGTAAACACATTTTTATATAATATAATCATGTCTCTATTTGTGTTTACATGATTTCTCTCTTTTGGGGTAAATTATAAAATTGTAAATTACAATTGTTTCTTCCTTTAAGCTAAATTGTTATTTCATGTACATTTACTTTAAAACAATTTAGTAAATCGTATAAAAATTCAAAAAGAATTTTATTTCCTTATTCACACCCCCTCTAAGGGCGCCTATCGATCCAACACCGTCCTCGAGGACTTTTACAGTGGATGAATTGGATGCTCCCAAGAGAACTTCATTCTCGGTCGAATATGTATTTTGGTTCTTCTATCTCCTTTACTATTGCAACTATGCTCGGTGCACATGCTACTACCATCACTCTGTCTGATTGGATCATCAACTCAGGGGCTACTGATCATATGACCGGATCCTCCTCAGGTTTTTTTTCTTACACTTCTTTGTCTGGTAAGGACAAGGCTATCACTGCAAAGGACACCTTGTCCATCATTGCGGGCAAAGGCCACATCTCTTACTCGCCGTCCAGTTCTCTCTCTTCTGTCATACATGTTCCCTCCTTTCTTCGCAATTTGCTTTCAATTAGCAATATTACGAGATCTCTGAACTACTGAGTAACTTTCTTTCCTGACTCTTGTGTTTTTCAGGAACTGGGTACGAAGCGGAACATTGGTTGTGGTAAGAACCGTGGTGGTCTGTACTTCCTGGATTCCCAGCTACCATCTCAGTCTCTTTCGTCTACTACTGTTACTGCTGCGGATGTCCGACGATGGCATCAGCGTCTCAGACATCCCTCTCCTCTTTATCTTCAAAAATTGTTTCCGTCTTTTTTGCCTTTTATTCAATCTTTATCTTGTGATGTATGTGAGTTGTCTAAACATGTTAGGCATAACTCTTAGCATTTATCTTCTCCTAGTACCAGTTGTTTTGTTGTCATACATTAAGATGTTTGGGGTTCATCCACTATTTTATCATTATTTGATTTTTATTGGATTGTCACTTTTATTGATTGTTTTTCTCTTACTACTTGAGTTCATCTTTTTAAAAAGAAAAGTGAGGTTTTTTCGTGTTTTCAAGCTTTTGATCAGATAATGATGACCAAGTTCAAGGGAACTATATGTGTCCTCCGTAGTGTGAGTGTGTGTGTGTGGGGGGGGGGGGGGGGGGGGGGGGGGGGGCGAATATAATGATCGAGGGTTGGTTGGTTCTTATCTCGCCAATCATGGTATTATCCATCAAACCACATGTGTTCACACCACCAAAAATGGGGGTGCAGAACGAAAAAACCGGCATCTGCTTGAGGTTGAACGTTCCCTTCTCACCACAATGCATCTTCCAAAATCTCATTTGGGAGATGTTTTAACCGTTGCTCATCTCATCAATCGTCTTCAATCATGAGTCTAAGATTATGCTACTCCTCTCGCCCGTCTCTCCACCACTTCTATTGTTCATACCTCGCATCTTCCACTTTAGGTGTTTGGGTATGTGTGTTTTGTTCATGTTCATCGGCCTCATCGTGACAAACTTGACCCTCGTGCTCAACATTGTGTCTTTATTGCCTATTCCTCCACCACGAAAGGATATTGGTTATTCCACCGATGTGTATAAGGATCCCTCCCATGCACCTTGCTCGAGGACCTTTACAGTGGATGAATTGGATGCTCCCAGGAGACTACTTCATTCCAGACCGAATATGTATTTTGGTGCTTCTATCTCCTTCGCTATTGCAACTATGCCCGGTGCACATGCTACTACCATCACTATGTATGATTGGATCATCAACTCAGGGGCCACTGATCATATGATCGGATCCTCCTCAGGTTTTATTTCTTACACGTCTTTGTCTGGTAAGGACAAGACTATCTCTGTCAAGGACATCTTGTCCCCCATTGCGGGCAAAGGTCACATCTCATACTCTCCGTCCATTTCTCTCTCTTCTGTCATACATGATCCTCCTTTCCACGCAATTTGCTTTCAATTAGCAACATTACTAGATCTCTGAACTGTTGAGTAACTTTCTTTCCTGACTCTTGTGTTTTTTAAGAAGTGGGTACGAAGCAAAACATTGGCTGTGGTAAGAACCGTGGTGGTCTGTACTTCCTGGATTCCCAGCAACCATCTCAGGCTCTTTCGTCTACACTACTGTTACTGCAGCGGATGTCCGATGATGGCATCAGCGTCTTGGACATCCCTCTCCTCTTTATCTTCAAAAATTGATGCAATCATTGCCACATCCTAGGATGCGTGATATCGCCACGCGTCAGTATATTTTTATTTTGAGTTATTTTATGTTTCTGTCATTTTTATTATGCATTCTTGTCATTTGGAGTTCCGGCTCATCGGTTTGACCACCCGGTAAGACCCTGAATAAAAGGTCTGGTAATTTGAATAGCTAGGACGAACAAGACAAGCTTAAAACTAATTAATGATGCTTCCGATTAAAGAAGTAATTAAACAGAAGATCTTATTTTATTTGGAGGAGGAGATTAAGAAACTATATTTTAAAAAGAATATTGATATAGCAAAATGTTTTGTAGACTTTTGGAAACAAATAAAATTTCAAATGTTGGGATTAACTTATAAAAGGAGCTTTATTCATGGGATTACGGAGCCGGTCAATTCTAGAGGAAAAATGAAACTTCGTTTTTTTTATCTGTCGACCGCAAGCCGCCTGTTCACGTATCCTCCATCTCCTACCACCGACGAAAGTTCCAAGACCTGCGCCGATCGCAGTCCATCTCCGACATCTTTTTCCTCCGGCGTTGTTCAAGAGAACATTGCGTTCCTGTTTCGTCGAAGCCGACGAGTCCCTGTTCGACGAAGTTGCCGCAACCCTTCCTTCAATCGTCGTCGACCTCAGCGCCCGACTCCGACGAACCAATCATGTTCGACGAAACTGCCGCAACCCCTTCCTTTGATCGTCGTCGACCTCAGCGCCCGACTCCGACGATCCAATCCAGCATTGTGACGACATTATCCAGAGAGAACGTCAAGCTCGACCTCCTGGTCCATTCTTACAGGAGCAATTGGGTTTACAGAGACAGCAGAACCCACTGCACAGTACCCATAGCAGAAGGATTTGAGAAGGCCGCCCCCTCGCCGTAGATTTGCGTATACTCTGGTAAACTACGCCATTTTCTCGTGCTCCCTTTTACTAGCCTAATCGTATGCAATTTCAACTAATTAGCAGTGCAAAGCGCTAGATTGTATTGAACTGAATGCCCTAAACCGGGCAAATAGGATACATATATAGGAGATATACACGTGACATATCACGTGTATTAGATAAATGCGGATAAAATAAAGCGAATATTCAACTCTCCCCCTCAAGTTGGGAATATATATTGATCATTCCCAACTTGTCAGTATTGTCCTTGAATTTGTCGCTGCATAGACCCTTGGTGAAGACATCGGCAAGCTGATCAAATGAGTTCACAAACGGAGTGCAAATATTCCCTTTGTCAAGGTGATCCTTGAAGAAGTGTCGGTCGACTTCCACATGTTTAGTTCTGTCATGCTGTACAGGATTGTGTGCAATACTTATAGCCGCCTTGTTGTCACAGTAGATCATAATAGGATTGTTCCCCTGAAGGCCTATATCACGAAGGATAGTCTTCAACCACAGTCCCTCACAAACACCTTGGGCCATAGCCCTATATTCAGCTTCTGCACTTGAGCGAGCTACCACATTCTGCTTCTTGCTCTTCCATGAGACCAGGTTCCCTCCTACAAATGTGCAATACCCAGTGGTAGACTTTCTGTCGTCTTGACTGCCAGCCCAATCAGCATCTGTGAACACTTCAACTTCAAATGACTGACTGTTTTTGAACAGAATCCCACGACCTGGTGCCTTCTTGAGGTAACGTAACACCCTGAAGGTAGCCTGCTGATGACGTATGGAGGGTGAATGCATGTACCTGCTTAGGACACCCACAGCATATGTGATGTCAGGACGAGTATGGGACAAGTATATAAGACGCCCAACCAGACGTTGGTATTTTGAGGCATCCACTTTCTCCCCGCTAATATCTGCATCAATTTTGTGATTATCCTCAATAGGGGTGTCCACCGGGGCACACCCAAGCATCCCAGTCTCCTCAAGAAGATCAAGAGTATACTTCCTTTGAGAAATGAAGATCCCACGTTGAGACCTCGCAACTTCAATTCCCAATAAGTATTTCAGCTTTCCCAAGTCCTTGACTTCAAATTCTTTGCCTAGCTGTTTTTTTCAAGTGATTGATCTCCTCCAAGTAGTCTCCGGTGATGATGATGTCATCCACATACACAATAAGAATAGAAACCTGAGCACCCTTCCTCTTGATAAAGAGCGTATGATCAGCTTGACTTTGAGTGTATCCAAGTTGAAGCATGGTCTTGTAAAAACGTCCGAACCACGCTCTTGGAGACTGCTTCAGGCCGTACAGGGATTTAAGAAGGTGGCAGACCTTCCCTTTGGACCCTTTGATCACAGAGCCCGGGGGGAGATCCATGTAAACTTCCTCTTCCAGATCACCATTCAAGAACGCATTCTTGATATCAAGTTGCAGTAGCTCCCATTTACGACTCGCAGCACAGGAGAGAAGCACACGAATTGAGTTCATCTTTGCAACAGGAGCAAATGTCTCCTAGTAGTCAATGCCCTGAGCTTGGGTATATCCCTGAGCCACCAGACGAGCCTTGTACCGCTCCACCATTCCATCTTGATTTTGTTTAACAGTGAAGACCCAGCGGGATCCAACCGTTCGCTTCCCCGGGGGAAGACAAGCAAGCCGCCATGTCTTATTTTTATCCAAGGCACACAGTTCCTCCTCCATTGCCTTTCTCCACTCAGGTGTTTGAACAGCCTCCTGCCAAGTCTTAGGAATCACAATAGATGAGAGAGAAGAGATAAAGGCTTTATGGGCCTGAGAGAGGTGATCATAGCAAATGTAGTTGGCAATTGGGTGTTTGGTGCCACCTTTTTACCTATAAGACGGGCAAGAGGAACATGGAGGTCTTCATCAGAATCTGGTGCGGAGACAGTCACTGGCACTGGCGGAACATTCACAGTCTGCACTTGCTCAACAGTCGTAGGACGACGGGAGTATGTGTATAGTATAGGTGGAGCGGAGGTGGAAGGAATAGGAGGAGTGGAGGGAATAGGAGAAGTGTCCGGAAGAGGATAATGGACAATAGGAAGGGGAGAGACAATAGGAAGAGGAGAGTCGTTGGTCTCGTCACCATTACCGGTCGTCGTCTCCCCCTGACGAGGACCAAAGTACGACTCTCCCTCACGAAATGTAATATCCACAGTACAATAGTAGCGACGAGTCGGAGGGTGATAACATCGATACCCTTTGGTGGTAGGAGAGTAACCAACAAAAACACACCGTAGGGATCGTGCATCGAGTTTATCGCGCTGCGGGGTATGGACGTGGACAAAGCACACAGAGCCGAAGATTCGAGGGGCAAGATGAGAAGTGTGGACAATGTGATTTTTGGCAAGACAGGAGAGGGGCGTATCAAACGAGAGAGCACGAGACGGAAGACGGTTAATAAGATGAGCAGCAGTGAGGACAGCGTCACCCCAGTAGGATTTAGGAAGGTGCATAGCAAGAAGTAAACACCGGGCCACCTCCAGCAGGTGCCTATTCTTCCGTTCAGCCAGCCCATTTTGAGTGGAAGTGTGGACGCACGTGGTTTGATGTATAATGCCATGGTCGGCAAGATAGGCCCCAAAAACACCCCGGTCGTCATATTCCCCACCATTATCACTACGAAACACACGTATTTTACCGCCAAATTGCAGGGTCACCATCTTATGAAAAATTTGAAAACAAGAAAGCACATCACTTTTCTTTTTACGCAAATAAAGCCACGTAGTGCGGGAGTGACAATCAATAAACGTAACGAACCATTTATAGCCAGATAAAGATAACACCGGGGACGGGCCCCAAACATCAGAGTGAATAACATCAAAAGGACATAAACTAGGGACAGATAAATGACTCGTACTCCGACGGACATGCTTAGACTGTTCACACGCATCACAAGAGAATGACTGAATTAACTGATGAAAAACAGGAAACAACTTAGTAAGATACAAAGGAGAAGGGTGGCCGAGGCGTTGATGCCAGCGTCGGATGTCATGAAGAGTCGGAGATCTGGTGGAAGAGAGAGCACTGGGTGAAGACTGGTTCAGCAAGTACAGTCCGCCAACATTCCTACCACTGCCAAGCGTCCGCCTCGTACCCAGATCCTGAAACACACAAACATCAGGAAAGAATGTCACTGAACAGTGTAAAGATTTAGTCAGATGACTAATAGAAAGTAAATTACGGGGAAAAGAGGGAACATGCAAAACGGAGGACAGTGATAGGTCAGGAGAACAAGGGACAGTCCCTTTTCCAGCGATGGCGGAGAGAGAGCCATTAGCAGCAATAACCTTATCACGACCAGAAAGGGGGGTATAGGAGGTAAAACCTGAAGCAGAACCAGTCATGTGGTCGGTTGCACCTGAGTCGATAATCCACTCGGAAGGAGGGGAAGACACGGCATTAGCACTGGACAGGCCTGAAGTGGCAACAGCAGCATGAGAAGCAGCAGGAGCAGAGTCTGCGTGGGAGCGCAACATGCGTCGAAAGACCTCCAATTCACAGGCAGACAGGCCTCCAGAGGTGTCCTCGAGAACCTCAGTAGAATGTGCAGAAGAGTGAGAGCGATCACCAGAGTGACGACCACCACTACCACGGTACCCACCTCTACCACGGGTACTAGAGCCCCGACCACCCGGAGCAAGGTGCGGGTGCAGGCGGAAACAAGAGTTCTTGGTATGGCCAGTCTTCCCACAATGACTACAGACAGGAGGGGGTCCGCGCGACATCCCAGCCAGCGCAGAGTGATCAGTAGCAGGGCCTAGGGTGCGACGATGATTCTCATCACTGAGGAGCATGCTGAAGGCCTCCCGAAGAGAGGGAAGCGGCTCACGATGGAGGACATGTAGGCGAACAGCGTCAAACTCTATGTTGAGCCCCATAAGAAATACGTGAACCCGGAATCGATCGTTAGCTTTCTGAAGGGCCACCGCATCAACCGTACAAGCAGCAGCGAAAGTATTGAAGAAATCTAGCTCTTGATAAAGACGCTCAAACTCAGAATAGTAGGCGGCAATGGTCATAGTCCCCTGCTTTAGTTCCAGAACATGGCGAGTAAGCTCGTACACTTGCATCGAACTGCCCGCCTGAGAGTAAGTATCACGGGCCCGTGTCCAAATATCATAGGCGGAGTCCAACAGCATATAACTCTGATACACCTGAGGAGACATCGAATGGAGTAACCACGAGACGACCAACGAATTGTCCGCATCCCATTTGCGCCATGAGGGATCGGTGCGTGGTGGTTCAGCAGTGGTACCATCAATAAGTCCATATAACTGGTGGCTGCGAATAGCATGCTGGGCTGCCCTTGACCATTCCAGATAATTTGTGCCATCCAAGGCAACAGTAGTAATCTTCAACGAGCCAGACTGGCCATGACTCCGAGGAGGATCACCCGAGGAACCGGGCAAAGCACCGGATCGGGGAACGGAGGAACCGGGAAGAGCACCGGATTGAGAGGAAGGGGAGATCACGGATGAATCATCCATTGTAGAGAACGAAGATATCAAAAAAGGTTGAAAAACATCCTACAGGTGCCACTTAGATCTGGAAGCCGAAGAGAACACCGGAGGATGTGAGGGTGGTGTCCCCGGCAGTCCCCATGGAGGACAAAACGGCCGGCTGGAAGCGGCAAGGTCGGGCGCCGGCTAGGCCAAAGAAGCCAGCAGCCCGATCGGGAGCGAACGCAGAAAGTGGCGAACGATCTGCGAACGGCTAGGGCTGACGCGAACGCTCGCGGCGGAGGAGGACGAGTCCGGGCGAGACGCGAGCGGTGGAGGAGTCGAGCGTGCAGGAAACGCGAGCGGGATCGCCGGAAGAAGGACGAGAAGAAGCGGGCGGGATCGAGCGAGGCGGGATCTGGAGCGGCGAGACGCGAGCGGGGCACGGGACCGATCCACGGGGTTTGATACCAAGTGGAAAGCGCTAGATTGTATTGAACTGAATGCCCTAAACCGGGCAAATAGGATACATATATAGGAGATATACACGTGACATATCACGTGTATTAGATAAATGCGGATAAAATAAAGCGAATATTCAACTTTAGCAACAGCTTGCCTTGAACATTCGCGCTATTTTTTTTACCATTATTTCATAAATTATCGATTGTGTTTATGCTTGCGAAATTTATATTTGCCGCCTCGAATCGACCTTTAAAGGCGCTTGAGAATTTCTGTCTGAATAACGATTAACGAACACCTGAAACTCCAACGTCAAGTGTGACTTTCGCGCACAAAATTCGTTTGGTCTGCTCGGCCTATTCTCAAAATAAAATCGGTTATAACTTTTAATTTAAAATTACTTATTTTTTTAAAAACCCTAATTTTGGTTTACATCAGTTTGGTATCAGAGCAAATTTGATTCGCTCATATCGCGACTCAAGTGATCCAGTTTTTTCAATATATATATATATATATATATATATAACAATCTTGCTATTTTTATTTAATATAATCTCTAGTCAAAAATTTTATGTTGCCTTAAAATCAAATTTTAAAAAAAAACTAAAAAAATATTTTTTCTACCCACTCGGGAATCACTTATTTTGAAGTTAAAATTTTTCTTTTACCCACTCTGGAACTCGCTCATTTTTAAAAAATTTAAATTTCTCTTTTTCAAATATTTATTTTCGCTATAAAATAAAATTTAAATATTAAAATCAAAATTTTACAACTTTTCAAAATAAATGGAAAAACGCGTCGATCACTTAGAAACTAGCGTTGGGGATTTCGCCCAACGCATGGGCGACTTAATGAAAGCGGTAGAAACTCTCACCACCGGCATGGGTAGTGTCACACACGTTATGAATGAGTTACGCACAACAGTTAATAATATAGAGGCTACCATGCAATTAAATCGAGCACTATCTCAGTGGTTGAGGTAGATCCTAATCCTAGACCTCCAGAACTTGCACAAACAGAACCCGAGCCACGTAACGAACCACGTAATCCACCCCGATGGGATGTAGGAGTAAAATTAGACGTTGGCGATTTTGAGGGACACTTAGAGCCCGAGGGTTGCCTAGACTGGTGTGATAAAATGGATTGATTCCTGGCTTGGAAGCAATTGCCCCAAGCTAGGCAAGTTGAGTATGTCATGCTAAGACTGAAAGGGTCCTCTTTAGTTTGGTGGGGACAATTAGAGCGTTCTCGCTTCAATTTAGGTATGCCCCCCATCACCACGTGGATCGAATTTAAAGCCCAACTATGAAAGCGGTATGTCCCACCCGATTATTTGCAAACCCTCTATCGTAGGTTCCACAACCTACGGCAAGACAAACTAACGGTGGATGAATACACCAATGAGTTCCTAGTTCTTCAGTCTCGCCTCGGCCTCCGAGAGGATGATGACATGACCGTGTCACGTTATCTGAACGGACTACGCTATTCCATTAGAGACCAACTAGAGCGGTCATCCGGAGTTAGGTCTACTGATAGACCCACATCGAGCGTCACCACTGCCCCCACTACTAGAGCCTTAGATGCCTCTCACCCACCCATCACTGTCGGGACTCCAACCCCATCTGTTGGTCCCTCCAAGGGTAAAGAGATTATTGGGACTAAGCCCAACACTGGAGTATTTCGATGCTTCAAGTGTATGGAGCCGGGGCACAAATCATCTGAGTGCCCGCAACGTCACTTCGTCGCTATTATTGACTCCACTGATGGACGTGAACCCGAGTATGGAGTTTACGTAAATGAGTCTCACCCAGAGCCTAAGCCTGAGCACGAGTCAGAGGATGTCGTAGAAGTGGAAGGCGAACACGCCGAACACTTAGTCTGCGTCTTACGATATAGCCTGATCACCCCTAGTGAGTCTACTGAGGATGATTATAGGAGGCACGATATTTTCCGCACAACTGAGGATGACTATAGGAGGCACGATATTATCATCGATAGTGGCAGTATGGAGAATTTTGTCTCTCAGCGCATGGTCGACATATTAGGGCTTGCGACGCATCTGTTAGAACAACCCTACAACCTATACGGAGTTAATAGTCATTTGACTATGCCTATCACGCATTATTGTCTAGTAGAGTTCTCTATCGGGAGCACATACTTGGATAGAGTTCTGTGTCATGTTGCTGTCATGGATGTCTGTCACATCCTATTGAGAAAATCTTGGCAGAACGATCGACGTGTCATGCACGATGGCATGAGGAACACTCACTCCTTCGAGCACCATGGGCGCAGGATTGTTCTTCTTCCCCAGAAGAACTACCTTATTCTGAGGGTACCAGAGAGGACCTCTCCATCATCGAGTTCACCTAATGGCCACTCCACTACATTACTACTCACCGCACTCCCGCCTGAATCCCCATCCCATGAAGCAACTCATGGCCCAGATGTGGCACTCACCCCACACTTATTGACTCCCGTCGTACCACCTGATATTTCTCAGTCTGTGGGTACTATATCTAAAGACCACTCATTCCGCACATCTCATTCTATCGATTTCATATTTAAAGATAACACTTTTATTTCACATCACTATTATTTGGAGATAAACCGATTTGTGGAGTTGCAACAATATATTAAATATTTTAAGTCGTGTTTTTGGAACCTACTATGGGATCGAAAGAGAACCAAACTCGAGTTTAGACGTGTTTATCACTCTCTGACAAATAGGCAGACTGAGGTAGTTAAAAAGAGTTTGGAAAGCAATCATGGGTGTTTAAATTCAAAATGATGGCAACTTATATTTTCGCAAGCTGAATTCACATTCAATAATTCTAAAAATTCCCTCCCTAATAAATCTCCTTTCGAGATTATTTATGTGTTCGTCATACTCCACCTACTTAATCGTCATCCCATTTCATTACATGAACGTATTTCATTCGATGCGCAAACTCACATTAATTATTTGAAAGAATTGCATAAAATTAATGCTAATAAATCGCAAGCAACCTTTGACAAATATAAACTCACGGTCGGTCGTTATCGCCGTGAGTTGTATTTTTCAAAGGGAGATTGGGTGTTTTCTTCTTTCAGGAAAAAGAGATTTACTACAGGGGTATATCATAAACTACCGCAAAGGAGGTTTGGTCCATTCCAAATTCGGAAGCGCATCGTGCCACCTGTTGAGGCCCAAGATATACCACCCGATTTAGCTCCAGCAACGTCATCTGATCTCTATGTTGCCAGTTTTTGCAAATTCTCGCCGGGGTCGAGCTCTGTCAACCCCGGGGGAATTGATGCAACCATTGTCGCATCCGAGGACGCGTGATATCACCACGCGTCAGTATATTTTTATTTTGAGTTATTTTATGTTTCTGTCATTTCTATTACGCATCCTTGTCATTTGGAGTTCCGGCTCATCGGTTTGACCACCCGGTGAAACCCTGAATAAACGGCCCGGTAATTTGAATAGCTAGGACGAACAAGGCAAGGTTAAACTAATTAATGATGCTTCCGATTAAATAAGTAATTAAACAGAAGATCTTATTTCATTTGGAGGAGATTAAGAAACTATATTTTAGAAAGAATATTGATATAGCAAAATATTTTGTAGACTTTTGGAAACAAATAAAATTTCAAATGTTGGGATTAACTTATAAAAGGAGCTTTATTCATGGGATTACGGAGCCGGTCAATTCTAGAGGAAAAACGAAACTTCGTTTTTTTCTCCGTCGACTGCAAGCCGCCTGTTCACGTATCCTCCATCTCCTACCACCGACGGAAGTTCCAAGACCTGCGCCGATCGCAGTCCATCTCCGACATCTTTTTCCTCCGGCGTTGTTCAAGAGAACATTGCGTTCCTGTTTCGTCGAAGCCGACGAGTCCCTGTTCGACGAAGTTGCCGCAACCCTTCCTTCAATCGTCGTCGACCTCAGCGCCCGACTCCGACGAACCAATCCTGTTCGACGAAACTGCCGCAACCCCTTCCTTCGATCTTCGTCGACCTCAGCGCCCGACTCCGACGATCCAATCCAGCGTTGTGACGACATTATCCGGAGAGAACGTCAAGCTCGACCTCCTGGTCCATTCGTACAGGAGCAATTGGGTTTACAGAGACAGCAGAATCCAGTGCACAGTACCCCTAGCAGAAGGATTTGAGAAGGCCGCCCCCTCGCCGTATATTTGCGTATACTCTGGTAAACTCCGCCCTTTTCTCGTGCTCCCTTTTACTAGCCTAATCGTATGCAATTTCAACTAATTAGCAAGAGCTTGCCTTGAACGTTCGCGCTATTTTTTTACCGTTATTTCATAAATTATCGATTGTGTTTATGCTTGCGAAATTTATATTTGCCGCCTCGAATCGACCTTTAAAGGAGCTTGAGAATTTCTGTCCGAATAACGATTAACGAACTCCCGAAACTCCAACGTCAAGTGTGACTTTCGCGCACAAAATTCGTTTGGTCCGCTCGGCCTATTCTCAAAATAAAATTGGTTATAACTTTTAATTTAAAATTACTTATTTTTGTAAAAACCCTAATTTTGGTTTACATCAAAAATTGTTTCCTTCTTTTTGGCCTTTTATTCAATCTTTATTTTGTGATGTATGTGAGTTGTCTAAACATGTTAGGCATAACTCTTAGCATTTATCTTCTCCTAGTACCAGTTGTTTTGTTGTCATACATTAAGATGTTTGGGGTTCATCCACTATTTTATCATTATTTGATTTTTATTGGATTGTCACTTTTATTGAATATTTTTTCCTACTACTTGAGTTTATCTTTTTAAAAAGAAAAGTGAGGTTTTATCTTGTTTTCAAGCTTTTCATCAGATAATGATGACCAAGTTCAAGGGAACTATATATACCCTCTGCAGTGTGGGGGGGAGGGGGGGCGAATATGATGATATAGGGTTGATTGGTTCTTATCTCACCAATCATGGTATTATCCATCAAACCACATGTGTTCACACCTCCACCCAAAATGGGGTCGCTGAACGAAAAAACCGGCATCTACTTGAGGTTGAACGTTCCCTTCTCACCACAATGCATCTTCCAAAATCTTATTGGGGGGATGTTGTTTTAACCATTGCTCATCTCATCAATCGTCTTCAATCACGAGTCTAAGATTATGCTACTCCTCTCGCCCGTCTCTCCGCCACTTCTACTGTTCATACCTCGCATCTGCCACCTTAGGTGTTTGTGTATGTGTGTTTTGTTCATGTTCATCAGTCTCATCGTGACAAACTTGACCCTCATGCTCAACATTGTGTTTTTATTGCTTATTCCTCCACCACGAAAGGATATTGGTGTTACCACCCTTCGTCACGATGTACATTTTGTACCATGGATGTTACCTTCCGAGAGGAGGAATCCTATTTACTGGATACGACTCATTCCATTCATAAGGGGGAGACTAGTGACAATGCATATGATACTCCTAGTATTCCTCTCCCTCTCATTTCTCCGACTCATATTATCCCTTCCATCCAAGCAACGCCTCATACCCAGTTTCCTCCTCCGTCTCTAATTCCTTCTTTTCCTCTTGTATATCACCGCCGACAAAAAGGTAATCGGACCACTATAGTTCCACCTCTACCAGTGTCTGCTTCAAACTCAAATTCTGGTGATGACATATATCTCCCTCTTGCATTGTTGAAAGGTAAAGCGATCTGCACGCAACATCCTATATCCAACCATATTTCTTATCATCATCTTACCCACGCGCATGAAGTCTTTGTTACATCGTTATCCTTGATTACCATTCTCAAATCGTGGCAGGAAACTTTGGGTGTCCCTGAATGGACACATGCTATGGAGGAGGAAATGTCTATCTTGGAAAGAAAAGACATATGGGATATCTCCCTCATCCCCCTGGGAAGAAAGTCGTTGGTTCGAGGTGGGTTTTCTCATTAAACAAAATTGGGATTGTAAGGTTGAATGTTACAAGGCCCGACTGGTGGCTCAGAGATACACTCAGACTCAAGGAGTAGACTACCAGGAGACCTTTGCTCCGGTGACAAAGATGGACTCCTTTCGGGTTCTCTTATCCTGTGCTGCTTGCTTAGGATGAGATCTTCATCAACTAGATGTGAAAAATACATTCCTTCACAGTGAGCTGGATGAAGAAGTGTACATGAAATTCCCTCCTGGGTTTACTAAAAATGGACCATAAGAGTTTGTCTGTCATTTAAATAAGTCTTTATATGGCCTAAAACAATCACCCAGGGAAGGGTTTGGAAGGTTTAATAAGGTCATGCTTAAGTTTGGTTACAAGCAGGGACAATCGGATCACACCATGTTCATCAGAAGATGTGATCAGAAAATTGTGGTATTCATTGTCTACATGGATGACAGTGTAATCACATGTGATGATCTAGAGGGAATTGCAAATCTCAAGGCTATGTTGTCTACAGAATTCGAAGTGAAGAATTTAGGGAGACTACGATACTTTCTAGGAATTGAAGTGACTAGGTCGAATCAAGGTATCTTCATATCTTAACGCAAATATGTTCTGGACTTGTAAAAGGAAACTGGGATGCTCGGTTGTGTCCCAGCAAACACTCCTATGGAGGAAAACCATAAGATTGATGAAGACAGTGATGGTGGTCGGACGAATACTTCGAGCTATCAGATATTGGTTGGGAGACTCATATACATATCCCATACACGTTCGGATATTACGTATGCAGTAGGTATCTTGAGTAGATATATGCATGTTCCTAGGATCAGACATCAAGAGGCCGTATATTGTGTACTGCAGTACTTGAAAAAGGCACCTGGTCGAGGACTCCTGTTCTCTAAGAACAAACACTTGATGATTGAAGTCTTCACAGATGCAAATTGGGTTGGGAGTCGTGATGACAGGAAGTCTACAGCGGGGTATTGAACCTTTGTTGGGGGAAATTTGGTTACCTGGCAAAGCAAGAAGCAGAATGTGGTAGCCAGATCAAGTGCGTAGGCTGAGTGTCGGGCAATGTCTCAAGGTCTCTGTGAAGGACTATGGTTGCATTCTATGTTGCAAGATTTGAGATTCCAGGAGCATATCCCTCTCTCCTTATATTGTGACAACAAGACAACCATCAGTATAGCTCATAACCCAGTTCAACATGACAGGACTAAGCATATTCAGGTTGATCGACACTTTATCAAATACCACTTGGACAAAGGGAATGTGGTCACTCCTTTTGTTCATTCCAAAGATCAACTAGCATATGTTTTCACCAAAAGTCTTGGATGTGATGTGTTCACTTATGATATCCACAAGCTAGGTATGACTGAAATCTTTCGTCTGACTTAATGGGGAGAGTTGTAATTAAGGATTATTATCAAGTTGTGTTTATAATACCCTCAGGGTAATTTAGTCTCTTTGGTTCCTTACACATGTATATGTATGAGTATAGGCTAGTATTACTGATTATGATCGGAATATTGCTTTCTACTGTGTCCTCCATTAAAAGCATGATTCCAAAGGTACAAAGAAGAGGTTATACTTTGAATGAAGCATATACCAAGCTTGTGACGATCTTAGGAAGCAGGAGATCATCAAGTAATATTTAAAAGATCACCCTGACAAAGCTACCAAGAGAAAGACTAAATTCATTGAAAGTACTCAAGAAAAGCTTCGGGATACACTTAACACATTCCTTGCATATCATATGGCCAAGAAGTGAAGATCACCCAAGCAAACAAGAATTTGATGACTGTTTCTTTGTTTATTCTTCCTTTTCTTCTTACTCCTTATACCAGCTTTTCAATTCTTTTCTAAAACTGTAATTGGCCGAGAAATTTGTAAGGCAATTTTTGTAACAACCCTTAAATATTTAACTTAATAATAATAATAAGAATAATAAGAATATAAAATCCCCCCCCCCCTTTATTATTATAAGCCCCAGCCGACCAGCCCCCCTCTCCCGATAATTTCTAAACCCGCTCGGCTAGGGCTCCCGTGCCGCTCCCGACTCCCGCGCACAGCGCCGCCGCCGCCTGCTCCTCCTCCCGCTCGACTCGTCGACGCCGCCTGCGCCTCCTGCTCCCCTTCTCGTCGGCGCCGCCTCCTTCTTCCCCTCTTCTGGACGTCGGCAGCAGCCAGGAGTTTCTTTCTCTCCTCCAGGTGTAGGCAGCCCCTCCATCCCTCTCCCGCTGCGTTTTGGCCAGTGGATTGCAAGAGGATCGTCTAGGGATTTGCTTGAAACTTCCTCTACTCGGATTTTTGAGCCCAGATCTGGTCTCCTTGGATGAGAAACTCCTCCAATCTCATTGTTTCCAGTTATGCCCTATTTTTTTGTGGTGATTTTACCTCTCCGATTGACGTAATTTCGTCGGTCCGTCTTGCGTTTGTCGTATAATCGTCTAATCCAGAATTTGTTTGTGTTTTCGGTGCCGCTCGTCGGATCTAGTAGTGGAACCTCTTCAAAACCCTCTCCGATTTAGGGTCTCCGTCGCCTAAGCGCTGCTAAATCTCCGATTTGTTCGTGGTAACTCCTCTCCCCTCATACTTGAGGGAGGTAAATTGCTAACCTGCTCTTGAGTTAGTTTTTGCAAAATAACTAACTTTGCTAGCGTATGGTTTTCTGCTTGTCACGTATCAAATATTGCATGCGATTATTCCTGAACAGGTTCAATAGTGCCTTTGACTTTGCTTGCGCCGCATAGCTGTCGCTAGTAGTTTCTGCTTCACCTTAAGGCAAGTGGAGAAATTCCCTCTCGCTTGCAAATTAAGAATTTAAGTTCTTTATACATGTATCTAGTTATTAACTGTATCTGATAACGCAAAAATCATATCTCGTTAGTATGTCTTGTTATGATAGAAATTTCCACGGGAAAAACATGAATCCCTTAGATCATGCGTGTCATAAGTAAATTTTGGAAGCTAGGGTTTAAAAGGTGCATCGTCTTGATTGCATGGTCACGGTAAGCAGGAAAAACTCTTATTCTAGTAAGACTTATACTTGAACTTGAGTGTGAACCATGTGCACCCACTGTAAACACCTACGCATTTCAACAATTACAGTTTATGTCGTTGCAAAAATGTTTATGCTATACTCCGGAGTAGGCTACTAATTTCAGATAGTTCTGTTTGTTTCAGCTACTTGCTTGTTTCACTAGCTTGCTTCAAGATTTAATTGGTACTTTAGAATTATTTCGGCACGTACTTAAATTTATAGCCTGTTTTCTGTTATTTTTCTTGTTCTGAGGTATTTTTCTTCTGTTTGGATTTGTATTAGGGTTCGTGACCGCGCCGTCTACTCCCTGAGTTTTTCTTCGCTCAGCTGCAGCTTTGCTTGGAGGTTTTATTTTGATTACTGTATCAAAAGGTTCTATGTATTTTGTTTCAGTACTGTTGGTTTTACTTTCATGTATTAGTTACTGTCAGTCATTTTCTCGTGTATTGCGGACAACTCCTAGGATGTTTTGATGTATCTGATCATTTAGTTTATGACAATTTACTATTGTGACTTATTGCATGTTCATTATTTCAGCATAGTGTGTGATATTAGATTTTATTAAAAATGCATGAACATTAACCTTTCATTGTGGCTTCCGCATACTTATAAAATGTACTAAATTCTTTTCAAAGTAACAAATTCAAAACTAGTGTGGTATTTCTGTTTCCGCCTTAGCAGACATGGGTTCCTTTCCGCCCATGCCTGTAGCATCACGGCCCGCCCGAAGCGCGCTCTGACCCTTGTCGAGACGGGTCGTGACAATTTGTGTGAAAATAAAATCTCAATATTCACCCCGAAGATGTGGCAATTCTCTATCATTTTAATATTTCATTTTCTTTTGTTAATCACTTTATCTTTGTTAAATGTATATAACGACTTTGTATTACTTGTAATTACTCAAGCAGCGATCAAACTAAGGATTTGCTATGTATGAAGAATTCGTCGAATACAAACTACGTGCGTTGAATGACATTCGACGATAGCAGTCTTTCCCATATGGTGTTCATCGAATACAAGTCAGAGACTCTGAAGAAGCAAGCTATATGAGCTATTAGAAGTCTTTGATGCCAGCCAGAGTTTGATCTCATTCAGAAGATTATCAGCAAGCAGTAATTGAATAGCTCTCAGAGCTTAATTTATATTCACTATTGAAGATCTTTAAGCAATAGTTGATATGCTTTCAGAGCACAAATTACATTTCATATACTGGAAAGTCATTAACATGTGTTAGTTGAATTGCATTCGACTAATGAAGAGGATATTTTAATAACAAATATTTCAGAAGCCGATAGGTGAATACTTCTTGACGTTTGAAGATATTCTAAGAAGACATCTATTAGAAGGCAGTAGTCGAATAGAAGCAAGAGTGTCGTTGGGAAAAATCTCATGGATTTGTTGGTGCAAACCCTATCCGATCGATGATAAGGAAACAAGAAGTGTTAGCAGTTCCTGCTTCGGAATTGGCGACCCTTAAGCAAAAAGGAGCCTGAAGGAAGCGCTTCAGGAGAAGAGGTCAGAAATAGGTATATACCTTACCCTGAAGTTGTCGAAGATCGTCGACCGGGCATTCGCCGATCAGGGACTCAATCACTAATCGAGTATCCGATCACCGATCGGAAAGCAGACCGCAAACTGTCGTTCTGTGCTGCAGCGATCCCAAATCAGTCAGAGAACGTCGTTCGAGGACCAGAACTGAAGGAAATTGAATTACAGGCTATCCTTCCCTCAGCGCTCGAAGTAGGAAGATTCTGCACTCGCCGGCCGCTGAGCAAAACTCAGCGATCGTCGGCCGACCAAAGATCAACGTTCGTTGATTGAGCTGAAGATTTCTCGGGACTCGGAATAAAGCCCTCGCAGAAGTCAAAAAAACTGACCCACTTTTTGCGCTCCTATATTATTGGGACTCGGAAGGGCGGAAGATAAGGGGGTTTGACCTTAAATCCTCTCCAATGTGAGGCGGCTATTTAAGAAGAGCGAAGACTTGAAGATCAGCAGAGGGGAGAAAAAATGAGAAGACGAAGAGCGTAGAGAATGCGGAACAAAGCGACAGAGTAAGAATGAAGATATGGAAAAGAGGATCGAGGCAGAGAGAGACAACACTCTTTGTTAGTAGAGCAATCTCACTTCTCTTGAATGTGGAGCACTCTCCCTTCCCACCTCCTAACTCTGTCGTTGTAACTCTACCATTTTCTACCCTTTCACTCTTTATTTAACATCAACTGTATATCTCTTCTCTCGATACACAACTACCCTTCTCTTTCTCTCACCATCCTCCTTTTCTCTCTTACTATCTCGACCTCATCTCTTTCACCGATGTAAGTGTTACGGGATCTCCCTTTAAATGATCTGCGACGTGGTTTAAGAATCTCCAGTGCAAAGGACGCTAATGGTTTTTGTGGCCTCTAGTGGAAAAGACTCACACACTGGGTTGGAGTCTCCAGAAGAAAAGACTCGACGTCTTGTGAAGGACGTGTTATCCCACACAATGTGGAAGAGGGGAGTACCCAGATTCATTAGGAAACCTCTATAAAAAATTTATTCTCGTCTGGTTGTAAGCTCTATAACTTAGACTCTATTTGTTTCTCTTTTCTGTTTTTCTTCTGGTTTTGTGTTTTCTTCTTTTATTCCTTATCCCTCTCGGAAAGATCTGAGAGATCCATATATTAGTTTTTACATAATGTTTAGTTGGAATCAGTCTGTAACAAATCTTGTATGTGCCGATATTTGAAATGTTTTCCTTTGTTTTTTCACTCTTGTGCATTTGAGAATATATATCTGGATCCGACTTTCGCACTTCAAATGCTAATAACAAGTATTGGTAGTCGATAGCTGAATGGATCTCAAAGCTTGACCAAGTTACTAAAGGAACAATTATTAGAAGCCATTAGTTGAAATCCTTTTGACTAATGAGTAAGAACTTTGAATGAAGCAATATTCTAGAGCACACAATAGAAGCAAATAGTCGAATACAATTCGACTAATAATTGAAATCAAGAGAACATTAATTCGGTAAGAACATAGTCGTTGAAGAATTCTTCAGAGCCGTTCGGGAAAGTACAGAGAAGTTAAGGAGAGTTCTAACATAATATCATTCCTTCGCAAGATATCTGTTTAAAGTAATCTCTCTTTTGTCCTTTCTTGATTGGATTTTGAATATAGGTACATATATACTTCTTATTCTCTCTCTAAAGCACCAAGACCCATTACCCCGATTTTGATCTCTCTGATTCTTTCTATTATTCTCTTTTAACCCTAATTTCTCTCTTGCTTTCTCAAGACAAGTTAGAGAAATCTCTCTTGATTGAATCCACACCAAGAATATTGACAATAGATTTCAGTCTTCTTCGGAGATCTCTCTTTGTGTAAAATTTCATTGCTCACTGATATACTGTTGTAAAAGAATTCTGAGAATTTCTCTAAAGGATCCAGTGGTTCTAAGAGTATGTTTATCAAAAGACTCGGGCTTGCTGTAGACAGTGGATTCCTACTGCGGTAAATGAGAGAACGTACCTGATTTTGGGAAATCTCTATAAATCATCTTCTTTTTATAGATTAGATTTATTATCTATTCTCTGTTTAATGGAGTTTATATTGCTTTAAACTGTGATTGTGATTTTATGGGTGAAATTTTTTATTACTCTATTCAGCCTCCCCCTCATCTAGAGTGTAATCACTTAATATTCTCTTGTAATTCTCTTGTACTCTGCGCTTTCAACCACCACCAACGAGAGGGTGATGGTAATGTCAAAGGATGTGATAGTTTATTGAGGCGTAGTTGGTTGAGGTAAATTTCCATGGATAGGATGGTGTTGACAACAAAATGAAAGGGGTGGAGATGCAGTGAGTTCATCAGTAATTGCATTAACATTGGTTTCATGGGTAGTGGTGTCTTCATGGAGGTGCAGGATAACATTCAAGCATTTGAAATCGGATTAATTGTACAACCCCGTACCCGTCGGGTGGGACCCTCCCCAGATAGCGGGGACCCGTGGTGTCCCGTGATTGACTAGCATTGACCGGGGTGCGGTTAGGATCCATATTCTTAAATAAACAAAGAATGGGGGTGCGAGTAGCGGAGTTTGGTGTGCGTTTAGAAAAGAGGGCTGCGGATAGCCATGTTTGGCTAGGGTTTTTTATAAAACCTAAAAATAAACTCAAAAAGGGGGCTTTTCCTTCCCAGCCGCAAGAGGAGCCGAGAGGCTCCCCCTTCCTGTTCGCGCGCATCTAGGGAAGCAGCCGAGGCCCCCGCTCCCCGTCGCCCTTCCCCCTCTCGTCGCCCGTGAGCAAAAGGAGGATCCCCGATCTCCCTTCCTCCTCTCCCGTGGCCGACCGAGGCGAGATCCGGCCGGGAGCTCCTCTCTCGTGGCCGTCCAAGGCAAGATCCGGCCGGGAGCTCCTCTCCCGTGGCCGTCCAAGGCAAGATCCGGCCGGGAGCTCCTCTCCCGTGGCCGTCCAAGGCAAGATCCGGCCGGGAGCTCCTCTCCCGTGGCTGTCCAAGGCAAGATCCGGCCGGGAGCTCCTCTCCCGTGGCCGACCGAGGCGAGATCCGGCCGGGAGCGCCTCTCCCGTGGCCGACCGAGGCGAGATCCGGCCGGGAGCTCCTCTCCCGTGGCCGTCCAAGGCAAGATCCGGCCGCCCGTGGCGACCGAGGCGAGATTCGGTCGGGAGCTCCTCTCCCGTGGCCGACCGAGGCGAGATCCGGCCGGGAGCTCCTCTCCCGTGGCCGTCCAAGGCAAGTTCTGGCCGGGAGCTCCTCTCCCGTGGCCGACCGGAGCGAGGAGTGTCGGGGGCTTCTCTCCCGCCACTCCTCTTCTTGTCTCCAAAGCATGAAAGTGGAGGCATATCAGATCGTGTAAAGCCGCTATGGCCGCTGGACGTCGAGCTCGCGCAAGGTCTTCGGTTGCGACTCCGTCAAAAGCACGCGTCAAGGGTAACGAATTTCTACTTGGGCAGGTGAAGCCTTCAATTCTCATACTTGCATGGAAGCTCCCCTCCACCATCAGGTGGAGGAGGTGTGCACTCCGACGGGTTGATGTGCGCATCCCCGAAATTAACCACATTAGCGCCCGGAAGTGTGAGTACGGGTTTAGGCATTCTGTGTGAAGCTCAACCGGGTGTGTAGACCGGATTGGTGATGTTTCTGTGTGAAGCCCATCCGGGCGTGTAAACCGGATTGGTGATGTTTCTGTGTGAAGCCCGTCCGGGCGTGGGGGCCGGATTGGTGATGTTTTGGGGACCCCGGAGGAGACTCTGTGGAAGATATTTAGTATTTGCTCGTATTTATAAAATGTCGCCGCCTCGGGAAAGGGGTGTGGGCAATATTGCTCAGTTTGCTTCAATTGGCCGAGGCTCAGTTTGCTACCGCATGGCGAGACGTTGGCGTACAGGTGTCGCAGTACCAAGCAGGGGGTTGCGGGCTTAAGCCCAAAGTTGTGCCGCCCCGAGAAGGGCTTATCTATTTATATTTGCCGGCCTGCGTGCCGAAGTATGGAGCTTATGCTCTTGTAAATTAAAATGCCTGTGATGCCCTCTTTATGTAGCTTATATTTTTATCGTAGGCGAGTGGTGTTTTCACGAACCACTCGCCCCGTGGGAACCCCGAGGTGAAATTACCAGGAAGACCTTAAGGGTCAGTTAATTAACTCTTAGAACGGCGGAGTTACGCTGTCGGCAGTCCCATTTGGGCTGCGTATAGTCAGACTGTTTGTCGGGATTACGCTATTGGCGGCCCGGACGAGGAACGTTACAAATAGACCCAAGAGAGCACCTTTAGGAGGGGGATTCAGTTTGGGATTTCCCCTTAGATGTTTTGGTTGGCCAAGAGAGTCCTCTAATGGTGCTTTGTCTCAGTCTTTGGCTTCGGAGGGGAAGTGCTTGTTAGTCTTCCGGGTGTGTGGTGGGACCTCCACGCTGAGGCCTTGGGTTCGTCCTTTGAGTTCCTAGTTCTGTGCCTAGATTGTTAGCTTGAGTGAAGTAGGTGTGAGGCCACCCCTCTTTTGGGACCCCGAACTCCACAGAGACCAAGTCTTGTTCGCAAGATTTCGGTTTCAACACATGGTGCGGTGAGCGTGGAGAGTGGCCAACACAGAAAAGCTCGGGCGGACATCATGGCTAGAGAAGAGGAACTGAGTGATGACCAAGGTAATGCGCTGACACCCGCGGGAGGGGTCTCGCAGTCTCAGTCTGAGGGATTCCGGCGAGAGTTTCGGCGGGAGGTCATGGAGACTTTGCGGCACACTTTCGCTGCGCGTGCCAAGTGCTCAGCACCACCTGCCCCAGTTGACCGTGACGCCATCTTGGGGCGAGTGTTCATGTTTCAGGTTTTCGTTTTCCTTAATTTCCTTCCTTCTCATGTGAAAGATACTCAACGAAATTTAATCCTTGTCAGGGGGTTGGGCAGAAGTATATAGGAAAAGGTTTAAGTACCTGCACGATGTCAAGTATATCTTTCAATCGAACTTTAAAATATCTTTTAGAATCAGAAGGCTCTTGAAATCCGAGTAATTGCTGACCCCAATATCATGAGCAAAGCCAGAATCTGTCCTAAAATCTAACCATGTCGATCGAGTCATAGAAGTCACCTCATCCTTTGATTCCAATTCAAGCCCCATGTTCTCCAGTTTCCCTGCTCTTGTCCAAAATATTGGATGAGGGTTATTTCGGTCGGAAGAGAATGAGTAATATTGTCTGATTAATGTTATTATGCCGGAAAATATTCTACGTGTCAATCTTCTTCCGAACTTTTTTTTCTACTTGAAGTGATCCCGAAAAATGTACATACCATTTTTTCTCCCCTACGACATTCACTTTTGCACAAGCCAAATATACGTCATAAAGAAATTATAGACGTAAGACGAAGAGATCTGGTACTAGCAACTAATGCAGTGTAGTGAATCATTGAAAGGTTTCGTGGTTCAATGTCATTGTTTAGTAAGATGGAAAATGCAAAGTCTCTTCAACCGGATAAATGCTCATTTCGGAGGAAACATTGTCATCTCAGAGTTTTCTTGTGAGCATCTATTAACATCATGTTTAAAACTTTTATTTTCTTGTATCAGTTAAGTCCAGGAAGCTCTACGCCACGGTTGTTGCCAAATAGGGATGACATAATGTCATAGAGAGAGTCAATTTACTCAAATGGTCTACCACAACAACGATTATTTCCTTCCAGTGAGATCTAGACACTGCATTTACTGATATAGTCGTGAAAGGTGACCTTGAGCTTCTTCCAATAATAGAGTTGTTTGGGCAATTAAGTGGTTGTTATTCCTGAATGCCCACCAATTCCAGTGTCATGATATAACTGTAATTAAAGTTTCTTAACTTCATCATCTCCAGTTACAAACTTTCACTTCCTCTTCAACACTCTATTAACACCCTGATATTCGGGCTTATATGTATTATCTTCTTTCTTCTTAACTAATTCTTCTATTATAAAATGTGACCCCAATAGCCTCATGTACGTTTGATTCTTTGCAATAGATAAGATGTCATAACTACTAGGGCCGCTAGTCGTGCCTCAACTTCCTGGTGTTAACTTCCTGGTGTTGTCTTGACAAACCATTTGCACCGTTGTTTTCACTACATTTTTCATATGCAAGTCATATCCCAGAAACTTGGTGATATATTTTTGGTGTTGTTGAGTGGTGTTTCTCTGCTTCATCAAATATTTTGACCATGATGGTTTGTGCTGATATAAAAATGTGTTCCTATCAGATAATGTCTCCAATTTTATAGCTAAAGCTATTACGAGCAGTTTTTCTCATAAATTGATAATGCGACATTTCTAGGTCTTAAAGTCTTACTGATATGCACAATAGGATGATGATCCTGAGTTAATATTGCTGCCACTCTCAGATTTGAAGCATGTGTCTCTACTATAAACGTCTTAGAGAAATATGGTAATGTCAGGATTGGAGGATTGCTGTCAGCTAATTTCAATTATTTGAATGCTTCTTTTGCTTCAATAGTTCACTGGAAAGATCACTTCTTCAATAGATTTGTCAGTAATAGAGATATTAACTCATAGTTCATGAGATTTTTTTTGTAATAGTAATTTAAACCTATGAAGCCTCTTAACTACCTAACTAAATTTGGAACTGGTCACTATAACATATCCTACATTTTCTTTGGATTAGCTTCCACCCCATAAGCAAATACGTAAAATAAATTAAGAATTAAGCGGTGTGATATGTTAACCTCATAACAGAGCACCTCAACGATCACACTGGTGATGCAGATAATGTTAAAACGATAGTAAGTTAAATGTTCTAATCACTAGCCCAAATATTTTATTGACCGAGTTTTTGTCGAAGAAGGGTAAAATTGCATACGCTACTGCTAAGCTTTTTATTTAAGGTGCAAGTCCTTTCCAAAAATAAGGGTAAGAACCATACAGATTGTGTTTTACTTGATCTTATGGCCAGTTTTACACTTAACATTGAAGAAAGTTATTTACATCTCAAAATAGGCGGTGTTAGTACTTTTTACTTGGTTCAAGAATTGTACACTCAATAAGGCTTAGTCCGGCCTGCACTATGATTTTGGCTTCACAGGGCTTCCGATTTTGTTTATCATGTCGCTCTTGCGATTTTGCCCCATTCTGCGAGCCCCGTTCTCATGAGATTCCGGGTTATGCCCAGACTATTTTACCCTATCCATTGTCGAGAAGTTGATAGCGTTTTAGAAGCTCAACCCCAACTGGGAAGGCCCATATTTTGTAAGTGAAGTGCTAAAGTCAGGAGGGTACCACCTCCAGGATGTGGAAGCGGTACCCCTCGGCCGAGCCAAGAGCGTGGATGACTTGAAGCGTTTCTATCCATAAAAT
Source organism: Dactylorhiza incarnata (assembly GCA_033032865.1). Classification (NCBI taxonomy): domain Eukaryota; kingdom Viridiplantae; phylum Streptophyta; class Magnoliopsida; order Asparagales; family Orchidaceae; genus Dactylorhiza; species Dactylorhiza incarnata. The sequence continues at coordinate 2,971,117 of JAWHQI010000266.1, read as the reverse complement.
TCTTGTATGCATTCATTCTTAAATACCATTTCATATGTATTGTTTTTATACTAACCATGAGTTCAAGGTGATAAGTTCTTTATGCTGGAATGCCCCAGATCGATTCCGCTCCCGGGCTCTCACTAGACGGGGGGTTCAGGTTGATCTCTGGAGAGGCTGGCAAGGTGGTATATGTTTGGTGCTGGAATGCCCCAGATCGATTCCGCTCCCGGGCTCTCACTAGACGGGGGGTTCAGGTTGATCTCTGGAGAGGCTGGCAAGGTGGTATATGTTTGGTGTTGGAATGCCCCAGATCGATTCCGCTCCCGGGCTCTCACTAGACGGGGGGTTCAGGTTGATCTCTGGAGAGGCTGGCAAGGTGACAAGTTTTTGTGCTGGAATGCCCCAGATCGATTCCGCTCCCGGGCTCTCACTAGACGGGGGGTTCAGGTTGATCTCTGGAGAGGCTGGCAAGGTGACAAGTTTTTGTGCTGGAATGCCCCAGATCGATTCCGCTCCCGGGCTCTCACTAGACGGGGGGTTCAGGTTGATCTCTGGAGAGGCTGGCAAGGTGACAAGTTTTTGTGCTGGAATGCCCCAGATCGATTCCGCTCCCGGGCTCTCACTAGACGGGGGGTTCAGGTTGATCTCTGGAGAGGCTGGCAAGGTGACAAGTTTTTGTGCTGGAATGCCCCAGATCGATTCCGCTCTCGGGCTCTCACTAGACGGGGGGTTCAGGTTGATCTCTGGAGAGGCTGGCAAGGTGACAAGTTTTTATGCTGGAATGCCCTAGATCGATTCCGCTCCCGGGCTCTCACTAGACGAGGGGTTCAGGTTGATCTCTGGAGAGGCTGGCAAGGTGACAAGTTCTTTGGAATGGCAGGTTGACCTCTCATGGAGGCTCTTTGGTTTCGGCTCCGTGATGGTTCCGCTGTTCGGGCTCTCATCTAACCGGTAGAGCAGGTAAACCTCTCGGATGACAGTTTGAGACAGGATGAGATTCAATATAAGGCTTTAGCATATAAGAGATTAGTTATGCTTGTTAAATTGACAGTTTTCACTGACAATCGAAGTTCTTTAAGAATAGTTTTGAAAACAAAAGCTTAAGATAACGAATCCTACAATGTCACAACATTATTTGATTAGTTTTAGAAACAAAATCAGATTCATTTGGAATTGTCAATGCATGATTGTTTATGTAATCATTATAGATAATAGTGAGCATTCTATTCCTCAGCACCATCAATCATCCTTGAGGCCCATTCCTGAATAACACAATATGCAACAGTAAAAAGAACTGCGCTCTAAATTATGAGTTTGCTCGCTAATAGACATTAAGTGGCATGTCATTCTGAGAACATGAAGGGCATAATGTTTCTACCACAAAAAAGAAGGCATAGTGTATAACCAAGGTTGTTGACAACCAAATTGATCATGTAAAGGCAACAAAAGGAAAGGTTATCACATCAGGACAAATATGAGCACAAAAAAAGAGAAGAATCATCATTCATATGATTATATACCCATTTTTTTTCGGGTCGGCTCCCACCCGTCGGATACTTGGGGTTGGACATTTCTTTCCGAGCGTGAGACACGCTCGCAAAGAGCGGGGATTGTGTACAACCCCGTACCCGTCGGGTGGGACCCTCCCCAGATAGCGGGGACCCGTGGTGTCCCGTGATTGACTAGCATTGACCGGGGTGCGGTTAGGATCCATATTCTTAAATAAACAAAGAATGGGGGTGCGAGTAGCGGAGTTTGGTGTGCGTTTAGAAAAGAGGGCTGCGGATAGCCATGTTTGGCTAGGGTTTTTTATAAAACCTAAAAATAAACTCAAAAAGGGGGCTTTTCCTTCCCAGCCGCAAGAGGAGCCGAGAGGCTCCCCCTTCCTGTTCGCGCGCATCTAGGGCAGCAGTCGAGGCCCCCGCTCCCCGTCGCCCTTCCCCCTCTCGTCGCCCGTGAGCAAAAGGAGGATCCCCGATCTCCCTTCCTCCTCTCCCGTGGCCGACCGAGGCGAGATCCGGCCGGAAGCTCCTCTCCCGTGGCCGTCCAAGGCAAGATCCGGCCGGGAGCTCCTCTCCCGTGGCCGTCCAAGGCAAGATCCGGCCGGGAGCTCCTCTCCCGTGGCCGTCCAAGGCAAGATCCGGCCAGGAGCTCCTCTCCCGTGGCTGTCCAAGGCAAGATCCGGCCGGGAGCTCCTCTCCCGTGGCCGACCGAGGCGAGATCCGGCCGGGAGCTCCTCTCCCGTGGCCGACCGAGGCGAGATCCGGCCGGGAGCTCCTCTCCCGTGGCCGTCCAAGGCAAGATCCGGCCGGGAGCTCCTCTCCCGTGGCCGACCGAGGCGAGATTCGGCCGGGAGCTCCTCTCCCGTGGCCGACCGAGGCGAGATCCGGCCGGGAGCTCCTCTCCCGTGGCCGTCCAAGGCAAGATCCGGCCGGGAGCTCCTCTCTCGTGGCCGACCGGAGCGAGGAGTGTCGGGGGCTTCTCTCCCGCCACTCCTCTTCTTGTCTCCAAAGCATGAAAGTTGAGGCATATCAGATCGTGTAAAGCCGCTATGGCCGCTGGACGTCGAGCTCGCGCAAGGTCTTCGGTTGCGACTCCGTCAAAAGCACGCGTCAAGGGTAACGAATTTCTACTTGGGCAGGTGAAGCCTTCAATTCTCATACTTGCATGGAAGCTCCCCTCCACCATCAGGTGGAGGAGGTGTGCTCTCCGACGGGTTGATGTGCGCATCCCCGAAATTAACCACATTAGCGCACGGAAGTGTGAGTACGGGTTTAGGCATTCTGTGTGAAGCCCATCCGGGTGTGTAGACCGGATTGGTGATGTTTCTGTGTGAAGCTCATCCGGGTGTGTAGACCGGATTGGTGATGTTTCTGTGTGAAGCCCGTCCGGGCATGGGGGCCGGATTGGTGATGTTATGGGGACCCCGGAGGAGACTCTGTGGAAGATATTTAGTATTTGCTCGTATTTATAAAATGTCGCCGCCTCGGGAAAGGGGTGTGGGCAATATTGCTCAGTTTGCTTCAATTGGCCGAGGCTCAGTTTGCTACCGCATGGCGAGACGTTGGCGTACAGGTGTCGCAGTACCAAGCAGGGGGTTGCCGGCTTAAGCCCAAAGTTGTGCCGCCCCGAGAAGGGCTTATCTATTTATATTTGCCGGCCTGCGTGCCGAAGTATGGAGTTTATGCTCTTGTAAATTAAAATGCCTGTGATGCCCTCTTTATGTAGCTTATATTTTTATCGTAGGCGAGTGGTGTTTTCACGAACCACTCGCCCCGTGGGAACCCCGAGGTGAAATTACCAAGAAGACCTTAAGGGTCAGTTAATTAACTCTTAGAACGGCGGAGTTACGCTGTCGGCAGTCCCATTTGGGCTGCGTATAGTCAGACTGTTTGTCCGGATTACGCTATTGGCGGCTCGGACGAGGAACGCTACAAATAGACCCAAGAGAGCACCTTTAGGAGGGGGATTCAGTTTGGGATTTCCCCTTAGATGTTTTGGTTGGCCAAGAGAGTCCTCCAATGGTGCTTTGTCTCAGTCTTTGGCTTCGGAGGGAAAGTGCTTGTTAGTCTTCCGGGTGTGTGGTGGGACCTCCACGCTGAGGCCTTGGGTTCGTCCTTTGAGTTCCTAGTTCTGTGCCTAGATTGTTAGCTTGAGTGAAGTAGGTGTGAGGCCACCCCTCTTTTGGGACCCCGAACTCCACAGAGACCAAGTCTTGTTCGCAAGATTTCGGTTTCAACATTAATAATATCTCTTCATGAGTTATAGAGCAGCTCCTAAACGGAGATAAAATGATTAGAAGGGGAAGTTTTTAAAAAGTTCAGTTAGTTTGCACCTTACAACCAAATGAGATTTTGCATTGTATAATATGCAACCATTTTCAAAGTGCAAAATAGACGGCAATTAACAAGAGATAAATGACCAATGAGTTGGTGCGGCATATCGTGGCACTCAGATTATGCATGCACAAGCATTTGGAGCAAGAATAAGTACGACAAATTCATTCATCTCATATGCAAAAAATATGTCAACAGAGCAAGATGAACTTTATGTGTACATCAAGGATGGGAATGTAGCCTTTAGTAGACAATCCATAAGGTAACATACGTGCTTCACAGTTAATGTCTTCTAAAAGTCTTCAGCCATAGTAAAGAATGTTGTACGAAGCTGATTACTATTTGAATGGTTGTGATCTTCCAATCAAATGTAGTTTTGCATGCTTATAGTTTAATATTCAAATATAAAAAAACTGAGAAATAGAAATCAGATCCTTATGATACCTCTGCTCCAAGCAAGTAGCCTTGCACCCCAGAATGTCCAAAAGGATCAATCTGCCAACCAATTCGAGGAGTCTTATTAAATTGTTTCTTTATCATGCGATGACCAAGAGTAGTTTGATCAATCATATCAATATAGTGGGTAGCTGCCTCATCATGCATGCACCAGCCACCATTTCTGCACCAAAAGAAATCCTTCTCATCACACAAAAGCAAAAAACTTGTGAGATAAATAAGATCTTAACAAAAGACCAATTGGTTGACCACTTCATACATGAACTCCAGTTGACCAGAATCTACCAATTGTTTAACAACTTCTTGCACCTCAACACCTTGTTCTACCCACCATCTTTGGAAAAAAGCCTACAGATCCACAAGCCAATTTTAGCATTACTTTTTCACATACAAACCTGTAACTCGTAGATCAGAGAAACAGCTACAAAGTTAGTTCAGCGGTTACATGCAAGCTTTCTATCAATATTCATAAGCCAAATAAATATTTATTCACTATTTTAAATGGTCTTCAACATATCCGCATTCAACATATCCGCATGACTGTTGAAGTGTTATTTTTGAGGGGAAAACGATATTTTTCCCAAAAAAATAGATCATATATATTCTTAAAATATAGGCCGAAATATCCATTTTTTTATGTATCGGCCAACATGACTTTCGAACATATCATCTAATATTTTATTTTATATTAAGTTAGCAAAGCAATATATGTTTAAATTCATTTATAAGTATTATTATATTATAAATGTTTAAATCAATTAAACTTAATGTTTTGTTGTCTTTAACATGTGTTATTACTAAAATCAATTTTATATAATTCTTCCAATTTATATTTTTCTTATTTCATATTGGAACGTTCAACACATTTATTAATTGATTATATTTATACTTTTAACATAAATTTATTCCGCTTGAAAAAACTTTTAATTAATCAAGGATATTAATAGTTGCACACTATCACGAACTGAAATTGTAAGATTGAACACGAAACAAAGATATAAATGCCGACGCAAGCTCGACCCGAACTTTTGAGGGCAGGTTCCCCCTAAGAGCCTCTCTCAACTAGGAGAGTCTAGCACGCAAGATCTCAAAGATAAAGATAAAGAGGCACTTCCACTCATATATAAATGGGAGTAGGACATACAGAGCACATGATAATGCTCTTAGGCTACATATGCAGAGGGAGACATGTGTCCGGGAGGTCATATCTGTATCAACACTCCCCTCTTGGAAAACGATCTTGTCATCAAGGTCAAGGTTCGTAGGGGTCATCCGCGAGCATCAGAGGATCCAATTCTCTGAAGTTAGGACGTTCATCTTCAGAGCAAACCAACACGGACAAGTCTTCGAGAGGGCAGACGTGGGTGGGCGAGTACGGCTGTGAAAAGCAAAAGCACAGGAAATTGCGGAGAAGCTCGAGGTGTTACTAGTAATAAAAGAGCTAGGGTCGTCGATGTGTCGGTGGAATCGGGGTTGTCTGAACTGGTAGAGGTGGGCCTAGTAGCGGGGGCCCAAGTGAGGGCAAGGGATCCAAGCGGGGAAGTGGAGGCGGCGGCGGTAGTGGTAGCGACTGATGTTGTTTGGGACGAGGAGGAAGGTGGAGCATACATGACTCATTGTTCATAATATTAAATATATTTTATAATTTATCTATTTGTACTTGTTAATAATATTTTATTTTGGATATCCTTTGAATTTCTTTTCGGGCATACATAGCTCATTGTTCATCAACTAGTTAAGTTAATTTCTTTTTTACTTTTAGAATATATAATTATATTATATATATAGTATTTTTTTTATAAGATATATGAAGATCTGATATTTAAAATCTCTGATATATCACCGACTTTCGACATCCGATATTTAAATACTCAATCTGACATGTTTCTAACATCTGATATTTAAAAATGCATTTATTAGGTGAAAGTTTCACAATTTTTAAAAGATTCAATACTACTGAAATTAACATCAATACAGAATCTTCTTAAGCAGAGTTCAATGCCTATGAGCACTTCCACAGTTGGTCATAGTCCGTTCTAGAAGCTTTAAATGGTAATGTTACTGAAATAAATATGAAATAATGGAATAGTGAAATAAATAAGAAAAAATGGAAATAGTGAAAGAATGCATTAAATCAAATACACATTATAAGGTTGTGTTATGTTATACAAGAAAAATTGACGAATTGTTGCATCAATGTGTCTTCATATTATTGATAGATCTCTTCACCTTTTTTGGGCATTTTTTTTAAAAGACCTCTTCTCCCTCTCCTTTCTCTCTCCACTTAAATTTCCGTAGTCACCCAAAGGTATTTTTGTTGTGCGCGACACTCGCCTTCTTAGTCAAGGATGCTCTGCTTATTTCGTATATGTTTCACTTTTGGATTCTGTCTTTCCTCAACTTGAATCTCTTCCAATTGTTTCTGAGTTTCCTGATGTCTTTCCTGCTAAATTGCCTGGGATGCCTCCTGATCGAGATGTGGAGTTCTCCATCGACGTATAGCCTGGGACGCGCCCCATATCTAAAGCTCTGTACCATATGGCCCCGTGCGAACTAGAGGAGCTTAGATCGCAATTGGATGAACTGCTTGAGCGTGGATACATTCGTCCTAGCTCTTCACCTTGGGGAGCCCTTGTCCTCTTCGTGAAAAAGGACGGTTCCATGAGGCTTTGTATTGATTATCGGGACCTGAATAAGGTGACAGTCAAGAATAAGTATCCTCTTCCGCGCGTAGATGATCTCTTTGATCAGCTCAAGGGTAGTACGGTCTTCTCCAAGATAGATCTCAGATCGGGTTACCATCAGATGAAGATCAAGGAATTTGACGTTCCCAAGACTGTTTTTCGGACTCGGTATGGTCATTTTGAATTCTTAGTGACACCCTTTGGTTTGACTAACGCACCCTGCTTTTATGGATATGATGAACCGTGTCTTCTGTGAGTACCTGGATAAGTTCATCATCGTATTTATTGATGATATTTTGGTCTTTTCTAAGACTCGTGAGGAGCATGCAACACATCTTAGACTTACTCTCTCCACTCTTCGTCAGCATCAACTCTATGTCAAGCTGGCAAAATGTGAGTTCCGGTTGGATCGTGTTGCTTTCTTAGGGCATGTTATTTCAGGAGATGGACTCTCCGTTGATCCTGCCAAGATTTATGCAGTTATGGACTGGAAGTGACCTTCTACCCCTACTAAAATTCGCAGTTTCCTTGGATTGGATGGCTACTACCGACGTTTCGTCAAAGGTTTTTCCTCTCTTGCTGCTCCTCTGACAAAGCTAACTCAAAAGCATGCTAGATTCGAGTGGTCAGATCAGTGTGAGCAGGCCTTCTTGAAATTGAAGCAACGTCTGTGTTCTGCGCCAGTGTTATCTCTTCCTTCAGAGGGGACAGATTTTTCAGTTTACACTGACGCTTCTGGAGTAGGCATGGGATGTGTCTTGATGCAGGATGATCGTGTTATCGCTTATGGGTTGAGGCAATTGAAAGTTCATGAGCGCAACTACCCCACTCATGATCTGGAATTCACTGCGGTCGTGTTTCCGTTGAAGCTTTGGCGATGTACAACCCCGTATTCGTCGAGTGGGCCCTCAGGCCCCAGGATCTAGGGGATGAACGAACCCAAGGGGGCATTCACCCAAGGCAGAAGGGCATTCGCCCAGGCCAAGAGGGGCGAGTGCAATCAAGCATTCGCCCGCCTAGGAGTTCAGATGTGCAAACCACCAGGCGAGTGAACGGCGGAACCCCACTCGCCCCCCCCCCCCTCATTTTTCGGTCGTTCGGGTTGGTTGTTGGTCTGCGGATAGTGGATTTTTGGCTATCCGCAGCCCAATTTTTGGGAAGTCTATAAATAGACCCCCATGGGCACCTTGGGAAGGGATGTTGGTACCCCCCCCCCCCCCTCACGTGTGAGCAAGCACTACCCCTCCCCTCCCCCTATCATTGAAGGTGGACGGTGAGGTGATCCTTAGTGCCCTCCAAGGTGCCCAGGCTCAGCATTGGCTTGGGAGGGGAAGTTCCTTGAGAGCTTCTGGGTATGCGGTGGGACCTCCACGGTGCAGCTTAAGGGGTCAGTTTGAGGACTTAAAAATATTCCAAGGGTTGGGTTCAGCGGTTCTTAGTGACTGGTCAAGGGTCTCGCTCGGGTCAAGTAAGGGTTAGCTGCATCTCCCTTTCGAACGTCGAGACCAGTTCTCTGGTTTCAACATTCTATTTGTAGATGAACCTTCCAAGAAGCTAGATCTAGAGGGAAGTTGTGAGGAATTCGAAATCTTTGGGGATGATTTTGTACTGCAGTTCGGTGCAGGAACTTTAGGGCACCTTTGGGGAAATGCACCCGGTGCAGTAGCTAATCGGGTTATAGTAGGAGATCTCGTGCTGGGACGGCATAGATACGCCACATTTATCTTGTTATTTCATTCTTATTTTGGCTTGTATTTTTTTTATTCTTGTAATTTCGCTTTAATTCGCTTCTTTACGAGAGCTTTGTAATAATTGTGTTTATACTCGAAGTGTTGTATGAAGAGGAGATGTTGAAATGAAAACAATTTTTTGGCATCAAAAAGGTTTAGGGCATCCACTCATATCCTTCTCTCCTGCCACCTTCCGTCTCCCACTTCCCCCTCACATCGGGTGGCCAACCAGCCACTCCCATTCTATCCAGGTGCACTGTCGAGCAGCCGATAACCTACTGCAACGCCGCCGCAAGGCAACGCCGCCGCAAGGCAACGCCGCCGCAAGGCAACGCCTCCGCAAGGCAACTCCGCCGCAAGGCAACGCCGCCGCAAGGCAACGCCGCCGCAAGGCAACGCCGCCGCAAGGCAACGCCGCCGCAAGGCAACGCCGCCGCAAGGCAACGCCGCCGCAAGGCAACGCCGCCGCAAGGCCACGCCGCCGCAAGGCAACGCCGCCGCAAGGCAACGCCGCCGCAAGGCAACGCCGACGCAAGGCAACGCCGCCGCAAGGCAACGCCGCCGCAATGCAACGCCGCCGCAAGGCAACGCCGCCGCAAGGCAACGCCGCCGCAAGCAAAGCCGCCGCAAGCAATGCTGCTGCACGTAGCCTACCGAATAGCATCGGGCACTTCTCCCAGCTGCACAACTGATGGCTTTCCCTCGCACAGGCGTCCAACTATTCTCCTTCGCTTAGGTCCTCGATGACCCAGCTTCGAACGCCCAAAAAAGGTTGCAACCTTGGAGTCCATCATTGGTCTCCATCAAGAATCAAGGGGAAAACACCACGGACATCTATCTCACACTCCTTCCTCCATCGCAACCCGTCTTGTGACTCGATCCTATGCACGAGCATGCGACATTCTTTGTGTTATTCACTTCTATCATTTTGAATATTTGTTGCTCCCTTCTCCTTCTACTAGTGTGTTTGGCTCTCAAAGTCCTTTTTCAGCAGTGGGAGGGGATAACCTCCATGACCTTTTGCATGACAGTGAGAGGGTCTTTGGCTATGGTGAATGATTTGTTATTAGGATCTATTGTCGTGGAGGGTGAGAGTGAGATTGGTGTTAGTTGGATGGGTATTTGATTGAGCACGATTAGAATACGTAGATGGAGTTGTGAAAAAAAGGTGAAATTTGTGTGTGGAGAGCGTGGTTGGTCGTCTTGGTCGTAGTAAATCTAGGAGAGAAGAGAGGCGGATTCTCATGGGTGTTTCCCACTCATTGATTGTGATATTGCAAGTTTTCGAAAAGCAATGCAAAGGAACCGAACCATATAGTCTTCGTGCTCATTTAGTTATTTCATTGTAATATAAAAAAATGTTGTTTTAGGAAATGTTGAAATTATTTTTGCAACTTTGATATATGAAAATGAAATCACCACTTCTTAGAGATATTTTAGTAGTTCTATTGAGTTGAAATATAAGTTAATTCCTAACTACAACCAGCCAAAAAGTGGATTTAGCAAATCAAAGAGCATATATAAAAACTGATTCTAATTTCTAAGAACTACACCAGCCCTTACACGATTAAATATTTGATTTTCCAATCAACTCCTTCAAGACCATTGTGATTGTGAGTTAAAAATTTTTGGTGGGGGGGAAGAAAGGAGTTTGAAAGACGGTTAATATTTTTTATTGATTGTAAGTTTAAAATGAGAAAAATAAATAAAAGATGAAGATAATATTTCTATAAAGTGGATTTTATTTCACTCCCAAAAAGGAGAGAACCTGAGTATTGTGTATAAATATTTTTATCTAATAATACCCAAAGACCCTTGTTCTAGTACATGAACTGAGGTTTCTCAACTCTAAATGCTAACCTATCCATCTTTTTAATGAAATAATTTGTACTTAAATAAGTTAATTAGATCCAAATAAGAACACATTAAATTACTAATTAAGTATAGTGGGTGTGGAAAATAACGAGAGAGAAATAAAATGATAAATATTACCAAACTTTTATTTCTCCGTATATATATTACAACAAGCATTTGTACACTTATATAGAAAAGAGAGAAGAGAGGAAATCTCATTCTAAGATGTGAGACTAATAACTACAAAGAGAGAGGGCTTAGGCGGGCCTTCGTTACTGGGCATTTTTACATGATTTCTTTAACACTCTCCCGCAAGCTGGAGCATACAGATCGTAGGCACCAAGCTTGGACAAGAACTGATAATATAGTGGACGTGGTAAAGCCTTCGTGAGAATGTCCGCTACTTGACCGGCAGCAGGAACATGTAACTCCAGTTTCCTGAGTTGTACCTTCTCCCAAATGAAGTGACAGTCGACTTCGATGTGTTTGGTGCGTTCATGAAAAATAGAATTATTGGCAATATGTATAGCAGCTTGACTGTCACAATAGAGAGTGGTCGGTGAGGGAAGTTTTACACCAAGGTCACTGAGAAGGCCTTCTAACCAGGTGAGCTCGGACACAACAAGGGTCATTGACCGATACTCTGCTTCGGCGGACGAGCGAGCAACCACGACTGTTTCTTGTTACGCCAGGTGATAAGATGTCCACCAAAGTATGTACAATATCCACTTGTGGAACGACGATTATCCAGTGAGCCAGCATAATCAGCATCAGAGTATGCAGTAAGAGATAAGGGAGATGAAGAGGCCATGTATACAAGTCCTTGTCCAGGAGCGGCCATCAAGTATTGAAGAATGCACTCAACTGCCTGAAGATGAGAGATACGTGATGCATGCATAAATCGACTGACAACTCAAACAGCAAAGGATATATCAGGCCTCGTAACAGTGAGATATATCAGCTTCCCCACAAGGCGACGATAATACTCTGGGTTTGGAAGGAGTAGAATGAAGTATGAGGCATGAGCACAGAGCTTGTGATTGACACTCATAGGAATGTCAGCAGGCTTGCATCCAGAGTAGTCAGCATCACGGAACAAATCAAGACAGTATTTTCGTTAAGACAGAACAAGACCATCAAGACGCCGAGCTACTTCGAGACCAAGAAAGTACTGAAGGTTTCCCAGGTCTTTATTTTGAAAAATAGAGGCCAAATTTTGCTTGATCATATGTATTCCGTAGAGATCATCTCCGGTTATCAAAATATCATCAACATATACCAAGAGAATCACAGTGTTTGACGATCTATGACGAGTGAATAGAGAGAAACAGTCGAGCTTCGAGTGAACCCAACATCACGAACAACCTAACTGAACTTGTCAAACCATGCCCGGGGAGACTGTTTGAGGGAATAAAGAGATTTCTTTAGACAACATACAAGAAACTCCCCCGTGGTCTCAAAACCGGGAGATTGTTGCATGTAGACAGTTTCCTGCAAATCGCTATTGAGAAAAGCATTCTTGACATCCAATTCATGCAACGGCCAGTGTCGATGAATCTTGGCGACATGAGAGAAAGTTTCAGCATAATCCAGGCCTTGTTGCTGAGTAAAGCCACGAGCAGCAAGACGAGCTTTGAGGCGTTGAACTGTCCCATCAGGGTCGTGCTTGATGGCAAAGAACCACTTACAACCCACACAAGTCTGACCAGGAGGAAGAGGGACAAGATCGCAAGTGTGATTTGCCCAAAGAGCAGACATTTCCTCATCCATGGCTGCCCGCCACCCCGAGTGTTGAAGAGCCTCCTGCAAAGAGTTAGGGGTGGAAATAGAGGAGAGAGAAGTTGCAAATTCTCGGAGTTCTGGAGAGAAGCGATGTAAGGATACATAATTTACCGGGGGTGAGCAGTAGAAGCAGGCGTCGGATCTTCAGGCCGCAAGATATCATTGGTAGGGGGCACCTGTTTCAAAGCATTTGACATAGGAGAGCGACGAGTATAGACACGAAGAGGTGGTTTGGTGGTGATGGGGGCCAGTGTTGGAAGTAGTGGTGGCAGATGAGAAGTAACCGGAACAGTAAGATGAGGAATGGTACGAGGTGTTGGAGGAGTAGTAGGTGTAGAGTGATAGGGCTGCTCTTCGAGGAAAGTGACATCCGAAGATGTAACAACCTTCCGATCACTAGGAGAATAACAGACATAACCTTTCTGAGTGCGAGAGTAACCGACAAATATATATTTGGTAGTGCGAGGAGCAAGCTTGTCGGTGGATGGACCAAGATTGTGACGTAACAAGTGCAGCCGAAGACACGAGGTGTGATGGTGAAGGGAGGGACGGAGGGAAACAGAAGACTAAAGGGAGTTGCAAAGTTGAGAAGAGAGGAGGGCATGCAGTTGATGAGGTAACAGGCTATGGACACCGCGAAATGCCAATAAACTTTGGGAACCTGTATTTGAAACATCATGGAGCGAGCGACCTCAAGGAGGTGACGATTTTTCCATTCAGCTACCCCATTTTGTTGTGGGGTGTACGCACATGAGGTTTGGTGGATAATCTCAAACTCAGAACATAGATTGGTAAACATGTTACTTGTGTATTTTCGTGCATTGTCGGTTCTTATAGTTTTAACGGTGGTGAGAATTGGTTGCGGGTTTCAGTAATAAAGGCATGAAATACACGAGTTATTTCAGAACGATCATGAAGTAAATATAACCATGTCATGCGAGAGTAATCATCAATAAACGTAATGAAATAACGACAACCAGAGCTACTTGTTACTTTATAAGGTCCACAAATATCAGAATGAACTAACATAAGAGGAACATCGCTCCGAGAACAATGAGGAGAGAAAGAAGAACGATGTTGTTTGCCAAAGATACAGGACTCGCAGGTGAAGTCGTTAAGGGTGAGATCTGGAAGAGCTTTCTTGAGAATTGGATGAGGGGCATGTCCAAATCGTCGATGTCAATCAACAGTACTAACGGCGGAGAGAATCGTGGGGGTAGTTCCAGAGTGTAGAGCCCATTCGACAGTTGTCGAGACCCAACGTAAAGAGAAGGAGAAAACCAACTCCAGATGGAGAGAGCAAGGGCTGTAGTCAAAAAAAGTTGTGACCGCAGGAAAGGACGACCCTGGAGAACCAGGAATTCAGGCTACGCGCGATAATTTTAGGACCGATTTTTGCTCTGATACCATGTGGAAAACAACGAGAGAAATAAAATGATAAATATTACCAAACTTTAATTTCTCCATATATATATTACAACAAGCATTTATACACTTATATAGAAAAGAGAGGGGAAAAGAAATCTAATTCTAAGATGTGGGACTAATAACTACAAAGAGAGGGCCTAGGTGGACCTTCGTTACTGGGCCTTTTTACATGATTTCTTTAACAGTGGGTAATAAATTATTTATTACGATATCAATTTAATTAATTAGATAATATGATTCACTTAAGCTAATAATGATTTTAAGTATTACACAGTAACTAGATAAATAATTATTCTTATAAATAACTAATAATGACAAGAACGGTGTATTTCTCTGAAGCAATTGACCCTCAAAGAGTATTTTTTTTTTAACTGATTAAAATAGTTTTTTTTCTTTTCCTTCTTTTTTCCAATGAAATCCTTACTTTCTTCCCTAACCTCCCAATAAGTCACCTAACATTAGTCCTTCCAGCCACCTAGTCTTTTCAGTGTTTAACAAAACATCTCTCTCTTGGGGCTTGTTTGAGGTTGTGGCCAGGACTGCTGCAGGAACGCAAACACGGCTGCAGTCCTTCACGCAAGATCACATTCAATTCAAAAAATATAGTTTATGCGCCTACCGCCAGGCGCCAAAATGAGAGGCGTCAGCAGTCCCCAGAAAATACGACTAGTGGATATCGAGCTCTCATGCATGGCACTACTAACCGTGATAATCAGTAGAACACTAGCTAAAAGAAGCATAACAATAGATCAAGATCATGCTTATACCTGCTCAGCATAAATAAACTTCCTGTTCGGATCTTTGAGCAATGCTACCACCACAGAGTCCAGAATATTTCTAACACAAGCACCCTGTATACACATTGGCAAAAAAACAAAGAGCTTCAGTTCATTCTCTCAACTAAGTTCAAGGGGAGAGATATTACAAGATATAACATTTAAGAAAGATTTAGGTTCCGTTGGGAAAAAAAACAACACCGTCATAAAATATATGTTTGACATGACAATGGTTATAACCGCCACCAAGAAAAGACAACTAGTTTTAAACATAAAAGTGGATGAAGATCCTTAGGTGAGATCGGACGTTCATGAACGACGATTCATAACCGCCGCGTTCATGACCGCGTCCACCGCGCCGAATAGTCTGAAGCATTACCCCACTTAAAGGTTATTAGGGGCTTCTAAATTGTAAGAAGCTTTGTAAAATTCTAATTGATAATTTTATAATTCGTCAATTAAATATAACTCATATTTTGATAGATATATAATTAATAATTAATCATAAAAAAATACTATTTTTGAAATTATTAATCTAATTTAATTAGATGAAATTTAATCATCTATAGGTACAGCAATTACGAGTTAATTACCATAATCAAAGCACAATATGTCATAACCAACTAGTTTTATTAAAAACTTACTAATTAGGTAAGCTAAATAGTATTAATTCAATAATGTGTATTAGTTAGTCTAAATAGCCTAATTAGTGCATGGTAAGTCCGGGGAAGGGTCCCATCACAAGGGTGAAATGTAGGCAAACTTTAACCTGCATTTTTGCAAGAGGCTCCTTCTAGGACTCAAACCCATGACCTCGAGGTCACACGACAACACCTTAATCGGTGCGCCAAAGCTCCCCTTCTAATAATCACTTAGTAAACAAATTTAAGAATATATTTTGACATTTTACCAGTCTAATACTTTAATCAAGTCTACTGTCTACTTAATCAATAATTAGTTAATATATGTTTTAATTAGCCTAATTTAAAGCATAAGCATGCTATAAATTAATATTAATTTTTAAATAGTTATTAAGGCTCCGTTTGGGGGGACTTATTTTCACCGGTCAAGCGATTACGACCAGTGTTGTAGATGTCGGCCGACATGTCTAACATGTCGGCCGACATAAAGGTTTTGGACAGAAAACGCCACGATATCGACATTTTAAGGAAAAATATCGTTTTTGAAAATATCCCCGATATATCCATCTCCAGGCCCCGATATATCGGTCTTACCCGATATGTCGGGCGATATCCTGAGGACGATATATAACGAGTACTAAAAATATATATATATTTCATTTCTTTCAAGTGTCTGAGCGATAATATTTTGTTTTGTAATATATTTCATGCATCTCTCTGAGCCTAGATTTGACATCTTTCTCGTCTCACTCTTATTTGATGCTCTTTATGTTGTTTGTTGTCGTCAACCACTTCTTTTTGTTTAATTTATAAACATACATTATGTGTAAATATGTTTATTGTATAATTTATAAACATACATTATGTGTATATATGCTTATTATGTAATTTATAAACATATATTATGTGTGTAATGACACATATTTACAATATATATTTGAATAAATTATTTAAATATTAAAATCCGACATTGTAAAATATCCCCGATATATCCCCCGCAATCCGACATACGACATTTCAAACTCAAACCGACATGAACCCGACATCCGACATCTACAACCTTGATTACGACCGCATGGACCGGACCTTAATTAAGATCAGATTCATGCGGTCGTAGCCGCTTGACCGATGAAAATAAGTCCCCTCAAACGAAGCCTAAGTACTCAGTTTGACCCGTAAGTTTACTAAAGAAAATGTATTTGCCTAGCAAATTTAAGTAGTTAATTAATAGCTATTCATATTAAGGACTATCATATAATATGCCGTAAATTTGAATAGAGTTATTAATCAATTAATACTTTTTTAATTTTCTATTAGTCATTATGAAAACCATTTCTGCCCAGTCCTGAACAAAAAAACCGGGCCTGACGGGCCGGCCCGAGCCCGGCCCGGTCAAGCCCAGCCCGGTTCAGGCCCGAACCGGGCCGAGCACTTACCCGGGGCCCTTACAGGGCCCCGGTTTGGAGACGTTACCCGGCCCGGTCCGGGCCGGGTAAAGCCCGATAATCGGGCTAGCCCGAGACCGGGCCGGGCAAAGCCCGAACCGGTCTCGGGCTAGGCCCGATTGAGCCTAACGGCTCTTATTAGAGCCGTTAGGCTCATCATGGCAGCATGGCTGCCATGTGGCAGCCATGCTGCCATGAAAGAGCAGCCAACGGCTCTATTAGAACCGTTGGCTGCTCTTTATAATAATATAATATATTATTATATTTTTGTATTTTTTTTAATTAATTTTTTAATTAAAAAAAACAAAAAAAATCCTATAAATACCCCCCCTCCCCTCTCTCTTTTCTCACACCCCACCCCTCTCTCTCTCTCTCTCTCTCTCTCTCTCTCTCTCTTAGCTCTCCCAATGGCGTCGTCCTCCACAACTCCAACGTCGTCTTCTCAAAGTACGGCTTCGGTGGTGGAGCACAACCGTAGAGCGGGTATTTGGGAGCATTTCGACATGGTCCTAGTCGGCACCGAAAGAAAAGCGCGCTGCAAGATGTGCTCGAAGTTGCTATCCATCAGCGGCAACTCGACGCTCGTTAGACACCAAAAATCTTGCGAGTCGAAACAAGCTCCTCCCGAGTCAAGTCAAGCTCAAATTTCTGGAGCAGGACAGATTTGGACGTACGATCAAATGCGACAGCGAGAGATGCAGGCGAAGTTCGTCATCAAACGTGGGCTGCCATTCAGCGTCTTCGACAATGACGACGGCACAGAGTACATACATGGGGGGCTTCAGCCCAAATACCAAAAGGTTAGTAGAATTACTTTAAGGCGCGACACGATTAGGTTATATTTAGAAGCAAAACAAGAATTAATTACGTATTTTGAAAATTTCGAAGGACGTGTGAGTCTAACGAGCAACGTTTGGACGAGTAATTTAAATTTAGGATTAGCTTATCTTTGCATCACTTGTCATTGGATTGATCCCATTTCGTGGGAGCTAAATAAACGCGTAATATGTTTTACGGGTTTTGAATTCCCGCACACGGCTATAGCTTTATATAAGGTTATTATGAAATGTGCGCGGGAATTTAAAATTAACGATAAAATACTTAGTTTTTCTCTTGATAACGCCTCCAATAATGGCGCCGCAATTGAATTGTTAAAACGAGATTAAAAACCATTTCTCAACGGCACGTTTTTTCATACTAGATGTGTTTGTCACGTCCTAAATTTAGTGATACAGGATAGTTTAAAGGCAATGTCACAATATATTAATAAAATTCGCGACATGTTAAAAGCTATTTATTGTACTAAACAACGAGCTCAAGATTTTAGAAAATTTTGTAAAGCACAAAATCAGAAATATTTGAAACCACAATTAGATATGTCTATTAGATGGAACTCAACCTATAAAATGTTAAAAAGAGCCCTTCTACAAAAAGATCTTCTAATGAAATATTATAGTTTACTTAATATTGAACACGGTTTAGGTGAAACTGATTGGATCATAATAGAATATTATGTAGATTAACTAAAGTATTTTTATAGGGCCACCGTTGCTTTATCTGGAGTGTATTATCCAATGAGCGCATTAGTAATTGAACATTTCGTACATATCACAGAAAGATTTAGTTATTATAGAAAACACCAAGGTTGGGCTCCTTTAATTAAAGTAATGGAAGAAAAAATTTTAAAATATTATAGAGAAATACCGCCTATGTTTTCGTGCGCCGCCGCTTTAAATCCGCTACTTAACGTAGAAGGCGTAGAAAATTTGATCGACGAAATCAATACTAATCTAACCTTAAATATAAATTATGATGAGGATGACCCCATTAGTAGTACAAGTTTTACTAATTTTTTTACGCAAAGTTATAATTATTACAATAACTTATACGGGTCACGACCCCGCGAAGAAATAACGCAACCCAAAACGAAGGATAGTCTTAAAAATAAAATTTTAGATTTAGCTTCTAGGAAAAAAGCGCGCACATCTGGTAGTTTAGATGAATTAGGATTATACACAAAAACTCAATTTAGCGATTTTATGAGTTCGGACGAGATCCAAAACTTCGATCTCTTAAATTGGTGGAAAGGTAAAGCTAATACCTATCCTGTTTTGGCCTGTATGGCCCGTGATTTATTAACTGTCCAAGCTAGTACAGTAGCTTCGGAGTCCGCTTTTTCTCTTAGTGGCAGGGTTTTGAACGAGCGGAGGAGCCGGCTTAACGAAGATTCGCTGGAGGTTTGCATATGCTACAATGACTACTTGGACAGCTTAAAGAGGAAGCAACACATAACAGCATTGGAGGATAGCTCGGAGGAGATAGAAGACGAAATGGACGCATTGAACTTGAATCTACAGGATGATTAAATCCGCAGTCCAATCTAAATGTACTTTTTTTAAAATATGTAAATTTTTTAATTAAATTTTATCAGAATCATAGCTTTTATAGGTTTGTATTTTCAATTTTGTATTTTGTACAAATGTACGACTTAAATTTTGTAATATTTTAAATTTTTTGTTCCAAATTTTCAATATTAATAAAAATTTTTGTTCCAAATTTTTCGTTCAAATTGTTCAATATTATTTGTTCAAAATTTCATTATTTATTATTTATAAAAATAAAAAATTAAAATTTAATTAAAAAAAGAAAAAACCGGGTCGGCCCGGATCGGGCCCGAGACCGGCCCGATCCTGCCCGGCCCGGCCTGAAGGGCCGGAGCAGGCAGCACATTAGCGCTGCCTGCCCGGCCCGGGCCGGCCCGATTCCAGGGGAGGACCGGGCCGGCCCGGCCCGATGCAAGAAAAAGCTGTTCACGTAGCTAAAAAATGTACTACTTAGCATTATTGTATTCCAACTAAAACTTAATTAACATGAAGTATTAAATATTGACAAAATATCTAAATTAGTCCAAAAAATTTAGGTTATGTTTGACATAGGTCTCAACTTTTATTTTTCTCATATTTTAATATAAAAATGATAAAAAAAATATTATTATTGTGTCTAATTCAGAAATAATAAATCATTTTCTCATTTTTATAATAGAAGTATTCCCGACAAGAATTGGACAAGCATTTTATTTTTCTTTTGATTTATATGGTAATTATTATTAATTTACTAAAAAATAGTTTGGTAGAAGAATGTCATCTAGATGAAAAAGAAACCCTAATTGCATCCAAACAGCAGGCGTTAAAAAATTTTAATAGAAATCGCAACCAACCTGTAGGCTACTATTAGAGCCGACGTAGTATTGATCAACCGTCTTCAACCATCCAACGTCATCGTGAGTATGAGGGACAAGGTGGACATTGAGCTTGCCATCGACGATCCCGCCGGTGGTATTGTATCTGATAAAACTTCCTTGGACCACCACGACGAACATTGAGATCAGCAACCATGCCGCTGCCCTAGACCGCGAAGACGACCACATCGTTTCCGGTGATGGAGAGATTCAGCCTGGCAATGGTGGGATCTTGGCCTGTGAATCTATTGAAATTGGAGAGGTTTTCCCCCTTCCGCGGTGTTGTGCGCTGGATGAGGAGGAGGGTTTGCGGTTTCCGGCAATTGTACTCGATGAGGACGATGGTCTTGGGCTTTCGACTATTTTGTTGACCGATGATGCTTCGTGGGTCGCCATCTTAGATGAATTAAGAACGACGAATATGGCCACCTTCCCTGCCCCTCCCGGCCGGCGATGTTCGCATACATATGTCACAAGCAGAGATGCTCAGGAGTTCGGGACCGAGTAAAATATCGGTTACGGCGCGAGCGTACAAACACAGAACAATCATAATAATAATAATAATAATAATAATAATAATAATAATAATAATAATAATATTATAATAATGATAATAATGATAATAATAATAATAATAATTAGACCAATGTTGACAAATGTTTCTGTAGAACTTAAGAGCTAATTCAAAGACGTCGTAGATCAATGGTAACTGTTATGTTTTTTCAAACACTAGAGTATCGGACATTATTTCTCTTCTAAAACTCACTCACCCTATTATTCCCTTCTCTTTATCTTTCAATGTGTTTCGTGGCGGTAAACAGAGACGGCTGAAAGGAGATTGAGGGAGACTTTTTTAAGGGGGAGGTAGTGAATGTAGCGGTTGAAAATTAAGGTCATAAACGTAGTGGTTCAAAATTATGGTCATGAACACAATTGCACTCTTTGAAAAAAAACTATGTTTTCAATGTTGTCATGAATGTGAAAAATGTTTTATTTGTTTGGTGGCATAGAGCCTAATGGCTGTTGGAGTCAAATTTCTCAACACGAACAACCCTAAAAACTACAAATAATTCCATAAATAAACAACCTAAAAACTTACAAACATAGCACTCCTCATTTCAAACCTCTAAACCCTAATATTCATACACAATAAAACCTTACAATAGAGCAGCATCTAATTTGAATCAAAGCAAGGATATCATAAACATACAGCAACAACACTCAAGTTTTTATCCCACTATAGTGGGGTTGGCTATATGGATCCTTTGTCACCATTGTGACCTATCTTTAGTCATAATCTGACTAATATCCAAGTACATCATGTCTTTCCTTATAGCTTCATTCCAAGTCTTTATTGGTCTACCCCCTCCCCCGTTTAACATGCCTAGTGACTAAACTCTTACAACGCCTAACTGGTGCCTCTAATGGTCTCCTTTGTACATGCCCAAACCTTCTTAGTCGAGCTTCTCGCAACTTCTCTGCAATTGGTGTCACTCATGTCTTATCTCTGATACATTCATTCCTAATTTTACCCAGTCTCGTGTGTCCACACATCCACCTAAGCATTCTCATCTCTGGAACTCCCATTTTTTGCTCATGTACACAATTCATTGTGCAACACTCAGAACCATAGAACATCGTTGGTCTAATGATATCATAAACCTCAATGCTTCGTGGCAGATGCGGTCGTGCGAATGCAGGCGCACGATCGGTGTCGCGCGGTTGCAGTTGTGCGGCTGTGGTTGACACTCTCCCCACTATGGGAGTGGGTTTTAACCACTCCCGCATGATGGGGGTGCGACTAATCACACCCCAATGATAGAAGGTTTCACTACTGGCGCCCACATGATGGAGGATTTTCACTATCCGCACCCCCATGGTGGAGGAAGTGTGGTAAGTAGGCATATGCGTACATGTGTTCCGGCGTTCGTTTGGAAGACCAAACAGACTCGAAATTTCACGAGAATGATCCTGTTTAATTGTATCGGCGAGCCGGTCGAGTTAGCGAAAAAAAAGTTCCATTTCGACCGAACTGTTTTTGTGGAACCCCCATCAAGATCCATTAGCGAAAAGAAGATAAATCCTACATACAATGTCAAACAAGCACCACTGGTTTGCAAACAATGCTTTCCAGGCTTCTCTTCAATGTCTATATTCGAAATCGTACGTCAAATGCATGCTCCTGCAAATAACGGGGATACAATCATATGCCCCCATTGATTTGCATGAACCTTGACGTCAAGCATTTAGCAAATTAGTAAGAATGATGAGTTGATGCAAGAATGATGAGTTAATGCAAGAATAAAAAGCAAAAAATGATAAGCGGTCCTAAAACCCGAGAGAAAGGAATCATTGCACTCTTGAATTTCCTTGGAGACATGGAAAGCTAGCAAGAAATTGTTATAGAGGTGTGGGAGAAGGTGATCTACGATCTCATGGTCTCGTACCTTCCATCTAAGAACCCAAGCTCTAATGGTGGAACTTTTCCTCCTTCCTCCATGGCTCTCATCTTCTTCTCCTCTCTCTCAAAACACTAAAGGAATGATTGAAATGAGATGAAATGCATTCATCCATGATCAAACCACTGAGGAAAGACTCCCAACTGTTATATTAAAAGGGACCCAAGATCTACGACTCAAAACAAGATTAGGAATAGCAGTTCAGGTCACATGCACGACTTGCACACACGAGTGTGAACCTGAGCGGGCATTAAGCAGGAAAATCAGTGTTTGGGTAAGTTATAGAAACAATAGGTGCATGCATGCGTGAATAGGTGCACGAGCATGCACTATCCACAGAAGTTTCCAGGTTTGAGGGAACAACAGTCCCCCTACACAATATCCCCGCGAGCCTCCAGCAAGGCAGGGGTAAGCAGTGGCTCCCGTGCCAAAAGAGCAGCCAACTCGACCCCACCTGGGTCCCAGTGCATCGTCCACGAGCCAGCCGTGAAGAGAACGACGCCCTGCTCATCCCGAGCGACCATGCCGAGCTCCGCTCGACCAGAGGAGAGAAGAGAACTGTCCACATTGAACTTTATCCATCCAGGAGGGGCACCAAAAAGGCGGTGTCGACAGTCGGTGAGGTTGGGTGGTACCCCATGGTTCCTGAAAGGAAAGAGTTCGCAAGATGGAAAGGTTCTCCACAATGGTCGCAGCCATGGCCGTGAAGGTCGCCAGCTCCCAGTTGTGGACCTTGGCATTGCGCCCACGCCAAGCCTGGAACACCGCATAGCAGAAGACATGCGCATGCCAGAGTGCGTGAGAGGCGGCGGAGGAGAGGAGCTCTAACACATTCTCCCATCTGGAGAAAGAGGGCATGCAGTACCCCCAGCACAGCAGAGCAACCCCGATGGTCGTAAGATAGCAACAATCCGAGACCAGATGGTCCCGGGTCTCCTCAGAAGCGCAGCCCCAAGGGCAGCCTCGATCAGCAGATGGGCCCCAGTGGGCAAGCCACACCCGGGTTTGGATCGCAGATGCTCTTAGCAGGAGAGCTACCGTATTGGGTTCAAAACCCCAGATGATGGCTATGGAGCTGGTGCGGATGGTGGACGACATGCAGATATCCTTGGTGTCCAAGGCTGACCCTGAGATCTTCTAGGATTATCTAGCCTCGATGAGCATTACCAGTGATAAACGATATCGCATCAGGGACGGGCAAAGGCAGGACGCTAAGCCAGAACCGCTATTCAGGGATAAGGAGGCAGGACGCTAATTTAGAGCCAATATTCGGAAGGATATTCTAACTGAAGCACATTATAGCAGGTACTCAGTGCACCCTGGGATCTCGAAGATGACAGCCGATCTGAAGAGGAACATGTATTGGCTGGGTATGAAGAAAGAGATCACATACTTCGTGACACACTACGAGACTTGCCAACTCGTGAAGGCAGAGTGCAAGAGCCCGACAGGATTACTGCAGCCACTACCGGTACCGGAGTGGCAGTTTGATGATATAGTGATGGACTTCGTACATGGACTTCCACGATCTCGTGCTGGAAATGATTCGATATGGGTGATCGTTGACAGGTTGACGATGGTCGCTCGATTTATTCCAGTCAGGAAGGACTCTCCGGTCAGTGTCTTAGTACGGGTGTTTGTGGAATAGTTTGTTCGCTACCATGGCGTGTCCAAGACGATCGTGTCAGATCGAGATGATCGATTTACGTCTAGGGAGTGGAGGGCAGTCCAGGCTTACTTGGGTTCTCGTTTGACTTTTAGTACATCATTCCACCCCTCAGACAGATGGGCACACAGAGCGTGCCAACCGGACGATGTGATTTATTTGCAGGTAGCATAAAGAATAACAGGCAAAGCCCAAAGCTAAAATATAAAAAGGAAAAGGAATTGCCACGCAACATGTATACTTTTTTATCGATTCATGTTTTTGGCATGCGTGCCCTCGGCTATATATCATGTTGTAACGACCATAAGGCTGAACACTTGTTGAGGCTCTTAGTAGATGTGGATTGTTGGTGCCAAAAGTGCACCCCTCTAAACTCATGCCTAAAAGGGGGAATGGGATAAAAGGGACTGAGAGAGTTCATTTACTTTGCGCGAGGGGGTGAGAGGAGAGAGGTGTCACAAATGGAAAAGACGGAGAATTCCCAAAATTGCAATTCGTTGTTGCGGGTGATTTTATTGATATATAAAAAAATGGTTACAATTTGAGTGTCCATGTAAGCTAGAGAGTTTGCAACACCTGAGAGGCTCCAAGTTTGAGTTTGCAGCAAGCTGACACTAGCTCTGTCTCAATTTAACTTAGAATGGGAATCCATTTCAAGGTACTGTTCACTCCAATTTGTACTAGTGGGAGCTAACCGAATGGACAGTTCAAAAAAAATATGGGTCGCCCGAGTTACATGAGAGTCGAGCTTGGATGAGAGGTCACATGATGTGCGAATAACTAAAAATAATAGGGTGCACGGTCATTGGGGGAATGACCACACAAACTCCAGGCATTGTACCCCATCGCGAACGCAAAAGGCTTGCAAAGGGGGAGCGGGCACGACTGTTCTGCCCACTTAGGCTTTTGAACTGTGGATCACTCTGGCCGGTGAACGCCTCCTGATCCCGAGCTAGGTGGACACTGGGATTTGTGAATGCGCTAGCTACTGAAAGCGTCACCTGGCTCACGATCAGCTAGGACCAATGATAATGCAATCACGGAACAACCGATCATGGCTGCTGAGAAGGATTCATAATTTGCAGATAGTTGGGGATGGGGAAACGCAGACAAAGAGAGGATGCTCACACTTCCTATTTTATAGATGGTCAGAGCTGAGATTAGACTCCTGACCACCCAGACTGAGTTGTCCTAACTTAGATTATGTCAATTCTTCTGGCTGTAGAATTTCGGGAAAACATGATCCCCACACTTTTTTAAGTTCCCGGGAACTTCAAAACAGTAACACTTGACAATGGAGAATGTGGTGGGCCTTTAATGCTTGGAAAATCTATAAATACTGCTTGAGGCTGGAGAAATTATTTTTGGATAGATCGACACTCACTAATTATGGTCACTATTTTGAAGAGGGCTATGACGGACAAGTAGATCACTTCCATGCTCGAACTGATGCGGTAAAACAAGCCAACTCGCAGCTCTCCCT
Organism: Dactylorhiza incarnata; assembly: GCA_033032865.1. Taxonomy (NCBI): domain Eukaryota; kingdom Viridiplantae; phylum Streptophyta; class Magnoliopsida; order Asparagales; family Orchidaceae; genus Dactylorhiza; species Dactylorhiza incarnata. The sequence goes on along the minus strand of JAWHQI010000266.1, from coordinate 2,945,657 downwards.
AGAAGTAGACAGAGGCGGAGGGCTCCCACGATCACAAGAAGAAAAAGGTTGTTGCTCACAAAAAATTGAAGGTCGATCAAGGGGCTAGCGCGATCAATTCTAAGGCCACAAAGACTCCTTCGTTGGAATCTGTTATCAAAATCATTAATACCCCATACCTTCAGCAAACAATCAAGGTGGACAGTATTGGGATTCATGTTGACAAAATCACGAAGGCTATGGTGGAGGCCTTTGTAATTCTAGCCATTGATAATCCCACAGACAATCAAGATACTAGAGAGGGTGCATACAAAGGAGCTTCTGGAGAAGCTGTTAATAAAGGATCTGGTCTCCCCCGCCCGTGTAGACTAAGGTAACTACATATGATGTTTTCAAGGGGTTGAATAAAATTGTTGCGACCGCAACAAGAAGAATTTCTGAAATGGAGAAAATTGTTAGTGGCAAGAAGAAGAAGAGGAATGTCTCTGAGACTGTTGAGAAGGGGGCCTCCGCGGGTGATGAGGGTGTTGTGAGCATTGGCAATGTTGCATCTGATGTGGGTGAGCACGTGCGGTCTCAGGAAGAGATTAATGCTAGTACTTGGATCCCAGGGATTGAAGTCGGCCATGTGGACAATGCTAGAATGTCCGCCCTTAATGAAGAAGGGTGAAAATCTTGGGCTGAGGACAAGGCTAGGCGGAAAGCTGAAGAGGATGTGGCTACTACGAAAAGGGTTTCCGCGGACAAAGAGTCAAACGGCCAAGCTCAGGTGGATAAAATATGAATTTGAATTAGGAAAATCTTATCGCAGTTAGAGGGGTGGCAGACACGAAGGTTACAGACAACGATGTTGTGGACAAGTTATAACATCCTACCTGTTGATGTGTATCCACGTGCAGGTGCACCACGGTCGTATAAGTAATAATAAAATAAGAATAAATCCCGGAGTATCGAATCACGCGGAACACGAAGGAGTGGAATTCTCTTCAGAGAAAGACTTGAGATAGAAGTCTTGAGATCGATGTTAACATGGGTTTTGATTTGGATTAACACTAATGCAAAGAAATAAAACTAAATTAACATCCGGGTTGCCAACACTACTTCGCACGCTCACACAATGAGGGTCTCCTTCACCTCTTCTCACCACCATGGGTCGTAAACACCGCTTCGCTCATTGCGCATTGCTAATGCACAAGCCAACCTCTCGCCTTGCCATCTTGTGTCTAACTCAACGACAACATAGTCCGGACCTCTCTCACACAATGTTGATCACCACAACCACAATATCATTCACAATCACAATGAAAAGACAACACAATAACAAGATCTAAACCAAACCATCCACAATAAAAGATAAATCTATGAACACTCGGCTCACACCGAATGGTCATGGTGTGTGAGTGCTTTAGAAGGATCACAATACAAATGACAAGATATTCTAAAGGTAAAAACAAAGAATGGGTTTACCACTCTCTAAGTACGAAAATGAAAGAGAGTCTCTTGCTCGGAGTTGAAGGGGAGTATAGCTTGGTCCACCGTCCTCATCCTCCTCCTTGTTGGCTGCTTCCTTAATTCAAAAGGAGTTGTCATCCCCTTCTAGACAAATCTTCTCTCACGTCGTCCACTTCAACACTTATGACTCCGGACTCAAAGATCTCCAATGGAATTACACTGAAGTTTTTCCCTTTAGAATGCTTGGGGATGTTGGAGAAGACCATAGGGACGAAACCCAGGAGATCTGGGCGAGAAAATGGCGGAAAACGCCGGACTGGTTCAGGTCTCCTGGCTGAAATCACGAAAGTATACTATATAGAGAAACAGGGCGCATGCGCGTGCGCCACAAAGCGCACGCCCTTGCGTGAGGTAGAGTGAAGAAGAAATTGGCCGCCCAGGTCCGCGCACGGGCAATTGCATGTGTGCACACAGGTGTGTGGAAATCACGCACGCCCAAATTTAGATCGACCAAAATGGCTTGGAAAGCACAAAATGACCGCCTACGAGCAAATGCACGTGCGCACACGGGCGTGCGGAAATCACGCATGCCCAAATTCAGATTTACAAATATGAAACAACCAGGGGGAAAGAGGCGCACAGCGCCCAGAAATTCCGCACGGGTGTGCGTGAGTTAATTTGAACATAACATCCCCTAAATTGCACGAAATTCCACACCTGCAACATAAAACCATCCAACTGTCCAAAACAACAATATGTCTCAAAGTGAGCTATAAACATGTGTATCGAGCACTAGAATGGATGAAAACAATAGGAAACGCAAGGTGAAAACACTATATAGAAAGCCTGTATCAAATATCCCCAAATTTGATTGATTGCTCATCTCGAGCAAACCATTCTACCAATAGGTATTACACAAGACTAAATTAACATTTAGAAGTTGAAAGTAAGGTGTACAAAGAAGTTTTATGCTCATGATACAATAGAATGAAAACTAGCAGTAATTTCTGTGTATACTAAATATCTATATTTTTCGAAACGACATATCAACAAGCTACATCCACTCCTAAGTAGGAAAACTGAATCATCCTAGATAGAGCATATGGAGAAAGTAGCGCCACCACTAAGCTTAGCATTAACCTCCTAAGACTACGGGATGGCCCCCAAAGAAATCGATCAATGTCGATGGCCATAGGCTTGCCCGGTCACACTCTCTCCACGACGTTGGTTAAATCTATTTTAACAAATCGGTAGGGCTTAGATATAGGAAGAAACGTTAGGCTTGGTTTTAAGCTGAGGTGTAACAATGATAAATATGGTGGCTTGAACACGCTTAAACCAAAAGAGAGCTAATCATCAAAAATAGCCCACCAAAGATGAAAACTGGAACGTGACACCCCCAGACTTAGATATTTGCGAATGAGGTCACTTCCACCTTGGCCGACACAATTTTTTCCTCATTTCTTTTCTCTTTTTTTTTTCAAATGATATTCTTTTAAGCTTTTCATAAGCACCCAATACAAACGTATAAAACACACACCAAATCACAATATTTCACCGAAGATCACACGTATACAAAATCAGAATTTTGAAATTAAGCTCTACGATAAGTGTGAAATTAGGTTAATCTTTTATGCATTGGTGATTATGAGGTGGGGGTGAAACAAAGAATGGGTGTAGGGCCCAACGCGTGTAAGCAATGGTAGAAAAATCTAGGCATGGATGCAATGGCTCAATTTGTTGGGGAAATGATTTATCTTAACCCCTAAAAATGAGTAGAATATAAATTCTAAGAATGAAAAATTAGTCTAAGTAAATATGCGTCGAATAGTATTCGACGCAACATCGAAGTGTAGTCGACGTTCCTCTCAGAATGAGTTGAAGCAGCTCTAAACAGAATTCGACGTAACCTATGTCGACGTAACTCTGACTTCTAGTCGACGTATCTAGTGAAGTCGACGTATCTTAGTCGACGCACCTTCCATATTCTCCTCTCGATGTCCAGCCAGTCTGAAATCGACGCTACCGTCGAATGGTAATCGACGTACGTCGATTTCTATGTCAAATTCAAAACACGCCAGATTTCTTTCCTTCTATCTGTAGATCTGAATTTTATGGAATGATATTATTCTTTTCTAGCCGTTTTGAATCAGTCTTTCCTTCTAAATGATTCTTGGCTAAATTGATTAAGTTTATTATGGATATTATTTGAAATCAGAATAATCTCTTTCCTTCTACAGAAATATTAATTATGGAATCTTTTCTCTCTTACCATTTCTCTAACTGCTAATTAATTATTCCCATATAGCATTCTTTAAATAAACAGAGCTATAAATAAGAGGGAAGTCGGCAGTGAAGAATAAGAAGTGATCCACTCCATACATTTGAAATAGAGGAAAAGCTCCCAAGAGAAAAGTGAGAAAGGCTGAGAGAAGTGATAGTGTGCTGAAGCCAACAACAAGCCTTCTTCTTCTCCTCTTTCTGAAGCCATACTGCTGCAATCTCTGATAGCTCTCATTGAAAGAGAAAAAGACCTACAATCTCCTTCTCACTATAGAAGAGAGACTTCATTCACTATTTCTTGCGCTTCTAATCTTCTTGCTAGGAAGAAGATTCTTTCTTATTTAAAATTACTTCTTCTACTTCTTCTTCTTATCTTCATTTCATTTTCAAACAGTGTAAAAGAGTTTTTAGAATCTCTCTTCAAAAAATTCAGTTGTACTGGTTCTAAGAGTCTCCTTATCAAAAGACTCATGCTGGTTCTAAGAGTCTCCTTATCAAAAGACTCAGTACAAGATAGTGAATTCCTACCAAGGGGGTAGAAGAGTGGACTACCCAAAGTTTGGGGAACCACTATATTTCTTTGTGTTGTGCTGTGATTTTCATTTTGCTATTTCTTTCTTTATTTACTTAATTCTTGTTGGTGTGTGTGAGAAGCTTAAATTTGAGATTATTACACATATATATATATATTTGTTAACTTTGCACAAAGTACTTTTAAATCTCTATTCACCCCCCCCCCCCCCCCTCTAGAGAATTCTAGTGAGGTTAACTGTGCACTTTCAATTGGTATCAGAGCTAGGTTGATCTAAAAAGGGTAACTCCTTGATCAAAAAGATCCTACCTCATACATATATATAGATTTCTAAAAACTATTTTTCACATGGCACAAATCAAAGATTATGCTTCCACCAGACCACCAATGTGCAATCTTGAAAAGTTTGCAGTTTGGAAAGCAAGAATTAGGATCTATATGAATTCTATTGATGAAGATTTGTTTAATGTTATTTTGACAGGTCCTCCAAAGCCCTATAGGAAGGACTTGATATTGATTTTGCGGTTTTGAAATTTAGTGAAGATTTGAGATTTTCTCCAAAACTATATCCGATAAAGGCAAGTGTACCTTATCGTCTATAGTATAGGATATTTAGGAATATCAAGGTCGTATTCCACGGGGCGCGTTGATTACTTCTACTTCTAGGAAAATCGCCATTATCTTATCGACGAAAGTTAGATTGGTTTGTTTTTGCTTAAGTAAAATTAAAACTAATTGCAAGCTAAATGAAAGGATTAAACGTTGCATGAAAAGAAAGAGAAATTGACATTGCAAAAAAAAGATATAACTAAGGAGAGAAAGATTGACATTGCATGAAAAGGAAGAAATTACTTAAGGAGAAAGAGAACATGAAAGAGAAAACTAATTTTATTGAAAATCAAAGAACTATTACAAACCTTAATTTAAGAGTGCAAGGCTAAGGAAAATAAAGATTACAAACTTGAGAAAACTAGTGCATGAAAACTACATTCAAAACATTGCATGAATTTGAAAAGGAAGAGAACATGAAAGCCTTAAGAAACATGAACATCAACTTGAAAAACTCACTCTCAGCTCTAACAGCACTTCCCCATCTCCAAATTTCTGAACCCTGGACTCAAGGAGAGCCTCTGAATTTATAGGAACAACTTTCAGATTACACGCCCTCGGTCATGGGCGTGACCTAGGGCGTGACTGCACTATTCACATCGGATCCGACAGCGGCGTGACTTTCTGGACGGCGCGGCGAAAAGTGACATGTCACGGGCGTGACATGTCGGGTCACGGCCGTGACTTTGAACGGCTGCATTAAATGCGGCGTGGGCTAGAATTCGGCGCGGCGGCGAAGCAGAGATCACGCGGGAAAGTCACGGCCGTGACATGTGGGTCACGGGCGTGACTCAAGTTGACTTCTCGACTGCAGCTCCACGTCTCGATGGCGGCTCTACGTGGAAGATTCTAAGATTACACGCCCCCGGTCATGGGCGTGACTTTGGGTCACGGACGTGACCTGGGGCGTGACATGGTGTGGGCTAGCTCAGACAGCGCGACACCCTTCTGGACTGATCTTTAGGTTACACGCCCTTGGTCACGGGCGTGACCGAGGGCGCGACATGCCATTTTTCCCGATTTGTCCCAAAATTCTGCAATTATTGAAATTAAGCTAAGTTAGAATCAAAATTACAAAAAGAACTACTTATAACCTAAAATTGACATAAAAAGGAAAATTCACATTAAATATTTACAAAATTTTCTATTAAAAAGTTATAAAAATACTACTTATCAAATACCCTCATACTTGAGGTTTTGCTATTCCAGATCAAAAGTGTGAGACATAATTTATAAGACATCCTTAAAATTTTTTAATTTAAAACTAAAATTTCATTTAACCAAAAGTTAAGTTAAAAGTAAATTCAAGGGGGGAGTTAAGCCCTAAATTATGATGATGATTTGAAAAGAGGGAAAAATGTTTAGGCAAGAACTTCTCAAGAAAATTAAGTAGTTTGACAAAATTGTAGAAATTATAAAACTAAATTAAATTAAAATTATAAGAACTCTATCTTAAAAAAATCTTAAGGAAAAGTAAATTACTAAATATTGCTCTCTCCATAATTTTCAACTAAAACTAGAACAATGATAATTGGCTAAGGGGAATTTCATAAAATTTGGCATAAGAAGAGAAATTTTTGAATGGAGGAAATGAAATTTATCATGAAATTTCCTCTTCTTTTTTTTTCTCTTCTAATAAAAACCCAAAATGTATATGGTTTAGGAGTAATGAATTTTATCCTCTTACTCCATGCCCTATAATCTTTTCAAATATTTTGGGTGCATATGTTTTAGGGAATAATGAATTTTATCCTCTTATTCCCATGACATATGATCTTTTAAAGTTCATTTTTTTATGCCACAAAGGGGTAAGGAAGGGAAAAAAAATCTAGCTAGCTTTAAATTATATTGAGAGCAAATTCTAGTAACATTAAATTTCCTAAGATCTAAAAAGTTAGAAGAAAATATAATTGAAATCTAAAGAGGTTTAGGAAATTCACTACAAAATGAAGCCATTTAAAAATAAAAAGAGAAGTCATGCTAACAAAATTCTCTAATCAATTTAAAATCATAAGATGATTCTTAAATCAAGATTACCTCAAATTTAAAATTAACAAACTATGATAAGCAAAATTTTAGCCAATTAAAAACTTAAACATGCTTATAAACATTCTCAACTAGATTTCTAAGAAATCACAAAAACAACAAGAAGGAGGGATATAAGAATTTTTGGAATTTTTGATATTATCTTTTTTTTGAATTTTTGATATTATCTTTTTTTTTTGAATTTTTCTCATTAAAAACTATTTACAAAGAAAGGAAACTAGCTTTAAAACTTAACAATTTTTGTTAAGTCTTGGACTTCCCAAGGGCTACCCGGTGAAGGGTTCGCAAGGTACTAGGAGGTGTGATGGGATGAAATCCCAAACGTCCCTTTCCAAGATTTAAATTTTCGATTTTCTAAATTTTTTTTTGAGTTTTTGGATTTTGCAAGTGCTTAAGTAAAGGAAAACATAGAAACAAAATTAAAATTTTCTTTTTGTTGTTTTTTTTTTCTTTTCATTTTTTTTTTGAAAATTTTCTTTTTAAAACTATTTACAAATATTTACAAAGGGCTATTTACACCCCCATACTTAAAGTTAAACATTGTCCCCAATGTTTACAAATAAGTATGAAGTAAGAAAAGGTAAAAAGAAATGCAAAAACGAAAGAAGAGAAGGAAAAAGGGCATCCCTGATTATTTTTTGAAGCTTTTGTGGGGAAGCCGCGATTACCTGCAAAAGTTGTTAAAGAAGAAAAGACAAGACAAGAGAAAATAACAAAAGATAACTTTGGGGTGCCTCCCAAAAGCGCTTTGTTTAAGGTCGCAAAGCTTGACCCACTTGCCATCATATTATAGGTTGAAATACAATCGAATCACTCTTTTCATTAGTTAACTCTCCCGGAAGCTATAATTTAAGGCGGTGGCCGTTTACTTTGAAGGTACGTTTTTCCGGGTGGGAAATTAAAATTGTCCCATAGGACCAAACCTCTTTAACAATAAAGGGTCCGGACCATCGGGATTTTAGTTTTCCCGGGAAAAGGCGAAGGCGGGAATTATAAAGGAGGACGAGATCGCCCGGCGAAAAAGTTTTTGGAAATTTTATATGCTTATCGTGATAAAACTTTGTTCGCTCCTTATATAATTTATTGCTCTCATACGCATTCGCTCGCCACTCATCTAATTCGTTCATTTGAAATTTTCTTTGTTCTCCCGCTAGAGTGGAATTGAGGTTTAAAAATTTAAGCGCCCAAAATGCGCGGTGTTCTAATTCGACCGGAAGGTGGCAAGCATTGCCATAAACCATTCGATACGGTGTACAACCGATAGCGGTCTTGTACGCCGTTCGATAGGCCCATAGCGTGTCATCGAGCTTTATTGCCCAATCCTTCCGATTGATAGAAACTGTTTTTTCTAAAATCCGTTTTAATTCTCGATTAACAACTTCGACTTGGCCGCTCGTTTGTGGGTGATATGCGGTGGATAATTTATGAGTGACACCATATTTCGCTAAAATTTTTGTAAATTGAGTATTGCAAAAATGGGTGCCCCGATCACTCACAATAGCGCGTGGCGTGCCAAATCGAGAAAATAATTTTTTTAAGAAATTAACGACGACTCGCGCATCGTTGGTGGGGAGAGCTTGCGCTTCCACCCACCTTGATACGTAGTCGATCGCCACTAGAATATATTTATTTGAAAAAGATGGAGGGAGAGGACCAACAAAATCGATACCCCAAAGGTCAAAAATTTCGCATTCTAAGAAAATGTTTTGGGGCATCTCATCCCGGCGAGAGATGTTCCCCGACCGCTGGCAGCTGTCGCAAGTACTCACAAGGGTGTGAGCATCTTTAAAGAGCGAGGGCCAATAAAAGCCCGCCTCCAGCGCCTTCCTCGCGGTTCGGTTTGAATGATAATGACCTCCGGTGGGTCCCTCATGACAATGACGTAAAATTTTAAGGCCTTCCTCACTCGAGACGCATCGTCTTACTACCTGGTCTGCGCATACACGGAATAAAAAGGGGTCCTCCCAAAAGTAATTCTTTAAATCAGAAAAGAATTTCTTCTTTTGCTTACTCGAGAATTCTTTTGGCAGGACCCCGACTACAAAATAGTTAGCCATATGTGCAAACCAGGGGGTAGACGATGAATTAATATTTTCGAGAGCAAGGAGGCGCTCTTTGGGAAATTTATCATTAATGTCAGATTCTATTAATACGTCCGAGGCGGGGTTTTCTAAACAGGAGAGATGATCGGCCGCCAAGTTTTCGGCTCCCCTTTTGTCCCGGATCTCTAAGTCAAACTCCTGCAAGAGGAGGATCCATCGCAAAAGACGAGGCTTGGCGTCCGATTTGCTTAAAAGATATCTAAGCGCGGAGTGATCCGTGAAGACGATGACTTTCGAGAGGGTGATATATGACCTAAACTTATCGAAGGCGAAAACGATTGTTAGAAGTTCCTTCTCGGTCGTGGTGTAATTTGCTTGTGCCGACGTGAGTGTTTTGCTCGCATAATAGATTGGGTGGCAATATTTACTCACCCGTTGGCCTAAAACGGCACCAACCGCAATATCACTCGCGTCGCACATGATCTCAAAAGGGAGCGACCAATCTGGGGCGACTAGAATCGGGGAGTTTATAAATTTCTCTTTGATAAGTTGAAAAGCTAAATGACATTCATCGCTAAAAAGAAAAGATGAATCTTTCTCGAGAAGATGGGTTAACGGCTTTGTAATTTTTGAAAAATTTTGTATAAAGCGCCGATAGAACCCCGCGTGGCCTAGGAAACTCCTAATAGCTTTTACGTTTGTGGGAGGGGGGAGCTTTTCAATTACTTCAATCCTGGCCCTATCGACCTCGATCCCCTTGCCCGAAATTTTATGGCCAAGGACTAGTCCTTCCTTGACCATAAAATGGCATTTTTCCCAATTAAGCGCTAAATTCGTTTCCTCACATCGCTGCAACATGCGCTCGAGATTTTTTAAACAGTTTTCAAATGAACTCCCGTACACGGAAAAATCGTCCATAAATACTTCCATCACCTCCTCCACTAACTCGTCAAAAATTGCCAGCATACATCTTTGGAATGTAGCTGGCGCGTTACAAAGACCGAATGGCATCCTTCGATAAGCGAAGGTGCCAAAGGGACAAGTGAAAGTGGTTTTCTCTTGGTCGTCGGGCGAAATCGGAATTTGGAAGTATCCCGACAAACCATCGAGAAAACAATAGTAGGAGTGACCCGAAAGGCGTTCTAAAATTTGGTCGATAAATGGTAGAGGGAAGTGATCCTTACGGGTGGCATCATTTAATTTCCGATAGTCGATGCACATCCGACAACCCGTAACAGTACGGATTGGGATCAATTCGTTATTTTTGTTCGCAACTACCGTGACACCACCTTTCTTTGGCACGACTTGTACTGGGCTAACCCAAGTACTGTCCGATATCGGGTAGATGATTCCCGCGTCCAGAAGTTTTATAACTTCGGTCTTAACGACTTCTTTCATGTTAGGGTTTAGCCGTCGTTGAGGCTGGACTGAATTTCGGGAATTATCTTCGAGAAATATTTTATGAGTGCAGAAAGATGAGTTTATACCCTTAATGTCCGATAATTGCCACGCAATTGCGTGGCGGTGCTTTCTTAAGACTATAGTCAACTCAGAAATTTCTGAGTTGCTAAGATCGGATGAAATGATGACGGGTAGCTTAGACTCTTTTTCCAAAAACAAGTATTTAAGGTGAGGGGGGAGTTGTTTCAACTCCAATACGGGTGGTTCTTCATAAGAAGTCTTGATTTTTAATTTTTCTAAAAATAATGGTTCGGGTGGTGTGGGGTGAGAAACTTCTTCTTCATCACAAAAGAGCTCTACGGGCTCGGAATCACTACTCGCCGATGAAACTAACTCGAGGGATGAATCGAACTCACAACACTCTTCTAAGTAAAAACTTGAATCATCATTTTCTAGCGTGTTCCGCATCGAGGAATTTATGCCGAAAGTAACTTCATCGTCTCCAACCCGTAGGAGGAGCTTTCCGTTACTTACGTCGATAATAGCGCGGGAGGTGGCAAGGAAGGGGCGGCCGAGTATGAGGGGTACTTCGGCATCCTCTTCGATGTCAAGAATGACAAAATCCACTAGGAAGATGAATTTGTCAACCTTGACGAGCACGTCCTCCACTATTCCTATCGGATATTTTAAAGAACGATCCGCTAATTGGATACTCATTCGAGTGGGCCTTGGATTTCCTAGACCTAGCTTTTTGAACAAAGAACACGACATAAGGTTGATGCTTGCTCCAAGATCCTCTAAGGCGTGTTTTACTAACGAATTGCCAAATAGACATGGGATGGAAAACCGTCCCGGGTCATTTGCTTTTTTTGGCAATTTGTTGAGTACAACCGCGGAGCATTCTGCGTTTAAAGAAATATGCGAAATATCTTCTAACTTTTTCTTATTGGAGAGCAACTCCTTAAGATATTTCACATATTTAGGCATTTGTGAGATAGCCTCGCAGAAAGGTACATTAATATGGATTTGTTTTAAAACATCTAAAAACTTTTTATAATTTTTTTCGGCGCTTTCATTTTTAAATTTCGATGGATATGGAATATTAGAAGTAGGAGCGCGCGGATTTAAAATAGAAGTGTGCGGAGCTATCGTAGCGGGCAAATTCGAAGATGAAATAAAAGTAGGAGGAGGAGGAGAGGAAATTACCTTGGGTTCGTCCTGTTTTTGAACCACCTCCTTCCCGCTTCGGAGTGTAATCGCGTGCGCGCTCTCCTTTGGGTTTTGCTCGGTGTTCCCCGGTAGTGCTCCTTGTTGACGCTCAGAAATCATCTTTGCGAGTTGGCCCACTTGATTCTCTAAATTTTTGATCGATCCGGTAAGGTTCCGGATGTTCGTTTCATTTGTAGCAACATATTTTGCAAAAACCTCTTCAATCGGAGAGAGTTTTTGCTGTTGCGGTGGAAAACCGGGTGGATTATAATTTTGAGAAATCAAATTTGGAGGCGGAGTTAAGTTAAGAAGTTGATTAGGGGGAGGTTGATTTAAATTCATAGGACGCTGATCATTTCCTTGGTTGCTCCATGAGAAATTCGGATGATTCCTATAACCCGCATTGTATGTGTTGTTATACGGAGCGGTGTTGGGGTTATAGGAAGGCCGAGGAGGATTTCCCATGTAGTCAACATGTTCTTCAATTAAAACTTTATTAGCCCATGGAGGAGTGGTGGAGGAAGCAGACATCTCCGCCACTTGCTTTGTTAAGCGCTCAACTTGTAAAGCCAAATTTGCGTTTGCATCTATTTCAAAAATTCCGGCCGGCTTATTAGGCCGCGCTCGGGGCATGTTCCATTGATACGCATTTGTGGCCATCTCTTCGAAAAGCTCTTGAGCGGCGATCGAGGTTTTGTTATTTAATGTCCCCCCGGCGGCCGCATCAATCATTTGCCTCGTTTGGAGATTTAAGTCATTATAAAATATTTGCACTTGTTGCCAAGTGGCAAGTGCGTGGTGAGGGCATCGACGCAAAAGCTCCTTGAAGCGCTCCCATGTGTCATAGAGAGTCTCCGAGTCGATTTGCATGAATGACGCAATATCCGTGCGCAATTTAGCGGTCTTTGAAGGCGGGAAATATTTATTAAGAAATTTTTCCGCCATTTCGGCCCATGTAGTGATGGATCCCCTAGGTAGGGAGCCCAGCCACTGCTTTGCCTTAGACCGCAAAGAAAAAGGAAAAAGACATAGTTGAATGGCGTCATCGGTGACGCCATTGATCTTAAAAGTGTCACAAATTTCAAGAAAGTAAGAGATATGTTAATTTGGATCCTCGTCCGGTTGACCATCAAAGGTCACCGATTGTTGCACCATTTGTATGATGCTGGACTTGATCTCAAAATTATTGTTCGCCACCGTGGGGCGAACAATACTCGATTGTGTGCCTTCCAAATTCGGTCGCGCATAATAGGACATGGCCCGTTGCGCGTCCTCATTAGGATTTGGCTCGTTAAGATTAGGAGGATTAAGATTATGATCCATATTTGCTGCGTTAGTGTCCCCGATCGACTCTTCAGATTCTACTTGATTTCCATGATCACGAGAACGGCGGTGCCTCAAGAGGGTTCACTCGATCTCCGGATCAAAAGGAAGAATCAAAGTGCTACCTCGGGTCATACACTAAAAAGAGAAGAAGGGATGAAGAAAAAATGAAATAATTTTTTTTTCTTTTTGAAATTTAGAAAAAGAAAAATAAAATAAAAAGAAACATGATAAAATTAATAGCTATCCTCTTTTCAAAATATCTACGCAAAATCCCCGGCAACAGCGCCAAAAACTTGATATTGATTTTGCGGTTTTGAAATTTAGTGAAGATTTGAGATTTTCTCCAAAACTATATCCGATAAAGGCAAGTGTACCTTATCGTCTATAGTATAGGATATTTAGGAATATCAAGGTCGTATTCCACGGGGCGCGTTGATTACTTCTACTTCGAGGAAAATCGCCATTATCTTATCGACGAAAGTTTGATTGGTTTGTTTTTGCTTAAGTAAAATTAAAACTAATTGCAAGCTAAATGAGAGGATTAAACGTTGCATGAAAAGAAAGAGAAATTGACATTGCAAAAAAAGATATAACTAAGGAGAGAAAGATTGACATTGCATGAAAAGGAAGAAATTACTTAAGGAGAAAGAGAACATGAAAGAGAAAACTAATTTTATTGAAAATCAAAGAACTATTACAAACCTTAATTTAAGAGTGCAAGACTAAGGAAAATAAAGATTACAAACTTGAGAAAACTAGTGCATGAAAACTACATTCAAAACATTGCATGAATTTGAAAAGGAAGAGAACATGAAAGCCTTAAGAAACATGAACATCAACTTGAAAAACTCACTCTCAGCTCTAACAGCACCTCCCCAACTCCAAATTTCTGAACCCTGGACTCAAGGAGAGCCTCTGAATTTATAGGAAAAAATTTCAGATTACACGCCCTCGGTCATGGGCGTGACCTAGGGCGTGACTGCACTATTCACATCGGATCCGACAGCGGCGTGGCTTTCTGGACGGCGCGGCGAAAAGTGACATGTCACGGGCGTGACATGTCGGGTCACGGCCGTGACTTTGGACGGCTGCATTAAATGCGGCGTGGGCTGGAATTCGGCGCAACGGCGAAGCAGAGATCACGCGGGAAAGTCACGGTCGTGACATGTGGGTCACGGGCGTGACTCAAGTTGACTTCTCGACTGCAACTCCACGTCTCGACGGCGGCTCTACGTGGAAGATTCTAAGATTACACGCCCCCGGTCACGGGCGTGACTTTGGGTCACGGGCGTGACCTGGGGCGTGACTTGGTGTGGGCTAGCTCAGACAGCGCGGTACCCTTCTTAACTGATCTTTAGGTTACACGCCCTTGGTCACGGGCGTGACCGAGGGCGTGACATGCCATTTTTCCCGATTTGTCCCAAAATTCTGCAATTATTGAAATTAAGCTAAGTTAGAATCAAAATTACAAAAAGAACTACTTATAACCTAAAATTGACATAAAAAGGAAAATTCACATTAAATATTTACAAAATTTTCTATTAAAAAGTTATAAAAATACTATTTATCAAGACTCAAGTGGTAAAGTGACACAAACACTTGTCCCAAGGGCTGAGTGGACAGATGATGAGAAAAAGGCAAAAACATGTGATGCAAAAGCTGTGAACATTCTTGTCTCAACCCTCTCAGATGAAATCTTTCAAAGGGTTGTTGACTGTGAATCAGCCAAAGAAATCTGGGAGGCTCTTACAAAGATAGTAGAAGGAAGTGCTGATGAAAGGAAAGATAGAAAGGCTCTATTGATCTCCCAATATGAGAACTTTCAAAAGAAGCATGAAGAAAGCATATCTGAGATGTATGACAGATTCAGTCTGATCATCAATCAATTAAGGAGCTTGGATAGAGAGATCTCTCTCACAGAGATCAATGACAAACTGTTAATGAGTCTCCCAAGTTCATGGGACTCAAGAATATGGGCAATAAGAGATATAAGAGGACAAAAGGAAATCTCAACAGATACTCTCTTAGGAAAACTCAAATCCTATGAGCAACTACTGAAAACCAGAGAAGAGAAGGAAAGAAGGGAAAATACTCCAACCTCTTCAAAAGATAGAAATATTGCATTAAAAGCAACAGAAGAAGAAATCTCTGTGACTGAAGAAGAACTATTCAGCCTCCTGGCCAGAAGATTCAAGAAATGGGTCAAGCCAGATGGGTCTAGAAGGAGAGAGTCAAAACCAAGGTATGATAAGACTCCTACCAAAGATATTGTTTGTTATTCCTGCAGGAAAATTGGATATATTGCTCCAGAATGTCCAAAAAATGCTGAGAAAAAGAAAGATCTGAAAAAGAAAGATCTCAAGAAGAAAGGGAAGAAGAAAGAAAGAAGCTTCATTGCAGAAGCTTGGAGTGAGACAGATTCTGAAGACAACACTTCATCTAAAAGTGACAATGAAGAGTCTAAGCAAGAATACCTATGCTTAATGGCTCTTGGAAGCACAGAAGAAGAATGTGTTGCTGAATCATGGAGTGAAACAGGATCAGAAGGAAGCATCTCTTCAACAGCAAAAGCAAATAGCCTTATTCTCATAGAGGAATCTGAGGATAAGGGAGAGGTAAGCATTTTTGATGAAATAGATTTTCTCTGTGAAGATTTTAAAAAAGATTTTGAAAGATTCTCTTTAGATCAACTAAAAGCTAAACAAGAAATTAAGAATCTAAAAGAACAAATTAAAATGAGAAAAATAGAAGATACATGTTCAAAAAATTATGAACTTAGGTGTAAAATCTATAAAACAGAAAAAGAAATAAATAGTGCTAAAATAGAAAATCAACTTCTTAAGAATAAGGTATCCCAAGCAAAAGCTTTTGAAGAATCTATAAAAGTCAGAAGCCAAACACTTAAAGAAATCACTGAAAAACAAATAATCAGACATAAGAATCTGGGGTTAGGAGCTGATCCTTCAACCAATTCAATACCATCTACCAAACCTGCTTGGATGAGCCCTGTTAAATTTACTAAACCCATCAAATCAACAAACTTAGAAGAAAACTCACAAAATAAAGAAGACCTCACCTTCAAAGAGATAAACCACCTTAATGAATCATCATCATACCATTCAGAAGAAGGCTCTCAAACTACCTCTGAGAAAGCAACTATACCAAAAGAAACAAGTTATAAAGAAACAAAACTCCAATCAGAAAAAAGGAAAAATAAAATCTGTGAAAACACAATTGCATCGACTTCATATCAACGTATGAATGATAATACGTCGAATTCTTATCGACGCAATCTCTCAGATGCTTTGACCTCAAATCGACGCATGAATAAAATTACGTCGACTTACAATCGACGCAACTATTTCCATGCATCAATTCCAGATCAACGCAATCTAGAGAAAGCGACGAATATATATCGACGCAACTCTCAACATACGTCGAATAGATATCGACGCATACAACCTCAGAGCAACTTAAATACAGGACATGGGTATTCTTCAAAAACTTTCTATCTTAACCCCCATTCAGGACCCTTTCATCCTGATCAAAATTTTTATCCTGATCAAAACCTCTATCCTAATCAAAAATCTTTTCATAATCAAAATCACTATCCTGATCAAAACTTTTATCCTAATCACCATCTCTATCCCTCCCTAAACTCAAATTTCCTTAATCAAAAGAAAATTAGGTGTTATATCTGCAATAAAATTGGCCACACTGCCAAACAATGTTGGCACAATCAATCCAACTGTTTATAAAATTAGTCCAAGGGTGACTTAGAAAACCTTAGGATTAGGAAGAAATAACCCCTCAAAAAAAATACTTAAATTTTCAGACAAAGTAAAAATTAAGTCGATTCCTTAATCGACGCATCGTCGATAACTAAAAATGATTAGTAAACTCGACGTATGCGTCGACTCATATCGACGCATACGTCGATAGGAAACCCTATCCGACTATATCGACGTATACATCGACTTCCACTCGACGCAACGTCGACTTCATGAAAAAGAGCGGCAATACTAAAATATTTTCAGTCACATCTACTATTGTACCGAATAAACCTCGAGTTGTGTCTCGTGTCGACGTTTCACCTGACTTAAATAGACTCTTTAGTTAAAATTCAGCACGCTCCTTACATCTCTCATTTCTCAGTCCAGCTATCTCTTCCTCTCTCTCACTGACCTTAATGGCTCCTAATATCAACTCTGGTTTCGACATTGATCTCGAATCCTTCCAAGCCGCCGCCGAAAACTATAAGAGCATCGTAGCTCTCTTCACGGAAGCTGGTTTAGACAAACTCATTTCCACAAGATGTAGAATCCTAGAGACAGAACTCACCGAGTTAATGAATCATGTTTAGATATCTGAGCAAGGAGAGATCACAGGAACACTCTATGAGACACCTGTCTCAATCTCTGCAGAACACCTTAGGGTCATCTTTGATCTTCCATCAGGTACACAACAACACTATTCTATTTCAAATCAAAAGGAAAGCAAATTGTTTTCTAAGAATAGCTAAATGAATCTTCATCATCATTCCCTTATCAGGTGATGAACCTGTGGATCTCACCCATGAGGAAACCAAGAATCTATTACTCATCATGAAGTTCTCCAAAGATAAACCAATCCACCTAAAGAAAATAGATTTTTCTGAGGAATATAGGCTATTAGCAGACATAGTAGGAAAAGTTCTATTATGCAAGATCTCTGCCCATGATGCAGTGCCCAAGCAGCAACTGAACATCATGGGGGCCCTTGTGCTGAAAAAGAAGGTTGACTGGGCCAGCTGCTTACTAAAAATGATAGGCTACAAATATTCTCACAAAGAGAATGCCTATATGAGGATCATGAGTCAGGTACTCCTCCACTCCTTCCCTGACCTATGTAGGTCAAAAGGAATCCCCATTCCCCCTGGAAAAAGGATGTCCATAGCCCTCTTCTCAAAATGGACCAGGCAAATTCCCAAGCCGGGTGCCATTCCTGACAGGACTCCCTCTCCTCTTAACTCTCCTAGCCATCCATCCTCACCTCCTCCTCAGCATACATACATCTCTTCCCTACCTACATCATCCACACCAATAGTCTCTACTACCATCACAACTCCTATCCTACCTACATCTTCACATCCACCTGCTCAACCCTCCTCTATTCCTCCACCTCCTCCATCAAACTCACCTCATCACAATGATACAGTCCTTTCTCCACCTTCATCACCTCCTCCTCCACCATTATCTCCTACTCCAACACACCTTGAGCCATCTCCATCCACTAAAACTCTCATCACCCAGTGTATCCAGTCAGCAGCCCAAAAATTTCAAGAAATGCTGGATGCACACTGCTCCCAACTTCACTCCTCCATCATGCACATGCAAACCCAAATAGATGGGGTCAATGCCTCTGTGCAAAGCTTGAAGTCCTCTGTCTCTTCCTCCAAAGTGACCAAGTCTTTCTTAACCTCCTTGGCTAAGAAGGTCAAGAAGGGGGAGAAATTAGATGAAGAGCAGCTCACAAGTCACAAATCTCTCTCACACAAGTCCCTTCCTACTTCAAAATCAAGAGAAGCTAAACAACAAGTAGTCTTCTTTCAAGGGGAGGCTAGCAGAGCAGAAGTTGAAAAGGAAACTGATGCTGATGCTGAGAAAGAAAAAGAAGCTGAAGCTCAGGGGGAGCCAAATGCTGACATAATTGAAGCTGGAGCTGAGAAAGAAACTGAAGAGGCAGAAGTAGAAGGCTCAAAGGATATTCCATCTCAGGGGGAGCAAACTGCTGTGACTCAGGGGGAGCTGAGTGAACCACATGTTACTGAGAAGGAGCAACTCTCTTCTTTAAAAACTTTAGTATTCACTAGGAAAAGAAAAACTCCTCCTACCCCTCCTGAGTGATGTGTTGAATAATGTTGATATACTCTATATTTTCTTTTCCTCCATTCTTAAATACTATTTATAAAGTCTGTGTATATGATTCTACTTTCTTCTGAGTACTTAACATATTTCTTTCCTATATAAATGCCTTGCTGTGTTGATTAAAAGCTGGTACAATTTCTCCCTGAATAGGGTTAAGACAAATAAGGGGAGATTGTTGGGGAAATGATTTATCTTAACCCCTAAAATGAGTAGAATATAAATTCTAAGAATGAAAAATTAGTCTAAGTAAATATGCGTCGAATAGTATTCGACGCAACGTCGAAGTGTAGTCGACGTTCCTCTCAGAATGAGTCGAAGTAGCTCTAAATAGAATTCGACGTAACCTATGTCGACGTAACTCTGACTTCTAGTCGACGTATCTAGTGAAGTCGACGTATCTTAGTCGACGCATCTTCCATATTCTCCTCTCGACTTCCAACCAGTCTGAAATCGACGCTTCCATCGAATGGTAATCGACGTACGTCGATTTCTATGTCAAATTCAAAACACGCCAGATTTCTTTCCTTCTATCTGTAGATCTGAATTTTATGGAATGATATTATTCTTTTCTAGCCGTTTTGAATCAGTCTTTCCTTCTAAATGATTCTTGGCTAAATTGATTAAGTTTATTATGGATATTATTTGAAATCAGAATAATCTCTTTCCTTCTACAGAAATATTGATTATGGAATCTTTTCTCTCTTACCATTTCTCTAACTGCTAATTGATTATTCTCCTATATTATTCTTTGAATAAACAGAGCTATAAATAAGAGGGAAGTCGGCAGTGAAGAATAAGAAGTGATCCACTCCATACATTTGAAATAGAGGAAAAGCTCCCAAGAGAAAAGTGAGAAAAGCTGAGAGAAGTGATAGTGTGCTGAAGCCAACAACAAGCCTTCTTCTTCTCCTCTTTCTGAAGCCATACTGCTGCAATCTCTGATAGCTCTCATTGAAAGAGAAAAAGACCTACAATCTCCTTCTCACTATAGAAGAGAGACTTCATTCACTATTTCTTGTGCTTCTAATCTTCTTGCTAGGAAGAAGATTCTTTCTTATTTAAAATTACTTCTTCTACTTCTTCTTCTTATCTTCATTTCATTTTCAAACAGTGTAAAAGAGTTTTTAGAATCTCTCTTCAAAAAATTCAGTTGTACTGGTTCTAAGAGTCTCCTTATCAAGAGACTCAGGCTGGTTCTAAGAGTCTCCTTATCAAAAGACTCGGTACAAGATACTGAATTCCTACCAAGGGTTTAGAAGAGTGGACTACCCAAAGTTTGGGGAACCACTATATTTCTTTGTGTTGTGCTGTGATTTTCATTTTGCTATTTCTTTCTTTATTTACTTAATTCTTGTTGGTGTGTGTGGGAAGCTTAAATCTGAGATTATTACACATATATATATTTGTTAACTTTGCACAAAGTACTTTTAAATCTCTATTCACCCCCTCTAGAGAATTCTAGTGAGGTTAACTGCGCACTTTCACAATCTATCCAAAAGAAAAACCTACATCATATTTGCAAAAATAGAACTAGCCTAAGCAAATGCTTCGAGAATCGCTTGGGGAAATTCTAGACGTCGAGAAGGGACATCCTTTATCTAAGTTGGAGAATGCCTAACTAGCGGCTTGCTACACACATTCCTATGCTAATCTACGAATGCAATCGATTTCTTACTAAGAGTGGATGTAAGTCATAAATGTGAAGTAGAAAAACATAACTTAAGAAACTTATAAAGAAATTAAAGCTAGTATATAAGTATATGCAAACATGTGCACTAAACTAGAACACTGAACAATTATTCGGCTACTAAACATGTGGGGTGCTGGAATGAAATGTAATCATGCAGGAAAAATGAAAATTTTAAAATTAAAAATTGGGACACATTTTGAAAGATAATCGGTACGGAATACGAAATAAGTGTAAGTGTGTAATCAGATAAGCTAATAAAAATTTTAAAGACAAGAGAGGATAGAAAATCGTTACCCAATGCCTGAGAGGGGGCATTCCGCGATGACCTTAACCTTGAATTTTCCAAAATGTGCACCCAACCCAAGCTTGACCAAAAAGAGTATGCGATTCAGCAGGAACCTGCAATGGGATCAGCGCCAATAAAACAAGAAGAAATAACAAACAAAAACTGAAATAAGTAATAAGAAAGCAGATAATCATTGGGTGCCTCCCAAGTGCGCTTTGTTTAACGTCCTTGAGATGGACCAAATACCAGTATTAGCAGTTATAGAGTATTGTTTAATCATTAGTATCAGAGAGCTCGATTATCACGCAGGCATGCTCAATACCGCCATCATATAATTTAAGACATGGTCCATTAACTTTAAACAGTTCCTCTTTCTCACCAAATAGCTCAACGACACCAAACAAAAAACACGAAAGACGAAGTAAGGTCCGTACCACCGGGATTTAAGTTTCTTGGGGAAGAGCCAAAATCAGGAGTTATAGCGGAAGACTAAATCACCATCTTTAAACTCCTTCTGCTGGATCCGCTGGTCATGCCATTTTTTGTTTGTTCTTTATACATACGCGCATTTTCATAGGCATCATGCCAAAATTCTTCCAAGGCACAGAGCTGCGAGAGACGTCGTTTGCCAGTATCTGTCATATTAAAGTTTAAGTATTTGGCGCCCAAAAGGCACGATGCTCGAGCTCGCCCAGGAGATGACATGCTTCCCATATATGAGTCTAAATGAAGACATGCCTATTGGAGTCTTAAAAGCACTGTGGTAGGACCATAATGTATCATTGAGCTTAGTGGCCCAATCCTTCCAGTTGGTGTGCACGGATTTGTCAATTGTGCGCTTCAACTCCCGATTGGAGACTTCAACCTACCCACTAGTCAGTGGGTAATAAGCTAATGCGATTTTGTGGTGCACACCAATTTTTTTAGGAGGAGCTCAAAGGGTTGATTGTATAAATGAATTCCTCCAACATTAGTGTTACAAAGTGTGACTGATGTCATCGCTCTGACAATATTTTAAGAAGAGATGAGATGCCCATGAATAACATTCTAGTATGTGAGTTGTTTGATGTCTGAGTTATCAACTTCAGGGGGCCTTTCACGATGTCCTTTGGCAAGCAGTACATTCTTGTAGCGGTTAATTACGTCTCTAAGTAGGTTGAAGCCGAGGCCTTCCCAACCAATGATGTTAAGGTTGTGCTGCAGTTTCTTCATACAAATATATTCTCTCATTTCAGTACGCCGCAGGCCAAATGAAACCTGACTGTAAGACCTTTTGAGTAGTTTAGCTAGGGCCCGTGTGTCCCCCGGCTTCTCCATCATGGCATTTAAATAAAATGGAGGAGATCTCTTCATCAGGAATGCATTTGTGAATAATATTATCAGCACACATGTGAAATAAAGGTGGATCATCCAAAAAATAATGTTTTTTACTTCGTTGAAGAATTTTCTCTTCTGCTGAAAAGGTAAGTTCGGAGGGAGCAAACCAAAAGTGAGGAAGTTGGCGAAATCAGCAAAATAGGGTGAGACACCCGCAAAAGTGACAATGAAAAGCTCCTCGCTAGGGAATGAATCTCCAGTATCAACAGTGTCGGTGTAGACAATAACTTTTTGACAGGATTAGATAAGTGTGGAACTTATCAAAATAAAAAATTACTACTAAAAGCTCCTTTTCAGTAGTTGTTTAATTTTGACGAGCATCATTTAAAGTACGCCTTGCATAATGAATGGTATGGAAAACATTGTTTCTGCTCTTCCCAATAACAACCCTGACTGCATGGTCACTGGCATCGCACATCAACTCGAATGGCAAGGACCAATCAGGAGAAACTAGAACTGGGCAGTGATCAACTTTTCTTTCAACACAACGACCGAGTGGACGCATTTGCCATCAAAGTGAAAAGGGATGTCCTTTCCTAGGAGATTGCAGAACGGCTTAGCAACCTCAGAAAAATTATTTATGAACCGCCGATAGAAACCCGCATGTCCCAAGAAGCTACAGATTCCTTTGATAGAGGATGCAGATGGAAGGTTGGAAGTGCACAGTGTGTCTCTGAGTATTCTCTAGGGGGGGGGGGGGGGGTGAATAGAGATTTAAAAATTCTTTACACTAAATGTGTACACATAATATAAATACTAAGTACTATGCAATAATCAAAACCAAAACAGAATAATGTAATCACAGTAAATATAAAATAGAAAACAGTAAACTGTGACAACACAGAAATGCAATGCAGAAGACACAAAATTTTATAGTGGTTCCCAAAAAGGTGGGTAGTCCACTCTTCTACCTCCCTGGTAGGATTGCACTAACTGTGCCCGAGTCTTTTGATAAGGAGACTCTCAGAACCACTGAGTCTTTTAATAAGGAGACTCTTTGAACCACTGAGTCTTTTGATAAGGAGACTCTTAGAACCACTAAGTCTTTTGATAAGTAGACTTTTAGAACCACTGAATCCTTTGGAAGAGGGATTCTTAAAACTCTTTTACAGTTGGTGGATGAGAACAGTAGAATGAGAAGAAAGAAGAGAAAGGGATTCTTCAGTAAGAATCCTTTAGAAGCCGTCTCTTTGAATGTTGTAGCTTCTGTTTATCTCAGGATCCGAATATGATGAACCCTTGCTTATGATAGTGATGATTGCATTGGTTATGTGCTTGATCCGGTTTCTCTGAGCACTTTTGTTAACTTGCTGCTATGTGATGTAGAAGAAGAAGCAGCACTGTTGTTATGATCTTTTTCTGTGCAGAGGAGTTGTTCTTCTGTTCTGTCTTAGGGTTGGTGGAGGAAGAAGGAGAAGCCATATTTCGACAGCCAGAAAAATATGATCAGTTGTTCTTCTGTATTTTCTTTCTTTCTCAGCATCTTTATTCTCTATCATTTGAGTTTGAATTTCTTTCTTCTTCTGGACTGTCCTTAGAAGGAATGTCTATTGTACAATTGATATTTCCATCTATTTTTGTTCCCGACCCGTCCATTTGATTTGAATAAACTTCCAAGAATGTTGTTACTGCATCTATGGAATACTCCATTCCATTCTTGACAATAAAATGAGTTGTTGGAGAACAGTCTTCAACTTTGTAGACCTTCTGAAAAGGTATTAGAAAAGACAGCAGAAAGCCTTCTATTTCTGACTGTACTCGATGCTATGTTGACTTCATCTTTCATCATATCGACGCACCTCTGAGTTCTTATAGAAGGAGCTTCGAATTCCTTCTTAACTCTAGCTGAACTCATATGTCGACATTGCGTCGAGTTCTTATCGACGTATCCGTCGAGTCGAAGACTTGAATTTGAACTTCATCTTTTTTGTTTACTTAAAATCCAAGTTGTGTTGACTTCTAAGATGGATTCGACAGGCTCTTCCTTCTGCATCGAGTTCATTTTGAAGTTGCGTTGACTTCTGATATAGCTTTGACAAGCTTTGTCTTCTGCGTCGAGTTTATTTTGAAGTTGCGTCGACTTCTAATATAGATTTGACAGGCTATGTCTTCTGCGCCGAGATCATTTCGACGTTGCGTCGACTTTACTTATACTTTGACAGACAGATTGAGTTACTTCGACTTTCAGTCAGAGTTACGTCGACATCTAGTCAAAGTTGCGTCGACTTCCATTCAATGAAATTCTCAACTTAACTGAATGTGTGCTTCTCTTAGGTCTGGTCTTATAACACTAGGTGAATGTGATATCCTAAGACTTCTAATGACCATTTTACCCTTTCTATACAATGTGGGTAATATAACTTAACTGATGAAATCACTTTAAGTAATTTGTTAGATAAATCACAAGGGTTTTCCCAACAATCTCCCCATATTTATCTTAACAAACTTTACAATTTGATTAAGTGATTTCAAGTATACTTTGAAATAAAATTAAATACACACACATATAAACAGATCAATAATGGCATTATAAACACATAGACCATATGACGAGCTTTCAACAAATCATATTGATAATCATGATAATTGTATCCACCAAATATAATATAATTTGTTTCACCTGTACAGTACTATTCTTCTTCTTAATCTTTCCTCTTCCTTGAAAACACTTGTGGTATTACACTTCTTAGTGTAAACTTCAGTGCCTCATCTTCTTCTTCAGCAGCCTTGACAGCATCTTGATGAGTTTCATTTTCTTTGGGAGGCTCCCCCTTGTTCAATAGTCAGAGCAGCCTCCTTGACAATCTTTGCAACCTCATCCAAGAGCAGATCATCTTCTAGGGGCTCCCCCTGAGTTGAAGCAATCATCTCCCCCTGATTTACTGCAGAAGGCTCCCCTTGGACTTTTCCTGTTTGAAAAACAGTGAGTTTGTTGGGATCAGGAATATTAACAGTTGGGGTATTTGAAAGAATCTCTTCTTGTACACTCTTGTCCTTCTCATGGTCACTCACATTTCCTTGAATAAGCCTTTTCTCCTCCTGGATCTTCTCCCCTTTCTGAACCTTACTTACAAGGGAGGTTAAGAACACTTTAGTTACCATGGAGGAGGATACTGTTGATTTCAGTGCCAGGAGGGACTCTTGTGATTTTTGTAGTTCTGCCTCCATCTGGGAGTACTTTTTATTGAACTTTCTGGTTTGAGTGGCTAGTAGGCCAGCAAATGTGCTAGTAACCAATCCTACTGCTTTTGAAATCACTTGCTCAATGTCAAAAGAAAAAGAAGGATGTGTGGTAGAGACATGAGGTGTGGTAAGAGTAGGTGTGGATCTGATTACTGGAGTTATTTCAGATTGAGGTAGGGGAGATCTGTCATCAAGAAAGTTGATGTCTGGAGGATTTTGGTGGATAGGGGAGAGTGATTGATTATCTGCAGTGTATTCAACATAAATGATGGTGGATGGTTTATTGTTGTGGTTGGAGAGGAATCTGAGGTGTAGGCTCTGGGGTTGGAGTAGATGGAATGGACTGGTTGAACTGAGCATTTGACTCATCTGAAACAGTATGCCTTGGTGGATCTGGTAAACTTGGCTCATGATCCTGTGGAACTGGAGAAGAAGGAGGAGAGGGGGCAGCTTGACCAGGCTTGAAAATCTGCCTGGTCCATTTTGAAAAGATCCCAATATTGATTATTTTCCCAGGTGGAATTGGCGCACCTTTTGATTTGCATACCATAGGGTAATGATGGAGCAGCGCTGTTGGAACCAGTATATGGCCCAATGAGGAGTTTGGACCCCTGTGAAGGGGGGAAGCTAGCGCTTACTGATCCCACTGAGGAACCTGACCGAAGACTTAGAACGAAAGACATGACCCTTAGCAACAGCGTGGAGGTCCCACCACACACCCGGAAGATCTTTTGAGCACTTCCCCTCCCAAGCCAAGACTGTAGCCGGGCAACTTGGAGAGCTGAAGGAGCTAGCCAAAGAGAACCTGGGAGAAGCAAAGATCTAGAATGCTCTCCAAAGGTGCCCCAAAGGGTCTATTTATAGCCTTTCTAAACTGGTATACTAATAGCGGGAATCCGCCTTTTGGTTTTGCTATGCGCATCCCGAATGGGTCTGCTAGTAGCCAAACTCCGCTGTTCTGGAGGGCTATTGGCAGCCCACCAAGGATATCAGGGTAAATTCACCTGCGTCCCCCTGTCGGGCGAGTGACCCTCGGAGGCGCCACTCACTGGCCTCCTTGCGAGTTGGGCTCGCGAGACCTCCTCTTGCTAGTAGAGGCGAGCCTCCACTCGCCTCGCCAGACTGGCTCCGTGAGACCTTACTGACTCGCTCTGGCTAAATACACCCAAGAGCTGTCCTTTACAACACGTCAGGCCGTCATTGCTCGCTACTCGCGGGCGAGGTCCCCGATCCGCCACGCCTTGCCCTGGCAGGGTGCTCGCCGTGAATCGGCGAGAACTCCCCAAATCTCCGGTGATTGATTTCTCCGCGGGTCGGCGAACACCGGGTTGTACACAATCCCTGCTCTTCGCAAGATTATGCTAAGCTCGTGAAGAAACATCCAACCTTACGTGTTCGCTGGACGAGGAGGAGCTGGCACGAATCTTTGGTGGCCCCTATCCCCAGCGCTATAAATACTGGCATCTCTGGGTGATGGGGGACCTTTTCTTGTCCTCCTTTTCTTCGCTACTCGCTACCGCACTTGCAAAAAATGCTTCTCTCGGAAGAAGCTCAAGCCTGCCTGGTCGCATCCTGCGTGAGGGAGCGTGCTGTCGCGAACTAGCTCGTCCCTTGGGGCACCCGGCGGACCCCTCTGCCCCTCCCCAACGTGAAGAGGGGGAAGACAGTGCGGCGACACTTTGGGATGCCTGGGTCCTCCCTCCAGGACATGCTGCATGACTCTGCACTTGCTGGACAGGTACTCAGACTCGCATGCCCTTCTCCCCTATTTTTGTTGTTAACATATTGATTTTCAGAGCGCGTCCCTGGCGGGAGTCCCCATGAGCGAGACCCTGGACGGTACTCGCCTTCAGTCTCCCGGGTGAAACAATTCTTCGATCCCCCACGTGGAAATCCTCGACCTGTCTACCTCGCCGTGACCTGGTGAGATTCCGATATTATCCTCTTCGCGAATTCCCCAACTGACTTTTTTCTTGTTCTCCTTGCAGAGGACCTCTCCGTGACCCTGGGAGGTGCGCCACTCCACTGGGTTTGCCGCCCCCTCTGGATTCTCCGCCCCCATCGGGCTCGCAGCCTCCGCCAGGCTCACAACCCCCGCTTGACTCGCTGCCCCTGCCAGATGGGATATCCTCCGTCCCTGGGTTTAAACTCCTGAGCCATCAAAGCCCTGGTAGCTCGCCCCCCGTCGACACCCGGGTTGCGAGCAGCCTCGCCCACGCCCTGGCCTGGGGAAATCCATCACGCTGAAGTACACGTAGGACTTGCAGGGGAAACCAAGCTCCTCCTGCCAACAACCTGGTAAAGAGGTCGCGGCCTTGTCAGGCTGGTCGGTTATAATGAACAGACCACTTCTCGCTCTGTTCGCTAATTCCCTTCTCGCAGGTGTCCAGGAGTCCTCCACCGAGCTGGAGCTTGGAGAGGAGGAGATGTCGCTCGTGCCTTTGCCGGACAAGATTGTTGACTTCCTCGGCGATCCCCGGGACCCGAAGCAATGAAGCGGCGAGTCGCTGATGTGCTCCAAAAGCAAGGGTACATGCTGCGAGAGCTGTACAACTAGGCGCATGAGGACAGAGAGACCTCTAGGGAGCGGTTTGCCGCGATCGATGATGAGTTGGCGAGAGTTCTCGCCGAGTTGCAGGCCGACACATGCCATGAGGCCACCTCTTTCGGGGTGCACCTCTCGCGGGCGGAGGATCAGATACGCCTGCTGCAGCGTGAGCTCCACGCGGTCCGCGCATATCACTACCCACGCATACTGCCGAGCTCGGGGTGCGGGGACGAGGCCGATGGAGGTGGATCCAATATTGATCCCTCCCGCACTCGCCTGACGAACTAAAAAGATAATGTTATTTACATTTATTGTTCTTTTCTTCTGGACAATTTGCGAATGATGTTGTTTAGTTCGATGGTTCCCGAGTATTCGCGGGATTTTCTTTCTTTTTTTGACATTGCTCGCTATGTTATTGATGTCTATGGTACTCGCTCATTTTTTCATTCAATTCCTTTTTCTCACGGCTTGCATGGGATCGGTCTCGCCTGGCGGCGAACCATCCTTGCTGAATCACGACGAGTGCGTAGGGAGTGGGTCGGTTCAAGTACCGAGGCGTATCGCCCGGAGATCTTGCTAATCACACCCCACGACTCCTCGATTCTTTCCCGCCTCCTTTAGCTTCTTATAAATAGGCTTGTCATCAATAGTCAACCACCACATTCAACTCCCTCAACCTCTGCTGCCTTTGTTCTTCCCGACTCGCCTTCTCATTCTCGCTTTCCTTCATCCATGGGTGGTGATGGCGATATGGAAGGCCGGGCCAAGTGCGTGTTCACCTTCTGCGATCACTCCTTTTTCACCTGCTCGCTTACAGAGGGCGAGTACCACTCTACCGTGGTGAACTACATCTCGCCTGCATTCTCTGCTCGCCACCCTGCGATGACTGAGGCCATCAACGACCTCCACATGGACGAGCTCTCCATCTCGGTTTCCCACGTCGAGGTGGGCCTGCGACTCCCCCTCTGGTCGGAAATCAGCTAGGTATTTGCTCGATCCCTTTTTCCTTACTCACATTCGCTTAAGATTTCTTTCTAATTGCTTTTCGTGAATCCTTCAGCTGCTGAAATATTACGGTGTTATCCCGGGCCAGATGACCCCGAACTCCATCGCTATTATGGTGGGATTTGCATGCTACTTGCGCGAAGAGCACAAGGAGTTCAGCTTGCCGATCTTCCGCAAGATGTTCTCCTTCCGGGCGAATAAGGATGGAATAACCTTCTTCGCAATCGAGCACACCAAGGTTCACGAGACGATGAACAAGAGCCACTACTGGACACAAAAGTTCATGTTGGTCAAGGGTCCCTTCGGCAACATCCCCTTCTCGCCCGTTCAGCGGGATGAGCCTACCTACCGCCCCCCATGCTCGGTGGTCACGAGGTCGAGCTCTTTCAGTACATGTCCACCCACTTTGAAGTCATCTACCTCCGAAGGCATGTGGACTCGCTACCCCCCGTGCTGCCCGAGACAAGTTTGACTCGCGATCTCTTCCCGTCTCGCGTTATACCCACATCAATTTTTCCTAACCCGCCTTTTATTACTCGTTGGGGAGCGAGATCTCCCACTCCACCCCCCTTACGCAAAAACTGCGGCTATCACCCCGGGCCTCTAGCTCGCCTCCACCGCCGCCGATGCCTGCCGGAGGCCCCCAACACTTCCTCCGCCTCCAAGAAGCGGCCTACACCCGTGAGCCGCGGGTCGTCCCACAATCCTCTGTCGCCAAAGAAGCAACGACCCTTGCCAAGGGGAAGGGGCTCGTTGAAAGCTTGACCCGGGCTGAGCCTTAGTGGACACTCCCTCCGATAAGGGAGTCGGGGAGACCACCGAGGTGACCACCAGGGTGCCGACCGCACCCGCACCGGCGGGCCACCGAAACTTCTGTCTCAGCAATAGGAACTGAGACGCGGCCGGCGAGCCCGTGTTGGAGTGGGACTCAGACTCCAATATGGTTTCTATCTCCACCCTTACTCCCTCCTGGGTGGAGCAGGAGAGCATCAGAGGAGAGGCCTTCGCCTTTTCCTTCGGTCTCTATGGGCGGGAGGATACTGCGGACTTCCACGTCGTCACCTCCCGAGCGCTCGTGTACGAGAGCGCACGAGCTCAGATTTGCGGGCTGGAGCTAGCCCACATCATCACATTCCCAATTAGACAGCGGAATCGATCTGGGGCATTCCAGCTCACACCTTCCTTAGTCAGCCTCTCCAGAGATCAACCTGACCCACCGCCTAATGAGAGCCCAGTAGCAGAATCGATTTGGGGCATTCCAGCTCACACCTTCCTTAGCCAGCCTCTCCAGAGATCAACCTGACCCACCGTCTAATGAGAGCCCTACAACATGAAAGTCCTCTGATATCAGTTCAAAGTAATCTCTGATATCAAAGGAAAGAGAGGTTAGATCTTAGATTTACTCTAGAGGGGGGGGGGGGGGTGATAGAGTATTAAAAAGTTTTTCACTTATTTTTATAGCGGAGTTAAAATAGTGATATATATATGTGTGTACTGAGTGAGTTATAAAAACCAAACAGAAAGAGATCGCACAGCACAGTACAGAAAAATAAACACAAACACAGAAGATACAAGGATATATAGTAGTTCCCCAATAAACATGGGTACATCTACTCCTCTACCACCCTTGGTAGGAATCCACTAGGTTTTTGATCAGGTGCCCAAACACTACTGAGCTTTTGATCAGGTGCTCAAACCAACTATAGGTTTTTGATCAGGTGCCCTGCCACCAATGGTTTAACTTTTGAAGGGAGTTAGAACCCTGTACAAGATGGGATAAAGAGGGTTATGAAGTTCTTCTCTGTCAATAATCTGAGAGAAGACTAGTGGATTGTGTTGATGTAAAGCTCCCCCTGTCTGATAGAAATGGTTGACAGTTGAGGATGGAGCTTTCACTTGAATGAAACAAATCTTCTTTGATAGCTGGTGAATCTGAGAGACAATGTTTCTCAGATTTGTTGTTGCTCTTTGAAGATTAGAACTTGCAGCTGAAAACTGAGAGAATGATCTTGTGTTATTGTTCTCAGAGAATGAAAGTTACTGCTATAGAAGATGAAGATCTGAAAAGCTTTTTCTTTTTCTTCCTGTATCTCTCTCTCTCTATATATATATATTACATCTCTGGTCGAGAGGCTTCTTCTTTCTTCCTGCTGTTATCTTCTTCTTCCTTTTTCTTTGGAGAATATATCTCTGATTTGAATTTCAAATCCTCTGAATAAGGAATAGAATAATTAGGAGGATTATTTCTTGGAACTGCAATCTGATCTTTAATTCCTTTTCCAATACGCCAAACGACTACTTTCTCAGTAGAAGACAATGGAAAGGAATATAATAAAGGAAAGATAAAAACTTATCTTATCTGAAAGAATATATCCGTTGCTGAAAGTCGATCTGAGTTCAGAGATTAGGATAAAACTGATCCTTCTGAAAATATGAAGCTGAAATAAGAATTCGTCGATCTAAATGTTGAGCTGCTTAATCTGGCTGGAAGAATTGAGTTAGTCGAGCTGAGAAGCTATTTCGTCGATCTGAACATCTTGTTACTTATTCGTCGAGCGCAGAGCTGAGTTCGTCAATCTCAAGTTGGAGTTCGTCGAACTGATGAATAAACTGCTGGACTGGCTGAAGAACTGAGTGCGTCGAGCTGGAGAGCAATTTCGTCGAACTAAAGCATGACGTTCGTCGAACACAGAGAGAAGTTCGTCGAACGCAGAATAAAGTTCGTCGAACGCAGAGACTTGGCAAGTTCGTCGAACTGGAGCATAACGTTCGTCGAACGCAGGATGGAGTTCGTTGAATGCAGGATGGAGTTCGTCGAACGCAGAGACTTATTCTTTTCCTTAAGTTTTAGCAGCCTAAAGCCTTGACCCTTAGACTATACATTTGGGTCAACTTTGTCCTAGTCAACAGATAGTGATCCTAGCCCAAATCAGTAATAGGATTGTTCCAACAATCTCCCCCTATTTGGGTTAGGACACTATTTGACAAAAATCAAATAATAAAATAAACAACAAAACAATAGAGCATATATATCTGACAAATTTTAAACATTTCAGCAGATATAAAATATGATACTCTGAGTTTTGAAATTTTACATTGAAAATAGAAATAATAAAAACAAATAATCAGAACCTTTTGTCTTTCTCTGAAGGAGGCTTGAATGTGATTTGCCTTTCAAATTCTTGCTTTCTGAATTCTAACATTGTAGAAAACTGATAAAAATCCTTGTCTTCTGCTTTTGCTTTGTTGATCTGAACTGAATCTGTCATATATGAATCTATCATATCTGAAACTGAAACAAAAACTGCTGAGAGCTTCTTCATCAAGAGCTGATTTTTGCTTCTTCATACATCATCTCCCTCTGAAATTGGAGCTTCTTCATAAAGCATCTCCCCCTATCAAAAAGGAGCTTCTTCAAAACATCTCCCCCTGCCTAGTTTCAGGGAGACCTGAAGCTAGGCCCCTAGAAGAAGAGACAGTTGTATAAGAGGTAGGGAACGATGCAATTTTAGAAGAAATATTGCCATTGTTCCTGCAAAAAAAGAGATCAAGTGCAAAGGAACTGGAAAGATAAGCAGATTCTGTAGGCATAAAGATAAAATGAAATAAAAGATTGATTATAATGAAAGAGATCAGATGTCGAAAAGACTTAGCCTTCGTCAGCTGCGTTCGACGAAAATTTAATTTTTGTCGATCTCAGTTCGACGAACGAGCTTGTCTTCATCGATCTCTGAAGTCAACAGATTTCGTCGATCTCCGTTCGACGAATGATCAAATTTCGTCGATCTCCATTCGACGAAATGATGGGATAAGTAGAAAATTTAATTTTTTTAGTTAATTGAATCTCCATCTATCATTCCTAGCTGATTTATAAAGAAGATATGTTTCTTTTCATCCAAGGGTTTGGTGAAAACATCAGCCCTTTGCAAATCAGTAGAAATGAATTGTAGGCAAATTTTATTTTTATCCACATTATCTCTGATAAAGTGGTGCCTAATTTATATGTGTTTAGTCCTACTATGGAGTACTAGATTTTGTGCTATAGATATTGCACTAGTATTGTCACAAAATATAATTGAATTATTTAAGTTGATACCATAGTCTAGAAGTTGATTTTGTATCCACAATATTTGTGAGCAGCAACTGCCTGCAGCAATATATTCCGCTTCAGCTGTTGATGTGGACACAAATGTTTATTTCTTACAAAACAAAGACACAAGCCTATCACCATGAAACTGGTAAGTTCCTGATGTGCTTTTCCTGTCTACTCTGCATCCAGCATAATCCAAATCTGAGAATCCAGTTAATTCAAATTATGATGCTGTTGGATACCAGAGTCCTAGATTTGGACAACCTTTTATATATCTCAAAATTCTTTTTAGTAAAATAAGATTAGATTCTTTGGGGTTAACTTGGAACCTAGCACAAATACATGTAGCAAACATTATGTCAGGCCTACTTTCTGATCAACAGGTTTCCCTGATTCATCAGTGTCAACAATAGCATTGGAGGGCATGGGTGTTTGCATAGTGGAAGCATCAGACATACCAAATCTTTTCACTAATTCCTTAGCATACTTAGATTGTGATATAAATATGCCATTTGGAGTTTGCTTCACTTGAAGACCAAGGAAGTAAGATAACTCACCCATACTACTCATTTCAAATTTAGATTGTATTAGGTAGAAAACCTTTTGCATTGATTTGAATCAGTAGAGCCAAATTTAATATCATCTACGTAAATTTGAACTAGTAAAGTTTGATTTTAATGTATCCTGAAAAATAGGGTTTTATCAACAATGCCTCTACAGAAATTATTCTCCAAAAGAAAATTAGCTAAGGTCTCATACCATGCTCTGGGAGCTTGTTTGAGACCATGGAGAGCTTTATTAAGCTTAAATACATAAGAAGAGTGAGTTGGAGAGATGAAACCTGGTGGTTGTTCCGCATAGACTTCTTCTTTGATATCTTCATTCAAGAATGCACTCTTCACATCCATCTGATAAACTTTGAACTTCTTGAATGCAGTAAAGGCAAGAAAAATCCTTATAGCTTCAAGTCTAGCAACAGGAGCAAAGGTTTGATCAAAATCATTTCCTTCTTCCTGAGAATATCCTTGGGCTACTAATCTTGCTTTATTTCTGACTATGATGCCTTGATCATCTAGCTTGTTCCTGAAGACCCACTTGGTGCCAATGACTGGATGGCCCTTTGGTCTTGGAACCAAATCCCAAACCTTGTTCATTTCAAATTGGTTGAGCTCCTCTTGCATTGCAAGAATTCATTTTGGATCTTGTTCTGCATCTTTTATGGATTGAGGTTCAACTTGTGATAGGAAACAAGTACGCATCTGATTTTGGTGTAGTTGATGCCTTGTTTGAACACCTGCTGAAATATCTCCAATGACTTGGGATATTGGATGATCTCTAACTGTGATGTGATCAACAGTTGGAGTTGGTTCAGCAATGGTTTCTTCTGGAGGGATATGATCAGCTGTTACTTGATTTGAATTGTCAGCAAGATTTTCTGGATGATCTTCTTCTTCACTGTCTTCCCTAAGTTGAGATGATGGAAGTAGAGACTCTTCATTCTGTAGATTTAGTCCATTTAGCTCTTCACATAGAGCTGGTACCTGTAAAGTATTTTTGGTAGAGGTGGTGTTCCTCTCCTCATTTAACATATTAGATTCATCAAAGGATACCTGTATGGACTCTTCTATCTTAAGGGTAGATTTGTTGTAAACTCTATATGCTTTCCTAGAAAGAGAATATCCAAGGAATATACCTTCAGCAGATTTTGCTTCAAATTTCCTGAGATGCTTCTTATCATTGTTATGCACATAACATTTACATCCAAATATCTTAAAATAGTTAACCTTAGGCTTTTTATTCTTGAGTAATTCATAGGATGTTTTACCCTTAAGCTTATGTATCAGGCTTCTGTTCAACACATAATTTGTTGTGTTCACTGCCTCTGCCCAAAAAGAGATTGGCAAGTGAGTATCAACAAGTAATGTGTTGGACATGTGTGT
This sequence comes from Dactylorhiza incarnata, assembly GCA_033032865.1. Taxonomy (NCBI): domain Eukaryota; kingdom Viridiplantae; phylum Streptophyta; class Magnoliopsida; order Asparagales; family Orchidaceae; genus Dactylorhiza; species Dactylorhiza incarnata. Next base: position 2,910,753 of record JAWHQI010000266.1, on the reverse strand, counting down.
CACATCCCTTTGTTTAAGAATAACAAATCCCAAATTGTATTTGATCTTGCTTGTCGTGTGTTTATAGTGTGCAGGAACTATATGTGCAATACTCCACAGGAAGAAAGCAGCTTGGAACCAACAAACTGAACTGAAGCATTACCGCCAGCGTTAGGGGTTAACGCAGGCGCTAGCGCTACCGCCAGCGCTAGCGATACCGCCTGGCACTATCTCGAGTTCGTGCACAGCGCCACGTAGCCGACGGTTTCGCAACCACTCCACATGAATGCTACCGCCAGCGCTAGCACTACTGCCTGGCGCTATCTCAAGTTCGTGCACAACGCCACGCCGCCGACGGTTTCGCAACCGCTCCACATGAACGCTACTGCAGGCGCTAAGAGCTACCGCAGGCGCTAGCGAGAAGTTCTATAAATTGGAGCTTTGCTTCTTGTTTTGGCTATCCATCCCAGAGAGATTGCTTGTGCCAAATTTCCAGAGCTGTTATGCTGCCGAAGATAGATCTCCCACAAAAAGCTTAAGGAGAATTCTGGAGGAGGACTACGTCACGCTACATCCGAAGGACGATCGCTTCGACCTCGCTCATACTACATCGATCCTTCATCCTCATCTTCAAATAACTCATATAGGGAGTTTTTATTATTGTTATCTTTATTTTCATTCCATATATTTTTGTAACCGTTTAGAGAATTTGCCTTGTGTTGGCGACTAGGTCTAGGTAGGACTTAGGGAGTAATTCGCCTTGTGTTGGCGACTAGTTCTAGGTGATTAGATCTAGGGGGTGCTCGAGGCCATATCCGGGGAAGGATTGGCTAGAGAGGCTTGAGGCCTTATCCAGGGAAGGATAGGCTAAAGCCAACCGGTTTGTGGGGATACAAGTCGGTATAGAAAAGGAAAAATTGTATTACTTTATACGCCTCCGATTTCAAGCGATATTGAAATCAATTTATGTAAACACCTTTTTTTATAATATAATCATGTCTCTTTTTGTGTTTACTTGATTTCTATCATTTGGCATAATTTATAAAATTGCAAATTACAATTGTTTCCTCCTTTAAGTTAAATTGTTATTTCATCCTAATTTACTCTAAACAATTTAGTAAATTGTCAAAAAAAATTAAAAAGAATTTTATTCCCTTATTCACCCCCCTCTAAGGGCGCCAATCGATCCAACAAGTGGTATCAGAGCCAGGTTATTCCAAACGGTTTAAAAACCAGGAATAATGGCGTCTTATGATCTCGCTTTTTTTGAGGGTCAGGGAATTAGTAGACCTCCACTAATTACCGGGTCAGACTATAATTACTGGAAAAATAGGATGAGATGTTTTCTTATGACCCTAGATTTTGAGGTATGGAATATAGTAGAAGAAGAATACTCTCCTCCTACATTAGTAGTTGGAGAGATAACTTTAGATAAACCAAAAGATAAATGGGATGATAGAGATAAGCTAAAATGCAAAAATAACGCTAAGGCCATGAATGCTTTATTTTGTGCGTTAGATAGAAATGAATTTAATAGAATTTCTGCATGTACTACTGCATATAAAATTTGGAATCATTTGGAAGTTACTCATGAAGGTACATCGCAGGTTAAAGATTCAAAGTTTTTCCAACTTGAGTCGGAATATGAAAAATTCCGGATGGATGAAAGTGAAGATGTTGATGCCATGTACACGCGCTTCACCAAGATCGTCAATGCCTCCAAAGTTCTTGGAAAGACCTTCTCCAACGGTGACTTGGTCCGAAAGATTCTTCATTCTCTTCCACCAAAATTCAACCCGAAGGTGACAGCCATTTCAGAATCGCACAATCTAAGAACGCTCCAAGTTGAAAGCCTCATTGGGAATCTCAAAACCCATGAGGTAGAACTCAAAATCCAATATGATGAATACAACAAGGAGACAAAGAAGAAGGCGTTGGCACTAACATCAAAGAAGGAGTGCCAAGAGGATGAGGATGAAGAAGAAGAAAGCCTTTTGGTGAAGAATTTCCGAAAATTCATGCGAAATCCGAAAAGGAGAAACACTTTCCAGAAATTTATCCAAAAGGATACAAGATAAAAAAGGTCATCCTCAAAGAAGGAAAAGGAGAGCGACGATGAAGAAGAAAGACCTCCACCAGAGTGCTTTCATTGTAGGAAGACCGGGCACATTCGGAGCCAGTGCCCAAAGTTCTTGAAGGAGAAGAAGGAAAAGCGGCACAAAGGGAAGGAGAAAAAGAAGGTGCTAAAAGCTAGAACATGGGATGACTCCCCCTCCTCCTCCAAAGAATCAAGCGGGTCTTCATCAAGCGAAGATGAGGAAGCAAACACGTGCCTCATGGGACATGGAAACGATGGCAACGGCATCAGTGTTCTTAGCGACACTGAGGTAACTCCTCCCACTTATGATGAACTCTTTAAAGAATTCCTTAAAACTTGTAAAGCTTTTGATAAAAATATGAAAGATAGTATTTTATTGAATCGTGAAAATGAATCTCTTATTAAAGAAAATCAAAAGCTTTCCAAAAAGGTAATTGTTTTAGAAAAGAGAAAGGTTTCTTGCCAAGAGTGTGATCACTCAACTAAATTGGCAAAAGATATTGAAGAGTCACTTTCTAAAGCCCTCTCTCATACCAAAACTCTTATAAAAGAGAAGGGGGAATTAGAAAGGAAATTAGAAGCCTCTCTTTTGCAAATCAAAAATAACAAAAAAAGTTTTGAAAATAAGTGTGTCATGCTTGTGAAAGAAAATTCTTCACTTAAAGCACAAGTTCTTGATCTCACCATGGCCATTAAAAAATTTGGAGTAGGCCAAAAATCGCTGGAAATGATTTTAGGGTACCAGCGCCATGGTTCTGGAAAATTTGGTCTCGGATATCAAGGAGAGGGCTACCGCCCGGCGTTAGCCACTACCGCCGGCGCTAGCACCTCATACCAGAAACCTGAATTTTCTTTTTCAAAATGTTTTTCTTCTGTAAATCCAATTTATTCCAGCAAGAAAATTGTCCAAAAAAGGGTCTCAACCCCCTTTATTTCGTTTGCAAACTGCTATAGGTTAGGTCACACATCTAGTTCTTGCAGGAAAATAAAACAAAATGCTTTAAAACAAATCTGAGTACCTAAGGCTTCCACTTATTCTATGGGTGGTACCACTTGGGTATCCGGATCTTTACTCTCATCTTCTTTCTAGATGTGCAGGCAGGCTAAGGAAAATGAAGACATGTGGTACTTGGATTCAGGATGCTCCAAGCACATGACGGGCAATAAAGCAAAGTTCCTTAGCCTAGAAAAGAAGAAGGGAGGGATCGTGATGTTTGGTGACAACGGAAAAGGAAGGATCATGGGAATTGGTACAGTTGGTAACAAATCCTTTACTATATCTAATGTTCTTTATGTGAAAGGATTAAAACACAATTTAATTTCTATTAGCCAATTATGTGATAAAGGATTAGATGTGTTATTTGAATCTTCCACTAACTTATGCAAAATAACTAATCCTACTACAAAAGATATTTTACTAACTGCACCAAGAATACATAATGTTTATATAGTTTCTTTTCATGATCTTTCTAAATCATCTATAAAATGTTTTATCACTAAAAATGATGAGTTAGAACTTTGGCATAGAAGACTAGGGCATGCTAGCACAAAGCTCATTGTAAAACTTGCCAAAAGTAATTTAATTAGAGGATTGCCTAGGTTAAATGGAACTTTACCTTCAATTTGTTCACCATGTCAAAAAGGTAAATTTTCTAGATCCTCTTTCAAAAGTAAAAATTTCATTTCTACTACAAGACCCTTGCAAATAATTCATATGGATCTGTTTGGTCCCGTTAGCACTGCAAGTCTTGGTGGTAGATTATATACATATGTTTTAATAGATGATTTTTCAAGATATTGTTGGACATTATTTCTCTCTTCCAAATCCAATGCGTTTTGTGAATTTGCAAAATTATGTACTCATATTCAAAATGAAAGTGATTTGAAAATTAAATGCATTCGCTCGGATCATGGAGTAGAATTTTAAAATGAAAAATTTACATCCTTTTGTGATATGTTAGGCATTAAACATGAGTTCTCTGCACCACGAACACCACAACAAAATGGTGTTGTAGAAAGAAAAAATAGGACACTTAAAGAATTAGCACGCACTATGTTATGTGAATATAAATTACCTAAGTCCTTTTGGGCCGAAGCCGTAAGTACATCGTGTTATGTTTTGAATAGAATCATGCTTCACCCATCTCTTAATCTCACACCATATGAACTATATTTTCAAGAGAAGCCTAATGTATCTTATTTCAAAGTTTTTGGTTGTAAATGTTTTATTTTGAATACAAAAGATAGCTTGGGAAAGTTTGATGAAAAATGTGATGAAGGAACTTTTCTTGGGTACTCTTCACCTAGTAAAGCTTATAGAATTTTTAATAAAAGAACTAGTAGAGTTGAAGAGTCAATAAATGAAAAATTTGATGAGTTTGTTCCTTGTGTAGAAAAACTTTCCGCAGGCAACGAGGATGATCTCTTACAACCTTTGGATCATGGTGATGAGGAACCTTCCAAAGAAGAAGAAGAGGAGGTAAAGGAAGATGAATATGTACCTCCAAGTGCCTTGAAAATCACAAAGGATCATCCACGAGAATTAATAATTGGTGAACCATCCATCGGGGTAAGAACTCGCTCTTCTCTTCATGAATCATATTCAAATATTTGTTTTGTTTCCAAAATTGAACCAAAAACCGTTTCTACCGCTTTAAATGATGAATTTTGGTTTTTGGCTATGAATGAAGAGTTATAACAATTTGAGCGACATAATGTTTGGAAATTAGTAGAAAGACCATCTAATCACCCAGTTGTAGGTGTAAAATGTATTTTAAAAATAAATTAGATGGTGAGTCTAGAATCACTAGGAATAAGGCACGCTTAGTAGCACAAGGATATTCACAAATCGAGGGGATAGATTTTGATGAAACTTTTGCACCCGTTGCTAGGTTGGAATCCATTAGAATTTTTCTAGCATTTGCAAGCTTTAAAAGAATAAAATTATTTCAAATGGATGTAAAAAGTGCTTTTCTCAATGGGTTTGTAAAAGAAGAAGTTTATGTTGAACAACCCCCCGGTTTTATTAATGAAAAATTTCCCAATCATGTTTATAAATTAGAGAAAGCGCTTTATGGTTTAAAACAAGCGCCACGTGCATGGTATGAAAGACTTACATCATTTTTATTAAAATACGGTTATATTATGGGAAGTGCCGATAATACTCTCTTCATTAAACATAATAATGATGATTTAATTATTTTGCAAATATATGTTGATGATATAATCTTTGGATCTACTAATGAAGAGTTGTGTAATAAAGTTATTGAAGTGATGAAAAATGAATTTGAAATGAATCTAGTAGGAGAACTTTCTTATTTTCTTGGTTTTCAAATATCACAAAGAAATGATGGTATTTTTATATGTCAAACCAAATATGTCTATGATATGGTTAAGCGCTTTAGATTTGAAAACCTTAAACATGCTTCTACACCAATGAGTGCATCACTTAAATTAGGAAAAAGATGAATCAGGAATTTCAATTGATCAAACCTTATATAGAGGTATGATTGGATCCCTACTTTATCTTAGTGTAACTAGACCCGATATTATGTTTGTCGTATGCTTATGTGCTCGATTTCAAGCCAATCCAAAAGAATGTCATTTAAAAGCGGCAAAACAAATTTTTAGATATCTTATTGGGTCATCTAGATTAGGATTATGGTACCTGCACTATAATTCATTTATACTTCACGGCTACTCCGATTCGGACTACGCTGGGTGTTCACTTGATAGAAAAAGCACTAGTGGTACTTGTCATTTTCTAGGACCTTCATTAGTTGCATGGTCTAGTAGGAAACAAAATTCAGTTGCACTCTCCACCACGGAGGCCGAATACATTGCATTAGGGAGTTATTGTGCACAAGCTCTATGGATGAGCCAAACTTTAGAGGACTTTGGTTTTCATCTAAAACTTAATGAATTAAAATGTGACAACAAAAGTGCCATTGATCTCACAAATAATCTGGTAGACCACTCTAGATCCAAACATATAGATGTGCGTCATCATTTCATAAGGGATCACATTAAAAAGGAAAATGTTAGGATTAGTTTCATTGGCACGGACTCTCAACTTGCTGATATATTTACTAAACCTCTTCCCGATGCAAGGTTTCAAATGTTAAGGTTTGAATTAGGAGTCTTAGACATCTTAGGATGAATAACATGTAAAATGCTAATGTTTTATGCAATTTGAGCAATCAAGACATATCCAAACATTACAAAATTTTTGCATTAGACTACTCTTAAGGCTCCTAATAAATATCACAAATCAAGATCAAAAAGTGAAAATTTAAAATTCTCAAAAAATCAAGTAATGTTTGTCGCGCTAGCACTAGCGCCGACGTAGTATGGGTGTCTGATTTTTCTGTGTTTTAAAATTTCTAAAAATCTATAAAAATATGTTAGTTCATATGTACTACTTATTTATTGTGTTTCTGACTTTTGTTATTTTTGTTTTATTCATATTATGAAAAAATAACTATAAAAATTCAAAATTCAAAAAATACAAAAACATGTTTTTGAGATTTTCTGTTTTTATTTATATTATGGAAAATCAATTATAAAATTTTAAAATTCAAAAATACAAAAATATGTTTGTGTTTTTCTGTTTTTTTTTTCTTTCATTAAAAATTTTCAAAACAAAAAAAAACTGTATGATCTTTATTGCTAATATCAAGCATGTATGAATTCTATTATTTAGAATTATCTACAATGTTAAAACTTGTTTCTTCATATTACTATGAACATTGTTTTGTTTTATCATGCTTTGATATATCTAATTAAGTGCATCAATTTTATTGAAAAATATATGTAGAACCAAGCTTAGTATGCCTCTAAGTATGAGTAAATGTTTTATGATTGATAATGATATATTTCACTCACTTGTTTTGGTAATCAACATGTGTGGTTAAATCTAAAATACTTGCTTGTGTGTTGTAATTGTACAATGAATTAAAACTTGCATAAGTTTATTACCTACACTACATTTGAATTGCACTTAAGAAATTAAGAAAAGTGGTTAAGTTTATAAATATTGTTTAGGTTTGCAAAACAAGTGTATTCGGAGAATGTTGTCTCACAAAAGTGAACAAAAAATAGACAAATATAACTCCACCAAGCACTACTTGAACCTCCTGATAAGTCTTCATAAGCATTGTGAGGTTGAGCACCTTGGAAAGAATAGTAAAGTGTCTTGTGCAAACCTTGGTTATTACACCACTTTGTTAAAAATTATGTGCATTAAAAGTGTGTGGAAGTAATATACTTGTGTTTTATTGTGCACTTTACTCTACATATGTCTTGTATTTTATGATTTAAATCAATTGTTAACATTGATCAAAATACACTTATATGCACAACATTATCTTTCATAACACTTCTTCTCATGAGTATTGGATTCTAATGCTTTATCTATACTACTCTTTATATAAGAAATGCACTAGATAACCTAGCATGATCTCTACAATGTTTTGGTATCTCTTGAACTTAAAATTAAGTAACATTGTAGTATAATCTCTCTTTGATATGTTCATTTCTTGCTTGGTATCCTTATGAAAAATTTTGAGATTTCAAAAAGGTTAAAACATCTTTTAATTTTGAACTAAAACTCATATTTTTACGTATGCTTTTCATGCTTACAAAAAGATGTTTCTTATAATCTTCCGCTTGCTTACAACTCTTATCTTTTTATTTGAAATCTCTTATATATACTATGCTTAAAATCTTTATCATTATCTATATTACAAAAGCTCGATCATGCTTTATCATTTATAAGAAATGCCTCCTTACTACACTCACCCCACCTTCTTTTCATATTACCAAAAGGGGGAGATTAATTGAAGAAATCTATATAGGAGAAATATAGAAGAATAAGGGGAGACTAATTCATGTAATCTATCATTTAGGGCGAGTAAAACATAAATTGCGTTTATGTAGGGGGGGCAATAAGATATGGGGAGTATGCACATTATCATGCTTATCATATACTATAGTTGCACTATCATCTTGCTTATCATATACTATAAACACTATTGTTGATTTCTTGCTAAGAGGATTTGTTGTTATCAAAAGGGGGAGATTGTTGGACATGTGTGTCACATCTCTTTGTTTGAGAATAACAAATCCCAAATTTTATTTGATCTTGCTTGTCGTGTGTTTATAGTGTGCAGGAACTATAGGTGCAATACTCCACAGGAAGAAAGCAGCTTGGAACCAACAAATTGAACTGAAGCACTACCGCCAGCGTTAGTGGTTAACGCAGGCGCTAGTGCTACCGTCAGCGCTAGCGCTACCGCCTGGCGCTATCTCGAGTTCATGCACAGCGCCACGCAACCGACGGTTTTGCAACCGCTCCACACGAATGCTACCGCCAGCGCTAGCGCTACCGCCTGGCGCTATCTCAAGTTCATGCACAGCGCCACACTGCCGACGGTTTCGTAACCGCTCCACACGAACGCTACCACAGGCGCTAGGAGCTACCGCAGGCGCTAGCGAGAAGTTCTATAAATTGGAGCTTTGCTTCTTGTTTTGGCTATCCATCCAAGAGAGATTGCTTGTGCCAAATTTCCAGAGCTGTTATGCTGCCGAAGATAGATCTCCCACAAAAAGCTTAAGGAGAATTCTGGAGGAGGATTACATCACGCTACATCCGAAGGACGATCGCTTCGACCTCACTCATACTACAACGATCCTTCATCCTCATCTTCAGAGATCTCATATAGGGAGTTTTTATTATTGTTATCTTTATTTTCATTTCATATATTTTTGTAATCGTTTAGAGAATTCGCTTTGTGTTGGCGACTAGGTCTGGGTAGGACTTAGGGAGTAATTCGCCTTGTGTTGGAGACTAGTTCTAGGTGATTAGATTTAGGGGGTGCTCGAGGCCATATCCAGGGAAGGATTGGCTAGAGCGGCTTGAGGCCTTATCCAGGGAAGGATATGCTAAAGCTAACCGGTTTGTGGGGATACAAGTCGGTATAGAAAAGGAAAAATTGTATTACTTGAAATCAATTTATGTAAACACTTTTTTTTATAATATCATCATGTCTCTTTTTGTGTTTACTTGATTTCTATCATTTGGCATAATTTATAAAATTGCAAATTACAATTGTTTCCTTCTTTAAGTTAAATTATTATTTCATCCTAATTTACTCTAAACAATTTAGTAAATTGTCAAAAAAAAACTAAAAGGAATTTTATTCCCTTATTCACCCCCCTCTAAGGGCGCCAATCGATCCAACACAATGTAGTTGCTGATTCAATAAATGTTTTATTTTTCCTTTCACCTACCCCATTTTGTTGAGGAGTTCTAGGAGCAGAGAAACACTGCATGATCCCTTCTTTTCCACAGAATTCTCTCATCAGAAGAGATTCAAACTCAGTGCCATGATCACTTCTATTATTTAGAATTATCTACAATGTTAAAACTTGTTTCTTCATATTACTATGAACATTGTTTTGTTTTATCATGCTTTGATATATCTAATTAAGTGCATCAATTTTATTGAGAAATATGTGTAGAACCAAGCTTAGTATGCCTCTAAGTATGAGTAAATGTTTTATGATTGATAATGATATATTTCACTCACTTGTTTTGGTAATCAACATGTGTGGTTAAATCTAAAATGCTTGCTTGTGTGTTGTAATTGTACAATGAATTAAAACTTGCATAAGTTTATTACCTACACTACATTTGAATTGCACTTAAGAAATTAAGAAAAGTGGTTAAGTTGAAAAATATTGTTTAGGTTTGCAAAACAAGTGTATTCGGAGAATGTTGTCTCACAAAAGTGAACAAAAAATAGACAAATATAACTCCACCAAGCACTACTTGAACCTCCTGATAAGTCTTCATAAGCATTGTGAGGTTAAGCACCTTGGAAAGAATAGTAAAGTGTCTTGTGCAAACCTTGGTTATTACACCACTTTGTTAAAAATTATGTGCATTAAAAGTGTGTGGAAGTAATATACTTGTGTTTTATTATGCACTTTACTCTACATATGTCTTGTATTTTATGATTTAAATCAATTGTTAACATTGATCAAAATACACTTATATGCACAACATTATCTTTCATAACACTTCTTCTCATGAGTATTGGATTCTAATGCTTTATCTATACTACTCTTTATATAAGAAATGCACTAGATAACCTAGCATGATCTCTACAATGTTTTGGTATCTCTTGAACTTAAAATTAAGTAACATTGTAGTATAATCTCTCTTTGATATGTTCATTTCTTGCTTGGTATCTTTATGAAAAATTTTGAGATTTCAAAAAGGTTAAAACATCTTTTAATTTTGAACTAAAACTCATATTTTTACTTATGCTTTTCATGCTTACAAAAAGATGTTTCTTATAATCTTCCGCTTGCTTACAACTCTTATCTTTTTATTTGAAATCTCTTATATATACTATGCTTAAAATCTTTATCATTATCTATATTACAAAAGCTCGATCATGCTTTATCATTTATAAGAAATGCCTCCTTACTACACTCACCCCACCTTCTTTTCATAATACCAAAAGGGGGAGATTAATTGAAGAAATCTATATAGGAGAAATATAGAAGAATAAGGGGAGACTAATTCATGTAATCTATCATTTAGGGGGAGTAAAACATAAATTGCATTTATGTAGGGGGAGCAATAAGATATGGGGAGTATGCACATTATCATGCTTATCATATACTATAGTTGCACTATCATCTTGCTTATCATATACTATAAACACTATTGTTGATTTCTTGCTAAGAGGATTTGTTGTTATCAAAAGGGGGAGATTGTTGGACATGTGTGTCACATCCCTTTGTTTGAGAATAACAAATCCCAAATTTTATTTGATCTTGCTTGTCGTGTGTTTATAGTGTGCAGGAACTATAGGTGCAATACTCCACAGGAAGAAAGCAGCTTGGAACCAACAAACTGAACTGAAGCACTACCGCCAGCGTTAGTGGTTAACACAGGCGCTAGTGCTACCGCCAGCGCTATCTCGAGTTCATGCACAGCGCCACGCAACCGACGGTTTTGCAACCGCTCCACACGAATGCTACCGCCAGCGCTAGCGCTACCGCCTGGCGCTATCTCAAGTTCATGCACAGCGCCACACTGCCGACGGTTTCGTAACCGCTCCACACGAACGCTACCACAGGCGCTAGGAGCTACCGCAGGCGCTAGCGAGAAGTTCTATAAATTGGAGCTTTGCTTCTCGTTTTGGCTATCCATCCAAGAGAGATTGCTTGTGCCAAATTTCCAGAGCTGTTATGCTGCCGAAGATAGATCTCCCACAAAAAGCTTAAGGAGAATTCTGGAGGAGGATTACATCACGCTACATCCGAAGGACGATCGCTTCGACCTCACTCATACTACAACGATCCTTCATCCTCATCTTCAGAGATCTCATATAGGGAGTTTTTATTACTGTTATCTTTATTTTCATTTCATATATTTTTGTAACCGTTTAGAGAATTCGCTTTGTGTTGGCGACTAGGTCTGGGTAGGACTTAGGGAGTAATTCGCCTTGTGTTGGAGACTAGTTCTAGGTGATTAGATTTAGGGGGTGCTCGAGGCCATATCCAGGGAAGGATTGGCTAGAGCGGCTTGAGGCCTTATCTAGGGAAGGATATGCTAAAGCTAACCGGTTTGTGGGGATACAAGTCGGTATAGAAAAGGAAAAATTGTATTACTTGAAATCAATTTATGTAAACACTTTTTTTATAATATCATCATGTCTCTTTTTGTGTTTACTTGATTTCTATCATTTGGCATAATTTATAAAATTGCAAATTACAATTGTTTCCTCCTTTAAGTTAAATTATTATTTCATCCTAATTTACTCTAAACAATTTAGTAAATTGTCAAAAAAAAACTAAAAGGAATTTTATTCCCTTATTCACCCCCCTCTAAGGGCGCCAATCGATCCAACACAATGTAGTTGCTGATTCAATAAATGTTTTATTTTTCCTTTCACCTACCCCATTTTGTTGAGGAGTTCTAGGAGCAGAGAAACACTGCATGATCCCTTCTTTTCCACAGAATTCTCTCATCAGATGAGATTCAAACTCAGTGCCATGATCACTTCTGATCAATGCAACTACAGTAGAGTATTCAATCTTGATGGACCCGAGAAAGTCTGTCAGAACACTGAAGGTGTCAGACTTGTTCCTAAGAAAGAACACCCAAGTGAATCTTGAGAAGTCATCTACAATAACTAGAGAGTAATGCTTCCCTCCTAGACTTTGTATTGCAGTGGGTCCAAAGAGATTCAAATGCATTAAGTACAAAATCCTAGGTGAATCACTCTTGGATAAAGATTCAAAACTACTCTTAGTCTGCTTACCTAATTGACAAGCCCTGCAGAGTCCTTCCTTCTTGTATGAACCAGAAGGCAGTCCTCTAACAAGATTGTCGTTAGAAAGCTTAGATGTAGTTCTAAGGTTAATATGTCCAAGCCTTTTATGCCATAATTCATTTGTTTTACTTATAGAATTAAATAAACAAATATCTGAATTGGCAGAGTCAAAATTGACTAAATAAATGTTTCCATGTCTAATACTAGATAATATATTTATGTTTTTATTATTCGTAATAAGACATAAGCAGTGGTTAAAAGTTACCTGATAACCTTCATCACATAACTGGCTTATGCTGATGAGGTTGTGCTTCAGACCCTTGACATAAGCTACCTCTTTGAAGGTGACTGCTCCAACTTTGATCTATCCATAACCTTTGGTTTGTCCACAGTTGGAGTCTCCAAAGATCACTTTGGGTCCAAGCCTTGCCTTGTAGTTGCTTAGGTTGGCCTTGTTTCCTGTCACATGCTTTGAGCATCCACTATCCAAGTACCATTGTTCTTTTATTTTTGGATGGCCTTGTACCTACAAAAAAGAAAACATTCTAGTTGTTCTTGACCCAGACTACCTTGGGTCCTTTTGTTTTTCCACAAAATTTTGAAATGAAAGACATCTCAGGCTGATCCTTATAACCTTGTGGATGATATCTCCTTGGAGGAATTATCCACTCAGTGAAAGGATTCTTAGTATATCGAGAATAAGAATTCTTCTAAAATTGAGTACATTTTTCGTTCGACGAATTCTGGTGAGTTCGTCGATCGCCGTTCGACGAAGTGAAGTGCTTTCGTCGAGCGCCGTTCGAATAATAACTACACTGAAAATCTGTCTTCAGAGTTCGTCGATCTCCGTTCGACGAAATCGTGTGATTTCGTCGAGCTCCGTTCAATGAATTCTGTTGAATTCCTTTATTCTTAATATTCTTGCTTGAAATATTCTTACTAACATCTACTACCTCTTTGTTCTTAGCAGAAATGAATTTACTGGTGTAGATAAGATGTTTTTCTTAATAAGATGTGGCTCATTTGATGATGCACCCAAGCCCAGTTTGCCACTAAGTCTGGCAGTCACTGTGCTTATGATGTCCGTCAGTTTGATACTTCTCCCATTGAGGGATTCTTCAAACTTCTTAGCTTCAGATAACTTGTTCTCAATGAGAACAATGTGTTCTCTGGAGGCAGCCAAATCTTTCTTAAGATTGATATTTTCTTCACTTAGTTGGTTCATTTCAGCCAACTTGTTTCTGAGAGAGATTATCTTTTTCTCAGATTTAATTAAATATAAACAAAGAGCTCTGAATTCATTTGAATTGAAATCAAAGTTAAATGTTACCTGATCACTGTCAGCTTCAGATTCTGATTCTTCATAGTTGTTTCCTGAGGCATTGATAGCCATCATGTAGAAGTTTCTTTCTTCTTCATCATCACTAGAGCTGGATGATGATGCATTTTCTGACTCACTGCTTGAGTCATAGATAGCCATCAAGCATTGATCTTGGACATTTGCATTCTCTTCATCATCAGATGAGCTGGATGATGACTCTGATTCTGTTTCACTCCATGTTTCAGCTACAAAGCCTCTTCCCTTATGCTTGTGTTTGTGGGAGGAATGCTTGCTGGAGTGCCTTTTCTCTTCTTTCTCTTTTCTCTTCTCCTTCTTTTGGTTTTCTGGACACTCAGGTAGAATGTGTCCAGGTTTCCTGCAGCCATAACAAATAATTTCTTTAGAATTAGATTTGTCATACGTTGGCTTTTCTCTTGATCTTGAATCCTTCTTTCTGATGTCCTTTCTTGCCATCTTGTAGAATCTTTTGGCTAGTAAGCTCATAAACTCCATTTCTCCTGGAGCTTTATCTTCCTCTTCAGTTGCTTGGAAAACAATGCTTTTTTCCTTCTTGGATGCTGGTGAGGAAGTGGATTGTTCAGCTTCTCTGGACTTGATAAGTTGCTCATAGGATTTGAGCTTGCCTAACAAGGTCTCAGTGGAGATCTCATTGAGGCTTCTGGATTCCTTGATTGGCCAGATCCTAGAGTCCCATGTGCTGAGGAAGCACATTAGGATCTTATCATTGACTTCAGTGATAGAGATCACTTTGTCCAAAGTCTTCAGCTCATTTATTATGAGGTTGAGTCTGTTGTACATATCTGCAACACTCTCAGTTTCTCCTTTCTTGAAATTTTCATACTGAGAGATGAGATATTCTATTTTTTCTCTCATCTGCAGATCCTTCAACCATGTTGTTGAGGGGGGTCCAGATTTCCCTTGCTGAGGTGCATTCCACAACCTTTTGAAAAACATCACCAGACATTGTCTGTGCCAATATGTTCATTGCTTTGGCATCATCACTTCTCTGCTTCTTTTGAGCTTCTGTCCACTCAGGAGGTGGACCAACATTATTTGTTGTTGTTTCAACACTTGTTATTGCTGTAGGAGTAGGAGGTCCCGTCAAAATAACATTGAAAATATCTTCATCAAAAGAATTCATATATAACCTGATCCTTGCCTTCCATAATGTAAACTTATTTAGATTGCACATATGAGGTCTTGTGCTTGAGTATTCTTTGTTCCGTGCCATGGATTTTTAGCAAAAGAAACTCGAGAAGAAAATTTAAGATCTAATTGATCTTTTGATTCAGGTGTTAGCCTGTAAAGAATCAACCAACCTCTGATACCAATTGAAAGTCCTCTGATATCAGTTGAAAGTAATTTCTGATATCAAAGGAAAGGGAGGTTAGATCTTAGATTTACTCTAGAGGGGGGGGGGGGGGGGTGAATAGAGTATTAAAAAGTTTTTCACTTTTTTTATAGCGGAGTTAAAATAGTGATATATATATATGTGTACTGAGTGAGTTATAAAAACAAAACACAAAGAGATCACACAACACAGTACAGAAAAATAAACACAAACACAGAAGACACAAGGATCTATAGTAGTTCCTTAATAAACCTGGGTACATCTACTCTTCTACCACCCTTGGTAGGAATCTACTAGGTTTTTGATCAGGTGCCCTATCACCAATGGGTTTTTGATCAGGTGCCCAAACACCACTGAGCTTTTGATCAGGTGCTCAAACCAACTACAGGTTTTTGATCAGGTGCCCTGCCACCAATGGTTTAACTTTTGAAGGGAATTAGAACCCTGTACAAGATGGGATAAAGAGGGTTATGAAGTTCTTTTCTGTCAATAATCTGAGAGAAGACTAGTGGATTGTGTTGATGTAAAGCTCCCCCTGTCTGATAGAAATGGTTGACAGTTGAGGATGGAGCTTTCACTTGAATTAAACAAATCTTCTTTGATAGCTGGTGAATCTGAGAGACAATGCTTCTCAGATTTTTTGTTGCTCTTTGAAGATTAGAACTTGCAGCTGAAAACTGAGAGAATGATCTTGTGTTGTTGTTCTCAGAGAATGAAAGTTACTGCTATAGAAGATGAAGATCTGAAAAGTTTTTCTTTTTCTTCCTGTATCTCTCTCTATATTACATCTCTAGTCGAGAGGCTTCTTCTTTCTTGCTGCTGTTATCTTCTTCTTCCTTTTTCTTTGGAGAATATATCTCTGATTTGAATTTCAAATCCTCTGAATAAGGAATAGAATAATTAGGAGGATTATTTCTTGGAACTGCAATCTGATCTTTAATTCCTTTTCCTTTTCCAATACGCCAAACAGCTACTTTCTCAGCAGAAGACAATGGAAAGGAATATAATAAAGGAAAGATAAAAACTTGTCTTATCTGAAAGAATATATTTGTTGCTGAAAGTCGATCTGAGTTCAGAGAATAGAATAAAACTGATTCTTCTGAAAATATGAAGCTGAAATAAGAATTCGTCGATCTGAATGTTGAGCTGCTTAATCTGGCTGTAAGAATTGAGTTAGTCGAGCTGAGAAGCTATTTCGTCGATCTGAACATCTTGTTACTTATTCGTTGAGCGCAGAGCTGAGTTCGTCGATCTCAAGTTGGAGTTCGTCGAACTGAAGAATAAACTGCTGGACTGGCTGAAGAACTGAGTGCGTTGAGATGGAGAGCAAGTTCGTCGAACTAAAGCATGACATTCATCAAACGCAGAGAGAAGTTCGTCGAACGCAGAATAAAGTTCGTCGAATGCAGAGACTTGGCAAGTTCGTCAAACTGGAGCACAACGTTCATCGAATGCAGGATGGAGTTCGTCGAACGCAGGATGTAGTTCGTCGAACGGAGAGACTTATTCTTTTCCTAAAGTTCTAGCAGCCTAAAACCTTGACCCTTAGACTATACATTCGGGTCAACTTAGTCCTAGTCAATAGAAAGTGATCCTAGCCCAAATCAGTAATAGGGTTGTTCCAACACAGCAGAATCGATCTGGGGCATTCCAGCTCAAACTTTTCTCGAGAGCCAATGATTAAAAAGTGACATTGAAATCAACATAATAACGAATCGATCATATATTAAATCAACACCAAAAAGTTTAAGGATAAAAATGCTTCAGGTCATCCCCGCTCCGAGCTTGGCTGAGAGATACCCCTTTCACGTCCTGGAGGTGGTACACTACCGACTTGAGCACTTCACCAACAATGTAAGGCCCCTCCCACTTGGGGTCGAGCTTTCCCACCGCGGCCCCTCTACCCGCTGCATCAACCTTTTTCAAGACTAAATGCCTCTTCTCGAAGTGCTTTACTCAGATATGCTTGTCAATGTACCGAGCCATCTGCCGCTTGACCTCCTCCTGCCAGATGGTGGCTAGGTCCTGGAGCTCTTCCACCAGATCCAAAGATAGCCTTTGCTACCCTTCATTTTCTGCTAGCCATTCTTCATCTCCTTCGCTTGCGGCGACCACCCTGGGTGTCTTTACCTCAAACTCTATTGGGAGAACGGCCTCGGACCCGTGAGAGAGCTTGAACGGAGTCTCCCCGGTGTCCGTGTTCGAGGTGGTCCTCAAGGCCCAGTGGACCGAGGGTAGCTATTCTACCAAGTTGCCCCTTAGGTTCTCGACCTTCTTTTTCAGCAAATCCACGATTATCTTGTTTGACGCCTCCACTTGCCCATTGCTTCTTGGGTGGTGAACCGATGCGAACCGAAGATCTATGCCTAGCTAGGTGCAAAAGTTGATGAACTTGTCGCTGGCAAACTGCAGCCCATTGTTTGTGACGATGGCTAGTGGGAGCCCATGCCGACAGATTATCCCCCCCCATATAAAATTTCTGACTATCTGTGAAGTTACCTTAGCTAGTGCTTTCAACTCCAGCCATTTGGAGAAGTAATCGATCATTACTAACATGAATTTTCTCTAGTCGCTCGCCTGGGGGAAGGGACCCACCAGATCCAATCCCCATATTGCGAAAGGCCACGGAGGTGTGATGGTCCGGAGCCTTTGGGCTGGATGGAGCTGGAGGGGATCATATAGCTGACACCTGGAGCATTTCTTGGCGAACTCTGCCCCATATTTGCTGAGGGTGGGCCAGAAGTAGCCTTGCCTCAACACCCTTCCTTCCAAGGTCCTGCTCCCCGAGTGGCTTCCACACTCCCCCGTGTGGATTTCCTCTAGGACCCTTGGGATCTCCTCTTATGACACGCAACGGGCTAGGAGTCCCGAGAGGGTCTTCCGATATAGTTCACCTGCATGTAGGGAGTAGTATGCCGATTTGTACCTGAGCCATCGCTTGTCCACATCCCCTTCGGGGATCTTCCCCGATGCCAGGAATGTGATGATGGGATCCGTCCATGATGCCCGCTGATCTATCTCCATCGACTCCCCTTCCTCGATGGATGGTCGGAAGAGCTCCGACAACGTCCCTCCTACCTTGGGACCAAACTTGGCCAGGAGGTCTGCCGGGATGCTTTCCTCTCTCGGCACATGCCGGATAGAGAAGGTGTGGAACTGCCCGATCAGTCTCTTTACCTTCTCCAAATACCGTTGGAGAGTAGGTTCTTTTGCCTCAAATTCTCCCTTGACCTGCCAAGCCACCACCATGGAGTCCGTCGAGACATCCAAGTCTTGGACTCCCAACTCCCGGGCCAGTCGCAGGCCTACTATTACCGCCTCGTACTCGGCCTGGATGTTGGTGAGTGGGAAATGTATACTTATTGCTTGCTCGATCCTTGCTCCTTGGCGGCTCACCAAGATGACTCCGCTTCCAAAGGAATGCTTCCCTGATGCTCCATCAACCAACATCTTCCAGGTTACCGAGTGGGATGGTTCGACTTCTTCCACCTCGGTTACATAGTCCGCCAAGAAGTCTGCCACCGCTTGCGCCTTTATTGACAGTCTAGGCACAAATGATATGTCAAACTCGCTCAGCTCCACGGACCATTTGGCTAGCCTTTCGGAGTGCTCCACCCCCTCCATGATGTTGCGAAGGGGTTGGTCGGTCACCACCTTGATTGAATGCGCTTAGAAGTAAGGCCGAAGCTTCCGGGATGACACCACGAGAGCGAAGGCCAATTTCTCTAAGATGGGATACCAAAGCTCGACCTTCCTCAGGACTCAGCTGGCATAGTAGATCAGGAGCTGTTTCTTCCCTTCTTCCCGCACCAGCATGGAACTTATCGCTTCAGACCCTACCCTTATGTATAGGGATATGTCCTCTCCCTGCCTCGGTCCTTGGCGCAAGGGAGCCTGAGTTAGCTTCTTCTTCAGCGTTTGGAAAGCCTCCTCACACTATGGGGTCCACTCGAACTTCTGGTTCCCCTGTAGCACCTTGAAGAAGCGCACACACTTTTTTCCTGCCCTAGAGAGAAACCTGCTCAGCTCGGCCAACTTCCCGGTGAGACGCTGAACTTCCTTTGCGTTCCTCAGCGATCCTAGCTCCATGATTGCCTTTACTTTGTCGGGGTTAGGCTCCACCCTGGCAGGGGTAAGCAAGTGGCCTAGGAACTTCCCTTGGCTAGCCCTGAAGACAAACTTATGGGGGTTGAGCTTCATCTTGAATTTTCGCAAGGTCCCAAAAGTTTCTTCGAGGTCCCGAAGGTGAGACTCGAGGTCCCAGCTCTTGATCATGAGATCATCGACATAAACTTCCAAGTTCCTTCCTTTCTGTTCTCGGAAGACCCTGCCCATCATCTGTTGGCATGTTGCCCATGCATTTTTAGCCCAAAGGGCATCATCTTGTAGCAATAGCACCCATCCCTTGTGATGAAAGAGACGTCCTTGACGTCGGGAGAGTGCATGCGGATCTGGTGGTAACCTGAGAAAGCATCTAGAAAATTCATTAGAGAAAAACTGACGACTGAGTCAACCAACGCGTCGATCCGAGGCAGGGGGTATCAATCCTTAGGGCATGATTTATTTAGCAAAGAAATGTCCACACATTCTCTACATACCATCCCCTTTTTTCACCATCACTACGTTGGAGACCCAACCTGGGTACTGGATCTCCGATACAAAGCCTGCCTTGAGGATCTTGCTCACCTCCTCCCGGATGGATCCTTCTAGCTTGTCTGCGATGAACCTCTTCTTCTAACGGATGGAACAGGTGCTGGGGTCGAGGTTGAGGCGATGATAGGCCACATTCACGTCAATCCCGGGCATGTCCGCCGCGCTCCATGCGAAGACGTCCACGCTGGCCAGAATCTTCTTTTGCTCCGCAGGGCTGAGCTCGTCGCTGATTTTTACTTTTTCTATCACTCCCGCTAGGGAAGTGACTTCCAGCTCCATGACCTCATCCACGGCCTCCAGCCGCCACTGCTCCCCCCGATCATCCTCCTTCCTCTCGCAGTAAGTAAGCGCTTCAGCCTCTCTTTCCTCCATCTCCTCTTCGTAGATTCCCAACGACTCCTACGCCCCTCCTGCCTGGGCTTCCCCTTCTTCCCCCCTCTCTCCCTCTTCTCCTCTATTTCTGCCATCCCGGGACCTCCAACGACCCCCACCGCTTCCTCTTGCCTCTCCATCTCCCTGTCCATCCCTTCCTCCTCGGCTTGCCAGGTGGTGTTGACCGCGGTGATGTAGCACTGCCTCGCCACCTTCGGGTCACCCCTCACCCGGACCTGGACTCCTCCTACATTGAGCTTGAGACACTGGTAGAAAGTGGAGGGGACGCATCAGAATGCGCTGACGAGGGGTCGCCCAAAGATGGCACTGTAACTGCTTAGAGCATCCACAATGACGAACCGGCGGTTATGGACTGCCCCCCCTAGGATGATGTGGAGCCCCACTCCTCCTTCCACTTCCTTTCTCTTACCCAAGAATCTGAACAACGGGCCATCCGAGGCCATCACCCTCCACGCCTCCACCTTCATCTCATCAAACGCCCTCTTGAAGATGACATTGACTGAGATCCCATTGTCCACGAGGATTCGGGAGACGGTGAAGTTCTCGATGGGTGTCTGGATGACCAGCACATCGCAAAATGGGTCCTCATGACCTGGCATATCCTTCTGCGAGAAGGTGATCTTCTCCGCTGGGGGTAGGGATTGAGATGTCGAAGCCACGCTCTGGCGATACATGACATGGAGGCTTGCCTTACAGGCCGCCTCGATCCCCACACCCCAATAGATCACTCTAATCCCCCCGGGTCCCTACATCGGCCCGGTCTTTGCACCTTTCTTCTTCCTCCTCTTGGGGTAGGACCTCCTCGATTCTCACCAGCCACTGCTCCCGCTGCGCCGGCACCCTGGCCCCCCTCATTTCCAGGAACTCTAGGAAGGTGGACGTCGCATGACCTTTCTCCTGGTGGAAGTCACAATAGGGCAACGCCACCCCCTTCCCTCGGCCTTTGTGCCCTGATTCCTTCTTCTCACTCCTGCCCTCGCTCCGGGTCCTCTCCCTCTTCCTTCTCACCCAATCGCCATAGCCTACTGAGGCGGGGAGGCAACGACCTAGCACCCTGCCTCCACCCAAGCTGATAATGTCTTCCTTGACCTCCATGAAAGTTGCCTCCTCCCTGCTGCCTCCACCCCAACTCCGGGGCCCTCGGCTCTTCCCTCCTCTGAACCTTCTGCTGCTTGACCTCTGGCTCACTGAGCTTTGCCAGCCTCTTCGTGAACTCCGGGTTGGCTGCCTCGCTTTCGATCTCCTCCGCCGCCCTCTCCATCAACTCCTCGAAGGACAAGGGGGCCTTCTGCTTCAGACTCATTTTGAAGAATCCCTCCCGCAGCCCCACTGTGAAGGCAAGCTGGAGGGTGAATCCTGGCACCTCCTGGATAAGGAGGACCTCTTCCTGGAAATGGTCTACATAATGGGTCAACAACTCCCCGGGCCCCTGCCTGATCTTGAAGAGCGCCTCAACGTCCTTCTTCCTCTTCTTTGAGGTCGAGAAGCGAAGCAATAAACTGCGACACAGGTCCTCAAAAGCATAGATCGATCCTCTCGGGAGCTGGTGAAAGCAGTCCCTTGCCTTCTCCTTCAATGTGGTCGCGATGAGTCGGCAATTGAAGGCATATGACAGGGGCTTGAGGGAGACCATATCTTCAAACCACTGCAGGTGTGGGACGGGGTCGTCCTTGTCGGTGTAGTACATCATGTCCAGCTCCCTGAACCCCTCCGGGAGTGGTGCTGAGAGCGCCAACTCACAGAACGGGCTTCCTCCAGTCATCGTTCTTGCCTTCTCACTCGCCCCATGAGCTCCCTGACTGGGCCCGCACTCGCCAGCACGGTGCTCGCCGGCGGAGCGCTCGCCGGAACAACGCTCGCCGGACTCGGAAATAGCTCTCGTGCCATGAGGTCTCACCCTGGTGCCTCGCCGACAACTTCCTAGTCGGCCCTTTGCCGCGGGGTATTCTTGCCTACCCCATACGGCTAGACGGCCTGAGGTGCTAGAGTCGCGAACTCGTTTCGCGCCACGGCGAAGGCGAGGTTGATAGTCTCGAGCACCTCCCTGCGAAGATCTACCAAGTTATCTGCTGTCACTGGCGGACCAGGTGGCGGCGAACCGCCGAAGTCGCCCTCTCAACCACCATCTCTGACCATGTTACCTCTTAGGGAATTTCTTGCACTAGCTGCTTTCCACGCTCACCGGACCAAAATTTTTGGAACTAGTATTTGGCCCAACGAGGAGTTCGAACCCCTGTGAAGGGGGGAAGCTAGCGCTTACTGATACCACTGAGGAACCTGACCGAAGACTTAGAACGAAAGACATGACCCTTAGCAACAGCGTGGAGGTCCCACCACACACCCGGAAGATCTTTTGAGCACTTCCCCTCCCACGCCAAGACTGTAGCCGGGCAACTTGGAGAGCTGAAGGAGATAGCCAAAGAGAACCTGGGGAGAAGCAAAGATCTAGAATGCTCTCCAAAGGTGCCCCAAAGGGTCTATTTATAGCCTTTCTAAACTGGTATACTAATAGCGAGATTCCGCCTTTTGGTTTTGCTATACGCATCTCGAATGGGTCTGCTAGCAGCCAAACTCCGCTGTTCTGGAGTGCTATTGGCAGCCCACCAAGGATATCAGGGTAAATTCACCTGCGTCCCCCTATCGGGCGAGTGACCCTTGGAGGCGCTACTCACTGGCCTTCTTGCGAGTTGGGCTCGCGAGACCTCCTCTTGCGAGTAGAGGCGAGCCTCCACTTGCCTCGCCAGACTGGCTCCGTGAGACCTTACTGACTCGCTCTGGCTAAATACACCCAAGAGCTGTCCTTTACAACACGTCAGGCTGTCATTGCTCGCTACTCGCCGGTGAGGTCCCCGATCCGCCACGCCTTGCCCTGGCAGGGTGCTCGCCGTGAATCGGCGAGAACTCCCCAAATCTCCTGTGATTGATTTCTCCGCGGGTCGGCGAACACCGGGTTGTACACAATCCCCGCTCTTCACAAGATTATGCTAAGCTCGTGAAGAAACATCCAACCCTACGTGTTCGCTGGACGAGGAGGAGCTGGCACGAATCTTTGGTGGGCCCTATCCCCAGCGCTATAAATGCTGGCATCTCTGGGTGATGGCGGACCTTTTCTTGTCCTCCTTTTCTTCGCTACTCGTTACCGCACTTGCAAAAAATGCTTCTCTCGGAAGAAGCTCAAGCCCGCCTGGTCTCATCCCGCGTGAGGGAGCGTGCTGTCACGAACCAGCTCGTCCCTTGGGGCACCCGGCGGACCCCTCTGCCCCTCCCCAACGTGAAGAGGGGGAAGGCGGTGCGGCGACACTTTGGGATGGCTGGGTCCTCCCTCCGAGACATGTTGCATGACTTTGCACTTGCTGGACAGGTACTCAGACTCGCATGCCCTTCTCCCCTATTTTTGTTGTTAACATATTGATTTTCAGAGCGCGTCCTTGGTGGGAGTCCCCATGAGCGAGACCCTGGACGGTACTCGCCTTCAGTCTCCCGGGTGAAACAATTCTTCGATCCCCCACTTTGGGATGAGTGGGTCCTCCCTCCAGGACTGGCTCCGCGAGACCTTACCTGACTCGCTCTGGCTAAATGCACCCCAGAGCAGTCCTTTACAACGCTTCAGGCCGTCACTGCTCGCTACTCACAGGCGAGGTCCCCGATCCGCCACGCCTTGCCCTGGCAGGGTGCTCGTCGTGAATCAGTGAGAAATCCCCAAATTGCCTATGATTGATTTCTCCGCGGGTCGGCGAACACTGTGTTGTGCAAGCACCTGACTCATCATTCTGATATATGCATTTTCTTTATGTGCATATTTATGAACTATCATTTTTAGGAGGCACCTCCCCTAGTTGATCTTTTTTTGAGGACAATACATCCCATTATCTGGAGCTGCTACTTGGGAATGTCATCATGGGTTGAAATTTTGCATAGGAGCACCTTCCCTACTATATCAGCCAGGAACCTATATTCTTCAGCTAGATCAATCTTCTTAAGATTGATGGCCTTCTCTTTCCTGAACTGCATGATTTCTAAAGCTTTCTTGGTCTCTTTCCCTGTCAGTTCATCTGAATCACTGCCAGTTGTAAGATCAAATGTTTGACTGAACACTTCCTCTATTATTTTTATATCAGTCTCAGAAATTCTCCCATTGAGGGATCCATCATCTCCTATGTGCAGATTATCTTTGAACTCTGTTATTTCAACATCAAGGATTTTACACTTTGTAGAAATCAGCTTTGTCAGGCCGACAGTATGGAATAAGCCGAGAATGGCTTTGAAGTTTTCAGAAGCTGCATTGAGGGAGTCCACATCAACGTCGAAGCCAAAATTGATCTTAGGAGGACCATTGGATCTGGGATGAAGTACCTGCAAAGAAGAGAGAGAAAGAGAGAGAGAGAGAGAGAGAGAGAGAGAGAGAGAGAGAGAGAGAAGAATGCAAGAGAGCTGGAGAGAAAGAAAGTACAAGAGCAAGAGAGAGAGATAGAGAATTCAAAAGCATAATGAATTCGACGTCTATGTTGCTTAAAAGAAGACGATTCATCGCAACTTAGGGTTGTTTTCAATGCACCGTCGACAAGGATTAATAGTCGGCGAGCCAAAATGTGTCGAAGCAGCTTTTAGAAGTGAAACTGCACGCGCTTGTCATGTCAATGTTGCGTCGATTAGAACTCGACGCACCTTCGAATTTGAAGAGCAACAATTAAGTCGACGTATGCGTTGATACAAAATCGACGCTGCGTCGAATGCTATTCAAAATATATGTTGCATATTGCTCTTGAAGCCGGTGTCGAATAGAATTAGACGGTACGTCAAATTCTATTCGACACAATTTTGAATAAACATATCTATTTTCTTAGAAAGTTCTTTTTGTTTTTTCCAGCAATGATTTTTATTGAAAATAGTAACTATACTATTATTTTCATGAACCAAAGAAAATAACAAGGGAATTCAGGTAAGAAATCACTCTCTTTGTTGGATTTTTAGTTCTTTACTAATCCCTTAGTTCTTCCTTTCCCCTTCATTATTTCTTGGGAGGATCCTATCTTATCCTGCACAAGTAGCTCAAATATTAGAGGGTACCCAGGTTACCTTGGGCCCTTTGCTTCTACCATTATAAGGTTCTATTAAATAGTAGAAGGGTCTTTCATGATATCCTTTTGGATGGCAGAGAATGAGTTTATCAAATCTAGTTTTATTATTTTGGTACTTGAAATATGTATAAAATGTATCCAAATATAATAGATGAACAGAGTGCTTAACAACTTTCTCTTTTATAACACCCTTTTTATTTAAACTTATTGGTTTGTTTGAATTGATTTTCCCTAGAGATCTTTTGCTACAATTGGAGTTTGCTTTATTAAACACAGTGATTTTATCAGGATTATTATTATCTTGATTCTCAATTATTGCACTCCTCTCACTTGTTTGATAGTCACTAGGTCTAGTAATCCTAACTAGATTTTTCCAGGCTGGTCTACTAAGGGCTTCTGTGCTAGTGGATGACTCTGCTCCTAAACCTAGGTGTCTAAATCTCATAGAGAGATTTTATATAATATCTTTGAGCTTTTGACTCCTTCTATTGAGTGAGTCTTCAAAGGCCTTTGCCTTTGTTAGCTCTTCCCTTAGTTTTAAATTTTCATTCCTTATGTCAATTAGTTCCGATTCCTTATTATGAATCTCATATATTAATTCCTAATTTCTCAGATATAAATCATCTTTCTTAAGGTTCTCTAGTTCTATCCTAATTGTTTCTGTTTCTTTTTGTACTTCTAGATGATCATTGCAGAATTCTTTAAAGCACATTTTAAATTCATCAGAACCAAAATCAAAATTATCAAACAATGATACCTATTCTTTTTCAACAACTGAGGAGATCCTTAATGCCATTAGGCAGGCAGCTTTAGCAGCTTCTTCATCACTTTCTGATGAAGAGGAGCTTATCTCTGCTTCAGAGTCACTCAAGGTTTCAGTAATGAAACCTTTACCTTTCTTCTTTTCTTTCTTCCTGAAAGACTTCTTCTTCTACCTCTCTTTGCTGCTGCTCCTATCCTTTTGTTCTTGTGGACACTCAGGGGCTATCTGCCCTGGCTTATTACAGGAGAAGCAGATCACTTCCTTCTTTGGAGTCTTATCAAATCTAGTGTTTGAACTTCTCTCTTTTCTTCTTGAGTCTTCTAACTTGACCCACTTTCTGAATATTCTTGCTAAGAGACTGAACATCTCATCTTCAGGAGTGGAGGATTCTCCTTCAACAACCTTCAAGGCAAGACTCATTTGGATGGGAGTTGTGGTTGTCTCCTTAGCCGCTCTTTCACCCCTGCTCTTCAGTAACATCTCATAGGATTTGAGCTTTCCTAGCAAAGCATCAGTAGAGATCTCTCTATGAAATCTGGACTCTCTGAATAGCCTAGATCCTTGAGTCCCATGAGCTTGGGAAGCACATGTGAAGCTTATCATTTATTTCAGTCAGAGAGATCTCCTTATCCAGACCTTTCAACTCATTTATTATAGAGCTGAATCTGTCATACATTTCAGCTACATTCTCCTTAGCTTTCTTTTGAAAGTTCTCATACTGGGATATGAGAAGGGACTTCCTATCCTTTCTTTCATCAGAACTCCCTTCTACAATTCTGGAAAGAGATTCCTAGATCTCTTTTTCTGATTGGCAGTCAGCAACTTTTTGGAAAATGTCATCTGACATTGTGGAGAACAGAATATTCATTGCTTTGGCATCAAATGCCTTCTGCTTCTTCTCAACATCTGACCACTCATTCCTTGGGACAGCTTCCTGTGTTGCAGATCCACTGACACCATGTCTGACTGGAGCTGGGGGACCTGAATTGATAACATCAAAGATGTCTTCATCAATGGAGTTCATATAGAGCTTTATTATGGCCTTCCAGAGTGTAAACTTATTCAAGTTACACACTGGTGGTCTTGTTGATGCATATTCCTTAGAACTCATTTTCCTTTATAAAATAGTTTTAGTTAATTTAAAATAAAGAAATAAGAGTAAGGAGTTCTTTTGATCAAGGTGTTAATCTTTTAATGATCAACATCCCTCTGAACCAATTGAAAGTGCACAATGTGTCATTGAGTATTCCCTAGAGGAGGGGGTGAGTAGAGATTTAAAAATTCTTTACACTAAATGTGCACACACAATAAAAAATACAAAGTACTATGCAATAATCAAAATGAAAACAGAATAAAGTAATCACAGTAAATATAAAATAGAAAATCGTAAACTGGGATAACACAGAAATGCAATGCAGAAGATACAAAATTTTATAGTGGTTCCCCAAAATATGGGTAGTCAACTCTTCTACCTCCCTAGTAGGATTGCACTAACTATTCCTGAGTTTTTTGATAAGGAGACTCTCAGAACTAGGGAGTCTTTTGATAAGGAGACTCTTAGAACCACTGAGTCTTTTGATAGGGAGACTCTTAAAACCACTGAGTCTTTTGATAAGGAGACTCTTAGAACCACTGAATCCTTTGGAAGAGGGATTCTTAAAACTCTTTTACAGTTGGTGGATAAGAACAGTAGAATGAGAAGAATGAAGAGAAAGGGATTCTTCAGTAAGAATCCTTCAGAAGCCGTCTCTTTGAATGTTGTAGTTTCTGTTTATCTCAGGATCTGAATATGATGAACCCTTGCTTATGATATTGATGATTGCAAGGGTTATGTGTTTGATCCTATTTCTCTAAGCACTTTTGTTAACTTGTTGCTATGTGATGCAGAAGAAGAAGCATCACTGTTGTTATGATCTTTTTCTGTGTAGAGGATTTATTCTTCTATTCTGTCTTAGGGTTGGTGGAGAAAGAAGGCGAAGCCCTATTTCGACAGCCAGAAAAATATGATCAGTTGTTCTTTTGTATTTTCTTTCTTTCTCATCATCTTTATTCTCTATCATTTGAGTTTGAATTTCTTTCTTCTTCTGGACTGTCCTAAGAAGGAATGTCCATTGGACAATTGATGTTTCCTTCTATTTTTGTTCTCGACCCGTCCATCTGATTTGAATAAACTTCCAAGAATATTGTTGTTGCATCTCTGGAATACTCCATTCCATTCTTGGCAATAAACAAGTCGTTGGAGAACAGCCTTCAGCTTTGCAGACCTTCTGAAAAGGTATTAGAAAAGACAACAGAAAGCCTTCTATTTCTGCCTATACTCGATGCTGCGTCGACTTCATCTTTCATCATATCGATGCACCTCTGAGTTCTTATAGAAGTAGCTTCGAATTCCTTCTTAGCTCTGGCTGAACTCAGATGTCGACATTGCGTCGAGTTATTATCGACGTATTCGTTGAGTTGAAGACTTGAATTTGAACTTCATCTTCTGTGTTTACTTGAAATCGAATTTGCGTCGACTTCTAAGATGGCTTCGGTAGGCTCTTCCTTCTGCATCGAGTTCATTTCAAAGTTGTGTCAACTTCTGATATAGATTTGACAAGCTCTATTTTCTGCGTCGAGTTTATTTCGAAGTTGCGTTGACTTTTAATATATCTTTGACAAGCTCTATCTTCTGCGTCGAGATCATTTCGACGTTGCATCAACTTTACTTATACATCGACAAACAGATTGAGTTACTTCGACTTTCAGTCAGAGTTAGGTCGACATCTAGTCGAAGTTGCGTTGACTTCCATTCGACGTAAGTTTCAACGTAACTGAATGCGTGCTTCTCTTAGGCCTGATCTTGTAACACTAGGTGATTGTGATATCCTAGGACATCTAATGACTATTTTACCCTTTCTCTACAATATGGGTAATATAACCTAACTGATGAAATCACTTTAAGTAATTTGTTAGATAAATCACAAGGGTTTTTTCCCAACAAAGTTTTGATTTTTTGCTTGATCTACCTCAATTCCATCTTTGGAGATCTTGTGCCCAAGAACAATTCCCTCCATGACCATGAAATGATACGTTTCCCTGTTTAGAATCAAGTTAGTATCTTCACAGTGTTGCAGGACCTTAGAGAGGTTGCAGAGGCATAAGTGAAATAATGTACCAAAGAGAGAGAAGTCATGCATAAATACTTCCAAGAAGTCCTCCACCATATCATTAAATATAGGAATCATATAATGCTAAAATTTTGCAGGTGTAACATCCCACAAACCACTAGACCCCTAGGTTGAATTTTTGTCATGACAAAAGGGGAGACCAGTCAAAGAGTCCTAGAAACCCAACAGAGTAAGTGAATTGCACATTGGTGTGCATTTAGCAACTTTTGGTGACCTAGCCTAGGAGTAACCAAGAAACTTCAATATGTCAATATAACCTCACATTGACCCTTATGACCATTCAAGGAGGTCAATGGGTTACTATGGTCCCCTTTTGGGTCAATCAAAATGGTCAATTTGACAATAATCAACTTTAGCCCAAATTAGGTCAAACCTCCCTAATTGAAATCAATTAGACTTCATATGATCAAATTGACCCCACCACTGTACTACAAACCCTAATTGGGGTGCAATGAACCCCAAAATACCCATCATGGGGTCACCAATTGGCCCAAATTGATCAAAGTACCCTTTAGGTAAACATAGGTCAATCCTCCACCAATAGGTCCAATTGACACCCAAAACATGTAATTGACCTCACCCATAGTCTTATAACATCATGGGGGATCCAATGAACCCAAAAGCCCCATCATGTGGTCACCAATTGGCCCAAATTGACCAAAGTACCCTTTAGGTCAACATAGGTCAATCCTCCACCAATAGGTCCAATTGACCCCCAAAACATGAAATTGAACTTACCTTAGTCTTATAACATCACGGGGGATCCAATGGACCCGAAAACCCCATCAAGTGGTCATCAATTAGCCCAATTTGATCAAAGTTAACTTTCCCCCAATTTTGGTCAAATTCACACCTCTTGGTTAAATTGGCCCAATCAGGGCTTCACCATGACCCAATCAACATTGCGTGGTATTTTGGGACTCAAGACCAACACATTGGACTAGTCAACCCATCAAATTGACCAACTCAACTCTAAAGTCAACCTCGGTCAAAGTAAGCCCTAATTATGAAATTAAAAGCCATAAATTAAATCCAATTGGGCTAAGCCCTAATCCAAAGCCCACCCAGCAGGACCATGTTAATTACCCCCTAAACCCCTCTGAATTTGAATGGAGGAATTTTATGGAGGATGAATTGGGAATTTCACAACTTTGAAGGATAAAGAGGAGGAATACATGAAATGGTTGCCACTTGGCACCTCCTCTTCATTCCCAAAGGCAGATAAGGTGTTCCCCATGCCTTGGGACTGATCCCCCATCAATGCCAGCCGATTGCCATCAATGAGGAGACATTCAAAGACTTGGTCGACCACCCCCTTCTGGATTCTCCCTTAAACAACCCTCCTCAACCAAAATTGAAGCCCCCCATTAGCTCTAGAAGGAGTCAAGGAGTCGAACCAGAGCTTTACATTGAAGGATTTGGTGGAGAAACCATATAGCATCAAGGATCACCCTCTCGATCGTCGGCAATGGCACCAAAGAGATCCACACATTCCCAAGCCCAATCTCAGATAGGATCCTTCTCCTCTCCATTGGTGCTAGCTTTCCCCCTCTCTTCCTTTTCAATTTGCTGAAGAATTACTGGACCGCCATTTTTGTTTTTGATGTTCCTACCCGAGAAATTTAAAGGTGCCAGAGCCCTTATCCGGCCACCACCACTCAACGACCAAATGTCGACTGATGGTGGTGGCAGGAGGATTTCGCCGGAAGCTGCCGGGATCAGCAGGAAATCGGCTTGTAATAGGCTCCAAAATGGCAAAATCGTAAGTGTTGAACTATTGGAGAAGATGAATGGGAGCCGTCCGACCTGGGAGATCTGATACCACAATCCAAATAATATTAGATATAGGATTTTTAATTAATTGTCACACTTTTACAGAGATTTCTAACACTATTTTGGCCACCTTAGAGTCTGAACCAGATAAAGTCGTCTATACAAAAAATGTAGCCCTAGGTCTTAAATTCACATGTGCACTGATATCATGTGATTTGGTGCACCATAACTCCCTGGGCACCTATTTTTGTGCAAGGTGTATTATAGGTACATGCATGTGTATTTTGTGAATTTTCTGAAAATACTCCAAGCATGTGAATGAAATTTAAACCATAGATGTATTATAATCAAATACACTCTTTGTCCAAAAATTAGAATTTTTGGAGAACATTTTTCTATGGTTTTGGTAAACATTTAAATATTCATACATGTGTTGATTT
Organism: Dactylorhiza incarnata; assembly: GCA_033032865.1. Classification (NCBI taxonomy): domain Eukaryota; kingdom Viridiplantae; phylum Streptophyta; class Magnoliopsida; order Asparagales; family Orchidaceae; genus Dactylorhiza; species Dactylorhiza incarnata. Next base: position 2,879,361 of record JAWHQI010000266.1, on the reverse strand, counting down.
TTGAGTTATATGAACTCAAAATCCATTAAATCTTCTTTGGAAGGTCAATTAAGTTAATAAGAGTCCATGGTAAAAAATTTAGGCCATTTGAATTCATGCATGTGAACATTTTCGACATGCAAACATATTCTAGTATGGGAAATATTATCCTATAATTTCAGAGAGTATTTTGTGAATATCTCTCAAACCTTTGAGTGAATATGGCTGATTTTTTAACCATAGGCATGCCATGCCTATATACACCCCCATTTTTGGGAAAACATTTCCCATAGTTAATACAATAATTTGAAAATTCATGTATGAGTAGCTCACATGGCTAGACAACACCAAGTGACCCCAAATTTTGGTAGATGATAGTGTAGGTCACTATAAGCTTCTGGTAAAAATTTGGGACCAATTGGATTTGTTCATGTAAAGGAATTTTCACATGCATGCTAAGGGGAAAGTTTTGGTGTGCATATAGCTCTATAATGTTGGTCAAGATTTTCATGGATAAATCAATTAATCTTAACCCAAATTTTGGGTGGCATGTTTAGTAGACCATAAATAGACACTAGTTAAAATTTGAGGTCATTTGGACTCAAGCATATGAGGGAAATTCACATGCAAAAGCCTACGCATCATGGAAGTTCATAAAAGTGTATATTCAATAATGTTTTGAGAAATGAAGGCTATTCCCTCGGTCAATTTCTATGAAATTTAAAACATGCACTTGGTATTATGAGATAATACATCTTAGAGAAAATTATGAACTTTGGGGTTGATTTCCCTAGGAAATTAGGAATTATGTGATTTAGTCACAATGAGCTTACATGAGTATTTTGAGGTCAAAACTTTCTGAAATTTTATGATACTCTGGGACTCACTTAGAAGAGTGAGATTACATCTTGTGAATTTTTGTTGGAATATTTACAAAAATTATAGTCCATTATTTATTGTTTATTCAATTTACCCCAATCTACGTTACTCCGACTTTAGGTAAGTTAATGTTGTTAGTGTTACATGAAATTGTGTATTTGGACTTATGAAACCATCTGAATTCTCTGGAATTTTTTTATGAAATTTATTGTTGAATATTTATGGTACCTCCTTCACAAAGTGGAACTTTGTTGTTTTCATTGATGAATTGATATGTTAAAATAATTAGACTGGAATATTATGAAATTTAGTGGTTAAACTAGTGAGCTCATTATTTACCTATGGAAATTTTATTAAATTTAATTACTGATTATTTATCATACTACCCTCACAAAGTGGAACTTTATTATTTTCATTGATTAATTGATATGTTGAATTAATGAGACTGGAATATTTTGGAATTTAGTAGTTAGACTGGTGAGCTCGTTATTGACATATGGTGAATATATTAGATTGAATTACTGATTAATTATCATACTCCCTTCACAAAGTGAAATCTTAGTGTTTGTTTTGGTTAATTGATATTGATAAGCTATTGAACTAGAAAAATTACAAAACTTGGTAAGTGAGAGCTTACAAGATCATGATAATGCTTTGAGAAATTTATTATATTTATTTTCTGAAGATGTACAGTAGTTCTTTCATAATATGGATCTATGTGGAAATTATGATTTATTTATAATTGATGAATTATTATTACTAGAAAAATGCCAAATTTTGCTGGAATCCATCTTTGGTTGATTAGAACACATGGAAATTTATTCACAGCATTATGATGAATAATTTCAGTAGATCCTTCACAAATTGAATTTAGTACCCTTGGACATATAATTGATTTTCTGAAATTATATTAGGGAGAAAAATTATGAAATTATGCTGAACTTCATTTTGGACCATAACTAACTTCTGGAATTTTTATTAGATTTATTGGCCTTTGATAAATGGTACATCATGTTCAAATCTAGTCAATCCCCGTATTATAAGAAATTATTTAAATAGGCCCATATATGATTTTATTATATGAAAAATAGGAAATCTGAATTTTGACATCCATACAAGTTTTGGAACTAGATTGGGCACATCTTAGTTAGAAGTTCATGTAGTCACCCTTATGAGTCATGTTATCTCACTTGAGGGCAAATTGGTTTGCAAATAGTAAAACTAAAATATTTGATTTAGACCCCATCTGGTCATCACACCAAGAGCTAGTAACTCCTTGATTTTTTTGTATAAGCATAGATTGATTGAGGGATTCACCATTAGTGGCATATACTAGAAGTAAGGGTTGGGGTACGATTAGTAAAATTATCTATACGGGATTTTGATACGCTAAGCTAAGGGTCATGAGAGAAGGTTCACCTGTAAATAGAAGTCCTGATTAATATCAGATTATGGAACCTTTAGATAGAAATTGAGTGATATTGTGAATATGCAGCCAACCACTAAGAGAAGGGCAAGGAATAATGTTCAATTGAACATCGTCGCTTCCCTGTCCGGGTAATTGTAAATCTTCTTATGAAGATAGCGTAACAAGAGAGGAAGTGAGTAAATTTGAACGAGTAGTCACCAATAAAATTAAATATCTTGAGAAAGGGAAGTTTGGGATGTCACCCCATCATAATTCCTAGTACCGTTCCGAGCCCTTCATCGGGTAGCCCTCGGGAAGTCCAAGGTTCACCCTAAATCTCTAAGTATAACTAAATGATAGACAAGAGTAGCTAAGTAGGAGAACTTGATAATTAATACTCGTCCCAAATATGGGATGGAATTGGTACAAGGACTTGTTGGTCCTGCAAGTGGTAAGCTTGGTGTTTTCTAAGGAGGACTGGATAGTCCAACGAGCTAGAGGATTGGAGAAATACAACATAAGAGGTGGTTTCTTACTATATAGTATGCGGATACCCTGTGTGTTCTTAGGGGCGTACGTAAGATCTAGACCTAGCGGTGTTGATAGAAGCCTAGGAGTGGACATGCCTGATCCACTGCCCCTATTTACCTCAACGGGATACCTGAGGTGACACACTTGAACAGAGGGAACTTAAACGGTTTGTACATACAGAGTCGAGTGGTTGAGTTGTATCATTGCATTGCACATCATGGCATAGCATCATTGCATAAGCAAGAACTCATCATATAAATTAGTATGAGGTCTTTTATTCGATGAGTTTACCTTACTGTCAGATCCCCTATCTTATAAGTTTGTAGAGCATTCTTATAAGACAGGGTTACCTACGTAGCTCCTTCTTTTATATACACTACTTTACTTATTTTTACTGCTGCGATTGTTATGGTTTGCTCATTGTACTATGCTGCCATTAGTAGAACTTTTCTGGACTATTGCTCTATTACATATAGTCTTTATAGTAGAATTGCTAGATATAGATTATTTCCTATCTATACTTGTGCTAGATAGGGTCACTGCCACCTGCTTGATTTTATTACCCCTTGTTACCTTTCTCTTCATCATCCCCGCCCAGTGCCTAGGAGTCACGGGTGGAGGGGACGAGGAATCTGCTTAGTCTTATAAACTAACGGGCGGATGTGGCATAACAACTGGAGCACCAGGAGGAACAGACCTGCAACCAGAGGGAGGAACATGACACAGTGGCCATGCCCAGAATTGGACTTTCAACAGCTGCAGGGAGAGTACCAGTGAGATACCATCTCCCAAATGCGGTCTTCCATCCCTTCCCTATCCAGTGTTTAGAATGTCTAAGTCTGAGAAAATGTAGCGAGGAGTAAATTCATTGGGGATTAGCCCTTTTTATTCTAGCACACATATTTCAGTACTTTTATCTATTTTGTATCTCATTAGGACATGTATCTTATTTATTACGTGATTGTTGTGGACATGTTTCTTTATTATACTATGGCGTATGGTTGGCCTGGATGAATGACTAGCTGGCATGATCGGTGTCTTGTGGTGGGGACCTTCCCGAGTGAAGGTGTCACCGCAAGGTGGCGGTTATGGGCGGTAAGACCTGGAAATGTAAGAAAAAAGAGGGTCTTACAAACTGGTATCAGCTCAACCAACTTTGATCCAAAGTAAGGAAGTCCACAACCCTAGGCAACCCCGCTCGAGCTTAGTTTGAGGATAAATTAGCAGCGGAAGCAATGGTGCGCCCACAGGGAAAATCACGTTTATTTGTCAATTAAAATGAGATGTTTCGGCCAACCCTTCTAATAAAATCCTTATTCTTATGTATCCTCTGTTGAACATCGCCACCCGGGAGACAATTCCTCCCATTCAGGATGACATTCCTCCCCCACTGGCTCCCACCCCCTTTCAACAATCAGAGTTGGGTCAGACCTTGACCACTATCTTGCAGGCCTTCTCACAACAGCATGCCCCAGTTCAGGCCCCCAAACCCAGGGCAAACTGGTTGAGTGCCTTCTGAGGCCTCAGCCCACCATCTTATGTTGGGGCCGAGTCGGTGGTGCAAACCAAAGAATGGTTAGAAACCATTCAGGAGAAGCTAGAAGGGATACGCTGCCTGGTTAATATGGCTGTGTCATTGGCTGTCTCCGCCTTAGAGTCTCATGCCAAGCGATGGTGGAAGTCAGCCTTGGACACCACCTTTGTCGGCCTCGAGTATGCCGACATCACCTGGGAGGAATTCAAGGAGGCATTACTGGAGCACTTTGTGCCTCAGACAACTAGAGATGAATTAGAGGAACGGTTCCTACACCTGAAGTAGGGAAGTCATTCGGTGTTGGAATATCAGCGGGAGTTCTCACATCTAGCTCACTTCACCACATCCCACCAGCTAGATGACTCTGCACACGCCAAGATGTTCTACAAAGGCCTCCGAGATGATCTAAGGCAAGCCCTGCTATACGTAGAAGATTCCGGTTTAGCTCAGATCATCGAAGATGCAAGGAAGTTACAGGCGAACTAGCTGATGGTGAGGAGTAGAGGGAAAATGCCGACAGAGGATGCAATATTCGTGGCAAGGGACATCAGCGGGGAAGATTCATTCAACACAGGAGGGGCGGGGGACGACCCCATCCCGACTTCAGACAGAAGCAGAGGCCTCTGACAGTGTTGGCCCCTTAACCGCTATGGATCTAGGAGCCATCAAGGCAAGGTGGAGGAGCACCTCCCCCACAGCTATGCTACCACTACCACCAGATGGGCCACATATGCATCAACTATCCTTAGAGAGTTCTACCATCACCTCCAGCACCACCAGCTCAATAGCCTAGGGGCCGAGGCCAAGGACGTGGCCGAGGTCGAGGATTCCACAGAGCAGATCACAGACAAGATAGAGACTAGATGTACGCTCGGGATCTTGCTCAATTACGGAACCCGGATGGGGCTATAGCAGGTTTGCTAGTAGTTTAAAGGTATTTTCAATTCTTAGATTATAGATTTGATATAGAATTGTTAGAAGTAGAAAATTTAGCCACTTTAGACTGTACCATAATTCAGGAATAGTAACCGTATGCGGAAAGCCTGCCCATACCTTGTTTAACATGGGGGCATCACTTAACTTTGTCTCTGAAGACTTTGTCAAGGACATAGACGAGGTTCGATACTATAATGGAGCCACCAGGAGGGTGCATCTTCCCAATGGGATGGAGATTGAAGCAACAACAAAGTGCCTTCTAAAAGTGACCATCGAAGGCCTAACCCTTGATGCTTCGGCAACAGTCTTAAAGATGCCAGACTTTGATCTCATCTTAGGAATGACATGGATCACCTGGAACCATGCTCATATTGATTGCCCGACAAGGAAGGTCGTCCTAAGATACGATAACACCGATATGACCTTCAAAGGTACTATTCCCGTCTCATGTTATTTACATTCCTCTATTCAGGCCATCAAGGCCCATTTATAGGGGGACAAGGTTTATTTAATATGCTTTGAGATGATGGAGATAGAGACTGACCTAACTGATATTACCGCAGTTCGTAATTTTCCTGATGTATTTTCGAAAAAGCTACCCAGGTTACCACCATATAGGGAAAAGGACTTTCAAATTCAATTAGTGCCGGGAGCGATACCCATATCCAGAGCACCCTACAAGATGGTGTTGGTGCTTCCATGGTGATCTGGAAGTGGTCAAATATCTAGTCTCACTGCCAACGTGATATGAGCCTATAGGGTCGCACATAAAAGGTGCTTGGAGAAATTGGAGAAAGAATTGAGTTGATCTTGCTCATATTGGATGTGAGTAGAGGATCATTCTTTTGACTGTTTGGAATTAAGTTGAGAATGTCTCAACGGGAAATCGTTTAAAGTGTTTAAACGATTGGACTTATAGTAGACAAATTTGGCTAAAGTTTTTAACCGAACTGGGTCAAATTCGGCTAATAGGTTTGGACGAATTCGACTAAAGTGTTTAGACGATTTCGGCTAAATCAAAATTCGGCTAAATGGTTTAATCGAATTTATATATCCGAATTAGTATAGTCGAATTCGTCTATAGGGTATAGCGAATTCGTTTAAAGGGATCAATCGAACTGGTTCTATTTCATTCATCGAACGCAGATTTCTGTCGGTTCGTCGAACGCCGGTTGTTGCGGATTCGTCGAATGCAGGTTTCTGCGGGTTCGTCGAACGCAGATTGTTGCCGGTTGCGGGTTCGTCGAACGCAGGTTTCTGCGGGTCCGTTGAACGCAGGTTTCTGCTGGTTCGTCGAACGCAGGTTTCTGCTGGTTCGTCGAACGCAGGTTTCTGCGGGTTCGTCGAACGCAGGTTTCTGCTGGTTTGTCGAACGCAGGTTTCTGCTGGTTCGTCGAATCCAGGTTTATGCTGGTTCGTCGAACGCAAGTTGTTGCGGGTTCGTTGAACACAGATTGTTGCGGGTTCGTCGAACGCAAGTTGTTGCGGGTTTGTCGAACGAAGCTTTATATATAAATCAATTTGCGATTTAGGTTTACACACTCTCCTGACGGCTAACCTTTTGTGGTTTGCGAAAGACGGAAAATTAGACCGCCCCTTTTGCGATTTAAGAGAGCAGCGCCGGAATCGTTCCGCTAGAGCTTTTCTCCTCTTCCGACAGTCGCCGCCTCTTCCTGTATACGAACCTAGCAGTTCGCGGAAGACGTTGAGGTCGCTTCTTCTCCGACCTAGTTCTTGTGCGACAAGAAGCTAGGGTTCTCCTTCTTTTGTGTGGACTTCTGTAGAGGTGTGGACACAATTCCACACTCACTCCTCCGACGAGCAGTCGTTTGTTGACGAAGAAAATAACAAGTGGAGAGCAAGGACTTGGAATAGGATTCCGAATCCTAGAAGAATTTTCTTGGAGCTTTTGATTGAGTGCTGACTCAATCCCGTGAAGGTAATTTTGTTGCCTCTATTTCTTGATTCATGATTTTAGCAAGATCCATATGTCTCTTTGGGTTGTTCTTGATATATTCCGCTGCGCACATATGATGTGTATACCCTTAAGGAAAACCCAACAGTGGTATCAGAGGGAGGTTTTTGCTAATTCCATGTTTCAGAATTGTTCCCTTCGTAGTAACCGTCTGTCTCTATGATAGTTTGTGAAACTAAAGACTAGAGAGACGAGCTTGTCTACTGCAATAAGGGTGTTTGCTTTTGCTAGCATCCGGTACATGTAAATTCGAAGGTTTAGAAATGTTCTAAATATTTAGATTTAATCCATATCATCAAGTGTTGATGGTTTTGTGCATCTGGAATGTATCCGGGTTATGCTTGGTCAATTTGTGAATTGTGTGCACATTGATTAAATGTTAATCACGATGAAATGTTCATCAATCGAAAGATAAAATCCCTTATCTAATATTAAGTATTCGGATGCCTTCCGGTGGATGAGACTCTTCCTGCCTCGATCGATGAAGTGTGGGCTTGCCAAAGCAAGGTGCATTAATCTATCTTGGTAAGGGTGCGAGCGGATAATTGTGATATCCCACTGTTGACATCGGGTCTAACTTAACTAAGTGACCTCAAAGGTTGAGTGCTTAGAGGCATAGGGTTGGCATGCACCATATGATGGATGCGAATAAAGAGTTACACCAACCATACAAGAGTTGCATAGTGATGCAATTGGCAAGTGTTGCCTACCTAAATAACCAAATCGTGAGAGAAACGCCAAAGAGGACTCATTGTGTTGGTAAAATACGGATCTTGTCCACTAAGAGAGTAGCTCGCATAAACTCTCCGAATCGAAATTAAGGGTTATCGATTTGATTAAAATAGTGGGAGCTCTTTTAATAGAAGTCCTTATTAAAGTAAAATGTATTTTGAAATATAGTACTGAAAAATCTTTTGCAAATTTATTGTAGAATTTCCATGGCTAATATATCTCACTCCACGCTGTCCTTGAGAGCCATCCTTGAGAAGGATAAGCTCAATGGGACGAACTTCCTCGACTGGTACAGGAACCTGAGAATTGTTCTCAGGCAAGAGCGCAAGCTCTATGTCTTGGAAGGTGAAGCCCCCACAGAGCCGGCCAGAAATGCTCCGAGAGCAGATAAAGTTGCTTACAAGAAGTATCAGGATGATACCTTGGATGTGGAATGCCTCATGCTTACTACCATGTCCTCTGAGCTTCAGAAGCAACACGAGAGCATGTGTGGTTATGAGATAATCGGGCACCTCAAGAAAATGTTCGAGGGGCAAGCCCGACAAGAGAGGTTTTACATATCCAAGGCATTGTTTCAGTGCAAAATGGGAGCTCGAAACTCAGTAGGGACTCACGTACTCAAGATGATTGGGTATATAGAGAACCTTGAAAAACTGGGTTTCCCTTGGGCCAAGAATTGGCCACGGATCTGATCCTGCAATCGTTGCCGGACAGTTATGAGCAGTTCGTCTTAAACTATAACATGAATGAAATAGAAAAGACACTGCCCGAGCTCCTTGGCATGTTAAGAACTGCCGAGAACAATATGAAGAAGGCCAATCCTGCCAGCCCCATACTGATGGTGCATAAGAGCAAGGGCAAGGCCAAGGGATCTAAGAAGACAAAGATTGGATCTAAGTCTCCTCTTGATCCCAAGTCTTCTGCACTGAAAAGGAAAGGTTTGACGAAGGAAGTAAAGTGTCACCACTGCGGTAAGGCAGGGCATTGGAGGCGGAACTGTCCCCTCTACATTGAGGATCTGCAAAAGAAGAAAGAAAGTATGACTTCCACTTCAGGTATTTACGTTATAGAGATAAACCTTTCTGCTCCTTCATCTTGGGTATTGGATACCGGATGTGGTTCTCACATTTGTACAAATGTGCAGGAACTGAGAAGGAGAAGAATGCTAGGTAAAGGGGAGGTGGACCTGCGCGCCGGGAATGGAGCAAGTGTTGCTGCCGTCGCCGTTGGTGTCTACTGTCTTTCTTTGCCCACTGGGCTTGTAATAGAACTAGATAATTGTTATTATGTTCCATCCATAACTAGAAACATTATATCCATTTCATGTCTTGACATGAAGGGTTTTCGTTTATAATTAAGAACAATTGTTGTTCAATTTTTATGAATGATGTTTGTTATGGTGTAGCCCAATTGTTTAATGGTTTATATGTTTTGAACTTAGACCATCTGATCTATAATGTAATAAATAACAAATGACTCGAATCCTACATACCTTTGCCATTGTCGTTTGGGCCATATAAACGAGGAACACATATCCAAGCTCCATAGAGATGGACTACTGGACTCATTTGATTATGAATCATTTGAGAGATGTGAGTCTTGCTTATTAGGCAAGATGACTAAAGCCCCTTTCACTGGTCATATTGAGAGGGCAGATGATCACTTAGGTGTCATACATAGTGATGTGTGCGGACCCATGAGTTCTATGGCTAGAGGTGGGTTCCACTACTTTGTTACATTTACTGATGATTTCAGTAGACACGGATACGTGTTTCTTATGAAGAACAAATCCGAGACCTTTGAAAAGTTCAAAGAGTTTAAGAATGAAGTAGAGAACCAACTGGGTAAAAGAATAAAAGCACTCTGATCTGATCGAGGTGGCGAATATTTGAGTCAGGAGTTCTGTGATCATCTGAAAGAGTGTGGTATTGTATAACAACTCACCCCACAGAGAACACCGCAACATAATGGTGTTTCTGAGAGGAGGAATCGTACCCTGTTAGACATGGTGCGGTCGATGATGAGTCATGCAGATATGCCCGTTTTCTTTTGGGGTTTTGCTCTAGAGACTGCTGCTTTTACACTAAATCGAGTTCCGACAAAAACGGTTCAAGAGACACCATATGAGATATGGACTGGGAAGCGTCCTAGCATGTATTTCATTAAGATTTGGGACTGTGAGGCATACGTATGACGTCAAATGTCTGACAAGCTGGAACCAAAATCAGATAAGTGTTATCTTGTGGGAGATCCTAGGGAAACCAAAGGGTATTACTTCTACCTGCCGTCCGAGGGAAAAGTGTTTGTCGCAAGGACTGGCGTCTTATTGGAGAAAGAGTTCTTATCCAGAAAGACGGAAAAGGTGGAACTTGAAGAGGTTCAAGAACCACAAATAATGAATGAACATGAATTGGAACCTGAGCAAGGACTACAAAATGTTGTAGCTGGAGAACCTGCTCAAGAAACACAAGTCCTACGTAGATCTGATAGACCAAGATTTGAGCCTGAGAGATATGGATTTCTCTTGTCTCAAATAGGTAGTGTGTTGCTTATGGATCATGATGGTGAGCCTGCAACCTATCAAGAGGCTATGTGTGGACCTGACTCCGAGAAGTGGCTTGAGGCCATGAAATCTGAAATGGACTCCATGAATGCAAACCATGTTTGGACCTTGGTGGAACCACCTGAAGGGGTACGACCCATAGGGTGCAAGTGGGTCTTCAAGAAGAAGACCGACATGGATGGGAATGTACAGACATTCAAAGGCCGGCTGGTGGCTAAAGGTTTCAGGCAAATTCATGGTGTTGACTATGATGAGACCTTTTCCCCTGTATCCATGGTCAAGTCCATCAGAATTCTACTTGCTATTGCTGCGTATTATGACTACGAGATTTGGCAAATGGATGTCAAAATGGCTTTCCTTAATGGAAACCTCCTTGAGGAAGTGTATATGACACAACCCGAGGGTTTTGTATCTCCAAGTGAAGCCACTAAAATAAGCAAGTTGATTCGATCCATTTATGGATTGAAACAAGCTTCTCGAAGTTGGAATCTGCGTTTTGATGAGAAGATCAAAGAGTTTGGCTTCATCAAGAACGAAGATGAGCCATGTGTTTACAAGAAGATTAGTGGGAGCATTGTTGTCTTCCTGATATTGTATGTAGATGACATACTGCTGATCGGGAATGACATTCCAATCCTACAAGCTGTTAAGAACAGGCTAGGGGACTGCTTTTCTATGAAGGACTTGGGTGAAGTGACTTACATACTTGGTATTAAGATCTATAGAGATAGATCAAAGAAGTTGCTGGGTTTGACCCATAGTACATACATTGACAAGGTGTTGAAATGGTTCAACATGCTTGAGTCCAAGAAAGGATTCTTACCCATGTCACATGGTGTGAGTCTCTCTAAGGACAGTGTCTGAAATCTTTGGAAGATAAGGACCGCATGAAGATGATTCCATATGCTTCGGCAATTGGATCAATCATGTATGCAATGTTGTGTACTCGACCCAATGTCTCATATGCTTTGAGCATGCCGAGCAGGTATCAGTCTAATCCTGGTGATGGTCTCTGGATAGCTGTCAAGAACATCCTAAAATACTTGAGAAGGACTAAGGATACGTTCTTGGTGTATGGTGGAGAGGAAGAGCTCGTTGTAAGTGGTTACACGGATGCTAGCTTCCAAACTGATAAGGACGATTCAAAATCCCAATCATGTTTTGTATTTTGCCTTAATGGAGGAGTTGTAAGTTGGAAGAGTTCCAAGCAGGAGACAATTGCCGATTCTATGACAGAAGCCGAGTATATTGCTGCCGCAAATGCGACAAAGGAGGCTGTGTGGATTAGGAAATTCATCGGTGAGCTAGATGTAGTTCCTAGCATTGTTGATCCCATAGTTCTCTACTGTGACAACAACGGTGCAATTGCCTAAGCTAAGGAACCTAGATCTCATCAGTGCTCCAAGTACATACTTTGGCGGTTCCATCTTATTCGTGAGATTGTCGATCGAGGAGATGTGAGCATTTGCAGAGTAACGGCTGAAGATAACATAGCGGATCCTCTGACAAAGCCTCTTGCGCAAAGGAAGCATGATGGTCATGTTAGATCAATGGGTATTAGATACCTGAATGATCATCTTTAGTGGGAGCCTTGTGGATTGCATGTTTGTCGGTTGTTTATTCATTTGATGAATTGTGTTATGTACTGTATATTTCATTTTACATTTATGACAAGTTCTTTTATTATGTCAACTGTTTCTATATGATAGACAAATTAACATAATGAATGCCCTTAGAATGTTTGCTTCCATAGGAATTCAAGTATGTGACTTGAATGTGAGGACCTATGTTTATATGAAGCTTCATTCTTAAATGGTCCCTGGTCGAGGTATCTTCCTAGAAATTAGGGTGAGGATGAGACCATAAGACTAGCATGTGCATTGACTGAGGAACGGTTCTCACAGGTCATGATATTGTGATATCAAGTCATCACATGGGACTTGTTAAGAACAAGTTGTACTGGACAGACCCCCCGTGAGACTACTTTGTGGATTGTTATATGAACGTGCCACAAGTAGGTCTCAAGTGACAATGGTGTTTGTGGTCCTTTGACTTGAAGTCACAGCATTCATCAGGTGAGGAAGAGCGTACTTTGATGCCATCTAAACTCTTCTCTTGAGAAAGGTTGATGATAAGGGTGGTTATTGGGTATGTTAAGAATCATTTGGTTGTTTGTGTGTGAGCAGAAATGGGATTTGTCCTCCTGTATGACAGGAGTTACATCCATGGGCCCCTTGATGGAATGAGACTGAGAAATGCATGGCCATGCTTGGTTGAGTCAATATATGATATTGAGCTCACCATTCTCAGATAGTCTTTTCTAGATCAAGAAACTGGGATTGAGCAATTATGAGGGTGACACGGTCCATGCCTCTAGTTCTATCCGGATGTAAAGGACAAAGGGACATGACAACACGATACATTGGTCATGACAGGCTTGTTGAGTTATGAACTCTTATTGCTTGGGTAGCAATGATGCATTGCTAGATATCGCTCATTGTTTGTGAGACTTTTATTTGATACGTTCAAGATCAAGTGGGAGACTGTTGGTGCTTCCATAGTGATCTGGAAGTGGTCAAATATCTGGTCTCACTGCCAACGTAATATGAGCCTATAGGGTCGCACATAAAAGGTGCTTGGAGAAATTGGAGAAAGAATTGAGTTGATCTTGCTCATATTGGATGTGAGTAGAGGATCATTCTTGTGACTGTTTGGAATTAAGTTGAGAATGTCTCAACGGGAAATCGTTTAAAGTGTTTAAACGATTGGACTTATACTAGACAAATTCGGCTAAAGTGTTTAACCGAACTGGGTCAAATTCGGCTAATAGGTTTGGACGAATCCGGCTAAAGTGTTTAGACGATTTTGGCTCAATCAAAATTCGGCTAAATGGTTTAATCGAATTTATATATCCGAATTAGTATAGTCGAATTCGTCTATAGGGTATTGGCAAATTCGTTTAAAGGGATTAGTCGAACTGGTTTTATTTCATTCGTCGAACGCAGATTTCTGCCGATTCGTCGAACGCAAGTTGTTGCGGATTCGTCGAACGCAGGTTTCTGCGGGTTCGTCGAACGCAGATTATTGCCGGTTCATCGAACGCAAGTTGTTACGGGTTCGTCGAACGCAGGTTTCTACGGGTTCATCGAATGCAGGTTTCTGCTGGTTCGTCAAACACAGGTTTTTGCTGGTTCGTCGAACGCAGGTTTCTGCGGGTTCGTCGAACGCAGGTTTCTGCTGGTTCGTCGAACGCAGGTTTTTACTGTTTCATCAAACGCAGGTTTATGCTGGTTCGTCGAACGCAAGTTGCTGCAGGTTTGTCAAACACAGATTGTTGCGGGTTCGTCGAACGTAAGTTGTTGCGGGTTCGTCGAACGGAGCTTTATATATAAATTAGTTTGCGATTTAGGTTTACACACTCTCCTGACGGCTAACCTTTTGCGGTTTGCGGAAGACGGAAAATTAGACCGCCCCTTTTGCCATTTGAGAGAGCAGCGCCGGAATCGTTCCGCTAGAGCTTTTCTCCTCTTCCGACAGTCACCACCTCTTCCTGTATACGAACCTAGCAATTTGCGGAAGACGTTGAGGTCGTTTCTTCTCCGACCTAGTTCTTGTGCGACAAGAAGCTTGGGTTCTCCTTCTCTTGTGTGGACTTTTGTAGAGGTGTGGACATAATTCCACACTCACTCCTCCGACGAGCAGTCATTTGTTGACGGAGCAGATAGCAAGTGCAGAGCAAGGACTTGGAATAGGATTCCGAATCCTAGAAGAATTTTCTTGGAGCTTTTGATTGAGTGCTGACTCAATCCCGTGAAGGTAATTTTGTTGCCTCTATTTCTTGATTCATGATTTTAACAAGATCCATATGTCTCTTTGGGTTGTTCTTGATATATTCCGCTGTGCACATATGATGTGTATACCCTTAAGGAAAACCCAACAGATGGCCCCAAAGGAGTTGGCGGAGTTCCGTACCCAGTTACAAGAGTTAGTAGACTCAGGGTTCATCTGGCCGAGCTCATCACCAAGGGGAGCCCCAATGCTATTTGTAAAGAAGATGGATGGAACTCTTCAGTTGTGTATCGACTACATGGGGCTCAACATACTAACAGTGCGAAGCACTTATCCTTTGCCCTGGATCAATGAGTTGTTCGATCAGTTAGAAGGAGCGCACTGGTTCTCAAAGTTGGACTTGAGATCAGTATACTATCAACTGCGGATCCAGAAGAAGATATTCCAAATATAGCATTCAACAATCGGTCTTTACGAATTCATGGTAATGCTATTCGGGCTCACGAATGCTCCCTCCGCATTCATGAGTTTAATGAACTGTGTATTCGAGACCCACCTTGACGTCTTCGTTATAATATTTATAGATGACATACTTATTTATTCAAGGACGAAAGAAGAACATATCCAACACCTGACACTCATACTGGAAAGGCTTCGAGAGCATAATTTGTATGCTAAATTTAGCAAGTGTCAGTTCTGGCTCAAGGAAGTAGCCTTTCTGGGGCATATCATCAGTGGGGCAGGATTAGCGGTGGATCCGACAAAGGTTCAAGCAATGTGAGACTGTCCCCAACTGAAAACTGCATCAGACGTAAGGAGTTTCCTAGGACTTGCTGGATTCTACCGGAAGTTTGTGGAGGGATTCTCCCAGATTGCCCTTCTTCTTACGTCACTGACAAAGAAGAACGCACTGTTCGTATAGACTCTGCGGTGTGAAGCAGCTTTTTAAGATCTAAAGGGTAGACTTACCTCCGCTCCAATCCGTGCACTCCCATTTGGGAAGGAAGGATTTCAAGTATAGACAGACGCATCATATCAGGGAATGGGTGCATTCTTAATGCAGCACGAACATGTGATTGCTCACAATTCACGACAGTTGAAGAAGCACGAGTAGAACTATTCAGTTCATGACTAAGAGATCAGAGCAGTAATTTTTGCGTTGAAAATCTTGAGACACTACTTATATGGGGTTCACCGTGATATCTTTTCGGATTACAAGAACCTCAAGTACGTGGACACACCAAAGGACTTAAACCTCTTGCAGAGAAGGTGAGTAGAATTTCTATATGATTATCAGTAAACGATGCACCACCATCCCGGAAAGGCAAACACAGTAGCGGATGCACTCAACAAAAGGGCTAACACGTCTAATGCAGAACCACAGTTGATGGCCATGGAACTGGTGTAGATGCTAGAAAACATGCATATCACACTGGTATCCAAGGATAATCCCGAGGTTTACGAGGAATATCTAGCCTCAATGAGCATTATATGTGATATCCGAGATCGAGTCAAGGTTGCCTAGAAGCGTGATGCATAATTAGAACCGGTTTTCAAGGCCTTGGAGTCAGGCACAACTGGAGATTATTTGCTAAATGATGATCTCGTGCACTTCCTGGGCAGAATTTATGTTGGGAACAGTGCCCAACAGTGTTCCTGATTTGAAGAAGTGCTCAACTCAAAGATAAATGCAAGTTGTATTTAATGTTGCATCTAGTTCATGCTTGCATAAATTGGCAATATGACAAGTACTTTAGTTATTTCACTAAGTACTATATCGTCGAGAGGAATAGGAGATGTCGTCGACAAAGTATGCTTGTCTTCATGATGATGAGCAAAGCAAAAGCTGAGACTTGGCGAGTTCATCGAACAAAGAATGCTGTTCGTTGAACATAGAATGCTGTTCGTCAAACGAAGAATGAAGTTCGTCGAACGCAAAGACAGGACAGAAGCAAACACTGAGACTTGGCGAGTTCGTCGAACGCAGAATGTTGTTCGTCGGACGCAGAGAACGCTGTTCATCGAACGCAGAGACGGGACAGAAGAATGAGGTTCGTCGAACGCAGCATATTGTTCGTCGAACGAAGAATGCAGTTCATCGAACGCAGAAACTTCTCTACAGATCGACGAATCCGCTGAGAAGAGGAAGCCATCTCAGCCCAACCGCTGAGACAGATTCAAGAGGAAGGAATGTCATCGAGAAGATGCAGTATCATCAACATCATCAAAGTAGCCTTGTCGTCGAGAAGAACAGATTCGTCATAAGAAGCTATGACATCGAGAAGACTGAAGAAGGTCAGCTGAAGACAAGTAGTTGCTAAAGAAGAGTCTGTCGACACGATATCGCTCATGTCGTTGAAAGAACAAAGTGATTACGACGACACAGTCACATATAACATATCACCGTATATACAGAAACACCAGAATATCTTGTATCGTCGAGATATCAATGTCAGAGGCAGAAGTTAGAAGACTTGAAGATCTTCCAAGGCCTAAGGCATCGACAAAGTCATGTCGTCGAGATGTTTTCCATATCATCATAAAGCTATCAGTATAGTCATAAAGATGGAAATATCATCGAGACGGAATTCAAATATTGCGGACGCGCTGTCAGCAATTAATGCCGCCGCTTGATTGTCCAATAAACGCGTGCTCTAAAGGAATGGGCGTCTGATATTAAAGGACATTATATGTGACCGTTAAGCGGCTCTTCCGTCCTATAAAAGGGAACAATGATGCCCTAGAAAATGTAATCTTCAAGAGAGAAACATGAACGAAAAAGAATCCCACCATTGCTTTTCAATACAACAGTACATTTAGCGGAGAAGAAGAAGAACAAGTAGAGAACAAGAATCAAGAGTTCTCAGAAGAATCAGTCATCTCCATTGACTGATAAGAAGCCGATTATCATCAGGCTAAGAAAAGAGATTGAAGAAGAACTTTGCTTTCAAGATCTGAATCAGAAAAATCTTCTTCAACCTCAAGAAGCCGATCTCCATCAGGCTAAGTTGCCGATCTTCATCAGGCAGAAGAACCAGTTTTTGTTACTGTTAAATCTCTTATTGTTGTAAGGTTTGAGGGCCTAAGTGTCTAGCTTGAGGGCTGGAGAGCTGTGAGGCTTGAGGGCCAGGGTAGTGGACTTGCGGGTCCGACTTTGTCTAGCTTGAGGGCTGGAGAGCTGTGAGGCTTGAGGGCCAGGGCAGTGGACTTTCGGGTCCGACTTTGTCTAGCTTGAGGGCTGGAGAGCTATGAGGCTTGAGGGCCAGGGCAGTGGACTTGCGGGTCCGATTTTGTCGAGCTTGAGGGCTTGGTTGCAGTAAGGGCTTGCGGGCTTAGGCTGTAGGCAAAGGACTTGCGGGTCTGTGTTGTGTAGGGCTTGAGGGCCTGAGTGTCGAGCTTGCGGGCTCGGGTGCAGTAGGGGCTTGCCAGCCTAGGCTGTAGGACTTGCGGGTCCGTATTGTAAGTCTTGAGGGCCTGATGATTTGGCGGAGTTTGCCGAGCCTAGCACACTGCTAGGTAGGCGCAGAGGGAAAGAGGACTACTCAAGACACCATGTCTTGAGGAACCTCTATAGATCATTGTGTGCTTTTCCGTGTTGTGCTTTATAATTTATAAATCTACTAATCAGAAATCAAGGACACCTAAAGGGGATAAAATAATTTGAAAAACCTATTCACCCCCCCTCTAGGTGATAAGTTGACACCCAATAAACAACAAGTGGTATCAAAGCGAGGTTGTTCAAAGAAAAGCTTAACAGCTTGAACAGATCTGCCCGTGGGTGTCTATATATCATGGCTATGGAATCAAGAATAGTTGTTTGCTCTAAAGAGAACTTTTTTCCTTTGGAAAGTATGAGCTAAAATATACATGGAGGCAATGGATCCAAGAATGTCTTTAATTGTTCAAGAAGGACCCTCCATGACAATGTTAAAAGATGAAACTCTACTAGCCAGCTTGGACAAAGAAGCCAGAAGTATTCTAGCTGGTGCAGTAGATCTGGCAACACACCAGAAGCTGAGTCATTGCACAACCGCAAAGGGCATGTGGGACTCCCTAGGAGTCCTCATGGAAGGGTTAGAGGAAGATTTTGAAGAAGAAACCCCTCATGAAGAGGTATGCATCAAAGCTCCACTAACTACTTCAGACAGTGAATCAGATGATGAAGAATGCTCTGGAGCAGGAGAAAGAATAAGAGCACCCTTGACTCTCACAAACTGTGATTCTGAGGATGAAGAGGTTCATGGGCTGATGGCTCTATCAGAGGAAGAAAATCATGATGAATCACATTATGATCAGGTATGCATTACTCATACGCCTTTACTACCTGCTTCAATTAAGAAAACCAAGAGTGCATCAGGTGATTGTTCATCCTCTGAAGATGATGCAGAAGACTACTCATCATGCAATAATAAGAATCATGCTGATCTAATAAAACAGTTTGGTGATCTCTTGGGAGCTCTGAGAAAGAGCGAGAAGCTTGTTAAGAAGCAAGCTAGGGAGCTAGAATCACTCAGGCCCATTAAGGCTGAGATGAATAAGGAAATGGGTATGTCCCCCAATGAGAGCACCAACTCCTGTGAGCTCAAGAAAATCATAGACAAGCTTTATGATGAAAGAAGCCAAAGGGAATAACTTATCAAGAAACTTGAGAATGACCTTCTTAAGGAAAGAAGCTTGGTGGATCAATTCTCTAAGCCCAAAACTGTACTGCCCATCATTGACACCTTCTCCTCCTATGGAAATAGGAGGGGATTGGGTTACAATGAAGGGGCAATAGATGCTGGGAATGGAGAAAGGGGCAAAACTAAAGCAGTGCCTCATACAACCTTTCATAAGATAGTGCTTCCCTCTAATAGGTATGATCAGGACAGTGTCCATGGACACTGAATGAATGGAAGATCCATTAATCATGGAAATGCTCCTGATTATGCGAAGAGAAAGGGCATGGGGATGAGTGCATTAAAGGCTCCCCATGAGGAAATCCAAATGGCCCATCATGGACCATTTGTGTTTGGTGTCCCAACCCCCACTTTCAAGGATAAAGGAGCAACATCTTCCCAATCTCTTCTAGATAAGAAGCAGACTGGTAGCCCCAGTATAATCAATTCTCACTTGATTATATCTGATGCCATCAACACCATGTCGACTACCAAGCTGACATCTGTTGCTGACAAACAGATAAAGTCAAGAAGAAACAATTATACTAGAGCAGCTAGTCAGTTATTGGCTGTGAAAGGTAGGAAGAATAATGATGCCTTCTCTACTGAACATACTTCAAAAACTTTTCAGAAAAGAAGGTACAACATCCATGAATGTTGGTCCTGTGGCTGATGCGTTAATTCAGCAAGTGCACCGGTCGCGCAAGTAATAAATTTTGGGAATAGAATCCCCGGATGTCGGTCTCTTGAGGAACACAGTAAGGTGGAGTTTATTATCGAGGAAGGACTTGAGATCGAAGTCCTGCGGTAGGCGGAATGCGAACGAAAGGGGCTTTGAGGTTTGCACATAAAAGGAAATACTACGCCTACTCCTATGCAATGCCGCTATGCAAAGCTTCGATTGGCGGGATGGAGACTAGGCAGGCCTTGAGCGCACTGCGTCGCAAGGGCGGATGGACGAGTAGGCAAGCGGAATGAGGGTCGCAAGCACCTCTTCGACAAGCACACCACTAGCAATTGCTAGTGCGGCACCGGACATGGTAGTGGAGCGGAAAATTAATGGGGGCGCACCTCATTGACACAAATGAACAGATTGATTTCATAAACATGAAATAAACAATACTAAACATGATTCATAGTGTTCATCATCAAGATAAAGAGAGTACAACAAATATAACCACACAAGTAGAAGAAAAAGGCAAGAAATACGACCGAATCCGGAGTCTCGTCGTAGATTCACGGTAGGAAGCACCGGGTTGTCAATCCGCGTCCTAGCTAGGTCCCAACTGCGTCCGGGATAGAGGAGGGCTGTCACACCTCCCAATGGACCCGTCTTCTCCAGCGATTTACCATCCGGCCACGTCTAATGCGAAGAACTTCTTCTTAAGCGATCAAAATGAGTGTAGAATCCCTTCCTTTAAGTCCTTCGATGATGGAGGAGGCCTAGGGGGTGAAAACCCTCTGAAAATGGCGAAAACGGCGGACTGAACGGAGCCAAAAGACGTAATCCCGACCTAATTCGCGAACAGGTCATTATATAGGCGCTGAATTAAACAGTGCGCACGGTCATTGGCGCACGACCAGTGGTCGTGCGCACTAGAATTCTGCGATCGTGCGCACAACCTGGGCAGAACCTGCAAGAAACGAAATTTATAAAATATAATGTTCGCACGACCAGTGGCGCACGACCGGTGGTCGTGCGCACTATCGTCGGTGGTCGTGCGCATTAGACGAAACAGAACTCAGAAATTTAATGATAAGTGCGCACGAACAGTGGCGCACGACCGGTGGTCGTGCGCACTGGCGTTGATGGTCGTGCGCACTACACCAAACAAAACTCATGAAAAAGGGTTAAGTGCACACGATCAGTGGCGCACGACCAGTGGTCGTGCGCAATAGAACAAGTGATCGTGCGCAGTGTTCCTGTGCAGAATTGCACCGGAAGCACCTATACGACTCCTATTCCGGCACAACCACAAATCCAGCCACTGAAGGTGGCACTTAACAGCGCATGAAAACTACTAAAGATGATAAGCACGAAATCACACCAAAGTGGCCCCAGAAGTGCACCTAGCATGGATTATCAAATATAACCTATAACAGGGCTAAAGTGCGGTGAAATGACTGAATAGCGGCCCGGATGAGTCCATAAATGTGTATATGATCAGGACTCATCACACCCCCAGACTTAACTGTTTGCGCGTCCCGAGCAAACGAATCCGGCGGAGTGTGAAAACGATAATTAACATAGAGAATTACACAAAGGAGTACGGTGCGAAGTAACATACGCATGCGAGTAGAGATTCTAGTAGAAGAAGATTCTAACTTCGCTAACTAATTTACAGAAGTATTAAAGCGTAAGTAAAGATTTAGTTATACTCAGTTGGTGAATTATGAGGAATTTGAACGATCATGCCCGGTATGAACGTGACGAGACACTGAGGCGGGTGTTGCAAAAGATCGGGGATTAGGAATAACTCCGCTGAAATCCATCAACGTCGTGAACCATACGCTTGCCCGGTCACACTCTCTCCACGACGCTAGCAAACTCGCAAATCAAATCCGTAGGACTTTTAGGATTAAAATGGGGCTTAGGTCACGGTAGGATATTCAAAGTTAAACACGATGGCTACGCAACCCAAGTGAGCTAACGGAACGCTGCACCCCACAAGACCAACAAACTATGCTCGTGTGACACACCCCTAGACTTATCATGAAAACCAGGTGTGCACACGGCCTACTTCACAAATACCAACAGATTTTCTATTAAGCTCGGAAGGATCTCTTTTCAAAATACGCTCTTTTTTTTTTCTTTTAACATATTTTACTGTTTTGATGCATCCTCCGGTTGGTTCAAAATCAGCAGATAGACTTTATTTTCCCTTCATAACACAATGATTCCACACACCACACAAGTTGAGAATTATGAGCGCAGTTAAAAACAATTTGGTTGCGGGTGTAGGATAGGCTTCTGGCTTTGGTGGATGAAGAGGAGCTGAACAAAGGAATGGTAGGCACAAAATAGGCTTGCAACGGTGAACGAAATGGACATGGAGTAACAAAGCTCAAACTAGCCAAAGGGTGGCCTACATCATGCTTGACTCAACGTGTCGCTCTCGCCCATGCTTCGAGAGTCGCTTGGGGCAAGTTCTGAGCCCACGAGAAAGGTAGACCTTCCTCCCGACTCGAGCAACATACGACTAGCACTCGTACACACACAACACCGGGTTATCGTCAATTTCATTCAAATTCACCACTTGAGTATAATAAATCTAAATTTACGCAGAAATACTAAACATAAATTAGATGCATAAGGAAAATCTAGTTCTACTCAAATTCTACCATAACATGCGAAGTGACTAGAACACTACATGAGTCAACATCGCACTCCAAATAATAATTCCTATGTTAACAACCTATTTCACATTCCAACCACAATAGTCTAAACGGAACAACAACAAAAAGATAAGCGCGCACTCAAGTGGGTGAAGTGGTGTGCGAAGAATGCAACAAAGATAATGATAAGGATAAATAAAAAGCAACCTTCTAGTATGCAGTGCAACTCGTGCACAGTGGATAACGACAACCGCTCCCCCAGACTTAAGCTAAACAATATATCTAGAAATTTGAAGCTCAAAGAGGGGAGAAAGTGTTACCCAATGCTCAGAATTGAGCATACCAGACGATTGGCGTTTATGATCAAGAACAGTCCGCAACATCCGCACCCTCGAACACAAAACCTGCAAGCACCAAACTCAAAACAACAAAAGCATATGCAAAAGCTGAACTAAAAGAAGTTAGAAAAAAAAAATACGAAATCAGGAAATCTGGGTTGTCTCCCAGTAGCGCTTTCATTTAACGTCCTTAAGCTGGACCAAATACCTGTATTAGCATTGTTTATAAAGTACAGGAATTAAAAAGAGATACTCAGAAACGGTTCACCACATCAAATAAAACACAAATCAGCTGAAAGCGCTCTTATGGTGCGCGTAGGCGGGAGGTGAAGGCTTTAGGGCCAGCACTGGTATTACCCAATGCTCCCCTAACCTCCGCCACCTTGCCGCGGAGAGCGGCAGCACGAGCGTCGCGCAGAAGTTTTTCCTTCTTAAGTTTGGTGACAGTCGGAGACTGCCACCGTTGAGAGTTCTCAGATTTTTCCACCTTAGCGGTGGGTGGCGTCACTTCCGGTGTCACGGTGACCACCGGATCGGCCCAGGAGATGGAGCGCTTAGATAGTTTATTACATGAATCAAAATAAGGGGGTAATGGGACATTGTCCCGAACCAAATTCACATCAGAGTTTTTTGAATTGCAGTCTTCTTCCGTCTCGGAACCAAACTCTCGCTGAAGATCAACTTCTTCTTCTTCACTAGACAAGTACTCCTCCTTTTTCCCTTCACTTGATTCTTTGACTTCTTCATGCCCTGCACAGCTCAACGATTCATCAAAATTAAAAGGAGGGGGCGGAGTGAATGTTTCAGCTGTGGCTTCGGAGCAAGTGGGCTGCTGCATCTTATTGGTTAGGACAATGCATCCCGTAGCAAAATCAAGGGTGGCACCGCCCTCTTTCAAGAACGGCACGCCCAAGATAGGAATAGAATGATTTTCCTGCGGGCCCAAAACCTGAAAATCAGCAACAACAATTGTCCCCTCAACTGTCACCTCCACATTCTTCACTTCCCCCTCAGATTGAATAACAGTCCCATTGGCAAGCACAAGGGATTTCCTTTCCTCCGTGTTCATTTCCAGTTGTAATTTAGCTACATCTTGCAACGCAATGACGTTGCGAGATGAACCAGAATCACACAAAGCTTTCGTTTCAAAATTGTTGATGGAACAAGAAATTACCAGCTCACTCGGATCAGCCTCTACCACATCCCCAAGACTCTTCCCTTGATCAATTGGGTTCTTTTCCGTGTTGCTGGGAAGGGTCCCCTGCGATCGCTCGGTTAGCACTTGGGCCAATTGGCCCAACTGCGTCTCCAAGTTTCGCATGGATGCGGTTTGATTTACCATATTCGAATTAGCTACTTGCATGAATTTCTCCATCATCTCTTCTAGATTACACTTTTTTTGGGTGGGGGTGCTTGGTTATAATCCGGGTGTGGTGGCCTCGGTTGGCTCCCGGAGGCGTAAGCATCGTTTTGATGCTGCCTCGGTGCCCATCGTTGGCCAGGTGTGTTTGGATTCCACGAGAAGTTCGGGTGACTTCTCGCTCCCGGATTATAAGCATTATTGAAAGGCGCCCCCCTAGGCTGATTTCCTACATAATTAACAGATTCGTTCAAGTTCAAGTGTGCGAAGTCACCTGCCACGTGGTTCCCCGAACATTCATACGCGTGGTGGCCTCCGCCTCCACATCCCTCGCAGGTAATGACAGCAGCAGGCGCGGATGGAGAGGGGAGTGAGTCGACCATGAAGAGACCTCGGCCGCTTCTTGGAGCATTTCTCCCTGCAGTCCAGAATATACTGTGGGAGGCAGTGTCGCGCAGAATTCGAAGGGCTTCCTCAGGAGTGTGGTTCATCAAGGTACCACCCGCCGCAGCATCGATCATTGCCCTGTAGTTGGGCTCGATCGCAAAATAGAACAATTCGACCACATTCCAAGGTTGGAGCTCGTGGCCAGGACAACGGCGAAGGAGATCGTTGAGGAGCTCCCATGCTTCAGCAAGGGTCTCTTGGTCAAATTGGTGAAATGTGGCGATCTCCCGCCGCAAGCTCACGATCTTATCCACAGGATGGAATTTAGCAAGGAACTTGGATGCGAGAGCATCCCAAGTTGCAGCAGTCCCTGGCGGAATGGAATGGAGCCACACCTTTGCTTTGTCGCGGAGTGAAAAGGGAAACAGTCTAAGCTTGACCGTGTCGTCAGCAATCCCTGCGTAGCGGAAGGTTCCGCAAATATCAGAAAACTCCGCCAGATGCAGATGCGGATCTTCGCTGGCCAACCCCGAGAACTGAGCGTTGTTCCGGATGATGTTTAAGATCGCTGGCTTGATTTCAAACTGATTATTCATAATATTGGGTCCGAACCCCGGATACACACTCCCAGCAGTTGGAGTGGTGTAGTCCCTCATCGTGCGGGGCCGAGGCCTAGCCGCCTCCTGCTCATCTCCAGGCTGATGTTGCCCCACGTCGGGCATTCTCGGATCAACATCATTTGGGTCTACCTGATCACCCATTGCAGCCTGTGCGGCTGCAGCGCGCCTTCTTGCGCGAACGGTCCGTTCAATCTCAGGATCGAAGGGTACGAGTTCCCCTGCGGCTTGTCTCTGCATGCACTGTCACAAACAAAAAGAAAAACAAAGAAAATAAAAAACAACTGCTCGTATAACGAAAGTCACAACACGGGACGTTACACGCCTGCATTCCCCGGCAACGGCGCCAAAAACTTGATGCGTTAATTCGGCAAGTGCACCGGTCGCGCAAGTAATAAATTTTGGGAATAGAATCCCCGGATGTCGGTCTCTTGAGGAACACAGTAAGGTGGAGTTTATTATCGAGGAAAGACTTGAGATCGAAGTCCTGCGGTAGGCGGAATGCGAACGAAAGGGGCTTTGAGGTTTGCACATAAAAGGAAATACTACGCCTACTCCTATGCAATGCCGCTATGCAAAGCTTCGATTGGCGGGATGGAGACTAGGCAGTCCTTGAGCGCACTGCGTCGCAAGGGCGGATGGACGAGTAGGCAAGCGGAATGAGGGTCGCAAGCACCTCTTCGACAAGCACACCACTAGCAATTGCTAGTGCGGCACCGGACATGGTAGTGGAGCGGAAAATTAATGGGGGCGCACCTCATTGACACAAATGAACAGATTGATTTCATAAACATGAAATAAACAATACTAAACATGATTCATAGTGTTCATCATCAAGATAAAGAGAGTACAACAAATATAACCACACAAGTAGAAGAAAAAAGGCAAGAAATACGACCGAATCCGGAGTCTCGTCGTAGATTCACGGTAGGAAGCACCAGGTTGTCAATCCGCGTCCTAGCTAGGTCCCAACTGCGTCCGGGATAGAGGAGGGCTGTCACACCTCCCAATGGACCCGTCTTCTCCAGCGATTTACCATCCGACCACGTCTAATGCGAAGAACTTCTTCTTAAGCGATCAAAATGAGTGTAGAATCCCTTCCTTTAAGTCCTTCGATGATGGAGGAGGCCTAGGGGGTGAAAACCCTCTGAAAATGGCGAAAACGGCGGACTGAACGGAGCCAAAAGACGTAATCCCGACCTAATTCGCGAACAGGTCATTATATAGGCGTTGAATTAAACAGTGCGCACGGTCATTGGCGCACGACCAGTGGTCGTGCGCACTAGAATTCTGCGATCGTGCGCACAACCTGGGCAGAACCTGCAAGAAACGAAATTTATAAAATATAATGTTCGCACGACCAGTGGCGCACGACCGGTGGTCGTGCGCACTATCGTCAGTGGTCGTGCGCATTAGACGAAACAGAACTCAGAAATTTAATGATAAGTGCGCACGAACAGTGGCGCACGACCGGTGGTCGTGCGCACTGGCGTTGATGGTCGTGCGCACTACACCAAACAGAACTCATGAAAAAGGGTTAAGTGCCTACGATCAGTGGCGCACGACCAGTGGTCGTGCGCAATAGAACAAGTGATCGTGCGCAGTGTTCCTGTGCAGAATTGCACCGGAAGCACCTATACGACTCCTATTCCGGCACAACCACAAATCCAGCCACTGAAGGTGGCACTTAACAGCGCATGAAAACTACTAAAGATGATAAGCACGAAATCACACCAAAGTGGCCCCAGAAGTGCACCTAGCATGGATTATCAAATATAACCTATAACAGGGCTAAAGTGCGGTGAAATGACTGAATAGCGGCCCGGATGAGTCCATAAATGTGTATATGATCAGGACTCATCAGTGGCAAAGTGGGACACTTTGCCATTGACTATTGGCACAACCCTAGTGTGCCTCGTGCAAAGGAGAGACCTCCTGGATGGGTTGAGGTGAGTAGAAGAATTCCCTATTATGCTAACAAGAACCTAGGACCCAAGTCACATTGGGTTCCTAAGGGATATTAAAATCTGTTTTACAGGGTAGTCCATTTAGCCAATAAAAAGCAAACAAGGCTAATGGACAATAAGTGCTCCAGGCTCAACTCTGGACTAAGAAAAACTCACCACATGCAAAGGTGCACTGATCAAGGGGGAGCTAGAAGTAAAGATAAGTGGACATACCATCAAGGGGGAGCTGTTAGCTCAAGAAGACTTAAGAGCTAAGGTGATGGTAACTATGTTGATCAATACATAACCTCATCTTTATCATGTTGTAAGAGTAGTCATCACTAAGTAAGTAAAAGTTGTCATTCAAGGAGCACATATGTATGGCACTGCTAAAAGCATTGCACTGGTCATACAAAAGAGTGAACCAAAACTATGTCGTCGAAATGATGATTGGTATCATCGAAATGACTCCTCGACATCGAATCTGCATCACGATGATATCCAATCATCAGCGGACTCTTAAATAAACCTGTGCTTAACTAATCATTACAGCTAAACTCGAGTTAATCAGACATTTAACAAATGACACTTCGACTTCCAACTCGGACACTATAAATAAGATCAAATGTCTTAAGGTTAAAACACTCTCTACATTAGCCCTAAAAAGCCGTCGTGTTCTCCACGCCTTCTAAGAGTGGACGAGTCGACAGTGCTGGAATCCTCCTGGATCAAGCAAAATATGGCGCCAAAGAAGGAAGGATTTCTCTTTGAAGGAAGTGAAGTGGTGAGGAATGGTTTCGTGGAAGGACCTGAAGAGATTCAAAATGCTGTCAAGCTATTGGACGTCGTCGGTCTGGAATTTGCCCTCTCCGAACCAACAGTGATTCTCAAAAGAGAAGTGCTGGAATTCTACTCCAGTGCCAAGGGTGGCTTAAAAGGAACATGCGAAGAGCGTAATCAATGAGATAAAGGTCAAGGTGAATCCCAAGAGATTGAATAGGGCTCTTCAGTTGTCAGCCTTTGCCAAGGGGGAGGAAGATGAAAAGATCACCCAGGAAGACCTTAACAAGTCTCTGGAATGGTGCGGACACTCCAGCAAGACCTATGGGTCTCTAGAAAGGAAAATCTTCAATCAACAAGGAAAACTTGTGGCATATATTGTAGGTAAAGCTCTCCTATGCAAAGTAGGGTCATATGATAGGATATCCAAGCCCATGTTCGAGATAATGACAAGGATAATCCTAAGTAAAAGGACCAACTGGGGTCAGCAATTGTTCAAGAGGATACAAGAAAGCTTTCAAGCTCCAAATCTGGGAAGAATTCTATCACTATATTTTCTGCTATCCTACCCTGAAAGCTTTAACAAAAAGTATGGAGTAAAAATTCACCACATGAGAAGGATGGACATCAAGATCCTTGACAGATGGGAGAAAAATCTGAATAAGCCTCCCAAGAAGTTGAAGACAACAGAAGATATGAAGAGGAAGGGAGAAAGCTCATCTGAAGAAAGTGAGTCAGGAAACAGCTCTCCTCCATCTGACTCTGAGGTACCTGTGGAGACAAGGAAAATAACCCTCCAGACCTCTGCTCTAAGTTTGGGATCCGGGACAATGGTAACAGCAGGAACAGAGCAAGAGGATGCTGAAACTGAGGGGGAGAAGAACAGTAAGCTCCCTGCTCAAGTGGAAGAAGTGATCAATAAGATCATAGGGGCTGAGGATGCTGGTCATTCTGAACCAGCAATGCAAGATGTCAACCAAGAGAACCCTGTTGACGAGAATAGCAAAGATCAGCAAAGTCCTGAAAAGGAAAATGAGCCAAACCATTCACCCATTAGAAAATCTCTATCTCCAATAATTGAAGGGGATGAAGGAGAGGAACAAGAAGAAGCTAGTTCACATCCAGAGAATAGACCAGTGGAGCTCTCACTATTATCTCAGATAAAGATGCTCCTGGAAGAGAAAAGATTAAAAATTGAAAGCTATGTCACCTCTGCTATGATTGAGCTAAGAAGGGAACTGTCTGCTGGAAAGGCATGCCTGCGAAATGATGTGAAAAATTTGCAAGAATACACTGCCCATACCCAAAAGGGAATATCTAACCTAGGGGTTAATCAAACATTGATTGTCAGCAACATAGAAAAGGCCTACATCGCATCCACCAAGAAGATGGCTGAACACAAAACTGATCTCCAACAAAGTCTAGATCACCATAATAAAGATCTAGACAGTCATATGCTTGAGACCAAGAATCACTTGGAAGCAGGTATCCACATGCTCAAAAACAAGATATTGGCCTCTGAGGAGAATCTCCAAAGGGGATATCTGAAGAAGTCATAAAAGGGGAGAGATCAATTATAAAGGCCAGTGGTGATCATGCCATTTGGACCACAAACACCACCAGGGAAGCAATGAATCTCCCTCCTCTACATTATGACGAGCATGCTGAAGTGCAACATACAGATATTACTGATACTGATAAGGGTAAAGAAAAAGAAGCACTGGAGGATGAAGGAATAAAAATGAGAAAGAGAAAGTACAGGGAGGAAATGGAGAAAAAAGATGACTATGAAAGATGGAGTCCCATATCCAGGACCATCATTCTACAAGCATGTGAGCAAGTGAAAGCTAATAAAGGTGAGGGGTACAAAGTGTACAGTCCTCAAGAATGGGCCAAGCATGAAGATCAAGAAGAAGTAAGGAGAGAATACAGAAGGGTTAAGCAAGCAGGAAGAATTCCAGCCAAC
Source organism: Dactylorhiza incarnata (assembly GCA_033032865.1). Classification (NCBI taxonomy): domain Eukaryota; kingdom Viridiplantae; phylum Streptophyta; class Magnoliopsida; order Asparagales; family Orchidaceae; genus Dactylorhiza; species Dactylorhiza incarnata. Next base: position 2,849,647 of record JAWHQI010000266.1, on the reverse strand, counting down.
ACTCCTGAACCTCTAAAGTATCATCCTAAACCGTTTGAGTACTTCATCAGACAAGCTGAAAAGGAAAAGGAATCCAGTGCCAAGAAAGCAAAGGGTGAAGCTGCTATGAGGGCACCAGAGATATAGATGGCTAAATCTTTAGGGGGCTAAATGTAGAAATGTCAAAACTTTTGAAAACATTTGGCACTATTTATAATTGAAGTAATATTTGTCAAATTCCGTGTTCACTCAACTATAGCTGCAATGCCATCATTATATGCATGTTTGATGAAAATATTAAACCTTTTATTTGAGTGGCATTTATCATTGAGTGGGTTATGACTTTTTCAAATAGGGGGAAATTGTTGGGAACAGTGCCCAACAGTGTTCCTGATTTGAAGAAGTGCTCAACTCAATCATAAATGCAAGTTGTATTTAATGTTGCATCTAGTTCATGCTTGCAGAAATTGACAATATGACAAGTACTTCAGTTATTTCACTAAGTACTATATCGTCGAGAGGAATAGGAGATGTCGCCGACAAAGTATGCTTGTCATCATGATGATGAACAAAGCAAAAGCTGAGACATGGCGAGTTCGTCGAACGCAGAATGCTGTTCGTCAAACGAAGAATGAAGTTTGTCGAATGCAAAGACAGGAAAAAAGCAAACGCTGAGACTTGGTGAGTTCGTCGAACGCAGAATGCTGTTCATCGGACGCAGAGAACGCTGTTCGTCGAACGCAGAGACGGGACAGAAGAATGAGGTTCGTCGAACGCAGCATGCTGTTCGTCGAACGAAGAATGCAGTTCATCGAACGCAGAAAATTCTCTACAGATCGATGAATCCACTGAGAAGAGGAAGCCATCTCAGCCCAATCGCTGAGACAAATTCAAGTGGAAGGAATGTCATCGAGAAGATGCAGTATCATCGACATCATTAAAGAAGCCTTATCGTCGAGAAGAACAGATATCGTCGTAAAGAAGCCGTGACGTTGAGAAGACTGAAGAAGGTCAGCTGAAGACAAGTAGTTGCTAAAGAAGAGTCTGTCGACATGATATCGCTCATGTCGTCGAAAGAACAAAGTGATTGCGACGACACAGTCAGAGATGGCATATCGCCGTATATACAGAAATGCCAGAATATCTCGTATCGTCGAGATATCAATGTTAGAGGCAGAAGCTAGAAGACTTGAAGATCTTCCAAGTCCTAAGGCATCGACAAAGTTGTGTCGTCGAGATATTTTCCATATCGTCGTAAAGATATCAGTATCGTCGTAAAGCTATCAGTATCGTCGTAAAGATGGAAATATCGTCGAGACGGAATTCAAATATTGCGGACGCGCTGTCAGCAATTAATGTCGCCGCTTGATTGTCCAATCAGCGCGTGCTCTTAAGGAATGAGCGTCTGACATTAAAGGACATTATATGTGACCGTTAAGCAGCTCTTCCATCCTATAAAAGGGAACAGTGATGCCCTAGAAAATGTAATCTTCGAGAGAGAAACAAGAACGAAAAAGAATCCCGTCGTTGCTTTTCAATACAACAGTGCATTTAGCGGAGAAGAAGAAGAACAAGTAGAGAACAAGAATCAAGAGTTCTCAGAAGAATCAGTCATCTCCATTGACTGATAAGAAGCCGATTATCATCAGGCTAAGAAAAGAGATTGAAGAAGAACCATGCTTTCAAGATCTAAATCAGAAACATCTTCTTCAACCTCAAGAAGCCGATCTCCATCAGGCTAAGTTGTCGATCTTCATCAGGCAGAAGAATCAGTTTTTATTACTGTAAAATCTCTTATTGTTGTAAGGATTGAGGTCCTAAGTGTCTAGCTTGAGGGCTGGAGAGCTGTGAGGCTTGAGGGCCAGTGCAGTGGACTTGCGGGTTCGACTTTGTCTAGCTTGAGGGCTGGAGAGCTGTGAGGCTTGAGGGACAGGGCAGTGGACTTACGGGTTCGACTTTGTCTAGCTTGAGGGCTGGAGAGCTATGAGGCTTGAGGGCCAGGGTAGTGGACTTGTGGGTCCGATTTTGTCTAGCTTAATGGCTTAGGTGCAGTAAGGGCTTGCGAGCTTAGGCTGTAGGCACAGGACTTGCAGGTATGTATTGTGTAGGGCTTGAGAGCCTGAGTGTCGAGCTTGCGGGCTCGGCTGCAGTAGGGGCTTGCGGGCCTAGGCTGTAGGACTTGCGGGTCCGTGTTGTAAGGCTTGAGGGCCTGAAGATTTGGCGGAGGTTGCCGAGCCTAGCACACTGCTATGTAGGCGCAGAGGGAAAGAGGACTACTCAAGACACCATGTCTTGAGGAACCTCTATAGATCATTGTGTGCTTTTCTGTGTTGTGCTTTATAATTTATAAATCTACTAATCAGAAATCAAGGACACCTAAAGGGGATTAAATAATTTGAAAAACCTATTCACCCACTCTAGGTGATAAGTTGACACCCAATAAACAACAATTTATATACCATTAGGAGATAATATTTGGGAAGATATTCTGACAGAAGCACACTTTAGTAAGTATTCAGTGCACCCCAGGATCACTAAAATGGTTGCAGACCTGAAAAGAATGATGTATTGGTCAGGAATGAAGAAGGAAATCATCCGCTCTGTGACTCATTGCGAGGCATGTCAACTGGTGAAGGTCGAATGCAAGATACTGGGTGGGTCATTACAGCCATTACCATTGCTGGAGTGGAAATTCGAGGACATTTCCATAGACTTTGTTCATGGTCTACCTCGCTCCCGCTCCGGGCACGACTCCGTCTGGGTTATTGTGGATAGATTGGCAAAAGTTGCCCGGTTTATTCCCGTCAAAAAGGGTGCTCCTGTTGGTGTTCTGGTGCGACTATTCGTGGAGCAATTCATTAGATAACATGGAGTACCCAGATCGATCGTGTCAGATCGAGATGGCCGATTTACATCGAGGGAATGGAAGGCGATTCAGGCATAGCTGGGGTCACGATTGACATTCAACGCCACTTTTCACCCATAGACCGATGGTCAGACGAAATGTACTATCCGGATAATGCGGGACCTGTTAAGGTTAAACATCCTAGATAGTGGAGAGTCGTGGGAGAGACTGCTACTGCTCATCAAATTCTCCTACAATAATAGTCAGCAGTCTAGCATTGGCATGGCTCCCTACGAAGCCCTCTACGACAGGAAGTGCATGACTCTACTTTCATGGATATAAGATGAGGACCCAAAGGCACTAGGGTCAGAATATATAGAAGACACGGATGCCCAGTAGACAAGTTAAATATTACGACGCGCGACATTGCAAGGTGGAATTCCAGACGGGAGACCGAGTGTTTTTGAAAATATGTTCAACACACATAGTATCATGGGTGCGGAGACTAAAGAAGCTCAGTACAAGATACATGGGTCCCTATAGGATCCTGGAGCGGATCGACCCCTTGGCTTATAGGTTAGAGCTGCCGCCGGAGTTGGCAGGATTGCATGATTTCTTTCATGTCTCCTCACTTAGGAGAGCACTCCTTCGGCCAGAGCAACAGATCATTACTGCGACGGGTCCGATAGCATCCGACTGTACAGTCCATTTGGATCCAATACGGATCGATGACACAGCCATTCAAGTCTTGCGAGGGAAGAAAGTCCAGCTGGTGAAGGTCCTTTGGTCTAATTATGGGCAAGAGGAGCACACTTGGGAACCTCTGGACCTAATGCAGAATCAATACCCGAGACACTTTGTGTCATGTAAGAGAATAATTAGTGTAAAAACTTTACAATAATTTATCTTAAATAAGAACCCCGCGGGCCCAATCATAATTTCAGGGATGAAATTTTTTTCTTTATGTATTGGGATTTGTAACATCCCACAAACCACTAGACCCCTTGGTTGAATTTTTGTCATGACTATGTCATGATAAAAGGGGGGACCAGTCAAAGAGTCCTAGAAACCCAAGGGAGTAGGTGAATTGCACATTGGTGTGCATTTAACAACTGTTGGGAATATTGCCCTCAATGTTCCCTTGATTTGAAGAAGCATCACTCACAATGCAAAGAACATATTGTATTTGATAAACCCCATTTTGCATCATTACTGTGCATGGTTTAGATATTCCAAGCATTGGAATAATGTGGGTGGTTCACTATCTGAACCGCTGAGAAGAACTCACTGTCTCAGCGGAACCGCTGAGATGAGGCCAGGAGCCGCTGAGAAGGCGTCTGCCTGAGCTGAGTTGCAGATAGATAGAATTCATTGAGAAGACAATCTGTCTCAGTGGATAATCTATTTCAGTGGATCCGCTGAGACCAAGACAGATCAACCGCTGAGACTGAAGACTGTCTCAGCCCAACCGCTGAGACAGATTCAAATCTGAAATACGACACTAACGGGATTTGCTTTTGGCGCAAACAGCTGTAAAAGCAGGATAAAGCATTATACCCTCTTCCATAGTGTCAGGGCCCTCCTAAGAGTCGTTGAAGATGGAAGGAGTATAAAAGAACATGATAGGGCATTTCAGAAAGGGCTCTTGCTTTTGGGCTGGTTATTCTGCTAAGTGCTGAAAAGTGTGAGAGCCATCTACTGTTCCATTGACGGCTTTCAAGTGCTCTCTTCTTCTGCTTACTGAACCAGGAAGAAGATACAAGGAGAGAATTTAGCTCTTCTATCCATAAGAGAAAGGTGATCATTTCTCATCTACTGAAGAGGAGGATCAGATAGGAGCAGGTCTGAAGATAGCTTTCAGCCCAGCTTCAAGGTTGCATCAGCTGTGCATAATCAACAGAAGATAACAAATCATAGCTGTTCAACGTTGTATGCTAGAACTTATACCCCTTATAGGAACTGTGTTGTTATGAGATTGTAGGGCACTGTGCCCGAGGTTGTAGGGTTGCTGAACTTGAGTTATAGGGTTGTTGAGACCAAGCTGTAGGGCTGTTGAGCCTGAGTTTGGTAAGGCTATTGAGCCTGAGCTATAGGGCATTTTGCCTAAGAAGTAGGGCTTCTTGATAGGCCTGAGCTAGGAGATCAAGGTGATCTCTGAGCTGTTGGAGTGGGAGCACTCTGAGTTGGTAGAGTTGTTTGGCCTGAGGTAGGGTTTGGAGCAAACTTGAGTGATCCTGAGGGATCTGTGTTATAAGCTCTTGGATCTGAGATTGGAGGAGTTTGACTTGTCTAACACACTGTTAGAAAGGTGTAAAGGTAAAGTGGACTACCGATGGACACACTATCTTGGGGAACCACTATAAACAACTGTGTGTTATCTGTGATTGCTTGAGTTTTTATTTACTACCCACTAACTGCTAGCAACAATTAAGTAAAACTAAAAGAGACCTATTTGCCCCCCTCTAGGTGAATTAGACTACTAACTTATAAACTATCAAGTGGTATCAAAGGCAGTTTGATCAAAAAGGACTTAATAGTCTGACCAGATCTTACATAGGAGTAGTCAAATCTGAATCCAATGTCTACCAATGGAGTTCAGAAGGAGATGGGGTCAATGAAGTTGCCAATATGCAAAAAGGAAACTTCTGGCATTTGGAAGCAGGGGGTAAGGCTATTCATGAAGGACTCAGACCCTAGGATTTATATCACTGTCCAGGAGGGTCCCTTTGTAGTCACAAAGCCCTCCACTATTGATCCTACTAGACAGGTAGCCAAGTCATATACTGAAATGATTAGGGATGAAATTGCATTGGCCACAATGGACAAAAGAGCACACAATATAATAGGCAATGCAATTGATGATTCCACCTTCCAAAACTTGGTTAATAGAAGGAACTGGCGAAGTGAGGGATGATAGGAAATCCCTCCTTAATCAAGAGTATGAAGCCTTCAGGAAACAAAGCCTGGAATGCATATCTGATTGCTATGAGAGGTTTTTCAGAATAGTGAATGAGTTGAGGACCTATGACAGGTTCTTCACTCATTATGAGCTGAATGATAAATTTCTAAGATCTCTTACCAGAGATTGGGACACCAAGATTTGTGCCATCAGAGAGGTGGCAAAGCTGGGTGAGACTCCTCCCCATACTTTCTTTGGAAAGCTGCTCTCCTATGAGATGCATCTATCTGCAAGGAAGGAGGAGGACTCATCCTCCAGGCCTCAAATAAGGGAGAGGACTATGGCTCTCAAGGCTGAGATATCCAAGAAGAACATGGCAAGGATGCCTTCACCTCCAAGGAGGGCTGCTGGTTCAGAAAATTCTGAGCCCAGCTCATCTGATAGCAACTCTTCTAATGAGGAGTTTGCTGCCTTCTCAAGACATTTCAAGAAGCTGATGAGGAGGAAGCAGTGGAACAAACCTTCCTCCTCCTCACATCCTAGGAAGGATCACAACAAATCTGAAAAGTAGCACCCCAAGGAGGACAGGTATGACTCTAAACATGTTAAACATGTTTCAAATAATGTGATTTGTTATTGCTGCAGCAAGCCTGGACATGTCATAGCTGACTGTCCAGTCAAGCGAAAGGAGAAGGGCGACAAGAAAGCTTATCACCAAAAGGGCAAGAAGGGTGAGAAATCCTTCCTAGCTATGCGAGAGAAGAGCTAGAGTGAATCTGAGTTATCATCCTCAGATTCAGGAGAAGAAAAAGCCTACATTGGGCTGTTTGCAACTGAAGAGGATGAGGACTATCCTACTGCAAAGGTGGGCATCAGGGCCCCTCTATCACACTCAGACAGTGACATAGAGGAGGATGAAGAAGATAGAGAACATCATGGCTTGACGGCCATAACTGATGCTGATGAAGATAGTCAGGACAATCCTGACAAGGTATCAATTCCTCTAAACCCTTCTTTTGATTATGAATCTGTACCAGATTCTGAATCATGCTCATCTAATGATGAGAGTGGCTCAGATTCTGAAGTGGATGTCAATCAATTATTGACAAGTATGATGCTTTATTGGATGCTCTGAAGAAGAGTAAGAATCTAGCCATGAGGCAGGCTCAGGAAATTGCCTCCCTTCAGTTGGCTAAGAAAGATAACACTGAGTCATCTACTAAGGTGGTTCAAATGAGTAGAGAGATAAGCCAACTCAAGGGAAAAACAATTTTCCAATTGAGCACCATCTCCCAAAAGAACAAGGTCATAAAGGACCTTGAGGAGAAGCTTCTCAAAGAGAAGAGCCCAGTGGCTCAATTCTCCAAGCCCAAATCTATACTACCAATCATTGACACCTTTTCCTTCCAAATTAATAGGAGTGGACTAGGTTTCAATAATATGGCAGTGGGTGATGAGAGTGAAGAAAAGAGCAACGCTAAGGCTAAGCCTCATACCACCATTCAAAAGGTGTTACTTCCCTCTAACAGGTATGACCATGATAGTATGTATGGTCACTAGAAGAATGGGAGTTCCAATAGGAAGGAAAATTCTCCTTACTATAGTAGAAGAAAGGGCATGAGGATGAGTGCTATGAAAGCTCCCCATGAAGAAATTCAAATGGCCAATTCTGGACCATTTCTTTTTGGTGCTTCAGCCCCAACATTCAAGAATAAGGAAGCAAACTCTTCCAAGTCCCTTCCAGTAAAGCACTTGGCTGCTGTCAAGCCTGTAGTCAGGTTAAACAGTTCAGTGTCTGATGCTATCAAATCTTGCCTAGCTGCCAAGCCAAAACAAGCAGCTGTCATTAAGATAAAGACTGCCAAGCCTGACCACAGATTGTCATTCAGCCAGATTATTGCTGAAAGGAATAGGAGGAATGTTGCTGTCTCCCCTCCTGAACATACGCATATTGATGCCTTCACCTCAAAGAATGTTCAGAAGAGAATATACAATATTCATGAATGTTGGTGCTGTGGCAAGGTAGAGCACTTTGCCATAGATTGTTGGCACAATCCCAATGTGCAAAGTGCAAAGAAAAGCTTTCCTGCAAAGGATGCAGCAGGTGTGAAGTTGACTTTTCATGCTAACAAGAGCCTAGGACCCAAAATCAATTGGGCTCCTAAGGGTAAATGAATTGCTTCTTGCAGGTTAGTTCAAGTACCAGCCTAGGACAAATATGGTACTTGGACAGTGGGTGCTCAAGGAACATGACAGGTACCAAGAGTCTGCTGCAGGAATACAAAGCAGTGAAGAGTGGACCTAAAGTCATCTTTGGTGGATCTGAAAAAGGTATCACCAGAGGATATGGTATGATTTCAAATGGCATAGTCTCCATCACAAGGGTGGCTTATGTTGAAGGGTTGCAACACAACCTTGTAAGCATACATCAACTATGTGACTTAGGCTATGTCATTGAATTCCACAATGATAAGTGCTTGATCAAAAAGTCACATAACTTAGAGATCATTCTCTCAGGCACTAGGAGTGAGAATGTTTATGGCTTAGATTTTATATGCAATTCATCTTTATCTCCTATGTGTCTTGTAGCTAATGAAAGTGAGTCTCTTTGTGTTCAATGGCATAAAAGACTTGCTCACATTAATTACAAGACAATGTATATGCTATTGTCTAAAAACCTTGTTAGAAATAGTCCTAATTTGAAATGTGTTAAAAGTGGTTCATGTCATGCATGCCAAATGGGCAAGCAAACTAGGGCCACCTTTAAAAGCATTGGCTCCAAAGACACTGAATGATGTCTATATCTATTGCACATGGACTTATTTGGTCCTTTGCCAATTCAGAGCCTAGGTGGGAAGTTGTATACTTTGGTGATTGTTGATGATCACTCAAAATATACATGAGTTTTCTTCCTTAAGAAGAAATCTGATACTTTAGATGTCTTTATAAACCATGTTAAGGCAATCCAGAATGAACTATAATGTACTGTGGTCAAGACTAGAACTGACCATGGTACATAATTTCAATCTGGGGCAATGACAAGGTTTTTTGAAGAATTTGATATCACCCAAGAATTTTCCTCCCCAAGGACTCCATAGCAAAATGGTGTGGCTGAGAGGAGGCATAGGACCTTGATAGAAGCTGTGAGAACATTACTTAGTGACTCCTCACTTCTAGAATATTTCTAGGCTGAGGCAGTCAATACTACATGTTATGTTCTCAATAGAGAATCTATCAATAAGGCCCTAGGAATAACCCCCTATGAGATTCTGAAAGGCAAACAACCAACTATTTCATACTTTAGAATCTTTGGTTGCAAATGTTATATTTTAAATAATGGAAAATCTCAATTGATAAAGTTTACTGAAAAATACAATGTAGGGGTTCTTGTTGGATACATCTCACATAGCAAGGCCTATCGAGTATTCAACAAGAAAACTCATGTTGTAGAAGTCTATGCATGTAGTTTTTGATGAGACCAGCATGCTCTTTAAGGGCTGGTCCAATTCTACTGTTTTGACAGGTAGTGAACAAAAAATGCATGATATGTCTATCCAAGACATTCCCATCACATGCAAGGTCAATTCAGAGGCTGATATTCCTGAATAGGAAGATCAGTAAGCTACCGAAGATGCTGCTGCTCAGGAAGAAGAGCTGCAGATAGCTAACAGGTTGCCTGCAGAAAACAGGCACCTAAGGGATCATCTAAGAAACCAAATAATTGGATATGTAAACCAAGGAGTGGTTACCAGAAGCAAAGCTCACATTGAAGCTCCATTCTTGAGCTTTCTATCACAGATGGTGCCCAAGAAATTTGAAGAAGCAAATGAAGACACCTTCTGGATTCAAGCAATGCAAGAAGAACTGCTTCAGTTCAATAGGTACAAGGTGTGGAAATTGGTGCCAAAGCCTCAAGGACACAACATCATTGGAACTAAGTGGATCTACAGGAACAAGCTTGATGAGAATGACACCATCATTAAGAACAAGGCTAGAATCGTGGCCAAGGTGTACAAACAAGAAGAAGGTATTGATTTTGATCAAACCTTTGCCCCAGTTGCAAGGTTAGAAGAAATAAGGCTATTCCTTGCCTATGCTGCCCACAAGAGGTTCAAAGTGTACCAGATGGATGTCAAATCAGCATTTCTAAATGACAATCTAAAGAAAGAGATATATGTGGAGCAGCCCTCAGGTTTTGTTCATCCAACACTTTCCTCTCATGTCTATTTGCTTTGAAAAGCTTTATATGGTCAAAAGCAAGCCCATAGGGCTTGGTATGAGACCTTGTCTAGCTTTCTCATCAAGAACAAGTTCTTGAGGGGAAAGATATGTTGGAGTTGCCATTGTGATCTAGAAGTGGTCAAACATGTAATCTCACTGCCAACGCGATATGAGCCTGCAGGGTCGCACATAAGAGCATGTGGAGAAGTTGGAACATTGACTGTGTTGGTAAAGGTTACCAATCACCATATATATAGAATGGGGAAGTCCAGCAAATGTTGCTGTCTGAATTCGTCGAATATGATTCATCGGAATTCGTCGGGTTTACACGGATAGGATTCGTCGGATTCGTCGGGATTCGTCGGGTCATTCCGTGAAAACTCGACGAACTGTGACAGAGATCCTTCACTCGGCAAAATGTTGTCGTCTGTCTGGATTCGTCAGAATTCGTCGGGATTCGTCGGATTGTTCCGTGGAATCTCGACGAATTATCACAGAGAGCCTTGACTAGGCAATTGTTGTCGTCTGTTGTGATTCGTCGGAATTCGTCGGATTGTCCCGTGAAGACTCGATGAATTGTTACAGAGATCATTTTCTTGGCAAATGTTGCCGTCTGATCTGATTCGTCGGATTCGTCGGATTGTCCCGTGAAATCTCGACGAATGATCTTCCGTGAAATTCCGACGAATTGTAACAGAAGCCCTTATTCTGATGTGTGGTCTGCGGATAGCGATTCTTCTAGAAGCTGTTTATCCTTTGGGTATAAATAGGACTTCGTTTTAGGGTTCAATATAACTGAAAAAGAGAAAGGCCGACGAAAGTGTTCCGCTCTCGCCCGAACCCTAGACGGAAGGAGTTCCGTCGCTCGTTCGCCTCCGCCGACCTCCTCTCCGTCGATTGTCGCCGGCATTGTTCTTCCTGAAGCGGATCTAGCAATTCGTGGAAGTGCAAGGTGCAGCCTTTCTTCCTTCCGAGTTGCGTGCGACGTGACTTGGCGTTCTCCCGGCTCGTGTGGACTTCTGTAGAGACGTAGACATAATTCTACGTGAGAACTCTTCTTGCCACCGACAGGGATCAACTCTTGGAGCATCTTGGTTGGATTTGATCCAACCCCATTGAGGTAATTTTTACCTAGTATTTTATTAACTTCTTGATTCAACATTCATGGCCGATCCAAGCATTTTTGGGTTGTTTCTGTTTATTTCCGCTGCGCCTACATCTGATGTATGGTTCTAGAAAAACCCAACAGTGGTATCAGAGCTAGGTTGCTGGTCATGAATTTTGTTTCAGAAGTTTGGTTATTCCAGTACGTGCAAATCTAGGTATTTAGAAGTGTTCTAAATGTCAAGATTTCTTCCTGGAACATCAAATGTTGATGATTTTCAAAAAGGGGGTCTTGGAACCCCACCAGGAACGTTTGGGATTTCGTGGTAATTTCTAATTGTTAGAAATTATTGTCTCCTTAGCAGTAACCGTCCCTCAAGTGGTTAATGAACCCTTGTTCTGTTTTGGATTTTGAATCCAACAATGAGAGACGAGCTTGTCTACTGCTTTAAGTCGAGTTGTCTTTGCCTTTGTCCAATGCATGTAAATCTGAAGATTTGGAAGAGTTCTAAATGTCCAGATTTAGCCCTTTAGTCTATCAAAGGTTGATAGTCTTATGTTGTGCACATAAGGGATGCATGTGGATTTAAGAAAGCTTGTTTTTCTGTGGATGTGCACTTTGATCAAATGTTGATCATGGTTAAGTGTTAACCTATTATTAAAATTAAAATCCCTTCATCAAATATTAAGTGTTCGGATGCCTTCCGATGGATGACACTCTTCCTGCCTCGATCGATGAAGTGTGGGCTTGCCAAAGCAAGGTGCATTAATCTATCTTGGTAAGGGTGCGAGCGGATAATTGTGATATCCCACTGTTGACATCGGGTCTAACTTAACTAGGTGACCTCAAAGGTTGAGTGCCTAGAGGCATAGGGTTGGCATGCTCCATATGATGGATGCGAATAAGGAGTTATTCACCAGCCATACAAGAATTGCATGAGGATGCAATTGGCAAGCGTTGCCTACCTAAATAACCGCATTATGAGAGGAACGCCAAAGCGGACTCGTGGTGTTGGTGAAATACGGATCTTGTCCACTAAGAGAGTAGCTCGCATGGACTCTCCGAATTGATAGTGAGGGCTATCATTTTGAATAAAATAGTGGGAGTATTTAATTGAAGTCCAAATTAAAAATAAATTGTATTTTGAAATTAAGGTACTAATTAAATTCTGCATGAATTCTTGTAGAATTCCATGGCAAGTGGTTCACACTCCACCTTGTCCCTAAGAGCTATCCTTGAGAAGGACAAGCTTAGTGGGATGAACTATATGGACTGGTATAGGAACCTGAGAATTGTTCTTAGGCAAGAGCGAAAGCTCTACGTCTTGGAAGAAGAAGCCCCCGAGGTGCCGACCGGGAACTCGTCCCGTGTTGATAAGGATGCTTATAAGAAGTATACCGATGACGCCTTAGACGTCGAGTGCCTTATGCTTGCCACCATGAACTCTGAGCTTCAGAAGCAACACGAGAACATGGGGTGCAAGGAGATTGACGAGCACCTAAAGAAAATGTTTCAAGGGCAAGCTCGTCAAGAGAGGTTCGATGTCACGAAGGCCTTATTTCAGTGCAAAATGGGAGCTCGAGACTCGGTTGGTACTCACGTACTCAAGATGATTGGGTATATAGAGAACCTGGAGAGACTGGGTTTTCCTCTGGGTCAAGAGTTGGCCACAGATCTTATCCTGCAATCGTTGCCGGATAATTATGAGCAGTTTGTCTTGAACTACAACATGAATGAAATAGACAAGACACTGCCCGAGCTCCTAGGCATGTTGCGAACTGCCGAAATAAACATGAAGAAGGCCAAGCCTGCTAGTCCCATATTGATGGTACATAAAGGCAAGGGTAAGGCCAAGGGCTTCAAGAAGACGAAGGTGGGACCTAAGTCACATCTTGAGCCCAAATCTTCTGCGCTGAAAAAGAAGAGCACCGTGAAGGAAGGGAAATTCCACCACTGTGGCAAGGCTGGTCATTGGAGGAGGAATTGTCCTTCGTACATTGAGGGTCTGCATAATATGAAGGGAGGTATGACTTCCGCTTCGGATATTTACGTTATAGAGATAAACCTTTCTGCTCCTTCATCTTGGGTATTGGATACCGGATGTGGTTCTCACATTTGTACAAATGTGCAGGAACTAGGAAGGAGGAGATTGCTGAGTAAAGGAGAGGTGGACCTACGTGTCGGCAATGGAGCAAGAGTTGCTGCTGTAGCCGTAGGGGTTTACCGTCTCTCTTTGCCCAGTGGGCTTGTAATAGAACTTAATAATTGTTATTTTGTTCCGGCCATAACTAGAAACATTATATCCATTTCATGTTTGGACATGATTGGATTTTCTTTTATAATTAAGAACAATTGTTGTTCTATATTTAAGAATGATGTTTGTTATGCTGTAGCTCAATTGTTTAATGGTCTTTATGTTTTGAACCTGGACCATCCGATCTATAATGTAGATAGTAATAAAAGACTAAGAACAAATGACTCAAATCCTACATATCTCTGGCATTGTCGTTTGGGCCATATAAACGAGAAGCGCATATCCAAGCTCCATAAAGATGGACTATTGGACTCATGTGATTATGAATCATTTGAGCGATGAGTCTTGTTTATTAGGCAAGATGACTAAAGCCCCTTTCACTGGTTATACTGAGAGGGCTGAGGATCTCTTGGGTGTTGTACATAGTGATGTATGCGGACCCATGAGTTCTATGGCTAGAGGTGGGTATTTCTACTTCGTTACATTTACTGATGATTTCAGTAGATACGGATACGTGTATCTTATGAAGTGCAAATCCGAAACCTTTGAAAAGTTCAAAGAGTTTAAGAATGAAGTGGAGAACCAATTGGGTAAAAGGGTTAAAGCACTCCGATCTGATCGAGGTGGCGAATACCTGAGTCATGAGTTCCGTGATCATCTGAAAGAGTGTGGTATTGTATCACAGCTCACTCCACCTAGGACACCGCAGCATAATGGTGTGTCTGAGAGGAGAAATCGTACTCTGTTAGACATGGTACGGTCGATGATGAGTCATGCAGACTTGCCTGTTTCCTTTTGGGGTTTTGCTTTAGAGACTGCTGCAATGTCACTGAATCGCGCTCCGACGAAAACGGTTCTAAAGACACCATATGAGATATGGACTGGGAAGCGTCCTAGTATGTCGTTCATTAAAATTTGGGGCTGTGAGGCATACGTACGACGTCAAATGCCTGACAAGCTGGAACCCAAATCAGATAAGTGTTATCTGGTGGGATATCCTAAGGAAACGAAGGGATATTACTTTTACCTACCGTCTGAGGGCAAAGTGTTTGTCGCAAGGACGGGTGTCTTCTTGGAGAAAGAGTTCTTATCAAGAAAGACGCAAAAGGTAGAACTTGAAGAAGTTCAAGAACCACAAATAGTGAATGAACCAGAGTTGGATTCTGAGCCAGGACTACAAGATGTTGTAGCTAGAGAACCTGCTCACGAAACACAAGTCCTACGTAGATCTGGTAGACCAAGATTTGAGCCTGAGAGATATGGATTTCTCGTGTCTCAAATAGGTAATGTGTTGCTTATGGATCATGATGATGAACCAGCAACCTACCAAGAGGCTATGAATGGACCGGACTCCGACAAATGGCTTGAGGCTATGAAATCCGAAATGGACTCCATGTATATAAACCAAGTTTGGAACTTGGTGGAACCACCTGAAGGGGTACGACCCATAGGGTGCAAGTGGGTCTTCAAGAAGAAGACCGACATGGATGGGAATGTACAGACATTCAAAGGGCGACTGGTGGCTAAGGGTTTCAAGCAAATTCATGGTGTTGACTATGATGAGACCTTTTCCCCTGTTGCCATGGTAAAGTCCATTAGGATATTGCTTGCTATTGCTGCGTATTATGACTACGAGATCTGGCAGATGGATGTCAAAACGGCTTTCCTAAATGGAAACCTCCTTGAGGAAGTGTACATGACACAACCCGAGGGTTTTGTATCCCCAAATGAAGCCACTAAAATATGCAAGCTGAATAAGTCCATCTATGGATTGAAACAGGCCTCTAGAAGTTGGAATCTTCGTTTTGATGAAAAGATCAAAGAGTTTGGTTTTGTCAAGAACGAGGATGAACCGTGTGTTTACAAGCGAATCAGTGGGAGCATTGTTGTCTTCCTGATATTGTATGTAGATGACATACTGCTGATCGGGAATGACAAACCTACCCTGAAAGTTGTTAAGAACAACCTAGGGAACTGCTTTTCTATGAAGGACTTGGGTGAAGCGACTTACATACTCGGTATTAAGATCTATAGAGATAGATCGAAGAAGTTGCTGGGTTTGACCCAGAGTACGTACATTGACAAGGTGTTGAAGCGGTTCAACATGCTTGAGTCCAAGAAAGGATTTTGCCCATGTCTCATGGTGTGAATCTCTCTAAGGACCAGTGTCCAAAATCTTGTGAAGATAAGGACCGCATGA
Source organism: Dactylorhiza incarnata (assembly GCA_033032865.1). Taxonomy (NCBI): domain Eukaryota; kingdom Viridiplantae; phylum Streptophyta; class Magnoliopsida; order Asparagales; family Orchidaceae; genus Dactylorhiza; species Dactylorhiza incarnata. The sequence goes on along the minus strand of JAWHQI010000266.1, from coordinate 2,834,144 downwards.
AGTTGATTCCATATGCTTCGGCAATTGGGTCAATCATGTATGCAATGTTATGTACTCGACCCGATGTCTCTTTTGCTTTGAGCATGACTAGCAGGTATCAGTCTGATCCCGGTGAATGTCACTGGATAGCCGTAAAGAATATCCTGAAGTACTTGAGAAGGACTAAGGATGTATTCTTGGTGTATGGTGGAGAGGAAGAGCTCGTTGTAAGTGGTTACACGGATGCTAGCTTCCAAACTGATAGGGATGATTCAAAGTCTCAGTCAGGGTTTGTGTTTTGCCTGAATGGAGGAGCTGTGAGCTGGAAGAGTTCCAAGCAAGAGACAGTTGCTGATTCTACAACTGAGGCCGAGTATATCGCTGCAGCTAATGCAGCGAAGGAGGCTGTATGGATTAGGAAATTCATCGGCGAGCTAGATGTAGTTCCTAGCATTGTTGGTCCCGTAGTTCTCTACTGTGATAACAATGGTGCAATTGCACAATCTAAGGAACCTAGATCCCATCAGCGCTCCAAGCACATACTTCGGCGGTTCCATCTTATTCGTGAGATTGTCGAACGAGGAGATGTGAACATTTGCAGAGTGCCGACTGAGGAGAATATTGCAGATCCACTGACAAAGCCTCTCGCGCAGAGAAAGCATGATGGTCATACTAGATCAATGGGTATACGATACCTGAATGATCAACTCTAGTGGGAGTCTTGTGGGTTGCATGTAAAATAAATATTCTGTTGGCTGTTTAAAATTTATTCATATGATGAATTGTGTACCAATTATTTCTTTTTACGATTAATGGCAAGTTCTTTTATTACGATATACTGTTTCTATATGATAGAATAAAATTCGTGATAAATACCCTTAGAATGTTCGCTTCCATAGGACATCAAGTACGAGACTTGAATGTGAGAGCCTATGATTTCGAAGCTTCATTCTTAAAAGGTCCCTGGTCGAGGTATCATCGTAGAAGCTAAGGGTGATGATGATACATTAAGACTAGCATGTGTGTTGACTGATGACCGGTTCTCACAGGTCATGATATTGTGATATCAAGTCATCACATGGCTACTTGTTAGTGAACAAGTTGTACTGGACAGACCCAACCTGAGACTACTTTGTGGATTGTTACTTAAAAGTGTCACAAGTAGGTCTCATTTGACAATGGTGTTGTGGTCCTTTGACCTGAAGTCACAGCATTCACCGAGTGAGGAAGAGCGTGCTTTGATGTCATCTAAAGTCTTCCTTGAAGAAGGTTGATGATAAGGGTGGTCGTTGGGTACGTTACGAATCATTTGGGTGTTTGGGTGTGAGCAGACATGGGATTTGTCCTCCTATATAACAGGAGTTGCATCCATGGGCCCCTTGATGGAATTGGACTGAGAAATGCATGGCCATGCTTGGTAGAGTCAATATGTGATATTGAGCTCACCATTCTCTGGAAGTCCGTTCTAGATCAAGAAACTTGGATTGAGCTATTATGAGGGTGACACGGTCCATACCTCTAGTTCTTTCCGGATGTAAGGGACAAAGGGACAAAGACAACGCTGGAACATTGGTCATAAAGGCTTATGAGTTATGAACTCTTATTGCTTGGGGAGCAATGATGTATTGCTAGATGCCGCTCATTGTTTGTGAGGTTTTTGGTTTGATACTTTCAAGATCAAGTGGGAGACTGTTGGAGTTGCCATTGTGATCTAGAAGTGGTCAAACATGTAATCTCACTGCCAACGCGATATGAGCCTGCAGGGTCGCACATAAGAGCATGTGGAGAAGTTGGAAGATTGACTGTGTTGGTAAAGGTTACCAATCACCATATATATAGAATGGGGAAGTCCAGCAAATGTTGCTGTCTGAATTCGTCGAATATGATTCGTCGGAATTCGTCGGGTTTACACGGATAGGATTCGTCGGATTCGTCGGGATTCGTCGGGTCATTCCGTGAAAACTCGACGAACTGTGACAGAGATCCTTCACTCGGCAAAATGTTGTCGTCTGTCTGGATTCGTCGGAATTCGTCGGGATTCGTCGGATTGTTCCGTGGAATCTCGACGAATTATCACAGAGAGCCTTGACTAGGCAATTGTTGCCGTCTGTTGTGATTCGTCGGAATTCGTCGGATTGTCCCGTGAAGACTCGACGAATTGTTACAGAGATCATTTTCTTGGCAAATGTTGCCGTCTGATCTGATTCGTCGGATTCGTCGGATTCGTCGGATTCGTCGGATTCGTCGGATTGTCCCCTGAAATCTCGACGAATGATCTTCCGTGAAATTCCGACGAATTGTAACAGAAGCCCTTATTCTGATGTGTGGTCTGCGGATAGCGATTCTTCTAGAAGCTGTTTATCCTTTGGGTATAAATAGGACTTCGTTTTAGGGTTCAATATAACTGAAAAAGAGAAAGGCCGACGAAAGTGTTCCGCTCTCGCCCGAACCCTAGACGGAAGGAGTTCCGTCGCTCGTTCGCCTCCGCCGACCTCCTCTCCGTCGATTGTCGCCGGCATTGTTCTTCCTGAAGCGGATCTAGCAATTCGTGGAAGTGCAAGGTGCAGCCTTTCTTCCTTCCGAGTTGCGTGCGACGTGACTTGGCGTTCTCCCGGCTCGTGTGGACTTCTGTAGAGACGTAGACATAATTCTACGTGAGAACTCTTCTTGCCACCGACAGGGATCAACTCTTGGAGCATCTTGGTTGGATTTGATCCAACCCCATTGAGGTAATTTTTACCTAGTATTTTATTAACTTCTTGATTCAACATTCATGGCCGATCCAAGCATTTTTGGGTTGTTTCTGTTTATTTCCGCTGCGCCTACATCTGATGTATGGTTCTAGAAAAACCCAACAAGATAGATAGTGCATTGTTTCTTAGGAAAACAAAGGGCAAGTGTCTCCTAGTCCAAATCTATGTTGATGACATAATATTTAGTTCTACAGATGACAACCTTTGCAAAAGGTTTGCCAATCTTATGCAGGGGGAGTTTGAGATAAGCAGTATGGGAGAGCTCAAGTACTTCTTAGGCCTCAGAGTGAAACAATCTGATGAGGGGATTTTCATCTCTCAGACCAAGTACACTAGAGAGCTTATTAAGAAGTTTGGGATGGAATCAGCTTTCACCATGAAAACTCCCATGGGGTCCAACATTTCCCTGGACAAGGATGAAAAGGGTAAGCCCTTTAATGAATCCATGTATAGGTGCATTATTGGGTCCATGTTGTATCTAACTGCCAGTAGACCAGACAATATGTATGCTACATGTGTTTGTACTAGGTATCAAGCATGCCCTAAGGGATCTCATTACTCAGCTGCAAAGAGGATTTTGAGATACCTTAAAGGCAGCCAACATCTTGGCCATTGGTATCCCAGGGACAATAATTTTGAACTAACAGGCTTCTCAGATGCAGATTTTGCAGGTTGCAAAGAAGATAGGAAAAGCACAAGTGGAACTTGTCAATTCCTAGGAAGAAGGCTGATCTCATGGAGCAGCAAGAAGCAGACCAGTGTGGCAATATCCATAGTTGAATATGAGTACTTTGCTGTAGGAAGTTATTATGTACAACAATTGTGGATACAACATCAGCTAGAGGATTATAACCTCAAGGTAAGTAATTCTCCTTTGTATTGTGACTCATCCCGTGCTATGTTTATAGCTAAGAATCCTGTCTCACATAACAGGACTAAACATCTAGAGATAAGGTATCAGTTTATTAGAGAGCATGTTGAAAGTGAAGATATATGCCTTGAATTTGTCCCCACTGACAAACAAGTAGCTGATATCCTTACAAAACCATTGGATGAGGCAAAGTTTAATATTTTTAAAATTGAGCTTGGTATGTTAAATCTAGAATAGATTTTAACATGTAAATATATCTATGTTGCTCATTATGTTATTCCTAGCTTTATTAAAACAAGTAAACGTGTACCACAAGCTTGATAGGAAAAGTTGCTATTTAAAATACTCAGTAGCATGTTTAGGACAAGAAACAATCCTAAGAAAATGGTTCACTGATAGGCAGTGAGATCAGCTGAAATAGCTGAGAAAGTTTTAGCTGAACCACTGAGACAGCTGAGAAGGTCTCAGCTGATCCGCTGAGATGGCTAACCTTGTCTCAGCGGTTGACAATATGTTGTCCCAGCGGATTGTCCATCCGTCTCAGCGGTTCTGCTGTGACGAGCTGACTCAATCAAAATCAACCCTAATTAACATATAAGCACTGTACAATCAATAAAATTGATTAGATTAATCAACAATCATACTCAGGGAAAATCTAAACCTAAGACAAGCCCCTATAAATAGAAGAAGGTTGATAAATTAATTACTACTCTTATTAACCTAGCGGACGAGACTAACCATTCTCCCTCCCATCTCAACGACTTGTTCTTTAGTAAAAATGGCGCCAAAGATGGCAAAAGAACTTCAGGAAGGCTATGAGATAGTGAGAAATGGATTCCATCATGTCCCTGCCGAGATAAGAGAAGTGATTCAACTTCTATCAGATCAAGGACTGGAATATGTTTTGTCTGAGCCATCAATAATTCTCAGAACTGAAGTTCTGGAATTTTTCACCAGTGCCAAGATGTCCTCATCTAAATCCTCAATCAAGGGCAAAATAGGAAGCTTAAAGATAAAAGTTTCTCCAAGGAAGATGGAGAAGGCCCTTCAGCTGACCTCTTGCAGTGGAGAAGAGGAAGAAGAAGTTTCTGAAAAGGATAAAGACCAAGCTTTGCAGTGGTGTGAGTATAGTGATGCCAAAATTGGCTCACTAAAGAGAAAGTTCTTCAATCAGAGTGGTAAACTGCTCTATGATATTATTGGCAAAGCTGTATTATGTAAGCCAGGATCACATGACACCATATCCAAACATATGTTTGAATTGATGTCAAGGGTTATTCTGAAGAAGAAGACATCATGGACAACTGTGCTATTTCAAAGGATTAGAGAATGTCTGCAGGCTCCCAACCTAGGCTGAATTCTCTCACTCTACCTTCTAAATACCTACCTAGAAGAATTTGATAAGTCAAAAGGAACAAACCTCCACTATCTGAAAAGAATGGACATCAAGACCTTGGACAGGTTCTCAAGGGTCCTCCCCATGAGCCAACCCTCTGAGCCCAAGGAAAAGAAGAAAACTTTGGTCAAAAGGCTGAGGAAAGCCAGGATTGTCTGCTTTGATTCTGGGTTAGAGGCAGAAGAGAATGTCCCAGTTATGGACACTCAAGGACCATCCAGTAGTCCACCTAAGGATGATCAAAAAGGAGAACATGACACTGAAGGTCATGAAGGGCTTGCTCCTGAGAAAGAGCATGAAGAAGAAAAGGATGATGCTGCTGAACAAGAGCATCAAAAGGAAATGTCTACTACTGCTATTGATAAAGGTGTACAACATGTACCACCCTCTTCAGAAGATCATGAGGATGATCAAGGAAACTCTGCTGCTGATCTTCAGGGTAAGATTGATTTTATTATCTCAAATCAAGAGAATAGATTAAAGCTAATTCCTGCTGAACCAGCAGATTTCTGGGGAGATGATCTGGAAGATGATAATGCCCCTTCTGAGGGGGAGCAGTAGAAGAGATCTTCAGATAAGGAAGATGAAGGTGCTCTTAATGAGGGAGAGCAAGCAAAGCTGGATGCTGAAGCCCAGACAAGTGATAAAGGTGAGGGGAGCACTTCCCTGCTCAAATTGAGGGGGAGAATGATCAGCAGGCAATGGAGCCAGCAGTCCCTGAAGACAATGCCTCAATTTCTGCAATATCAAATGATATGCTCCTAAGCTCCATCAGCACCATTATTGAAGGTCACATGACTTCAATCAAAGATTACATTGACAGGTCTATCTTGACTGTGAAGAAAGAAGTCATGATAGAAGCACACGAGATTAAGGAAGAAACTACCTTCATTAATAAGCAAATGACTAAATGGTTTGAACTGGCAGAAGAGTCAGTAGTTTCTCAGAACACTATTCTGAGATCAATGGACAAACATCTTCAATTATCTGAGAATGACATGCCATATGTCAAGAACTATGTGAGCAAGATAGATGCAGTCATAGAAAAAGCCTCCAATCACATTGAAGACTTTGTGGAAAACAACTACCACAATGATTGGAGATGCAGAGAAAATTAAGGATGAGCTCAAGTCTGATGTGAAAAATGCCTTCCAAACTCTTTCAGGTTCTGTAGCTGTTGCCTCCCAGACAATAGAAGCCAAAGTGGTTGAAGAAGCCAGAAAGGGGGAGGTGGCCAATGCTGAGACCAATTCTGAATTGGCTCTCCAAGTGCTACGAGGAACAAGGATATCCCTAAATCTACCCTTGCTGGATAACTACAGGAAGAAAGATTTTGACTTTGAAGGACAAGCCAAGATAGCTCAAGATGCTCAGCTGGCTAGAAGGAGAAAGAGAGAAGGAGTATTGCTAGCTGAAGAATTCATGGCTAAGCAAAGGGAAGAGCAGGGCAGTGACCCATATTATGAATATTGGAGTGAGGACTCCAAGAGCATTATCCTTAATGCCTGGATCAGCCATGGTCAAGTGTGCAAGGACATTGACAAGATCTATCTAGCTGAAGAGTGGATTAAGCATCTAGGGAGAAACACTTAGAGAGACAGAATCTTCAATGAAAATCTAGTGAGAAAGAACAATCCAAGAAGGATACCCTCCAAATATATTCCAAAGCCATACCTGTATTTAAAGAGGCAAGAAAATAAGAAGAAGCTAGCTGAGATAGCTGTTGCTGCTAAAGGGAAGGAGGTGCTGATGACAAGGCTGAAAGTTCCAAAAGAAGAAAAACTTAAATTGATGTATTTAGTTTTTCAGTAAATCAAATTATAATTTGAACTATGTATCAACATATTAGCAGTAATGAAAATGAAATTTCTGTTGAAATTGATAGTTTGTGTTATAGGCTAATCCTAGTCAAAGCTTAATGTTATTCACTATTATTGCTTTATATATTCTGTGATGCCTAGACATAAATAGTTAACAATGTTATTGTTTTGATAAACAATGTTGTTGTTGTGTTGTCATGAAAATAATCTGTCATGACATTATCTGTAATTCCAAATTAATGTTAACATTCACATGTTATGATATCATGAATGCTATGTAATACATTTTCATGATAAGTTCTTTTTATGGTTATGTATCTTAACATTGGGGATGTTCTGCCTTCCGTAAATATGGGGAGATTGTTGGGAATATTGGCATCAATGTTCCCTTGATTTGAAGAGGCATCACTCACAATGCTAAGAACATATTGTATTTGATAAACCCCATTTTGCATCATGAATGTGCAGGGTTTAGATATTCCAAGCATTGGAATAATGTGGGTGGTTCACTGTCTAAACCGCTGAGAAGAACTCACTGTCTCAGCGAAACCACTGAGACGAGGCCAGGAGCCGCTGAGAAGGGGTCTGCCTCAGCTGAGCTGCAGATATACAAAATCCGCTGAGAAGACAATCTGTCTCTCAGCGGATCCGCTGAGACCAAGACAGATCAACCGCTGAGACGGAAGACTGTCTAAGCCCAACCGTTGAGACAGATTCAAATCTGAAATACGACACTGGCGGGATTTGCTTTTAGCGCAAATAGCTGTAAAGGCAGGATAAAGCATTCTACCCTCTTCCATAGTGTCAGAGCCCTCCTAAGAGCCATTGAAGATGGAAGGATTATAAAAGAACATGATAGGGCATTTCAGAAAGGGCTTTTACTTTTGGGCTGGTTATTCTGCTAAGTGCTGAAAAGTTTGAGAGCCATCTACTGTTCCATTGACGGCTTTCAAGTGCTCTCTCCTTCAGCTTACTGAACTAGGAAAAAGATACAAGGAGAGAAGATAGCTCTTCTATCCAGAAGAGCAAGGTGATCCTTTCTCATCTACTGAAGAGGAGGATCAGATAGGAGCAGATCTAAAGATAGCTTTCAACCCAGCTTCAAGGTTGCATCAGCTGTGCATAATCAACAAAAGATAACAAATCACTATTGTAAGCTAAAACTTATACCCCTTATAGGAAATGTGTTGTTTTGATATTGTAGGGCACTGTGCCTAAGGTTGTAGGGTTGCTGAACCGAGTTATAGGGTTGTTGAGCCTGAGTTGTAGGGCTGTTGAGCCTAAGCTATAGGGAATTTTGTCTGAGAAGTAGGGCTTCTTGATAGGCCTGAGGTAGGAGATTAAGGTGATCTCTGAGCTGTAGGAGTGGGAGCACTCTAAGTTGGTAGGGTTGTTTGGCCTGAGGTAGGGTTTGGAGTAAACCTGAGAGATCCTGAGGGATATGTGTTGTAAGCTCTTGGAGCTGTGATTGGAGGAGTTTGCCTTGTATAACACACTGTTTGAAAGGTGTAGAGGGAAAGTGGACTACCCATAGACACACTGTCTTGTGGAACCACTATAAACAACTGTGTGCTATCTGTGTTTGCTTGAGTTATTGTTTACTACTCACTAACTGCTAGCAACAATTAAGTAAAAGTAAAAGAGACATATTCACCCCCCTCTAGGTGAATTAGACTACTAACCTATAAACTATTAACAACTTTTGGTAATCTAGTGTAAGAACCCCTTTTTTTTGCTTCGCTACCAGGTCTTATGCCCAGAACTGCTGCTTTGCGGTGACACCAACACTCGGGAAGGTCGCCACTATAAAATGCCAATCCTGCCGGCAATATCGATCATAGAAAATGAAGAGTACAAGTGAACATATAAGAGTTAAAGTCCACATTACATGATATATATCTCAGAGTAATATAAGTCCACATATAATAATTGAATAAAAAGATAACAATAATAAAGGGCTCATGCCCAATACATCAACTCCTCTCTACAAAGTCACTTGCGGAAGCAAAATCTACTAGAAATCACTCACAGATACTGAGACTGGTGCTCCTGTGCTAGACTGGCCCATCTCAAACTGCACCGGCCTCTAGTGGTGCTGCGTCTCCTGGTGCTGCTCCTTGATTCCCTAAAATGATAAGGTCCACCGACCGTTAGTCAAAAGACTAAGCCAATCCTCCACCCCTCCCCCAGTGACTCTTAGGTCCCGAGCGGGAGGAATGAAGCGGAGGAAAACAAGGGGTATAAAATAAGCAGATGACAGTGAACCTAGTCTATAGGAAATGTCTACCTCTACACAGTATATAATATGGTAAGTAAAGCAGTAATAAGTAAAGCATCAAGTAGAGACAAGTAAAGAATAGAAACCTTGATTTATAGGAAAGCCCATACAGACCTATAGACCAAGGGGTCGTTTAGCAGGGCCTATGATATAAAAAGTCCCATACCGATTTATACGATAGGGGTAGGGGTTGAAATGCAATGCTTATGCTATGACATGCAGTGTTATGCAGTTAATGATATGTTCACACAAGTGAAACACACGCACCTGACTCCATGCCCACAGACCTTTAGTTCCCCCCTTTTGGAGCTAGCAAAACTCCTAGGATACCCCAGTAGTGGCAAACAGAGGTAGTGGGTTGGGACTCGCCCACTTCTAGGTTGGTATCTGCACTACCTAACCTAGACCTATTATATATCTCAACGCTAAGAACACAACAGCGAAGCTACTGCGTACTCTTACTGGCTAGTCCACCAGACTTTTCCTTGACAAAGTGTTAACCACACTTACCGAGCCAATATATCGACGTCGGTGCGACAACCGTCAATACTAAAGGACCACCACCTTTATGCACATACATTCATGATTACTATATATATCCCCGAGCCGTAGGCTCCTCGGGCTAGCTTAGCGTACATGAACCATTTTTGAGTCACAAGCTCACCAAACTAATTAGTCCATTTCTACAGCTACCGATCCTACCGCTCAAAATACCAAACCGACTAACCACCCATATCAACGGGGTGTGGGTGAGTATATTATTAAGTTATTCTTGTACAACAACTTACTTCTACAATTTAGTGTTAATCTTGGATTTCCCGAGGTCTACCCTGTGAGGGGCTCGCAGCTGTACTAGGAGGTAAGATGGGATGACACTCCAAACCTCCCTTTCTCAAGACACTTAATATTATTGATAACTACCCATAACCATACTTCTCTCTCCATTTCACTTGGGTTAACCCTACGTGCGTTATGACTTTCTGAGGGAAAGACGATCTATCGTCAACCCCGAGCACGACCTTGCCCTTAACCACCGGGCCCGCTTAACACATAGACTCATATTGCTGACCTCAAATCTCTTCAACCAGACTAGATACCCCAACTACCACTCATTCTTAGCAAATGGTCTACAAGTTATCTTAACTCTATAATTTTTACTATACGTAGACCAAATGAGATATATGAGGTGCATGAGAGGAGGTACTCCAAATAATCATCCAAATGACCCAAGATTATTATTGGGGGTGTGTTATGATATTATAACACCATCTCCAAAAATTCATAATTTTTCTACTTTATTTGTTATTTATTATAATTTCTCCAAAATTAGAGAACCTATGATTTGTACATCAGGTATGGCTTTCTGATAAGTTATGGCCTCACTAAAATTTGTACAGCTATATAACAGTAAAATAACAGCCATATATGAATACCACAAATTTCCAGAAAGGTTTTGACCTCCAATTAAAATTTTGACTAATTAATCAAAATCAAAGATTAACAAAGAAAGTACTAGAAGTTCTTATTCAAAAATTACAAGAGCATTAGCTGGTGTCCAAGATGGTCAGAAAGTTCACTGCTGGAGTTCCATAATTTTCTAAATTCATTTGACCATATAATTCCATTAATTAATAAACAAGTCCAAGGGCACTTTGTGAAGGGAACCAAATATATATTACTCCAAAAATTATACTAAAATTACCAGATCATGTTTGTGGCCTAAAAAGTCCTCTGACCAATTTCCATAATTTTCCAGTGTATGACAAACCCTTAATTAATTCTACTTATAAATTGGCCACACAAAGGGCTTGTGAATGAAGTACTATATAAATCATTCTAAAATTTACAACAAAATTATTAAGGGACAATAACACTAACACAAACTCACTGCCAAAGTTTCATGAACATCCAAGGTTATATAGATATGTAAATTCTTCTTTTAAGGTAGTGATCTAAATGGTTCTTAATTAATTCAGAGAGGATATGTGTTCCTAAAAATTCCAAATAATTTATCTAGGGCATAATACCACCTAAGAACCTCTCTACCAAATTACAAGTCAATCCATGGGCATATGGCCCTATGTCCTTCAATAGGTTCAATGTACAACCCTAAGGTTTGAACTAGGGTCCTAGGGCACATCCACCCCAATTCACTCAAAACCATTGGTGGGAGTGTTTTATGTGGTATTAAATCAGTGGCCAAGGTTTCATCACTTTTGGATGAGAATAGAACCACTCAACCAAACAAGTGCACTTTTGACCTAATAACCCTTAGTTTGTCCAATCTTGGGTCACCTAACTACCTAACCAAATCAATCCCAAATGGGATGAAATTTTTACCAGAGTCATACCATGACTTTAAGGACCACCAACCAAAATTTGGAAGGGTTTGGGGGTCTCTATACCCTAAAATTAAATCATAAGTGGTTTATTAAATTTTGCAATCCCCCTCTCGGGTTGTCCATGGGAGTGGGATTGCGCCTTGGAGCCATGCCGATTCTTCACTTAGAGGGCTCGAATTATTCAGGGGTGTGGGGGGTTTTCCTCCTTGGCATGCTCAGAGGGTGTTAAAGAGGGCAATTGAGGCAAAGGGGGGAGGTTTCCCGAAATGCCATTAATGGCCATTAAGGGGAGGTTTCAGTTTTGATTGAGGGAGGTGAATAGGGCCTCAATTTGGCCGGGAGAAGGCTGGAAACTCCTCCTCTCCCCAAGAGGAGATGAATGGGGCCATTAATGGGGGGAGATTGAAGGTTTCTTCTTCCTCCCCATTAATTCCCCTTTTCCTCTCTCTTTCCATTCGGGGCTTTCTCTCTCCTGGCCAAATTTCCTGAAATTAATTGGTTAACTCAGTAACTCCCAGACCCATTAGCTAGTGGAACACCTCAATTGGGTCTAGCCCAAGTGGATTGGGCTTGATTAGGTCATTTTGACCTAAATTTAGGGTGGAGTTGACTTTGACCAATTTGACCATTTGGGTTGATCCCAATGGGTGGCTAGTGACCCATTGGCCTCCCATAAGGGTTAGTAAGGTTTTGGTAGGGTCAATTTGGCAAGGTGGGGGCCAATTGACCCTTAATAGGCCACTTTGACCAAAATAGGGCTAGATTTGACTTGGGTCAAATTGACGAAATTGGTGGCCCCATGATGGGGATTTTTGGTCCATTGGGTCCCTAATATCCTTATAAGGGTAGGGGCAAGGTCAATTTGGCATGGTGGAGGCCAATTGACCCTAATTAGGCTACTTTGACCAATTTAGGGTTAGGGTAGACTTTGGTCAACTTGGCCACTTTGGTTGACCCCAATGGGTCCTTGGCGCTCTAAGGGAACCCTAATGGGTTAGGGATGATATGGTGTGATCAAAGGATCAAGGCGAGGCCCTAGAGTCCAACCCTTGGCTTGGTGACTAAGAATTGCTATTTGCAGACCACTGTGGTTTTCCTCCTTGCCTAAGTTCACATGGTCTTTGTGCTTCCTAGGGTTTTGTCGTGACCTAATCATGACAAAACCAACTTAGGGGTCTAGTTGTTTTAGGGATGCTACATCTAGCCTAAGAGTAACCAAGAAACTTCAATATGTCAATATAACCTCACCTTGACCCTTATGACCATTCAAGGAGGTCAATGGGTCATTATGGACCCCTTTTGGGTCAATCAAATTGGTCAATTTGACCAAAGTCAACTTTAGCCCAAATTAGGTCAAACCTCCCTAATTGAAGTCAATTAGAATTCATATGATAAAATTGACCCCACCACTATACTAGAAACCCTAATTGGGGTGCAATGAACCCAAAAGCCCCATCATGGGGTCACCAATTGGCCCCAATTGACCAAAGTACACTTTAGGTCAACGTAGGTCAATCCTCCACCAATAGGTCCAATTGACCACCAAAACATGCAATTGACCTCACCCCTAGTCTTATAACATTATGGCGGATCCAATGGACCCAAAAACCCCCCATCAAGTGGTCCGTAATTGGCCCAAATTGACCAAAGTACCATTTAGGTCAATATAGGTCAATCCTCCACCAATAGGTCTAATTAACCACCAAAACATGCAATTGACCTCACCCCTAGTCTTATAACATCATGGGGGATCCAATGGACCTAAAAGCCCCATCAAATGGTCATCAATTGGCTCAATTTAATCAAAGTCAACTTTCTCCCAATTTTGGTCAAAATCACACCTATTTGTTAAATTAGCCCAATCAGTGCATCACCATGATCCAATCAACATTGGGTGGTATGAAGGGACTCAAGACCAACACATTGGAATAGTCAACCCATCAAATTGACCAACTCAACTCCAAAGACAACCTTGGTCAAAGTAAGCCCTAATTATGAAATTAAAAGTCTTAAATTAAATCCAACTGGGCTAAGCTCTAATCCAAAGCCCACCCAGCAGGCCCATGAGGTAAATTACACCCTAAACCCCTCTAAATTTGAATGGAGGAATTTCATGGAGGACAAATTGGGAATTTCACCACTTTGATGGATAAAGGGGAGGAATACATGGAATGGTTGCCACTTGGCACCTCCTCTTCATTCCCAAAGGCAGCTAAGGTGTTCCGCATGCCTTGGGACTGATCTCCTATCTATGCCAGCTCATTGCCATCAAGGAGGAGCCATTCAAAGCCTTGGCCGACCACCCCTTATGGATTCTCCCTTAAACAACCCTCCTCAGCCAAAATTGAAGCCCCCATTAGCTCTAGAAGGAGTCAACACTACAACAAATTACACTTTTAATAAGGACTAAAAACATTAAAAAAGGTAACTAATATCATTACACAAAGTTTTGTAACGAAATTTACTTTATGTGATGACCATTACCTAAGGCTCGACGCTAATAGTTCTTGTAACGAATTTTTGTTTGTCGTTACAAATAATTTATTCGTGACAAACATTACTTTCTCAAAATAAGATGAGTTATAGTAAAGAATATTTCGTTACAAATGTTTGACTTCTTCCCCACTAAAGAAATTATATTTATATATCAAATATATGAATATTTTATTACAAATATTTGATTTCGTTACAATTGTTATAACATAACAATAATTATTTCGTTACAATTGTTATATACCTTCCTTACCCAAAAAATTCATTTATATTTTTAAATTTTCAATTCCTAATTGAGATGAGAACGCATGATTTTATTATAAATATGAAATATTATTTAAAGTATAATATAGTTTTATATTATGTAATAATATTTTATATTCATTGATAATTTGTAATTAAAATATTTAAAAATAGAAATCATTATAAGTTTAAAGAACTAATATACTTTTCATATATAAAATTTGAATAAAGTACGGGAAGGAAAAAATATGCCAAATTAATAAAAAGAAAACACATTACAAATATTAAATTTGAAATACTTGCAGTAGTTAGATAGAGTACAAGTGTCATCTTATCTATAACAAAACAATATTACATAACAACAATAAGATCAAGATGTTTTACAAAACACATCAACTTCTACACTTTCTGACTAATGCATCTTCTTCCGTCATTTTTCGCTCCAAGCTCCAACTCCCTAGAAATAAAAGAGAGCAATTATTAAAGGGGGCAGCAACACTTTAAAGGGGGCAAAAAGTTAATATAAAGAGGATTCATGGCTGTGATGTGAAAATGTGTAAGCTTTACAAGACATAAAGGTTTAAAACTAAAACTTAGTTGAAATTTAATACAAAAATAGTTCATTTGATCATTACAATACATTAGCATTGAATAAGATATAATTGAATAAGCAGTTGAAGAACCCTAAAAATGCAAGTTCATTTGAGTAATACAATGATAGCAGCAGTTGCATCAAACTACATGAAGCAAATCAAGTGATTAATTCTTATACTACATGAAGCAAAACATAAGAAGTAAATAATACTGAATACAACACAAAACCGGAGTAATTAACCTACAAAAGTACCAATAGTGAATGCTAGTAATTATCATTGTTCTCTCCTGAGCTATATTACCCCATGAAGGTCTGATGAAATAGTAGTTACTCCTTTTCCGTTACTCACTCAATCTTCTGCTAGTTCACAGCACAACACACTCACTGCACAAAAAATAACAGGCACTTCACAACACAGCACTCAACGCAGCTGCACACACATCACTCATAGTTGCACACACAACACAAATGCACACATAACACTCAGCACAACTGCACACACAACACTAACACCAAAGAGTTTGCTGCAGCTGCAACAAACTGCAGTTTGCTGCAGTTGCAGCAAACCCACAACTGTAGTTTGCTGCAGCTGCATCAAACCCGTTGTTGCAGTTTGCTGCAGCTGCAGCAAACCTGCTGCTGCAGTTTGCTGCAGCTGCAGTTTGCTGTAGCTGCAGTAAACCCGCTGCTGCAGTTTTCTAAAATAGGAGCAAACTCATTGCAGTTTGCAAACTCGCTGCAGATTTATTTCTAAAAAAGACTTGGATAGAAACTATAAGGAAAGACATGATGTACATGCATTAGTGAGACTACAAGAAATCATCAAACATAGCTGAGTTGCAATGAATACATGATGACCATAAGAAACCAAGAAATATATTAATATCAAAATGGATAATTGTTGTAAAGAGTTATTTCTATAAACCCATACAATCACTCAAAAAATGTAATGGAGAGCAGGGGGATCAAAACTGATCCTATTAGCCTGCTACAAGGATAGGTTAGAGGAACTCAAGATCCTCTATATGCTATTTTGCTAAATCACCAACAGAATATGACATGACTAGCCTTATGCAAACATACAACAAAGTGTAGATGGGAAAAATACACTGTTTAAATAGATACTATTTTAGTTTAGAAAAAAATTAATAGGTAACAAACAAGATATTAGGATTTAAGTAGCACCAAGTGGAATACCTAGTGCATTTTATGATCTAGCACAACACACTCACTACATTACAACACACTCACTGCACAACACAACTCATTGCATAACACAACTCACTGCATAACACAGCTCAACACTCGTTGCACAACACTACTCACTGCACAACACACTCACTACACAACACACTCACTGCACAACACAACACACCACTTCGTCACTGTACAACACACTCTCTGCCCAACACACTCACTACACAACACACTCACTGCACAACACAACACACCACTTCGTCACTGTACAACACACTCTCTGCCCAACACACTCACTGCACAACATAACACTCATTGCACTGCGAAACACTACACACTCACTTCACACTTACTACTCATTGCATAGCACTACTCACTACACAACACATCATACTACTCACTGCACAACACAACACTACTCACATCACAACACACTCACTGCAAAACACTACACACTAGCAGCTGCAGCAATACAGCAAACAGGCAGCTGCAGCAATGCAGCAAGCTGGCAGTTGTAGTTTGCTGTAGCTGTTGCAGCAAACTTCCAACTGCCAGTTTGCTGCAGTTACAGTAAACTACAACTACAAGGGAAGAGCCATGCTCATTCAAAATCAATTTGCATAGTATTCTGTTAACAAAATTAAAATGAATATTGACAACCAACATATACATGAACTATTGCAGCAAATGAGGTGGCTGAAACTGCAGCATATGATCCCCTGATTGGGAGAAAAGTAGTGACTAGGTGGCCTGAAGATAATAGCTTATATGAGGCTGTTATAACTGACTATGATCCACAAAAGGTGTGTGTTGTGTTTTAACTACTATTATGTGTGCCTTAGAAAACTATCAAGAAGATTTTGACAACCTCTTAAAACTTACACAGCCAAATTAATATAACTAATGATCCATGATTCTAAATTGGGATTGGTACCGTGAAAATAAATATGTGAAAATGATAATAGAAGAAGAGATGAGTAGGGAAAGGAAGAAAGGCTCACAGAGGAGGGTTTTTCAACCAAATAACACCCAAAAGTCATCAAAGTTGGCCATATTATTCCAAAATAGCAGTCAACATCTCCTTCAACTCATTTTGTCCTTCTTTTAAACCTGCAATTTCTTCATTGTGAGTTTGAATCAATGCTTCCCGCCTTTCAATAAGCTTTGTTTGATATGCAATATGAGAGCTGGCATTGCGCAAATCTTCTTTTGCCGAATTTAACTTCTCTTTCAATTGAGTGGCCTCGTTAATTATTTTCTTCCTTTGTCTGGAAGAAACGACACCGTAGCCTAATCCTTTGTCATAACCAGACTTATTTCCAAGTTGTTTTTTTACAATTTCTCTCTCGGACTTTAAGCTTTCACCGTCAGATTCAATTGTTGATGCTGTCAGCCTTTCCATTTCAAGCTGTAGAATAATGTTACAATAGAAACATAAGTTATCACTGACAAACATCAATTCTCTCTACTAGTTTAAATTCTGACTTACATATGCTGCTTTAGCTTTCTCACTAACAAACACACCATTCTTCTTATGAGTGTTGGCAAAGTTCTCAATAGGACTTTGATTAACCTACATATGAACATAATATTAGAGAATATGAGGTAATAATAAAAATTCACTAATAATATCATTACATTACCATTTCCAATAGTCGTGAATGATAGGATTTGGAACCTGACGTATGAGTAAACGACACGTGTGACCTATTATCAGCGTTAGTTTGGGACCTTTTCTGTTATTATTCAAAATCACATATGAGTACATGTACTGAAGCTTTTACTAATCATATATACATATATATATTAAACAAGATTTTGTTATTTACTAAAATTCACCTTATTACTCTCACTGTCGAAGTAATCGCACAAGGCACACCACTTCTCGAGTAAGATCCAATCAAATGGGCTACAAACTTTTGGATTCTTTCCCAATGCAAAATATTCTTTATAAGTTGCAGATAATCTCCCTCTCAATGCATATAACTACACTGAAACATCTCTTCCATATAGCCTTTTACTAATTCATCTGTAGACCATCCCTTTATATTAAACCATTGCTACAAAGGAACAACATATATTTAATTTGTTATTCCAACCAAATTGAAAAAAAATGTCATATACAAATTTACTTACATCTAATCCAGTATATAGAGGAAGTATATGTTCATTTTCAATTTCGCTCTAGGGGGTCAAGAAATCCAATCCTCGACTATGTCTAATAACAACGCCTATCCCATTTGCTAGGTGACTTGCAAAACGACGTAGTTTCTTGAAGCCTTCAGGGAACTCAATCTCAAACAATTTCTTATCCTAAACAATGTATGTTATCATATAGTGTGATAGTATGTAACTTTCAAGATAAATAAAACATATGTTTTCTTCAATAGATTTCTCGATAGATTTTCCCGTGCTCGCCCCACGACCTCTTTTTCTACTAGAGCTTGCGACTACTAAGTTAAACAAACTTAATAAATATATGGTTCTAGTAAATAATAAAAATCGGTATGAAATATAATTAAGGAATGCTTACCAGTATAATCAGATATCTGTGGTGGACTTCCATCATCAAATTCCATAGCCGCAACATCATCATGAAGATGATGTGATCCAAAAGACGATGGTTGTAGACTTGGTAGACTATACGATGGTAAAGTAGACGATGGTGTGGATGGTAGACTAGACGATGGTAGTAGACTTGGTGTGGATGGTAGTCTAGACGATGGTGGTAGACTAGACGATGGTGGTAGACTAGACAATTCAACAACAACATCATTTGTTGGTTCATCATTAACCAACGATTTACTCCTTGTTATAGGGCGACGTAGAATGACATTCTTCGGAGGCATTTTTCTGCAAAGTAAATAAGATACAAATGTTAAATAAGATACAAATATTAAATATCACATTAGAATAGTATTCAATCAAATGTTATGAAAAGTAAGAATTGGAATAGAGTTTCATCATAATATATAAGAAATAAACTTCACGTACCATGTCTCATCTTGAGCATGAGTAGCATACATGGTGAAAGTATCTAGTTGCCTACCTAAAACACCTAGAGGGGGGTGAATAGGTGGATTCTATGGCTTTTTGCGGAATAAAAAAATATAGAAATAAAAGCACACAGAAAACCAAAGAGCACAGCACAACACAAGGAATTTATAATGGTTCCCTGATCTTGGGTAGTCCACTTTGCACCTCACCCATCTAGCACGACCGGCTAGACTAGGTTACTTCACTATCTCGGATTATTAATAATCCTACAAGAACTCGGAGTCACCACTCCTACAAAAACTCGGAGAACAATCTTCTCCTACACAAACTCGGAGCAAACCACTCCTACAAAAACTCGATCCTTCAACAAGGATCTACAAAAACTCGGAGGAAAACCTCCTACAAGAATATGTAAAGGATTTTTACAAAACTTTAGATTGAAAAACAATCTTCTTAAAACCTTCTGGAGACTTGACTTATTCAGATCTGAAAAAGATAGATCTTCTTCTTCATAGAATAAAAGAGAAATCTGGATCTTGAAGGAAGAAGAAGAAATCTTTCCTTGAAAGAACTTGATCTGAATACTTTGGAGAAAAACTAGATCTGAAAGAAGCTTTATAGAATCAGAAATCAGAGATCTATTTTTCTCTTTTCTTCAAGAAGAATCACCAACAAATTTGTCGGCAGCGGCGAAAGACTTTGCGAGAACGAACGGGGCGCAGACAGAATTCTTGTGGTCTTCTTCTGTTTATTTTCGAATCATGATTATAACCATTAGCCTTGAATGAATAAATCAAAGGGAATATATGGAGACCTCCTTTCCAATGGCTAAATGGAATAATTAAGGAAGATATTCTCCAACGGGTATCTGCAGGAATTAAGGCAAATAATTCTCCCAACGGCTATCTGCATGATTCAAGGAAGATATTCCATGAAGCATTAATTGAGATTTGAGAGCAATTTGAATTTCGAAACAGCGCAAAGCAAATTCTATCGTCTGCTAAAAATTCGTCGAACGGAACAACGCTCGACTAACGGCCAACGCTCTGCGTTCGACGAACGACCAATGCTCTGCATTCGACGAACGACCATCTCTCTGCGTTCGACGAACGGCCATCTCTCTGCGTTCGACGAACGACCAATGTTCTGCGTTCGACGAACGGCTACATCTCTGCGTTCGATGAACTCAAACATGCGTTCGACAAACTCTATGCTGCGTTCGACGAAACAGCTTCAACTATCAGCAAACCAGAGAACAACGAAATATATTCACTTCGTCGAACTGCGATCGACGAACTGCGATCGATGAACTGCGTTCGATGAAATCTTTTCCTTTCGTCGAACTGAGTTCGACGAATTTTCCACAATTCGTCGAACGGAAAAAATCCTTAAGAAAAAGTTTCTTTCTTCCAGATCATAACAGCAGCAGCAACTTCTCTTGGCTCTTCCTTTGTGTTTGAATATAAAGTACATCCCAATAGAGAGATTCCACATGAGTCAACACTTTGGTATACACAATGAAGAATTACATTGCATATACCTGTGTTTTATGACTCATTGAAACCTGACATTGGTTTGTACTTAGTCATTTATAGTCTGCAAACACATAACTAGAAAACAACATCAAATACAATATCAATTCATCTTAGTTCAAGGGACACTTCTTCAAATCAAGGTAATTGTGGCTATAATACCCAACAATCTCCCCTTATTTGAAGAAGTCAGAACCCTATTTACTAAGGTGAATTGCACAGAGATAAATATATAGAAAAGAGATAAGGAGAGTTATAAACTTAGCTTTTAAAACTTTCTCTCCCTTTCAACTTTCTCTTTCAATTTCAACTTCAACTTCTCTCCCAATTTCAACTTCTCTCCCCCTTTCTGACTACTTCAGATAGGGATTAAAAAGCTTGAGAGATCAAAGCTCCCCCTCAGCAATTGCATTGGAGTTCACATTTGGGAGTATATTTTGAATATGTTGAATCAGCTCCACCTCAATCTTTTCTCCCCTTTAGAATTTCAGTGCCTGGACTGATTTCCTAAGATTTTCAGCAACCTTACTATATACTTCTTTGTTCTGGTCATGTACCATGAACATCCACTGTCCAAATGCCTGATTAGAGTTTTGGTTGGCCTTTGGACATACCTGCAAACACAGATTAATTACCCTTAGGAACCCAAAAGGATTTGGGTCCTACGTTCCTAGTTAGATCAACACCACTCTGAGTGTTAACATTGCAATGGGTCATTCTTACATTGTTAACCCATGGAGTCTTATAATTTCTGGGGTTAAACCAACAATCTATGGCGAAGTGACCAACCTTGCCACAACACCAACAATCAAATCGATTGTATCTTCTCTTGTTCTCCTGTTTTAACTTTTTAACGGGGAGTTTAACAGGAGCAACATTCTTATAAGTAGAAGCCTCGTGGTTGCAACATACACACAACTCCTTCTTCTCTTCAAGAGATTTAACAATAATAGATTGGATCTTTGGTGCTTTCTTAGTAATTGATCCATGTACAAATGAACCATGATCCTTGATGATTACTTCTTCATAAGGTGCCTTGAAAGCAGTTCTTTCGAGGCTTCGGGGACGGCTCCATCCTTGGTTCCCCTTACTTGACTCAACATGAGTTGGTCTTGTAAAGTGACCATACATGGATTCAAAATCATAAGTGTTTGTAGGGAACACTACCTTCTTGAATGGGGTTTGATTTTGGTCAACCTTGCCCTTAGCTTTAACAGCTCTTTTCTTAGCGGCCTTACTACTTTCAGCCTCATGACCAAGGACACTACCCTTCACAGGAGCAGAAAATCTATCAATGATTGGAATAATAGTTTTTGGTTTAGAGAAGCTTTCAACTATCTTCCTTTCCACCACTAACTTTTCTTCTAATTCATTTATGAATTTCTCCTATAGATTTAATAATTTAGTGGATCTTTTAAGTTCGTCTTTCAAGATTTGGATTCCATCTTTGAGAGGAGTTAATTTTTCAATTTCCTCCCTCAAATCTTATTCCACCATCTTGAGAGATGCAATCAATTTTGACTAAGATTTGACTACCTTGCGGCATTTGTCAAATCCTTCCAAAACGGCTTTATAATGAGTTATTAGATCTAAGTCTTCTTTTGAAGAATAACTATCATTCGCATTGGATCCAGTTTCAGAATCAGAAAGAGGAGTGTGCGAGTTTACCTTCCCTTCATAAGGTGTGTCGTAGTTATCCGAATCTGAATTTTCCATAAGCCCAAAATAGGCTTCATCATTTGAGCTTGACTCCTCTGAGTCGCTGTCGCTAAGAGTCTTGGTCTTCTTTGCTAAGAAGCTATTTTCTTCTTTCTTCTTTCCTTTGAAGGATTTCTTCTCTTTCTTCTTTTTGTATGGACATTCTGTACTTATATGTCTTGGCTTATTACAGCAATAACAAATAATATCAGTCGAAACATGTTTATTCGGTTTGGTTTTATACCTGTCGTTGTTGTGTTCCCTCTTGTGATGTTCATCATCACGTCTTGATCTTCTATGATCAGATGAGGACTGGCTTTTCCTTTGGCTCCCTTTTCTGAGCAATTTCTTAAATTTCTTAGAGAGTGAAGAGAACTCTCCATCGAACATGTCTGAGCTTGATGAGCAGGCCACAAACTCATCGTCTTCATCTGACGACTGTGTTCTTTCAAATGATCTAGCTTTACCTCTTCTTGCCTCTTTGGCCTTCAGTGCCACAGACTTCTCCCTTCCAGAAGTCGAGCGTCCTTCTTCTTCTGCTTTTCTGATGCTGAGCTTTAGTTCATAGGAAACAAGTTTCCCAAATAATATCTGTGGCTCCATGGTAGCTAACTTTCCAAATTCCGGGATAGCAATTGCCTTGGTAACCCATTATTTCGTCAGGGATCTCAAGAACTTGTCATTTAATTCTCTGACGGTGAATTCTCGATCATAATTCCTAAGACCATTTACAATCTTAAAGAACTTCTCATAAGTATTAGAAATGGAGTCTCTTGGATCTTGCTTGAATGCTTCATATTCTTGGTTTAGCAACGATCATCGATCATCCCTCACCTCTTATGTACCTTCCATAAGAATAACTATGGAATCCCATATTTCCTTGGCAGACTTACAGTGTATAAGATTTTGTAGC
Source organism: Dactylorhiza incarnata (assembly GCA_033032865.1). Lineage (NCBI taxonomy): Eukaryota > Viridiplantae > Streptophyta > Magnoliopsida > Asparagales > Orchidaceae > Dactylorhiza > Dactylorhiza incarnata. The sequence continues at coordinate 2,811,037 of JAWHQI010000266.1, read as the reverse complement.
ATTGAATCGTCCACTGCACCGATAATAATGTTCTTGGCCTTCTTGTCCATGGCGACGAGATCAATTTCATCTTTGTCTAATTCCAACATCTTCTTGGGAATCATGATAGCAGAATTTATTGAAGATGGTTTCATGGGGACATGGGACCTTCATCAACAATTTGAAAAATTCTCCGGTCGGTGGCTTCCATGTAGAACTTCACTCTTTCCTTCCACATGGGGAAGTTCTCCTTAGAGCAGAAGGGCAACTTGACGGAATCCTTGGATCTATCCATTACGGACATACTTGCTCTTGCAACTAGATTTTATAGATCTTGTTCAAGGTGTTAACCTTTAGCGAACAACCTCCCTCTGATACCAATTAAAAGTATCTAGTTGCCTACCTAAATCACCTAGAGGGGGGTGAATAGGTGGATTCTATGGCTTTTTACGGAATAAAAATATAGAAATAAAAGCACACAGAAAACCAAAGAGCACAGCACAACAAAAAGAATTTATAGTGGTTCCCCGATCTTAGGTAGTCCACTTTGCACCTCACCTATCTAGCACGACCGGCTAGATTAGGCTACTTCACTATCTCTGATTATTAATAATCCTACAAAAACTAGGAGTCACCACTCCTACAAAAACTCGGAGAACAATCTTCTCCTACACAAACTCGGAGCAAACCACTCCTACAAAAACTCGATCCTTCAACAAGGATCTACAAAAACTCGGAGGAAAACCTCCAACAAGAATATGTAAAGGATTTTTACAAAACTTTAGATTGAAAAACAATCTTCTTAAAATCTTCTGGAGACTTGACTTATTCATATCTGAAAAAGATAGATCTTCTTCTTCCTAGAATAAAATAGAAATCTGGATCTTGAAGGAGGAAGAAGAAATCTTGCCTTGAAAGAACTTGATCTGAATACTTTGGAGAAAAACTAGATCTGAAAGAAGCTTTATAGAATCAAAAATCAGAGATCTATTTTTCTCTTTTCTTCAAGAAGAATCACCAACAAATATTTTTTTCAACATGCATTACATCAATGTTGTGTCGTATCAAAAGATTATGCCAGTATGGTAGTTCAAAGAAGATGTTTTTCTTGACCCAATTTCCTTCTTCAATGTTGCGTTTCCTCTTTCGTTTGTTTGGGTGTTTTCCAAATTTATCAAAATTATGTTCGAGTGTGCTCAAATTTGAAAGTAGTTGTGCTCCACTCCACTCCAAAGGTTTTGAACGCATTTCTGACTTTCAATCGAACAATTTACTCTTTCGATATGGATGATCATTATGTAGATAATGATGAAGTCCCATATAGCATATCTTACTTCGAATCCTTTTAGAATCTGTATCATATAAACAAGATGGGCATGCCCCATATCCCTTTGTGGTCCACCCAAATAAGTTACTAAGAGCTGGAAAATCATTAATTGTCCACATAATTGCAGCATGCATTTTAAATGTGTGTTTAGCATATGTGTCGTAAGTCTCAACGCCATTCCATAATTCTTTCAATTCTTCTACCAATGGTCTAAGATAAAAATCAATATCTTTTCCAGGTGCATGTAGGCCAGGAATTAGCAATGACATCATAAAAAACTCATCTTTCATCCCTTTGTATAATGGCATATTATAAGGAATTAGCACAACTGGCCATATACTATAAGAAGTACTCATATTTCCAAACAGATTAAACCCATCAGTCGCCAATCCAAGTCTAACATTACGAGGATCTGCTACAAAACTAGGATAGTTTGCATCAAAACTCTTCCATGCAGGTGAATCCACGGGATGACTTAAAGTACCTCCTATCTCTATATGCTTCTCAGTATGCCACCTCATGTAAGATGCAGTCTTAGAAGACATATAAATTCTTTGTAGTCTTGGTTTTAAGGGAAAATGCCACAAAATCTTTTGAGGAATCAATTTTCCTTTTCCATCGTTATATTACCAACGTGGTTCTTCACACACAGGACATGCATCTTTATTCTCATTCTTCTTCCAAAATAGTGCACAATAATCTTTATCCTCAAAGTTATTTCTAGGATTTTGAGAAGGTTCACTACTTTTACTATTAGTAGTGAACCCAAAAGAATGTGTCATTTTAGTTTCTCCATGATGTATCCAATCTTTATAGTATTTATAAAACCCTTTCACATGCAAGTCTATTTTAACTTCAAAAAAACTCTTTGGTTTAGTGTTTCAACATACATTGCATGGGCAAGGAATTTTATCTTCATAATAAATAGCATTTTCCCGTGCAAACTCCAGAAATAAGTCCACACCTTCTGTATAAGTGGAACTAAACCTATCTTGTTCATAAATCCAATCTTTATCCATACATGAAGCCACATAGAGGAGAAAAATATTTAAAATAGATCCATAACTTGAATTCAATCCACAAAAATCTAAAAAATATTTAAAATAGAAGTGATTCAAAATTATACCACTATATGGTGCAAGGGAAGAGTTGAAAATCCAAACTTGAGGCTTTCCCAAACAATGCCGGCAGAATGTGTGCTACGATGGAAGAAGAAGATTAGAGATTAATTAGGTTATAAATTCTTGAAAATAAAAAACATGGGGTAAGAGTTATAAATCCAAACATGAGGTATTGATTGTTACACTTGAATATGTTTTTGGACATGAAACATTGAGATATTTTTTGGGTATTGTTACACCTCACCTAAAGAGCCTCTATGTGAGAACTTGAGAGGTGAGTGAAAAAAAGTTTCCATGAACAACTACAAATGAGCATATACATATGTAATCTAGCTATGTTTCATACTACATATGTAAGCAAAGCCGGCAGTCTACGAAATCCTAGCTGAGGAGCTCACGAGCCTTTCCAGCTCATGAGCCTTTCATAGACTGACTGGTCCATCTCAAAACAAAAACCCTAGCCTCTACAAAGGACCAATAATTAGCAGCTCATTTAGGGTACAGAAAAAAGGGGGAAGAAGGAGGAGGCTCATGGTGGAGGAAAGTATCCGAGCAGCTCACGAGCCTTTCCAGCCCCAACAATAAGAGAACCCTAGCGTCGATCAGTGGTTGAGCAGAACGAAAACCCACCTCTCCACCGTGAAAAACGAGATGCCGGAGAATGAAATACGAGATGTCGGAGGGGTTATCGATGAGGAGTGGCGCTGATTCACCGGAGGAAGAAGCCAGTCGCGACTGAGGGTTTTGAGAATCAGGGATGGGGTCGATCGAGAGGGATTTTAGTATTGTTTTATTAATTAATATGTTAATTAATTATTTAATTGGAGGGAAATTTCGCTCCAAATATTCCATGCATGTATGATCTCATGAAATTTCCCTCCAATATTTCACATGATATAATTTGAAGTTAGAAATGAAACAAATTTTTTTAATATTTGAGCGCGACTGGACTCGTAATCGAGCTCGAGCTCATCAAACTCGAGCTGGACTCGTAATCGAGCTCGAGCTCAACGAACTCGATCTCGACACGTAATCGAGCTTTTTTCAAGGTGGTTCGTCGAGCTTTCGAGCCACCGCAAGTCACCTTGCTTATAAATAATATATATATATATATGTGCATGTTTGTCTGTATGTGTTTGTGTTTGTGTTGGGGTCGTCTGTGCTGTTGGAACAACCCTATTACTGATTTGGGCTAGGATCACTATCTGTTGACTAGGACTATGTTGACCCCAATGTATAGTCTAAGGGTCAAGGTTTTAGGCTGTCTGAGTTGTTAGAACTTAGGAAAAACTCTAAGTTTCTGCGTTTGATGAACTCTATCCTATGTTCGACGAATTCCATCCTGGGTTTGACGAACGTCATGCTCCAGTTCGACAAACTTGCCAAGTTTTTGTGTTCGACTAACTTCATTCTGCGTTCGACGAAATCCATTCTGCGTTCGACGAACGTCATGCTTCAGTTCGACGAACTTGCTCTCCAGCTCGACGCACTCAGTTCTCCAGCTAGTCTAGCAGTTTATCTTTCAGTTCGACGAACTCCAGTTTGAGATCGACGAACTCAGCTCTACGATCGACGAATAAGTAACAAGATGTTTAGTTCGACGAAAGTGCTTCTCAGCTCGAGGAATTCAATCTTCCAGCCAGTTCAGCAGATTATCTCTCAGTTCGACAAACTCCAGATTCAGTTCGACGAACTCCAGATTGTGTTCGACGAATTAATTCAGTTCGACGAATTAATTCAGTTCGATGAACTCCAGATTCAGTTCGACGAACTTAACTTTCAGTTCGACGAACTCAGTTCTCAGATCGACGAATTTTCTCCTCAGCTCAAAATTTCAGAAGGATCAGTTATATTATTCTCTGAACTCAGATCGACTAATCAACAATGGATCTATTCATTTATTTGGACTTATTCTTCTATCAGATAAGCCAATATTTGATCTTTCCTTTTATTATTTCCTTTCCATTCTCTTCTCTCGAGAAAGTAGCCGTTGACACATTTTTGAAAAGGACACTTTCATGGAAAAGAAAAAAGGCTTAAGGTTTATTTGTTGAATCAGATTGCAGTTCCAAGAATATCTTTTCAGGATATTTTATTCGTTAATTAAAAGATTTGATTTTCAAATCAGTCAGATATTCTCTAAGGAAAAATGATGAAAAAGAATTACAGCATTACAGCAAGATAGAAAGAATAGAGAAGATATAGTCGAGAGAGATATACATGAAGTCAAAAAGCTTTTCAGAGATCATCTTCTATAGAAGAATTGCTTACTCTCTGAGAACATCAAACATATTCTCTCAGTTTTCAGCTGCAAGTTTTTAATCTTCAATGAGCAACAACAATCTGAGAAACTTTTGTCTCTCAGATTCATCAGCTATCAAGGAAGATATTTTTCATTCAAGAGGAAGCTCCATCCATTATCTGTCATGAATTTCTATCAGATATGGGGAGCTTTACAACAACAAATCCACTAGTCTTCTCTCGGCTTGTTGACAGAGAATAACTTCATAAACCCTCTTTATCCCATCTTGTACAGGGTTCTAACTCCCTTCAAAAGTTAACCATTTGGTGGAAGGGCACCTGATCAAAAACCTGTGGTTGGTGGCAGGGCACTTGATCAAAAACATGTGGTTGGTGTTTGGTCACCTGATCAAAAACCCATTGGTGATAGGGCACCTGATCAAAAACCTAGTGGATTCCTACCAAGGGTGGTAGAAGAGTAGATGTACCTAGGTTGATTGGGGAACTACTATAGATCCTTATGGATTCTGTGTTTGTGTTTATTTTCTGTACTGTGCTGTGCTGTGATTTGTATTTTGTTTTTACACTCACTCTGTTATACATATATATATATCAGTATTTTAATTTTGCTATAAAAATAAGGTAAAAACTTTTAATACTCTATTCACCCCCCTCTAGAGTAAATCTAAGATCTAAACCTCACTCTCAATTAGTATCAGAGGAACTTTCAATTGGTATCAAAGGTTGGTTGATTGGTTACACAGGATAACACCTGAATCAAAAGATCAATTAGATCTTAAGTTTTTCTAGAGTTTTATTTTTCTAAAAACTCATGGCACAGAACAAAGAATACTCAAGCACAAGACCTCATATGTGCAATCTCAATAAGTTTGCATTATGGAAGGCAAGGATCAGATTATATATGAACTCTATTGATGAAGAAATTTTCAATTCTATTTTGACAGGACCTCCTACTCCTACAGCAACAAACAATAATGTTGTTCCACCTCTTGAGTGGACAGATGCCCATAAGAAATAAAGAAGTGCAGATGCCAAAGCAATGAATATCTTGGCACAGACAATGTCTGATGAAATTTTCCAAAAGGTTGTGGAATATACCTTAGCCTGGGATATCTGGAACTCCCTCAACAACATGGTTGAAGAGTCAGAGTCATCATCCAGCTCTTCTGAAGATGAAGAGAATGCAAATGACCAAGATCAATGCTTGATGGCTGTCTATGACTTAAGCAGTGAGTCAGAACATGCATCATCATCCAGCTCCAATGATGATGAAGATGATGAAGAAGAAAGAAATTTCTGCATGATGGCTATCAATGCCTCAGGAAATAATTCAGATGAATCAGAATCTGAAACTGATGCTGATCAGGTAATCTCTACCTTTGATTTTAATTCAAATGATTTCAAAAATGAATTTAAAACTCTTTGTCTAGATTTAATTAAATCTGAGAAGGAAATAATTTCCCTCAGAAATAAGTTGGTTGAAATGAATCAACTGGCTGAAGATAATACAAATCTTAAGAAAGAATTGGCTGCCTCCAGAGAACATATTATTCTCATTCAGGACAAACTATCTGAGGCTAAGAAGTTTGAAGAATCCCTCAATGGGAGAAGCATCAAACTGATGGACATCACAAGCACAGTGAATGCGCGACTCAATGGCAGACTGGGCTTGGGTGCATCATCAAGTGAGCCACATCTTTTTAAGAAAAACATTTTATCTACTCCAGTAAAATTCATTTCTGCCAAGAGCAAAGAGGCAGTAGAAGTAGATAAAAATATCTCAAGCAAGGATGTTAAGAATAAAGGAATTCAACAGAATTCATCGAACGGAGATCGACGAAATCACATGAATTCGTCGAACGACGATCGACCAAAGGTGAACTCAAAATTTTAGTATAACTATCCATCGAACGGCGCTCGACGAAATCACAAGAATTCGCCGAACGGCGATCGACGAACTCTGAAGACAGACTTTCAGTATAGTTATTATGCGAACGACGCTCGATGAAATTACTTCAATTCGTCGAACGACGATCGACGAACTCACCCAAGTTCGTCAAACGAAAAATATACTGCATATCAGAAGAATTCTTATTCTCAACATACTAAAAATCCTTTTACTGAATGGATTATTTCTCCAAGGAAATATCAACCACAAGGTTATAAGGATCAACCTTAGATTTCTTATATTTCAGAATTTTGTGGAAAGACAAAAGGACCCAAGGTAATCTAGGTCAAAAATAACTAGTTTATTTTCTGTTGTGCAGGTACAAGGCTATCCAAGCATAAAAGAACAATGGTATTTGGATAGTGGGTGCTTCAAGCACATGACAGGAAACAAGGCCAACTTAAGCAATTACAAGCTAGGCAAAGCTTGAACCCAAAGTGATTTTTGGAGACTCCAACTGTGGACAAACCAAAGGATATGGAAGAATCAAGGTTGGAGCTGTTACCTTCAAAGAGATAGCTTATGTCAAGGGTCTCAAGCACAACCTCATCAACATAAGCCAGTTATGTGATGAAGGTTATCAGGTAACTTTTAACCATTCCTTATGTCTTATTACCAATAATAAAAACATTAATGTGTTATCTGGTATTAGACATGGAAATATTTATTTAGTTAATTTTGACTCTGCCAATTCAGATATTTGTTTATTTAATTCTATAAGTACAACAAATGAATTGTGGCATAAAAGGCTAGGACATATTAACCTTAGAACTATATCTAAGCTTCCCAAGGACAGTCTAGTTAGAGGACTGCCTTCTGGTTCATACAAGAAGGAAGGACTCTGCAGGGCTTGTCAACTAGGAAAGCTAACCAAGAGTAGTTTTAAATCTTTATCCAAGAGTGATTCACCTAGGATTCTGTACTTACTGCATTTGGATATTTTTGGACTCACTGCAATACAGAGTCTAGGAGGGAAGCATTACACTTTAGTTATTGTAGATGACTTCTCAAGATTCACTTGGGTGTTCTTTCTTAGGAACAAGTCAGACACCTTCAGTGTTCTGACAAACTTTCTCAGGTCCATCAAGATTGAGTACTCTACTCTAGTTGCATTGATCAGAAGTGATCATGGAACTGAGTTTGAATCTCTTCTAATGAGAGAATTCCGTGGAAAAGAAGGGATCATGCAATGTTTCTCTGCTCTTAGAACTCCTCAACAAAATGGAGTAGCTGAAAGGAAAAATAGTACACTAATTGAATCAACAACTACATTGCTTGCTGATGCTCACTTGCCACCCTCTTTTTGGGCAGAGGTAGTGAACACAAAAAATTATGTATTGAACAAAAGTTTGATACATAAACTTAAGGGTAAAACTCCCTACGAATTACTCAAGGATAAAAAGTCTAAGGTTAACTATTTTAAGATTTTTTGTTGTAAATGCTATGTGCATAACAATGATAAGAAGTATCTAAGGAAATTTGAAGCAAAAGCTGCTGAAGGTATATTCCTTGGATACTCTCTTTCTAGTAAAGCATATAAAGTTTATAACAAAACAACTCTTAAGATAGAAGAGTCCATGCATGTATCTTTTAATGAAACTAACATGTTAAATGAGGAGAGGAATACCACCTCTACCAAAGATACTTTGCAGGTACCAGCTCTATGTGAAGAGCTCAATGGATTAGATCTACAGAGTAAAGATTCTCTACTTCCATCAACTCAAACTCTTGAAGACAGTGAAGAAGAAGATCATCCAGAAGATCTTGCTGACAATTCAAATTAAGTGACAGCTGAACAAATCCCTCAAGAGGAAACTATTGCTGAACCCACTCCAAATGTTGATCACATCACAGTTAGAGATCATCAATATCTCAAGTCATTGGAGATATCTCAGCAGGTGTTCAAACAAGGCATCAACTACACCAAAATCAGATGCATACTTGTTTCCTATCACAAGTTGAACCTCAATCCATAGAAGATGTAGAATAAGATCCAAACTGGATTCTTGCAATGCAAGAGGAACTCAACCAATTTAAAAGGAACAAGGTTTGGGATTTGGTTCCAAGACCAAAGGGCCATCCAGTTATTGGCACCAAATGGGTCTTCAGGAACAAGCTAGATGATCAAGGCATAATAATTAGAAATAAAGCAAGATTAGTAGCCCAAGGATATTCTCAGGAAGAAGGAATTGATTATGATCAAACCTTTGCTCATGTTGCTAGACTTGAAGCTATTAGGATATTTCTTGCTTTTGCTGCCTTCAAGAAATTCAAAGTATATCAGATGGATGTGAAGATTGCTTTTTTGAATGGAGACATCAAAGAAGAAGTCTATGAGGAACAACCACCAGGTTTTATCTCTCCAACTCATTCTTCCTATGTCTTTAAGCTTAATAAAGCTCTCTATGGTCTCGAGCAAGCTCCCAGAGCATGGTATGAGACCTTAACTAATTTTCTTTTGGAGAACAAATTCTGTAGAGGTATTGTTGATAAAACCTTATTTTTCAGGATACATAAAAATCAAACCTTACTAGTTCAAATCTATGTAGATGATATTATTTTTGGCTCTACTGATTCAAATCTATGCAAAAGGTTTTCTGACCTAATGCAATCTAAATTTTAAATGAGTAGTATGGGTGAGTTATCTTACTTCCTTGTCCTTCAAGTGAAGCAAACTCCAAATGGCATATTCATATCACAATCTAAGTATGCTAAGGAATTAGTGAAAATATTTGGCATGTCTGATGCTTCTACTATGAAAACACCCATGCCCTCCAATGCTGTTGTTGACAATGATGAATCAGGGAAACCTATTGATCAGAAAGTATATAGAGCAATTGGTGGCTCACTACTTTACTTAACTGCTAGTAGACCAGACATAATGTTTGCTACATGTATTTGTGCTAGGTTCCAAGTTAACCCCAAAGAATCTCATCTTATTTTACTATAAGAATTTTGAGATATATAAAGGGTTGTCCAAATCTAGGACTCTGGTATCCAACTGCATCAGAATTTGAATTATCTGGATTCTCAGATTCTGATTATGTTGGATGCAGAGTAGACAGGAAAAGCACATCAGGAACTTGCCAGTTCCTTGGTGATAAGCTTGTGTCTTGGTTTTGTAAGAAACAAATATCTGTGTCAACATCAACAGTTGAAGCAGAATATATTGCTGCTGGCAGTTGCTGCTCACAGATATTGTGGATACAAAATCAACTTCTAGATTATGGTATCAATCTAAATAAGTCAATTATATTTTGTGACAATACTAGTGCAATATCTATAACACAAAATCCAGTACTCCATAGTAGGACTAAACACATAGAAATTAGGCACCACTTTATCAGAGATAATGTGGATAAAAATAAAATTTGCCTACAATTTATTCCTACTGACTTACAAAGGGCTGATATTTTTACCAAACCATTAGATGAAAAAAACATATTTTCTTTATAAATCAGCTAGGAATGATAGATGGAGATTCAATCAATTAAAAAAAATTAATTATATCTTTTATTTATCCCTCAATGTTCCCTTGTTTTGAAGTAAGTTCAGTAGGTTTGCTGTCAAAACACCTGAGACAAGCTCTCAGTCTCAGCTGAAATGCTGAGACAAGGCCTAGGGCCACTGAGAAGTTATCTGCATCCGCTGGGACGGGACAAAAGAATCTGCTGAGACTGGAAGCTGTCTCAGCCGTTGGAGATTGATGATTTGGCTTGGACTTCTTCTTTTGTTTTATAAATAAAAGATAACCTTTATATTAAGAGTTGAGAATTGACGGATATTTTCGAAGAGTCTTGCAAGTACTCCTACTTTGAGAAATTAATCGTTATCCTATCGAAGGATAGAAGTAACGGTCTTTTTCTTCTTTCGGAATATTGACAATTACGCCTCGGCTACAACGCCGAATTCTATTGAATTGAAAAGTAGAAAAGGAGAGTTTTGCACTAAATGAGTTTGGAAAGCTGTGTTTGAATTCTTAGTCCAAATTAATCATTTGATAAAGGTAAGTATACCTTATCGCAAGTAATACAGGATACTTTTTTGAAAATATCGGGATCGTATATTTCCGCGGGTCGTGTTGATTATGCTACTTCGAGGAACGAACTATTATTTTATCGGAATAATATTTTTAGTTGGTTTAACTAGAGTTCTAAGTGATAAAATGCGAAAGACGATAATAAGCGATTAACTAGAGTTCTAAGCGATGAGAAAGATAGCGCGCGACGTCGAATTACCTTGAGACGAAAATAGATTTTTTCGTAGAATTAAAAGTGATGACTTTTCAAAATATTAAGATGACTTGACCGTGGAGGTTCCATAATTATGAACGCTCCTCTCTCGAGGGTACGCCCACCTGAGATTATGAATATTCGACCGAACTCTCGTTCTACAATCGAATGTTCTTAATACTCGCTTTATGTTGTGAACCCCGCTATTGGGTTTTTATTTCCAATTCGGGAGAATTACCTCATCCTCTCTCGAGGGTAGAGCGCACTTCTCTTTACCCATGAGCGATCAATCCGTACGCACGAGCCTCTCGGCTAACTAGGTACGAAAACGGAAATGAAAACCACACATCGATTATGTGGCTCCACTCAACGTGATTCTCGGGTAAACCTTAAGCGTTAATTATTTTAGAAAGAGATGTTTTAATTTTATAGAAAAACTATTTTTTGTGTCCCAATGCTCTTCGACGTCATGTGCTAAAGGAAATTAGCCACTCATCGGAATGGAGACGGCATTATCGGTTGAAAAATACATGTTTAAAGATTAAAGCAGATATAAGCGGATAAAAAGGAAATAAAAAGACTTATATAAAAAACAGTAATAGTATCCGTCCCAACCACCTTAAACAAGCGCTAAAAAGTTCTTAGCCTCTTATTTAAGAAGGGGGTGGTATAGAAATGAAAAGACTTATAAAGGTGCAGAAATAATATCCGTCCCAACCGACTTAAATAAATGCTAAAGTTAATTAGCCTCTTATTCAAGATGGGGGTGGTATAGAAATGAAAAGACTTATAAAGGTGCAGAAATAATATCTGTCCCAACCGACTTAAATAAATGCTAAAGTTAATTAGCCTCTTATTCAAGATGGGGGTGGTATATAGCAGTTATATGAAGACTGAAATAAAACTAAGTTACAAAAAAAGAAAAATGTAATCTCATACACGCACACACTCTAAAAAAAACTGAAAAGAAAGCGTTTAAAATGAAAGTGATAAAATAAAGCGAAAAAGAAAACGATAAAACTATTTTATGAAAGCTTGTAAATCTAAGCTATGAAAACAGTAAACCTAGATTATGAAAGCAATAAACCTAACTATAAAAGCAATAAAACTAAATTATGAAAGCAATAAAGCTAAACTCATACACGCACACACGCTAACATTAATAAAAAGGAAGATGATCCAAATGAGAAAAACATCATTTTATTTCTGAAATCAGCATTACAACTAGACTAGGAAGACGAAAAAAACTTAAAATGAACTTAAACTGAATTGCATAAGAGAAGCTCACAATCACTCAAAAGAACTCACAATACAACAAGAACTACTCAAAATTTGGATGAAAAATACTTCAGCCGAGCCCCTCTATTTATAGGGAAAATTTGAGTTTTACACGCCCTAGGTCACGGGCGTGACTTGAATGTCACGGCCGTGACTTAGGGCGTGACATTTGCTCGGCTGTATTCGCCATCTTCTGGAAGGTCCGGCCGTCAAACATGGCTGCACACGGGCGTGACTTGGTATGTCACGGGCGTGACTTTGTGAGTCACGGGCGTGACTATGGGTGGCTGATGTCGGCAGCATGGGCGCGGCTTCGAGACGTGACGCGCTGGCGGCTCACGGGCGTGACTCTGCTGGAACACGGGCGTGACTTGAAGAGTCACGGGCGTGACTTGAAGAGTCACGGGCGTGACTTGAGCGATTTGTCGGGATTTGATCTGAATCGAGCCGTCCCGTTGATATTTGATCTTTAAAATTACACGCCCTTGGTCACGGGCGTTACTGAGGGCGTGACCTGGGAAAATTTTGCAAAAAAATGCAAAAACAAAAATAAAACTAAGTTAGAAACCAGAAATAATAAAGAAGCAATTTATTCATTAATTAACATAGAAAATTCACAATATTAATTAAAACTATACTAATAATTATACTGAAAATACATATATTTTATTACTTATCAGAGATCGACGAAGCCTACTTCAGAGATCGACGAAGTCAACTAGATCGTCGAACTGAGATCGACGAAAATTTATTTTTCGTCAAACGCAGTTTGATGAAGCCTATGAATATGATCTCTTTCCTTATAATCAAACTTTGATTTCCTTTTATCTTTGCGCCTACATAAATTGCTTTTCCTTCCAGTTCCTTTGCACTTGATCTCTCTTTTTCTTTTGCAGGAACAATGACAATCTTCTTCTAAACTTGCATCCTTCCCAGCCTCCTCATCCTATGTCCCTTCTTCTAGGGGCCTAGCTCCAGGTCTCCCTGAAACTATGCAGGGGGAGATGCTTTATGAAGAAGCTCCAGTTTTACGGGGAGATGCTTTATGAAGAAGCTCCTTTTGATGCAGTGAATGATGATTCAGTGATGATTGATACTATTTCAGATATGGTTTTGATAGAAGCAGTTTCAGTTGTTTGAAGAAGTTCCAGATCATGCAAATGCAGATTCAGTTATCGTTTTTGATATAGCAGATATAGTTTTTGATAAAGAAGATTCAGATATGACAGATTCAGCTCAGATCAACAAAGCAAAAGTAGAATGCAAGGATTTCTCTCAGTATTCTACAATGTCAGAATTCAGAAAGCAAGTTTTTGAAAGTGTAAAGTTTTCTAAACCTAGAGTACTATATTTCTTATCTGCTAAAATGAAATTTATTTCTGTCAGATATATATGCTCTATGTTTGTTTGTTTTAATTTTGTCAAATAGTGTCCTAACCCAAATAGGGGAAGATTGTTGGAACAACCCTATTACTGATTTGGGCTAGGATCACTATCTGTTGACTAGGACTATGTTGACCCCAATGTATAGTCTAAGGGTCAAGGTTTTAGGCTGTCTGAGTTAGCTAGAACTTAGGAAAAACTCTAAGTTTCTGCATTCGACGAACTCTATCCTGCGTTCGACGAACTCCATCCTGGGTTCGACGAACTTCATACTCCAGTTCGACGAACTTGCCAAGTTTCTGTGTTCGACGAACTTCATTTTGCATTCGACGAAATTCATTCTGCGTTCGACGAACGTCATGCTTTAGTTCGACGAACTTGCTCTCCAACTCGACGCACTCAGTTCTCCGACCAGTCCAGTAGTTTATCTTTCAGTTCGACGAACTCTAGTTTGAGATCGACGAACTCAGCTATGCGATCGACGAATAAGTAACAAGATGTTTAGTTCGATGAAAGTGCTTCTCAGCTCGACGAATTCAATCTTCCATCCAGTTCAGCAGATTATCTCTCAGTTCGACAAACTCTAGATTAAGTTCGACGAACTCCAGATTGTGTTCGACGAATTAATTCAGTTCGACGAACTCCAGATTCAGTTCGACGAACTCAACTTTTAGTTCGACGAACTCAGTTCTCAGATCGACGAATTTTCTCCTCAGCTCAAAATTTCAGAAAGATCAGTTATATTATTCTCTGAACTCAGATCGACTAATCAGCAATGGATCTATACATTTATTTGGACTTATTCATCTATAAGATAAGTCAATATTTGATCTTTCCTTTTATTATTTCCATTTCATTCTCTTCTCTCGAGAAATTAGCCATTGACACATTTTGGAAAAGGACACTTTCATGGAAAAGGAAAAAGGATTAAAGTTTATTTACTGTGAAAGTGGAGGTTAGATCTTAAGTTACTCTAGAGGGGGGTGAATAGAGTATTAAAACTTTTTCTTAGTTTTTATAGCGGAATTAAAATAGTATTACATATAAGTGTAAGCTGTGTGAGAATTATATAAACAGAAAAATTAAGTAAATGTAACAACAAAACAAACAGCACAAGCACAGAAAATAATCAAACACAGAAGACACAAGGAGCTATAGTAGTTCCCCAATAAATCTGGGTACGTCTACTCTTCTACCACCTTTGGTAGGAATCCACTAGGAGGTTGTTGATAAGGTGCCCTCACACCATGTGAGCTGTTGATAAGGTGCTCTAACCAAACTGCAGGTTTTTGAAAAGGTGCCCTGTCACCGAGATTAACTTTTGAAGGGAGTTATAACCCTGTACAAGATGGGAAGGAAATGTTTCTGTCAAGATGCTGAGAGAAGACTCTAGTGGATGTTGTTGTAAAGCTCCCCCTGTCAGATTGAAGTATTTGACAGAAAATGAAGAAGCTTTCTCTTGAAAACTAAGATCTCCTGTAGCAGTTTGATCTGGAAGAACAGGTTCTTCAGATTGCTTGTTGCTCTTTTAGAAGATCTGAATTTGCAGCAGATTCTGAGTGAATGCTCTTGAGGATGATGTTCTCAGAAGTTTTTGTTTGCTGCTTGTAGAAGAAGATGAAGATGAAGAAAAATACTTTCTGAGATGTCTATCTGTGTCTTCTTCTTCTTCTTCTTTTTCTATATATATATCCTTTTTATTCTGTAATAGAACGACGTTTGAATTCTGTCGACTCAAACGATTTTGGCAGGTCCTTTAATTTTTGACTGTGAAAAGATTCCTTTTCATTAAATGTCAACGGCTATTGCTGCCTTGGAAAAAGGAAAGAAGGGAATATATTAACTGAGTTTAATATCCTTCCTTATCTGTCAGAATATGTCCAAAGGATATTAAATAGATCCGTTATATTCGTCGTTTTGCTGTTAGGATAGATAGAATATAGTTGATAACAAATCTGGGCTTCAATAAATGATCTGTCGAACGCTGGCTATAATCTGTCGAGCGCTATCCAGAGGATGTTGAACGCTGGCTGGAAAACTGTCGAGCGCTGTTCAGAAAATGTTGAACGCTGGCTGGAAACTGTCGAGCGCTGTTCAGAAAATGTTGAACGCTGGCTGGAGAACTGTCGAGCGCTGTCAACAAAAACTGTCGAACGCTGGGAGCCATTTGTCGAGCACTGCTAGCCATTTGTCAAGCACTGCTAGCTATTTGTCGAGCGCTGGGAACCTTAGATTTAATTTTAAGTTCTAGCTAATTTATCAGCCTACAGACTTGACCCTTAAACTATACAATGGGGTCAACTGATCATAATCAGTACATAGTGATCCTAGCCCAAAACAGTAAAAGGGTTATTCCAACAATCTCCTCCTATTTGGGTTAGGATACTATTTGACAAGAAAAATTAAATAGATACAGCAGAAAGTATAATCAACAGAGCAATAATGAAATGAAATATATCTGATAGATTAATATAGATCATCAGATAAGATAAAAATAAATGCTCTGAGTTTAGAAACTTTACATTCATAACCAAGCAATTTATTTAAGGCTTTTTGTCCTGAGAAGGTCGCTTGAATATGATTTTCCTGTTGGGGTCTTCTGATTTCTTTTTGCTGATAAACAAATCTTGAGCACCAATGATTTTCTGTTCTTTGACATGAGGGATAAATGCTTCTGGGTGCATATCAATATATTCCTCAGTATTGAATGCTTTAACTATTTTATATTTTTCAAGTTCTTTTCTTCTGTATTCTGACATAGTTGAGAAACTTGAGAAGTCTTTGCCTTCTGCTTTAGCCTTTTTAATCTGTGCATATGCAATTGTTTCTTTCAGTCTTGCCATCTGACAGATTTTCTCTTCTTCTGGATCTGGAAAGTAATAAATATCTTCTGAATCATTTTTATCTTGAGTGACCTTTTGATGTAATCTATCTCTGTGAAGAGATCCATCAGAAATGTGAAGTTTGTATTCTGAAGATATTTGAGAAGAAGAAAAGGTTTGACTTCTTTGAAAGATAGGAGCTGATTTCTTAGAGGAAGGAGCACTGGCTGATCCAGAGGCTTGAGAACCACTAGAACTACCAGGTCTTCTTGAATGTTGAGAGCTTGGCTTCTGAGAGGAAGATGATACACCTGCTGATCCTGTTGCACCAGCTGCTGGAGGAGGAGGATGATTGTGCTTGACTGGTTTGTCAGGGATGTAGCCAGTCTTCTTGAATTTCTTCCTCCTATTGTTCTCATTTCTGGAGAGCTTCATCCAGTGAGGAGTTTTCTCATCAAGAGAGACATTATACAAAATGTACAGAGGAATGTCATTATTTGGATTTGGGGGTTTGGGAGCAGCCTTTGACTTAGCTGTTCTTTTCTTTCTTTTCTTTGAAAGTGTATCATCAGAATCACTGTTGTCATCATCATCATCAGAGTCAGAAGATGAGATTGGCTTATTGTATAGATCATCAATTCTCTTGATTGCTTCACGAGCCTTTAATCTTTCTTCTTCAGCTTTGTCAAACTCTGCATCTGCTTCTCTCCAGATTTCATCAAAGCTTGGCATTGGTTCTTCATTCCATACAGGAATTGGAGGTGAAGAAGTAATTTGTGGGGCTGTTGTATCATCAAGGAATTCTGCAAGATCATCTTCATATTCTGCAGAATGATCCTTTATTTGAATGTCTTGAACAGTGGATGAAGGAATAGAGGATATGTAATTTTGTATGATATCAGAATGAGTTTTCTGAGGAAGGCAAATCAGAGCCTTTGATAGATCCTCTATGTGTACCTTTGGTGATACCCTTGAAGTATATGTGACATCAAATTTTGATAATAAGCTATATAGATCACAGGATGGATGAATGCATATATTATTTATTTCTTCTATAACTTGTGTATCTGAATCAATTATATCTGTATCAAAAATTGTAACTTCTGTATCTTCTTCTGGAGTTTCTTCTGTTTCTGGAGCTTCTTCATAGAACATCTCCCCCTGCCTAGCTTCAGGAAAGCCTGAATCTAGGCCCCTAGTAGAAGGGACAGCAGTGGAGGAGGGAAGAGAAGCAGTGGTCTGACTGTGCGAACGAGTCCATGTCAATGTCAAAACCTGCGTCAAACTTCATTAGGTGCAGAGAGGCCTGAGGGATCGCCATTGTTCCTGCAAAGAAAGTTGAAGATCAAGTGCAAAGGGGAATTGGAGGGAAAGACGATTTCTGTAGGCGCAAAGCTTAGAATAAGATAAAATAAGTGTTATATAGTCGAGAAAATAGGGAGGAGAATTCGAGGAGCGATGTTCGGCAAAACCTAATTAAATCTGAAGTCGAACCGACTTTAAAATTTTGTCGGACAGTAAAAAAAATCTTTTTCGTCGACCGCCGTTCGACAAACGAGATTTTCTTCACTGACTCTGAATATGAAGGTTTTTGTCGACCATCGTTCGACGAATAAAAATTTGTCGTTCTTCGTTCGACAAAAATTTTGGATGAGATAGAAAGTATAATTTTCAACAAATTGAGTCTCCATCTATCATTCCCAGTTGATTCATAAAGAAGATATGTTTCTTTTCATCCAAGGGTTTGGTGAAAATATCTGCTCTTTGTAAATCAGTGGAGATGAACTGTAGGCAAATTTTATTTTTATCCACAATATCTCTGATAAAGTGGTGCCTTATTTCTATGTGTTTAGTCCTACTATGGAGAACTGGATTTTGTGCTATAGATATTGCACTAGTATTGTCACAAAATATAATTGATTGATTTAAGTTGATACCATAGTCTAGAAGTTGATTTTGTATCCACGGTATCTATGAGCAGCAACTGCCTGCAGCAATGTATTCTGCCTCAGCTGTTGATGTGGACACAGATGTCTTCTTCTTACAAAACCAAGACACAAGCCTATCACCAAGAAATTGACAAGTTCCTGATGTGCTTTTTCTGTCTACTCTGCATCCAGCATAATCTGAGTCTGAGAATCCAGTTAACTCAAATTCAGATGTTGTTGGATACCAGAGACCTAGATTAGGACAGCCCTTTATATATCTTAAAATTCTTTTAATAAAGATAGATGAGATTCTTTAGGGTTAACTTGAAATCTAGCACAAATACAAGTAGCAAACATTATATCAGGCCTACTAGCTGTCAAATAGAGTAATGAGCCAACAATTGCTCTATACACCTTCTGATCAACAGGTTTCCCTGATTCATCAGCATTAATGACAGCATTAGAAGCCATGGGTGTTTTCATGGGAGAGGAATCAGACATTCCAAACCTTTTTACTAATTCCTTAGCATACTTGGATTGTGAAATGAAAATTCCTGATGAGGTTTGCTTCACTTGAAGACCAAGGAAGTATGATAATTCACCCATGCTACTCATTTCAAATTTAGATTGCATAAGTTTAGAGAACTTTTTGCATAAATTTGAATCAGTAGAGCCAAAAATAATATCATCTACATATATTTGAACTAGCAATGTTTGATTTTTATGTATTCTGAAAAATAAGGTTTTGTCTACTAGGCCTCTACAGAACTTGTTTTCCAATAGAAAATTAGCTAAGGTCTCATACCATGCCCTGGGAGCTTGTTTGAGACCATAGAGAGCTTTATTAAGCTTGAATACATAAGAAGAGTGAGTTGGAGAGATGAAACCTGGTGGTTGTTCCACATAGACTTCTTCCTTGATATCTCCATTTAGGAATGCACTTTTTACATCCATTTGATATACCTTAAATTGTTTGTATGCAGCAAATGCTAAAAATATTATGATAGCTTCAAGCCTTGCCACAGGTGCAAATGTTTGATCATAGTCTATGCCTTCTTCCTGTGAATATCCTTGAGCTACTAGCCTTGCTTTATTTCTCACAATATTTCCTTGATCATCAAGTTTGTTCCTGAAGACCCACTTGGTGCCAATGACTGGATGGCCTCTTGGTCTTGGAACCAAATCACAAACTTTGTTTCTTTCAAACTGGCTGAGTTCCTCTTGCATAGCAAGAATCCAATTTGGATCTTGTTCTGCATCTTTTATGGTTTGAGGTTCAACTTGTGATAGAAAGCAAGTATGCATCTGATTTTGGTGTAGTTGATGTCTTGTCTGAACACCTACTGAAATATCACCAATCACTTGTGAAATTGGGTGATCTCTAACTGTGATGTGGTCAACAGTTGGAGTTAATTCTGCAGTCGTATTTATTTGGGGATTTTGTTCAGTAATTGTATCCTGTGGAGGATGTTTTATTATTGCTTGATTCTGATAATCAACAAGATCTGGATGATCTTCTTCTTCACTATCTTCAAGGTTTTGAGCTAATGGTTGCATTGAATCTCCTGACTGTAGATTTAGTTCATTAAGCTCTTCACATAGAGCTGGTACCTGCAAAGCATTCTTGGTAGAAGAGTTCTTCTCCTTGTAAGACATGTTAGTTTCATCAAAGGAAACATGCATGGATTCTTCTATCTTAAGAGTGGATTTGTTAAATACCCTATATGCTTTGCTAACTATTGAATATCCTAAGAAAATTCCTTCTTCAGATTTTGGTTCAAATTTTCTATGATATTTCTTATCATTGTTATGAACAAAACATTTACAACCAAAAGTTCTGAAATAGTCAACTTTAGGTTTCTTTCCTTTAAGTAATTCATAAGGAGTTTTACCCTTAAGTTTGTGTATCAAACTTCTATTCAGAACATAGTTTGCTGTGCTAACAGCTTCTGCCCAAAAGGATAGTGGCAAATTAGCATCTGCAAGCAATGTCCTTGCTGATTCAATTAGGGTTCTATTTTTCCTTTCAACTACCCCATTCTGTTGAGGAGTTCTAGGAGCTGAGAAGCAATGCCTGATACCTTCCTTCTCACAGAATTCTTGCATAAGAAGAGACTCAAACTCAGTGCCATGATCACTTCTGATCAATGCAACTACAATAGAGTATTCAATCTGTATGCTCTTAAGAAAGTCTGTAAGAACTTTAAAGTTATCTGACTTTTCTCTCAAAAAGAATACCTAAGTGAATCTAGAGAAGTCATCTACAATAACTAGAGTGTAAGACTTCCCTCCTAAACTCTTTATTGCTATAGGTCCAAAAAGATCCATATGTAGCAAAAATAAGATTCTAGGTGAATCACTTTTAGATAAGGATTTAAAACTGTTTCTGGTTTGCTTACCTAGCTGGCATGCCCTACATAGACGTTCTTTCTTATATGATCCTGATGGTAGACCTCTAACAAGATTATCTTTAGATAGTTTGGCAATTGTTCTAAGATTTACATGCCCTAATCTTTCATGCCATAATTCACTAGGTTTGCTTAGCTCATTAAACAGGCAAATTTCTGATTTAGAGGAATTGAAATTTACTAAATATATATTACCCTGTCTAATACCTGATAAAACAATGACATTATCAGATGACTTTGTAAGACCCCAAATCTGAAAATTCAGAAATCTGGAATCCAGAGCTGTCGCCGGCGACAGTGGCTGTCGCCCGGGCGATAGCGTTCTGTTGAGAAGGTTCTGCCGTGAGCTGTCGGACGACGTTGACTAGTCAATGTCGGTTCATTGTCGCTGTCGCCAGGGCGACAGTGGCTGTCGCCGGGCGACAGCTCAAATTTGGACTTTATGGCCGAAATCAAGGGCATTGATTGCACTTGGACTATGGTGGCTTGTTTTGGCTTGGGAGGCTTGGTGGCAGCATACAAGGCCGAAAATCCCTCTCTTTTCATTTATTTTCTTAAGGGTTCTTAAGAGAGAGAGAGAGAGAGGAGCTTGGAGAAGAAGGTGAATAGAAAACCCTAGCTTGGAGCTTGGGTTTGGAGGAGCTACACTCATCCAATCCCTTCAAAGTTGGTGGCTACGCGTAGAGGAGGGCAAGGCGCTCCTTTCCATCCGTGTGGAACGTCAAGCCATGGTCTCAAAGCGGCGTTTAAGGGTAACGAACTTTTCTACCATCTCTTGGACATGGCTTAGTCCATTCCCTTGCATCGTTGAGGCCCCTACTCAAAAGGGTGAGGTCGTGGCCTTTGACGGGTCGATTCATGTTATCCCCGTCCAAGTTGCATACATATAGAGTCCGTGCGTAATACAGACGTAGGCGCGCTGTGTGAAGCCCATCCATGACGGTTCGTCCGGATTGGTGATGCCTTGTGGTATTGTGCGTGCTCGGGGAAAACCTCGTGTTGTTATCCTGCTACGTAGGACAAGAGAGTGCTACTGCATGCGCAGCAACGCCCGGGGGTGTGCCCCGGGGAGCACCCGAAGTTAAAAGGCAGAAATGGAGTTCTGTCTAGCTGTCGCCGGCGCGACAGTGACTGTCGCCTGGGCGACAGCTCCCCAGAATTGGATTCTGATGAATTTGGGTGTTCTGAGGCTAGGGAGTGCTACTGCATGTGCAGCAATGCCTGGGGGTGTGCCCCGGGAAGCATCCACAGCTAGAAGCCAAATTAGGGTTTGTGCACTGTCGCTGGCGACAGTGAATGTCGCCTGGGCGACAGCTCCCAGACATGGGTCTGGTGATGTTTGTTGTGCCCACCTGTTGAGGGGACCTGAGGTCGGCGTGCCCGACCTATAAGGGTGTCCTGGTGGATGACTTAGCGGCCCGTGGAGCCGGCTAATTGAGAATACCTGGGCTGAGGGGACGCCATACCCGCATTTCGTGTTGTACAATGAGTGTGTGAACAACGGGCATTTGGCGAACCTACACCCGAACCATTGCAGCACATGATTAGTAAGGCTCGAATAGCATGTCGGGAGGCAACGGGGAAGAGTCTTCGGACTGCGCAAGTTCACAATTAAAGCACGGGGGAGCCCTGGTATTCGGGCCGCCGACTTTAGCCTCGAAGGGCAAAACCATCAAGAGTGGATGGTGGTGGAAGGCGTAGTACACCAAAGAGTGCCTAAGTGCACGAGACGTGGAGGCCATTCCCACGTTTGTGTTGTTGCATATGTATGAAATGTTGTGGGCTCGTCTAGTCGCACTCTTAGATATGTATATGCTGTTGAGACTGTTTTGCAGGGACGGTTAGCACTGCCACCCCCTCGAAGGGGTGGGGTCGTTATAAATTGGTCAGCTTTAGCTGACCGTTGCCCTGTTTTGCCACCGTTTTTGGTGGGCTTGTTGTACAGGTGCTGGACCGAGCGGGAACTTGGCGGGCTGAAGCCCCTGCGCTGCTGCAGCCCTTGAAGGCCTTTGATGTTCCTTCTGTTTTTCATGTATGGCCGGCCTGCGCGCCGATGTTGGTAAACTGTAAGGCCGTCGTGCCTCTTTTTTGTTGTAAAACATTTTATTCCAAGTTAATAGAAGTGAACATACCCGAGTTCGGGTCTTGTGGTTTATAATTCTGTCTCTCTCTCTTTTACTTTCGCATAGAATGCTCTGAGTTAGGCTTCGTGGTATAGTGTCGTTGTATATTCAATAGTGACGTTCCCGTTTGTTTTGTAGTATATGACGTGGGGCCCTGGCCGGACCTTCTGCTATATGCTTCTTAACGGATGGGGGTGTTACAAGTTGGTATTAGCTACTAGGGTTCCGTATCCTTCTAAGGAATTCGTGGACGAATTCTTTTAAGGGGTGGTGAGCACGTGTGTGCGCTACCGTTGAGACGTAAAATAAACCCAAAAATGTCCACTTAGGAATAAAATGTAACAACAAACCAACAATAATTGCATGATTTTGGAACCTGAGTGTTCCTTTTGCTGTTAGTTGCGACTATGCTGTCGCCTAACTGTGTGTTGCACTTGTGTAGGGCACTCGAAGTGCAGCGGGACCCTCGCATCCCCGTGATGTGCATGAGAGTAGTGGGTCTGCTGAGGCCCCTACAGCTCCGTCTGCTGAGTTGGTTCGGCTAGTTACTGAAGCCGTTCTAGCTGCGTTGAATGGCCAGCCTGAAAGGCAAGGCCAACCGCCAGTGCAAGAGGTGGCCCCTGAGCCACTAAGAGTGGAGCAAGTCCCAGTGAGGCGTGCTCCTGAGCAGCAGCTGAAGCATTTTCTGGGATTTCGACCTCCTCCGTTTACCGGGGTTGAATCCCCAGCTGAGGCCGAAGACTGGTTGTCGCATGTGAAGCGAATTCTGACAGCGACACAGTCGGAGGAAGCGCAGAAGGTGACCTTTGCTTCCTTCTTGCTAGAAAAGGAAGCTAGGCGGTGGTGGGATGAGGTCGAGAGGCTCCAGTTCGCGGGAAAGCGACTGGTTGATGTGACGATGGAAGAGTTCTCGAGAATCTTCCTCGCAAGGTATGTGCCTCAGTCACAGCAGATCGCGATGGAGAACCAGTTCTTGGCCCTAACACAGGGTGGTAGACTGGTTGATGACTACTTACATGAGTTCACCCGCCTCGGGCGCTATGCTGGAACTTCTTTCGATGATGAGGAGAGAAGGGTGAACAGGTTTTATGGAGGTTTGCGTACTGAGTTGCGGCATCTTCTGACAGGGCCGTTGACGCAGGGTTTCACGACCCTCGTTGGTTCAGCCCGAGCCCTTGAGCAGGACATGCTCAGGGAAAAGGGCAAGGCGGTTGTGGTCGAGGCAGTGCCGGAGGGCAAAGCGCCGGGTGCGGCAAAGTTGCGGAGGTTGAGTCGCTGGAAGAAGGCTCGAGTATCTGGGCCAGCTCCCTCTGCTTCGGGCGCGTCATCTGGACGTGGCCCTCTTATTTGTTTCACTTGTGGCAAGCCTGGCCATTTCTCGCGGGATTGCCGCAGTGGGCTTCCAAGGCCAGAGAAGAAGGCGGGGCCAGCTTATTCTGAGAAGGGGAAGGCAGCTGAGTCCACTGCTTCCCGTATGGCTCCCCCGCAGCCCAGAGTCTTTAGTCTCGATCAACAGGAGGCTATCAAAGCCAAAGACGTCGTGACAGGTACAATTTAAGATACAGTCTTTACTGTTTGTATACCTGTTTTAATGTTCATGCTAACATGTTTGGCGGCATAGGCTATGTGAATGTCTTAGGCGTTCCTGCGAGAGCGCTTTTCGATACTAGAGCTTCGCACTCCTTCTTATCGTCGGAATTCGTCCAACGTATTGGTGCGCCGTCGATTGCTTCTGCAGATGGACTGGAGGTCCTACTGCCGAATGGATATTCGATGCGTGTGGAGAGGAGTTGCTGCGTAAAGGTTCTAGTTGGTAGTCGGGAGTATGACCTGAAGGCATCGTTACTCCCCCTGGTTGAGTTCGATGTTATCTTCGGTATGGACTGGCTGTCGGAACAGCGTGCGTGCATCGATTGCACCACCAAGGAGGTGATGTTTGGGCAAGGTGCCGATCATGAGACGGTCTTTGCAGGCATGCGTGGATCGAGCAAGATGCTGATGTCTGCTCTCCAGGTGTCCAAGGCAGTGCGACAGGGAGCAGAGTTATTCTTTGCTCTTGTGGAGGCTTCAACGCCGAGGCCCAGCCTAGCAGATGTTTCGGTAGTAGCAGAGTTCCCCGATGTGTTCCCGAGCGAGCTCCCCGGTGCTCCACCGCAGCGGGAGATAGATTTCACGATTGAGTTGGTGCCAGGCGCTAAGCCTGTGGCCCGCTCGCCATATCGTATGGCTCCGAAAGAGTTGGCGGAGTTGAAGCTGCAGTTGCAGGAGCTGCTTGAGCAGGTCTACGTGCGTCCGAGTTCCTCACCTTGGAGTGCACCGGTCCTCTTTGTCAAAAAGAGGGACGGTAGCCTGCGACTTTGCATCGACTATCGGGAGCTGAACAAGCTGACGGAGAAGAACAAGTATCCTCTTCCGAGGATAGATGATTTGTTCGACCAGCTCGTTGGTTCGACAGTATACTCGAAGCTGGACTTGAAGTTCGGCTATTATCAGGTGCGGATCAGGGAGTGCGATATCCCGAAGACTGCCTTTAGTACGAGGTACGGGGCAGTATGAGTTCACCGTGATGCCGTTTGGGCTGTCTAATGCGCCTTCGGTGTTTATGGACTTGATGAACCGGACTTTCCGAGAGTACCTCGACCGGTTTGTGGTCGTCTTCCTGGATGACATACTAGTCTACTCTTAGTCCGAGGAGGAGCACGGTGATCACCTGCGGGTAGTTTTGGAGGTTCTGAGGAGGAACCAGTTGTATGCCAAGTTCTCGAAGTGCGAGTTCTGGCTTCCTTCTGTGGCGTTCTTGGGCCATGTGGTTAGTGTTTCGGGTGTGGCGGTAGATCCGGTGAAGGTTTCGGCCATTAGGGAGTGGCCTGTTCTTTCTACTGTAGCGGAGGTCCGTAGCTTTCTCGGGTTGGCTGGCTATTACAGGCACTTCGTGTAGAACTTCTCGCAGATCGCGCTGCCTCTTACGACGCTGACACGGAAGATGCAGGAGTTCATTTGGACGCCCGCATGTGCGCAGGCTTTCGAGGAGTTGAAGCGGCGGCTTACGACGGCTCCGATCTTATGTTTGCCTTGCTGCACGGAGGGCTACGAGATCTACACCGACGCTTCTGGAAGCGGCCTTGGCTGCGTTTTGCAGCAGCATGGCAAGGTTATAGCGTATGGCTCTCGCCAGCTGAAGGTGCACGAGCAGAACTATCCGGTCCACGACTTGGAGTTGGCGGCCGTGATATTTGCCCTGAAGCTATGGCGGCATTATGTGTATGGCTTGAAGATCAACATCTTCACGGACCATAAGAGCCTAAAGTACCTTCTGACGCAGAAAGGGCTGAATATACGGCAACAGAGGTGGATGGAGTTCCTGGGGGACTTCACCTTCGAGATCCACTACACTCCCGGGAAGGGGAATGTTGTTGCAGATGCACTCAGTCGCAGGGCTCCAGCGCAGGCCAACTGGATTCAGATGCATGATGAGCACCTGATACGTGACCTGGAGGCCTTGGATATTTCTTGTGTAGAGAAGAGGTGCAGTGCCGGTGCTTGTTTGAGTTGGTTTGAGGTGTAGTACGACCTCGCAGAGAGAGTCTGCCAGGCTTTTGAACTCGATCTGAGTTTGAAGCGCTACGCGGAGGATGCTGGTGGTGGGCCAGATGCCCAGTTTCAGGTTCGAGATGGATTGTTGTGGAGAGGCGACCGTTTGTGCGTCCCCAAGGTGGGTGAGCTGCGCGATGAGTTGATGTACGAGGCGCATCGTACCAGGTATTCAGTTCATCCGGGGAGCACGAAGATGTACAAGGACATGAAGGTCCTTTTCTGGTGGCCAGGTATGAAGAGGGACATCGCTCACTACGTGGCCAAGTGCCACACTTGTGCGCTAGTGAAGGCGGAATGTCAGAAGCCCGGTGGCTTTTTGCAGTCATTGCCTGTTCCGGAGTGGAAGTTTGATGACATTTCCATGGATTTCGTGCATGGGCTGCCGAGATCGCAGCGCAGGAACGATGCCATCTGGGTAGTTGTAGACCGGCTGACGAAGGTGGCGCACTTTATCCCCAACCGGAGGGATGACTCGGTGGAGAAATTGGCAAAGTTGTATGTTGATACTATAGTGCGACTGCACGGTGTGCCCCGTAGCATCGTCAGTGATCGTGATGGACGCTTTACTTCAAGCGACTGGAGGCTAGTCAACCGTCTTTTGGGTACGAAGCTGCAGTTTAGCACGGCCTTTCATCCTCAGACGGATGGCCAAACTGAGCGTACCAACAGGACGATGGAAGACATGCTCCGGATGTGCGTCCTGGATTTTGGCAAGGGGTCGGAAGATCACCTCTTTCTTGTTGAGTTCGCGTACAACAACAGCTATCAGGCGAGTATTCAGATGGCGCCTTTCGAGGCCCTCTATGGCAGGAAGTGCCGCACTCCCTTAGCTTGGGCGGAAACGGGCGAGACGAAGCTCTTCAAGAGGAAAGACGTCGAAGAGGCGACTTCGACGGTGCGGTTGATCCGGGAGAGGCTTTTGGTTACGCAGGATAGGCAGGCGAAGTACTATAATGCGAAGCACCGTGACGTCCAGTTCGCCGTTGGCGATTGGGTTTACTTGAAGATCAGGCCGTTCAAGGGTGTATCCAGGATTCGACGCTTGAAAAAGCTGAGTCCGAGATACCTTGGACCGTTTGAGATCATCGAGCGCGTCGGCGGCGCGGCTTATAGGCTTGCGCTATCAGCGGAACTGAGCGGGCTACACGATGTATTCCACATCTCCGTATTGCGGAAGGCAGTGCAAGAGCCTACGCAGGTAGTCGCGGCGGATCAGGTTCCCGTGGATAGTGGGCTTAAGACGGCGGTCAGGCCCGTTAGCATCGAGGATGCTGAGGTACGTCAGCTGCGGAACAGGGCGATCCGTATGGTAAAGGTCCGTTGGGACAACTGCGGTCGCGAGGAGCTCTCATGGGAGCGTGAGCAGACCATGTTGGAGGAGTTCCCCGAGCTGTTTCGGTGACGCTTATCTCTTCTTTTCCCCCTGTATGTAAAGACTGTTTTGATATGTATATATATGCGTGTTTTTACAAATTTTGGGACGAAATTTTTTTAAGGAGGGGAGGGTTGTAAGACCCCAAATCTGAAAATTCAGAAATCTGGAATCCAGACCTGTCGCCGGCGACAGTGGCTGTCGCCCGGGCGATAGCATTCTGTTGAGAAGGTTCTGTCGTGAGCTGTCGGACGGCGTTGACTAGTCAATGTCGGTTCATTGTCGCTGTCGCCAGGGCGACAGTGGCTGTCGCCGGGCGACAGCTCAAATTTGGACTTTATGGCCGAAATCAAGGGCATTGATTGCACTTGGACTTTGGTGGCTTGTTTTGGCTTGGGAGGCTTGGTGGCAGCATACAAGGCGGAAAATCCCTCTCTTTTCATTTATTTTCTTAAGGGTTCTTAAGAGAGAGAGAGAGAGAGGAGCTTGGAGAAGAAGGTGAATAGAAAACCCTAGCTTGGAGCTTGGGTTTGGAGGAGCTACACTCATCCAATCCCTTCAAAGTTGGTGGCTACGCGTAGAGGAGGGCAAGGCGCTCCTTTCCATCCGTGTGGAACGTCAATCCATGGTCTCAAAGCGGCGTTTAAGGGTAACGAACTTTTCTACCATCTCTTGGACATGCCTTAGTCCATTCCCTTGCATCGTTGAGGCCCCTACTCAAAAGGGTGAGGTCGTGGCCTCCGACGGGTCGATTCGTGTTATCCCCGTCCAAGTTGCATACATATAGAGTCCGTGCGTAATACGGACGTAGGCACGCTGTGTGAAGCCCATCCGTGACGGTTCGTCCAGATTGGTGATGCCTTGTCGTATTGTGCGTGCTCGGGGAAAACCCCGTGTTGTTATCCTGCTACGTAGGACTAGAGAGTGCTAATTCATGCGCAGCAATGCCCGGGGGTGTGCCCCGGGGATCACCCAAAGTTAAAAGGCAGAAATAGAGTTCTGTCTAGCTGTCGCCGGCGCGACAGTGACTGTCGCCTGGGCGACAGCTCCCCAGAATTGGATTCTGATGAATTTGGGTGTTCTGAGGCTAGGGAGTGCTACTGCATGTGCAGCAATGCCTGGGGGTGTGCCCCGGGAAGCATCCACAGCTAGAAGCCAAATTAGGGTTTGTGCACTGTCGCTGGCGACAGTGAATGTCGCCTGGGCGACAGCTCCCAGACATGGGTCTGGTGATGTTTGTTGTGCCCACCTGTTGAGGGGACCTGAGTTCGGCGTGCCCGACCTGTAAGGGTGTCCTGGTGGATGACTTAGCGGCCCGTGGAGCCGGCTAATTGAGAATACCTGGGCTAAGGGGACGCCATACCCGCATTTCGTGTTGTACAATGAGTGTGTGAACAACGGGCATTTGGCGAACCTACACCCGAACCATTGCAGCACCTGATTAGTAAGGCTCGAATAGCATGTCGGGAGGCAACGGGGAAGAGTCTTCGGACTGCGCAAGTTCACAATTAAAGCACGGGGGAGCCCTGGTATTCGGGCCGCTGACTTTAGCCTCGAAGGGCAAAACCATCAAGAGTGGATGGTGGTGGAAGGCGTAGTACACCAAAGAGTGCCTAAGTGCACGAGACGTGGAGGCCATTCCCACGTTTATGTTGTTGCATATGTATGAAATGTTGTGGGCTCGTCTAGTCGCACTCTTAGATATGTATATGCTGTTGAGACTGTTTTGCAGGGACGGTTAGCACTGCCACCCCCTCGAAGGGGTGGGGTCGTTATAAATTGGTCAGCTTTAGCTGACCGTTGCCCTGTTTTGCCACCGTTTTGGTGGGCTTGTTGTACAGGTGTTGGACCGAGCGGGAACTTGGCGGGCTGAAGCCCCTGCGCTGCTGCAGCCCTTGAAGGCCTTTGATGTTCCTTCTGTTTTTCATGTATGGCCGGCCTGCGCGCCGATGTTGGTAAACTGTAAGGCCGTCGTGCCTCTTTTGTGTTGTAAAACATTTTATTCCAAGTTAATAGAAGTGGACATACCCGAGTTCGGGTCTTGTGGTTTATAATTCTGTCTCTCTCTCTTTTACTTCCGCATAGAATGCTCTGAGTTAGGCTTCGTGGTATAGTGTCGTTGTATATTCAATAGTGACGTTCCCGTTTGTTTTGTAGTATATGGCATGGGGCCCCGACCGGACCTTCTGCTATATGCTTCTTAACGGATGGGGGTGTTACAGACTTGATAATGCATTCTGATTTATTAAAAGTTACATGATAACCTTCATCACATAACTGACTTATGCTGATGAGGTTGTGCTTCAGACCCTTCACATAGGTGACTTCCTTGAATGTTACTGCTCCAACCTTGATTTGACCAATGCCTTTGGTTTGACCATGGTTGGAGTCTCCAAAGATCACTTTGGGTCCAAGCTGTGCCTTGTAATTTTTCAGATTGGCCTTGTTTCCTGTCATGTGCTTTGAGCAGCCACTGTCCAAGTACCATTTTTTGATTTAATCTTGGATGGCCGTGTACCTGCAAAGACAAAAACATAAACTAGTTGTTTTTGACCCAGACTACCTTGGGTCCTTTTGTGTTACCACAAAATTCAGAAATAAATGATATTTCAGGCTGGTCCTTATAGCCTTGTGGATGATATCTCCTTGGAGGTATTATCCATTCAGTGAAAGGATTTTTAGTTTGTTTGGAATTAAGATTTCTAGTATTTCCTGTATAGTATCTGTTCGACAAATTTAGATAAATTGGTCGACTATTGTTCATCTGATAACTATACTGAAAATCTGTTTTCAGACTTCGTCGAGCTCCGTTCGACAAATTTGAACCTTTTTGTCGATCTCCGTTCGACGAATTCTTTTGAATTCTTTTATCCTTAACAGACTTGCTTGAAATATCTTTATCTCTTTTTGCAGCTTCTTTGCCTTTAGCAGAAATAAATTTTATAGGTGAGGAGAGGATATTCCTCTTAATCAGAGATGGCTCACTTGATGAGGCACCCAGGCCCAGTTTGCTATTATTAAGTCTAGCATTGACTGTGCTTGTGATGTCCATCAGTTTGATACTTCTCCCATTTAGGGATTCTCCAAATTTCTTGGCCTCAGAAAGTTTATTCTCAATGAGAACAATGTGTTCTCTGGAGGCAGCCAGATCTTTCTTAAGATTTGCATTTTCTTCACTCATCTTTTTCATTTCAGCTAACTTACATCTGAGTGAGATTATTTCTTTCTCAGAGTTGAGTAAGTCTGAGCAAAGGACTTTGAATTCAGCCTTGAATTCATCTGAAGTAAAATCAAAACCAGACATTACCTGATCTGCATCATTTTCTTCTTCTGATTCTGAATTTTCTTCATCAGATTTGCTGGCTGAGACATTGATTGCCATCATGCAGAAGTTCTTTTCTTCTTCATCATCACTGGAGCCTGATGAAGATTCATATTGTGACTCACAGTCTGAGTCATAAATTGCCAGTAGACATTGGCTATTCTCTTTTGTTTCTTCTTCATCAGAAGAACCAGATGAAGATTCTGATTCAGATTCTGTTTCACTCCAGGATGTTGCTACAAATCCTCTTCCCTTCTTTTTGTGTGAGTGGGAGGAAGATTTGCTAGAACCTTTCCTTTCTTCCTTTTTCTCTTTTTCTCTCCTCTCTGTCCTTTTTGTTTTGATTCTCTGAACATTCAGGAGCAATATGTCCTGGCTTCCTGCAACCAAAACATATAATTTCATTAGAGTGATTTTTGGCATACCTTGGCTTGTCATAGCTTCTGGATGACTTCTTCTTGAAATCTTTCTTAGCCATATTATAGAATCTTTTGGCTATGAAGCTCATCAACTCCTCTTTGGTAGGAGTTGGTCCTTCTTCTTCTGCAGCCTTGAAGGCTATGCTTTTCTCCTTCTTGAGTGCTGGGGATGAAGTGGATTCTTCAGCTTCAGTGGTGATCTCATTTAGACTTCTGGCTTCTTTGATTGGCCATATTCTGGAGTCCCATATGCTGGGAAAGCACATAAGAATTTTGTCACTTTGTCCAGAGACTTCAGCTCATTTATTATGAGGCTGAGCCTATTGTACATATCAGCAACATTTTCTGATTCTCCCTTCTTGAAGTTCTCATATTGAGAGATCAGGTGAGATCTTCTATCTTTCCTTTCATCTGCTGAGCCTGCCACCATGTTGTTGAGAGATTCCCAGATTTCTTTTGCTGAGGTGCACTCAACTACTTTCTGGAATATGTCATCTGACATAGTTAAGGCCAGAATGTTCATTGCCTTTGCATCTGCATTTCTCTGCTTCTTCTGAGCCTCAGTCCACTCAGGAGGTGGAACAACAGTGTTGTCTGTTGTTGCAGTAGTGCTGGTTGTTGCTGTAGGTGCTGGAGGTCCTATAAGAATAACATTAAAATCTCCTCATCAATAGAGTTCATATAAAGCCTAATCCTTGCTTTCCATAGTGCAAACTTATTGAGATTGCACATAGGAGGTCTTGTGCTAGAATATTCCTTGTTTTGTGCCATGAGTTTTGAATGATATAAAATTCTTAGATAAAGAAGCTCTTAGACAAATTAAGATCTGGTTGATCTTTGTGATTCAGATGTTAGTATGTAAAGAATCAACACCCTCTGATACCAATTGAAAGTGGAGGTTAGATCTTAAGTTACTCTAGAGGGGGGGGGGGGGGGGGGGGGGGTGAATAGAGTATTAAAACTTTTCCTTAGTTTTTATAGCGTAATTAAAATAGTATTATATATAAGTGTAAGCTGTGTGAGAATTATATAAACAAAAAAATTAAGTAAATGTAACCACAAAACAAACAGCACAAGCACAGAAAATAATCAAACACAGAAGACACAAGGAGCTATAGTAGTTCCCCAATAAATCTGGGTACGTCTACTCTTCTACCACCTTTGGTAGGAATCCACTAGGAGGTTGTTGATAAGGTGCCCTCACACCAGGTGAGCTGTTGATAAGGTGCTCTAACCAAACTGCAGGTTTTTGAAAAGGTGCCCTGTCACCGAGATTAACTTTTGAAGGGAGTTATAACCCTGTACAAGATGGGAAGGAAAAAGTTTATAGTGTTCTTCTCTGTCAAGATGCTGAGAGAAGACTCTAGTGGATGTTGTTGTAAAGCTCCCACTGTCAGATTGAAGTATTTGACAGAAAATGAAGAAGCTTTCTCTTGAAAACTAAGATCTCCTATAGCAGTTTGATCTGGAAGAACAGGTTCTTCAGATTGCTTGTTGCTCTTTTAGAAGATCTGAATTTGCAGTAGATTCTGAGTGAATGCTCTTGAGGATGATGTTCTCAGAAGTTTTTGTTTGCTGCTTGTAGAAGAAGAAGATGAAGAAAAATACTTTCTGAGATGTCTATCTGTGTCTTCTTCTTCTTCTTTTTCTATATATATATATATCCTTTTTATTCTGTAATAGAACGACGTTTGAATTCTGTCGACTCAAACGATTTTGTCAGGTCCTTTTATTTTAGACTGTGAAAAGATTCCTTTTCATTAAATGTCAACGGCTATTGCTGCCTTGGAAAAAGGAAAGAAGGGAATATATTAACTGAGTTTAATATCCTTCCTTATCTGTCAGAATATGTCCAAAGGATATTAAATAGATCCGTTATATTCGTCGTTTTGCTGTTAGGATAGATAGAATATAGTTGATAACAAATCTGGGCTTCAATAAATGATCTGTCGAACGCTGGCTATAATCTGTCGAGCGCTATCCAGAGGATGTTGAACGCTGGCTGGAAAACTGTCGAGCGCTGTTTAGAAAATGTTGAACGCTGGCTGGAAACTATCGAGCGCTGTTCAGAAAATGTTGAACGCTGGCTGGAGAACTGTCGAGCGCTGTCAACAAAAACTGTCGAACGCTGGGAGCCATCTGTCGAGCACTGCTAGCCATTTGTTGAGCACTGCTAGCTATTTGTCGAGCGCTGGGAACCTTAGATTTAATTTTAAGTTCTAGCTAATTTATCAGCCTACAGACTTGACCCTTAAACTATACAATGGGGTCAACTGATCCTAATCAGTACATAGTGATCCTAGCCCAAAACAGTAAAAGGGTTGTTCCAACATACTGAATCAGATTGCAGTTCCAAGAATATCTTTTCAGAATATTTTATTCCTTAATTAAAAGATTTGATTTTCAAATCAGTCAGATATTCTCTAAGGAAAAATGATGGAAAAGAATTACAGCATTACAACAAGATAGAAAGAATAGAGAAGATACAGTCGAGAGAGATATACAGGAAGTCAAAAAGCTTTTCAGAGATCATCTTCTATAGAAGCATTGCTTACTCTCTGAGAACATCAAACATATTCTCTCAGTTTTCAGCTGCATGTTTCTAATCTTCAAAGAGCAACAACAATATGAGAAACTTTTATCTCTCAGATTCATCAGCTATCAAGGAAAGATATTTTTCATTCAAGAGGAAGCTCCATCCATTATCTGTCAAGAATTTCTATCAGATAGGGGGAGCTTTACAACAACAAATCCACTAGTCTTCTCTCAGCTTGTTGACAGAGAAGAACTTCATAAACCCTCTTTATCCCATCTTGTACAGGGTTCTAACTCCTTCAAAAGTTAACCCTTTGGTGGCAGGGCACCTGATCAAAAACCTGTGGTTGGTGGCAGGGCACCTGATCAAAAACCTGTGGTTGGTGGCAGGGCACCTGATCAAAAACCTGTGGTTGGTGGCAGGGCACCTGATCAAAAACCTGTGGTTGGTGGCAGGGCACCTGATCAAAAACCTGTGGTTGGTGGCAGGGCACCTGATCAAAAACCCATTGGTGATAGGGCACCTGATAAAAAACCAAGTGGATTCCTACCAAGGGTGGTAGAAGAGTAGATGTACCCAGGTTGATTGGGGAACTACTATAGATCCTTGTGTCTTCTGTGTTTGTGTTTATTTTCTGTACTGTGCTGTGTTGTGATTTGTATTTTGTTTTTACACTCACTGTGTTATACACATATATATATCAGTATTTTAATTCCACTA
This sequence comes from Dactylorhiza incarnata, assembly GCA_033032865.1. Lineage (NCBI taxonomy): Eukaryota > Viridiplantae > Streptophyta > Magnoliopsida > Asparagales > Orchidaceae > Dactylorhiza > Dactylorhiza incarnata. The sequence continues at coordinate 2,776,263 of JAWHQI010000266.1, read as the reverse complement.
TAAAAATAAGTTAAAAACTTTTAATACTCTATTCATCCCCCTCTAGATTAAATCTATGATCTAAACCTCACTCTCAATTAGTATCAGAGGAACTTTCATGTGCATGTTTATGCATGCGTACATGTACGTGTATCTGTGTTTGTGTGTGTGTAGTGTATCGGTGTTTATGTATATCTATGTCTGTATGCCTATGTATGTATGTGCCTATTGGGGTTTGTGTCTATGTCTGTGTATATTCTATGTGTGTCGATCATGTGTGTCTATATCTGTGTATATATGTATGTCTGTGTGCCTATGTCTGTCTGTGCATGTTGGGTTTTGTGTCTATGTGTATGTGTGTATCTGTGTTTATGTTGGTCTATGTCAGTGTTTGTGTCTGTGTCTGTGCTTGTGTGTGTCCGTATTTGTATTTCTATGTCTATCTGTGCATGTGTGTGTGTCTATGTGTCTGTGTGTTCTCTAGCTATGTATGACTGTGCATGTGTGCGTCTGTGTCATTTGTGTCATCTGTGTGTCTATGTGTGTTTGTGCATGTGTGTGTTTGTGTCTGTGTGTTTGTGTCTATGTTTCTGTGTCTGTGTCTGTCTGTATCTGTGTCTGTGTGTGTGTCTGTGTCTGTGTGCCTGTTTCTGTGTTTGCATGCATGTGTGTATGTGTTTGTGTTTGTGTGTCTAAGTCTGTCTGTGCAATCTATCTATGTATGTCTGTGTCATCTATATATGTCTGTCTGTGTATGTGTGTGTCGGTGTCTGTGTCTGTTTGTGTCTCCTGTGCCAATGTGACGTTACCCCCGCCTCAATAGTACAACTTCCCAATGTGACGCCACTCCTGCAGTCGCAAAACCCCGCGCACGCAAAAATACTCATGCCACAATAGTACCACATACATGTCTATGTTTAGACTTAAAAGTAAATCTTATTTAAAAAGTAATTAATGCTAGCTTAATTATTGAACCATGTGTTTTACTTATTGATATGACATGTATTTATGACTTTCTTTACATCTATTTTCATTAAACCATATGTCTTTTAGCAATCGATATGACATGTAATGAGATAATTAACATGATGGTGTGGCAAAGTCGACGAATAAAGAGAAGATGACGAAACTGTACGTGCAGATGGGTTTGGTGAAACAATTAGCGATATTTTTAATGTTACGATATTTATTAGTCATCTCGCGCGCGCCTGTAAGAAAAAAGCGCGCACTCGCAAAAACTTGCATCTGTGTGAAAAATGCACGTCCGCAAAAAAATGTGTGACTAGGCTAAAATGCACCTTGGAGAAAATGAGTACCGATGATTCGAAAATGCGTGTCAAGGTAAAAACGCTCTCCCAAGCGAAAATGCGCTCTTGGGAGACAATGCGCCCGGTCAAAAATGCATGCAAGTGTAAAACACGTGACTGGGCATAAAACGTGTGCTCGGGCAAAAAATGCGCGCCCGAGTGAAAAACACGTGCCCGGCCGAAAAATTACTCTCTCGGGCCAAAAATGCTCTCCTGAGCCCGCGCCGTGCGGGCCGACCTACCCAAAGACACACCAGGGCATGTGCCCGGGCTTGATTTTAGCAAACCGTTGCCTATTTATTTTCGCAAACCCATTCCTCAGATTTCCTTCTCCGATTCAGCGACGAGGGTGCCCTATCTAAGATCGCCGCTCGTCTCTCATTTCGCTCCATTAATTCCCATCGTTGCCTCGCCGGTACTAATCGATTGTGCGTTAGGCTCCTAGCTCGTCGCCCGCCTTACAAGATGAGCAACTCTTGAGTTCCGACTAGTTCCTTCGACGGTTCAACCTTTCAGCGTGCCTCTCCGCTTGTTCTCGCCTCTCTGAAATTGTAGTGTCGTACTTCTATTTCAGATCATTCAGACCTTTCGACCATCCTGCTTTCGACTGTGCCCAAGATTGCTGGAGAAATTGGAGTGGTCCTACAACAACTTTCGACAGAGGTCCAACCGTCTAGGTCCTGCAACTTAGTTTTTCTGCCTTTTGTGATTTCTTCCTTTATGATTTATGTTGTTATAATTAGTGATTTCTGCCCAAATATTCCTAGTTTTTGGGTTATTCCAGATCTGACTTCTGAGGACAAGGTATACAATCCATAATTCCTTAATTTTGGGGTTATTATTCCAACACAACATTACAACCATAGCTCCTTCTTTCACCTCCAAATAGTGCAACCTCCATGAGAGCATGTAAATGATTGTATTTCAATATTATTTTAGATTGTCTTCTACTAAATTGACCATTTTATAGTGTGTTCCAGAATTATTTCTTTTGTTTATCCAATATAAATTTATCTTTTTATCATTCCTTGTAGTGTTTTTATTTGTGCAATTGAATTTTTTCTATCAAAAGTAGTAGGTCAAAGTTCTATCGATTCACATGATTTATTTCAACTCGTAAAAGACAACGAGTAGAAAAGTTCAAACTAGAAGATTTTTCTTCAGATCCAGGTTTAAGATACCAAATAAACTCCTTTGACGACAACCTATATACAAGACTCAATAAGAAGATACTATTTGCAAATTGGTCATTGCCAACCTCATTTAGACTGATTTGTATGTTCAAATTTAATGTGCCCGGGTGGTGCAAAATTACTAGTTCCACCCCTGCGTGCGCTTGTGCTCGGAGGTGGTCACGCGCGCGTGTGCACGAGAGTGTCTTTGCGTGCGTGCGGGGCCCGTGTGCAATAGTTGTTTTTATTCTAAAATTATGTTAATAAATTAATGTCAAATTGACATCCATTTTTAAATTTAATGTTTTTAATTTTTGTTTTTTTTTTTCAAAATTTTATGGAGTGAAATTTTCCTCCATATATTTCATTTATGTAAGAGAAAGAGGGCGGAAGAAAAACTTTTATAAAACATTTTTAAAGTTTTATAAAAGCTTTATATAACTTTATATATCTTTAACTATTATATATAAAGAAACTTTAAAAGAAATTTTTGTTAAAATATAAATGTTTTAAAAAAAATTAATTATAAAATTTTGATGTATATTTTTTTACGGTCATTTTGAGTACTCATATGTATATGTTGCGGGCGAAACCCGCCGGGGGCGGGCGAAGCCCGCCGTCGCCGGCCGGGTACTGTAGAATGTGAGCGCAGCCTGCTCGAATGTAGGCGCAGCCTGCTAAGAGTCAGCAAGCACGGGCGAAGCCTGTGCGGAGCTGCTCATAAAATTTTATATAAAAACTTTATATAAAATTTTTATAAAAATGTTTTATAAACTTTTATATAAAATTTTATATACGTTTATATATAATTAAATTTATAATTATAATTTATTATATATGTAACCGGTTATATATATATATATATTATAGAGGTACGCCCGTGCTTGATACTCTCTCCTGTGACAGTACCCCGGCAGTAACGGTACCTCCGCTAAAATTGTACTCTCCCACTCTCAGACTCTCAGACGTTCGATCGATCAACTAACAGTGCATAGGAAAAGCGAACAGACCCCACATGACATTACCCCCTCCTCGATAGTGTCCTAGTGCGACGACGCTCATGCAGCTCGCAAACCCCTGCGTGCGAAAATACCCAAAATTTAAAAATTTTAGTCTTATTTTTGTAAACGCTACAAAAAAACGTCATCGTAGATGTTTCCTTATATGTGGTGATAATAAATAAATAAATTTACTTTTTTGTAATAACATATTTCTATTTATACAAAAATTTAAAAGATACATTAGATATTTTTCATGTTATGATATTTAATTAATAGTTATCTCTCGCGCGCCCATAAGAAAAATGCATGCTTGAGCTAACAGTACTTGCACCCAGTTGAAAAATGCACGCCCGCAAAAAAAAAGAGTAACTAGCTAGGCTAAAACGTGCCCGGGTGAGAAAAAGCATCAGGACGAAAAAAGCGCGCCCGAAAAAATGTGTTTTTGGAGAAAACGCTGATCATGGGCGAATAACTTGTGCGCAAATAAAATTGTGCTCCCGAGCCAAAAGTGTGCGCAGTCAAAAATACGTGCCCTGACAAAAATGAACTCGAGAGAGAATGAGTGATGATTCGAAAATGCATTCTCGGGCGAAAACATGATCCCAGGCAAAAATGCACGCCTGGGAGACAATGCGCCCGGGCAAAAATGCATGCTAGTGCAAAAACATGCCACCAGACAAAAAATGCACGCACAAGTGAAAAACACATGCTCGGGCGAAAAAATATGCTCTATGGCCTAAAATGTGCGCTCATGTTTTAAAATTTAATATATTTATTGTAACAAAACATTGGTTACAAAATAATAATGATTGTAAGAAAATTCTAGTTGTTACAAATACTTTCAAAGTGTTGTTACAATTGCTGTTTATTGTGTGGATATTTTACTATTTGTAACGTAAAACTGGTTTTGTTAAAAATACCTGCACTTATTGTAACAAACATTTAGTTATTGTACAAAAATATAAAATACTTGTTACAAAAACTAATCTTTTGTAACGATAGAAAAATTTCGTTACCAAATGTAGTTATTAGTAACAAATTTCTTCTTCGTTACAATTTAGTCCTTACTAAAAGTGTAGTTTGTTGTAGTGCAAGGAGTCGAGCCAGAGCTTTATATTGAAGGATTTGGTGGAGAAACCAGAGAGCATCAAGGATCACCCTCTCGATCGTCGGCAATGGCACCAAAGAGATCCACCTATTCCCAAGCCCAATCTCAGGTAGGATCCTTCTCCACTCCACTGGTGCTAGCTTTCCCCCTCTCTTCCCTTTCAATTTGCTGAAGAATTGCTGGACCACCATTTTTACTTTTGATGTTCTTACCCAAGAAATTGAAAGGTGCAGGAGCCCTTCTCCAGCCACCTCATGCCAAACGACCACCACCAGTCGACGACCAAATGTTGACTAATGGTGGTGGCCAGAGGATTTTGCCGGAAGCTGCCGGGATCGGCCGGAAACTGACTTGCAATATACTCTAGGATGGCGAAAACATAAGCGTTGAACCATTGGAGAAGATGACTGGGAGCCATCCGATCTGGGAGATCTGATAGTCGCAGTCCAAATAATATTAGATATAGGATTTTTAATTAATTGTCACACTTTTACAGAGATTTTTAACAATATTTTGACCACCTTAGATGATGAACCAGATAAAGTCATCTATACAAAAAATGTAGCCATAGGTCTTAACTTCACATGGGCACTGATTTCATGTGATTTGGTGCACCACGACTCCATGGGCACTTGTTTTTGTGCAAGATGTATTATAGGTACATGCATGTGTATATTGTGAATTTTTCTGATAATACTCTATGCATGTAAATGAAATTTAAATCATTGATGTATTATAACCAAATACACCCCTTGTCCAAAAATTGGAATTTTTGGAGTACATTTTTCTATGGTTTTGGTAAACATTTAAATATCCATGCATGTGTTGATTTTTGAGTTATATGAACTCAAAATCCACCAAATCATCTTTGGAAGGTCAATTAAGCCAATAAGAGTCCCTGGTAAAAAATTTAGGCCATTTGAATTCATGCCTGTGAACATTTTCAACATGCAAACTTATTCTATTATGGGAAATATTATCCTATAATTTCAGAGAGTATTTTGTGAATATCTCTCAAACCATTGAGTGAATAGGGCTGAATTTTTTACATAGGCATGCCATGCCTATTTACACCCTCTGTCCAAAAATGTTAAATTTTGGGAAAGATTTTCCCATAGTAATTACAATAATTTGAAAATTCATGTATTAGTAGCTCACATGGCTAGACAACACCAAGTGATCCCAAATTTTGGTAGATCGTAGTGTAGGTAACTATAAGTCTCTACTAAAAAATTGGGACCAATTGTCTGTGTGCATGTGAAGGAATTTTCACATGCATGCTAAGGGGAAAGTTTTTTGTGTGCACATAGCACTATAATGTAAGTCTTGATTTTCATGGCTAAATCAACTCATATTAACCCAAATTTTGGGCGGCATGTTAAGTAGACTATAAATAGACACTAGTTATAATTTGAGGCCATTTAAACTCAAGCATGTGAGGGAAATTCACATGCAAATGCCTAGGAATCTTGGGAAGTTCATAAAGGTGTATATTCAATAATGTTTTTTGAAATGAAGGCTATTCTCATGGTCTATTTCTATGAAATTCAAAATATGCACTTGGTATTATGAGATAATACATCTTAGAGAAAAGTATGAACTTTGGGGTTGATTTACCTAGGAAATTAGGAATTATGTGATTTTGTCACAATGAGCTTAAATGACTATTCTGGGGTCAAAACTTTCTGAAATGTTATGAGACTCTGGGATTCACTTGAAGAGTTAGATTACACCCTGTGAATTTTTGTTGGAATTTTTACAAATATTATAGTCCATTATTTATTGATTATTCAATTTACCCCAATCTACTTTATCCCGCCTTTTGGTTAGCTAATGTAGATAGGGTTGCATGTAATTGTGTATTTGGACTTATGAGGCCATCTGAAATTTCTGGAAAGTTTTTATGAAATTTATTGTTGAATAATTATGGTACCTCCTTCACAAAGTGGAACTTTATTGTATTCATTGATTAATTGATATGTTGAAATAATGAGACTGGAATATTATGGAATTTAGAGGTTAGACTTGTGAGCTCATTATTGAACTCTGAAAATTTTATTAGATTTAATTACTGACTATTTATCATACTTCCCTCACAAAGTGGAACTTTATTATTTTCATTGATTAATTGATATGTTGAATTAATGAGATTGAATATTATGGAATTTAGTAGTTAGACAGGTGAGCTCGTTATTGACCTATGGAGATTTTATTAGATTTAATTACTGATTAATTATCATACTCCCTTCACAGAGTGAAATCTTAGTGTTTGTTTTGGTTAATTGATATTGATGAGCTATGGAACTAGAAAAATTATAGAACATGGTAAGTGAGCTTAAGAGATCATGATAATGCTCTGAGAATTTTATTATATTTATTTTTTGAAGATTTATAGTAGTTCTTTCATAATATGGATTTAGGTGACAATTATGGTTTATTTATTATTGATGAATTATTATTACTAGAAAAATGCTAAATTTTGCTGGAATCCATCTTTGGTTGATTAGAACACATGGAAATTTATTCACAGCATTATGATGAATAATTTTAGTAGATCCTTCACAAATTGAATTTAGTACCCTTGGACATATAATTGATTTTCTGAAATTATATTACGAAGAAAAATTATGAAATTTTGCTGAACTTCATTTTGGACCTTAGCTAACTTCTGGAATTTTTATTAAATTTATTGGCATATGACAAATGGTACATCATGTTCAAATTTAGTCAATCCTGATATTATAAGAAATTATTTAAATAGGCCCATCTATGATTTTATTATATGAAAAATATGAAATCTGAATTTTGACATCTATGCAACTTCTGGAACTAGATTGGGCACATATTAGTTAGAAGTTCATCTAGTCACCCTTTTAAGCCATGTTATCTCACTAGAGAGAAAATTGGTCTGCCAATAGTAAAACTGAAATATTTGATTTAGACCTCATCTGGTCATCACACCTAGAGCTAGTAACTCCCTGATTTTTTTGTATAAACATAGATGAATTGACAGATTAACCATTAGTGGCAAATACTAGAAGTAAGGGTTGGGGTGCGATTAATAAAATAACCAATACAGGATTTTGATACGCTAAGCTAAGGGTCATGAGAGGAGGTTCACTAGTAAATAGAACTCCTGGTTAAGATCAGATTATGGAACCTTTAGATAGAAATTGATTGATATCGTGAAGATGCAGCCAACCACTAAGAGAGGGGCAATGGTCGATGCTCAATTAAACATCATCGCTTCCCTGTCCCGGTAATTGTAAATCTTCTTATGAAGATAGCGTAACAAAAGAGGAAGTGGGTAAATATGAATGGTTAGTCACCAATAAAATTAAATATCTTGGGAAAGGGAAGTTTGGGATGTCACCCATCATACTTCCTAGTACCATTGCGAGCCCTTCACTGGATAGCCCTCGGGGAGTCTAAGGTTCACCATAAATATCTAAGTACAACTAAATGATAGATAAGAGTAGCTAAGTAGGAGAACTTGGTAATTAATCCTCGTACCAAATATGGGATGGAATTGGTACAAGGATTTGTTGGTCCTGCGAGTGGTAAGCTCAGTGTTTTCTTAGGAGGACTGGATAGTCCGATGAGGTGGAGGCTCGGAGAAATACAATATAAGAGGTGGTTACTTATTATATAGTATGCGGATACCCCGTGTGTTCTTAGGGGCGTACGTAAGGTCTAGGTCAGGAGGTGTTGATAGATGCCTAGAAGTGGACATGCCCGATCCACTACCCCTGTTTGCCTTAACAGGGTACCTGAGTTGACACACTCGAACAGACGAAACTTAAAAGGTCTGTACGTATATAGTCGAGTGGGTGAGTTGCATCATTGCATTGCACAACATGGTATAAAATCGTTGCATAAACAAGACCTCATCATATAAATTAGTACGGGGTCTTTTATACGATGAGTTTACCTTAGTGCCAGATCCTCTATCTTATAAGTTTGTATGGCATTCTTATAAGATAGGGTTACCTTCGTACCTGCTTATTTTATATACAATGCTTTACTTACTTTTACTGCTGTGATTGTTATGGTTTGCTCATTGCACTATGCTGCCATTAGTAGAGCTTTTCTGGACTATTGCTCTATTACATATAGTCTTTATAGTAGAATTGCTAGATATAGACCATTTCCTATCTATACTTGTGCTAAATAGGGCCACTGCCACCTGCTTGATTTTATTACCCCTTGTTCCCTTTCTCTTCATCCTCCCCGCCTGGTACAAAGGAATCTGCTTAGTGGAGGGGATGAGGAATCTGCTTAATCTTATAGACTGTTGGGAAAAACTCCTTTTGATTTAACTTAACAAATTATCTATAGGTGATTTTACTCCCTAGGAGTATTACCCTGATTGTATAGAAAGGGTAAAATGGTCATTAGATGTCTTAGGATGTCACACTCATCTTAGAATGTCAAGACCAGGTCAGGATAAGCATAGATTCAGTTGAGTTAAAAACTTGTGTCGAATGAAAGTCGATGCAACTTCGGCTTGATGTCGACGCAACTCTGACTAGAAGTCGAAGCAACTTAATCAGCCAGTCGAAGTATAAGCCAAGTCGACACAACATTGAAATGTACTCGACGCAGATGGTCAAGCCAGTCGAAGGCATCTCAGTAGTCGATGCAACTCTTATAACAACTCGACGCAGAAGATGAAGTCCAAGTTCAAGCTTCCAACTCGACAGATACGTCGAGAAGTATTCGACGTAACGTTGACATCTGAGTTCATTCAGAGCTGAGAACTATTTTGAAGCCACTTCAATAAAGAAATCAGAGGTGCGTCGATAATAAGGAAGTCAATTCGACGCTACGTCGACATCTGAGTTCAGTCAGAGCTAAGAAGGATTTCGAAGCTACTCCTATAAGAACTCAGAGGAGCGTCGATAAGAAAGAAATTCAATTCGACACTACGTCGAATACAGTCAGAAAAAGTATGTTCTCTGCTGTCTTTTCTGGTGCGCTTCCAGATGATCTGCAAGGATGAAATATGTTCTCTAACGACTCGTTTATTGCCAAAAATAGAATGGAGTATTTCAGAGACACATCAAAAGACCTTCTTCGAAGTTATTCAAATCATATGGACGTGTCGGGAATAGAAATAGAAGGAGATATTTATTGTCCAATGGACATTCCTTCAAAAGACAGTCTAGAAGAGGAAAGAGATTCAAACTCTAATTGACAGAGAATAAGTATTCAGCAGCAGGAAGAAAAACAAGATGAACTAATTGATTATTTTGTTGTTACTTCTTCTTCTTCCTCATGCTCTTTGAGAAAATAGAAGAACTTCTCGATACAGATATACAAGGCTGCTGCTTATTCTTCTCCTTCCTGATACAACAATAAGCAAACAGTAGTACAGAGATCACAAGGATCATAATCTCATAACCCTTGCACTCATCACTATCATAAGCAAGGGTTCATCTTATACAAATCTAGAAGAGTATCAAAAACTCATATCTGCTGAAGAATTTATACAGCAGAATCATTTCCTTCTTCTCATCTTCAATAGTTCTTTACTCTTCAACTGTAAAAGAGTTTTATTAATCACTCTTCAAGGGATTCAGTGGTTCTAAGAGTCTCCTTATCAAAAGACTTAGTAATTCTAAGAGTCTCCTTATCAAAAGACTCAGTGGTTCTAAGAGTCTCCTTATTAAAAGACTCAGACATCAAGCATCTTTGCTGACCTACTGGCCAGTCAAGCCAAAAAATTCAATAAGAAGTACTCCCAGATGGAGTCAGAGGTACAAGAATCAAAAGAGTCTCTCCTGTCACTCAAATCAATTGTATCCTCCTCCATGATCACTAAAGATTTATTAACCTCCCTTGTAAGTAAGGCTAAGAAGGGGTAGAAGATTCAGGGGGAGGAAATGCCCAATCTAGAAAAGAGTGGCCAGGAGAAGGACAAAGTTGTTGAAGTTCCTGATCATGATAAACTTACTATATTCCAAACAGTAAGGCTAGAAATTCCTGATGCAAATATCCAGGCTGAGCCACTTACAAGCCCTCATGATAATCTTGTACAAACTCAGGGGGAGCTCTTCGAAGATGATTAACTTTTAGATGAAGTATTAAAGAATGCTAAGGAAGCTGCTCTGGATGATGAAGAGAGTACACAATCTCAAGGGGAGCTTACCCAAGAAGCTAACATGACTGATGAAGAGGAGAATGAGCCTTTTGTATTTGCTCCAAGAAATGTGATACCACAAGTATTCTCAAGGAAGAGGAAACAGTAGTACAGAGATCACAAGGATCATAATCTCATAACCCTTGCACTCATCACTATCATAAGCAAGGGTTCATCTTATACAGATCCAGAAGAGTATCAAAAGCTTATATCTGCTGAAAGATTTATATAGCAGAATCATTTCTTCTCATCTTCAACTGTTCTTTACTCTTCAACTGTAAATGAGTTTTATTAATCCCTCATCAAAGGATTCAGTGGTTCTAAGACTCTCCTTATCAAAAGACTCAGTGGTTCTAAGAGTCTCCTTATCAAAAGACTCAGTGGTTCTAAGAGTCTCTTTATCAAAAGACTCAGGCACAAGTTGTGCAATCCTACCAGGGAGGTAGAAGAAAGGAGTACCCACATTTTGGGGAACCTCTATAAAAATTCTATTGTCCTTTGTGTTTGATTTTCTGTGCTGTCCCTACTTCTAGTTTTCTGTGTTTATATTTCCTGTAATCTGTGTTTACTTTATTCTATCTTTTGGATTGTTGATTGCATAATACTTAGTATTTTTATTGTGTGTGCATAATTAGGTAAGAAAATATTTAAAACTCTATTAACCCCCCTCTAGAGAATACTCAGAGGCACACTGTGCACTTTCATAGACTAACGGTCAGATGTTGCATAACAATAGGTGTACCAGGAGGAGCAGACCCGCAACTGAAGGGAGGAACATGACGTGGTGGCTAGGCCCAGAATTGGACTTTCAACAGCTGGAGGGAGAACACCGATGAGATACCATCTCCCAAATGCGGTCTTCCATCCCTCCCTTAACCAGTGTTTAGAATGTCTAAGTCTGAGAAAATGTAGCGAGGAGTAAATGTATTGGGGCTTAAATCCCTTTTTATTCTAGCACTCTTATTTTTGTACTTTTATTTATTTTGTATCTCATTTGGACATGAATCTTATTTATTATGTGATTGTTGTGGACATGTTTCTGTATTATGCTGTGGTGTATGGTTGGCTTGCATGAATGATTAGCCGACAAGAACGGCGTCTTATGGTGGAGACCTTCCCGAGTGAAGGTGCCACCGCAAGGCGGCGGTTCTGGGCGGTAAGACCCGGAAATGTAAGCAAAAATTGAGGGTCTTACAGCAGGAGCATTGCACAGACGGAAGAGCATTCATCTGAAAGAAAATGTGCCAACCGGGAAGGTAAACATGGTCTTCTCCTAATTGTCAGGGTCAATTGTAATTTGGTGTTCCCAGAATAACCATCCAGAAAGCGATAGAACTCCTTCCCAACCAATATTTCTAGCATTTGGTTAATAAATGGCAGAGGGAAGTGATCTTTTCTTGTGACATCATTCACTTTCCGATAGTCAATACAAACAAGCCAACCTGTGACCGTTCGGGTAGTCAAGAGATCATTCTGCTTGTTGGATACAACCATCATCCCTCCCCTTTTTAGAACAAACTGAACAAGACTGACCCACTTACTGTCACTGATTGGGTAGATTATCCTGAAGTCGAGGAGTTTATCGACTTTCTCTTTCACCACTTCCTGCATCTTAGGATTAAAATGTCGATGTGGTTGGGCTAGAGGTTTGAAATTGTCCTACATAAGAATTTTACGCATGCAACATATGGGGTTGATACCTTTAATGTCACATAAAGTCCAACCAAACGCTCCTTAATGCAGGCAGAGGATGTCGATAAGGCAGGCCTCCTAATCAGCGAAAAACAATGCAAAAATAATAACCAGGAGAGTTCCATTCACCCCAAGATAAACATACTTAAGGTGCTCAGGCAAGGGATTCAAGGTAACGCAAGGAGGTTGGGGAACCAAGCGGGAAACAGAAGAAATTGGAAGCGAAGATTGAACTCTCAATAGCATATCATCACAACTGTCCAAAGGGGGGGGGGGGGGGGGGGGGTCCAGAGTGACCTTATAGAATTCTGAATCCAAAAGTTCACATGTGCAGAGATCCTCGAGCCTAAAACTATCGGAATGATCCAAAATTGACGATTTGATTTCGCCGTGCACATCAAAAACTGCCTTCTCATCTCCGATTCTCAAAGCAAGCTTTCCACCTTCTACATCAATGAGAGCGCAGGCCGTGGCCATTAATTGGCATCCCAGGATCAACGGGACCTTCTTATCCACCTCAATTTCAAGCACAAAAAAATCAATCGGGAAACAAAAATCCCCCACTTGCACCAAGACATCTTCAATGACTCCATGCAATTTCTTAATTGAACGGTCAGCCAGTTGAAGTGTCATGCACATGGGGCGCAATGCCCCGATTCCAAGTTTTCTGAAAATTGAAAGCGACACAAGGTTTATTGATGCGCCAAGGTTACAGAGAGCATTCCCACAATCAAGATGACCAACAAAGCAGTGAATAGTGAAGCTATCAGGATCTTTTATCTTCATGGGTAGCTTTTTAGAAACTATGGATGAACACTCCTCATTCAGGTTTACCAAAGCAACCTCCGCAATCTTCTTCTTTTTTGAAAGTAGCTCTTTCAGGAATTTTGCATAACCTGACAATTGAGTGAGTGCATCAATGAGGGGTATGCTAACCTACACGTCCTTCATCATTTCTAGAATTGTTTGGTATTGCTCATCCTTCTTCATATGCTTTAAACGGTGAGGGAATGGGGGACCAGGCAGAGCTGCAAAAATAGGAGGTGGTGCCTCAGTTGGCACTCGGTATTCCTCCAAGATTTGAGTAGGGTGATTCTCAATTCCAATAGGAGTGGGTCTAGGATCAGAAATTGAAAGTTCCTTTCCATTGCAGAGTTGTAGCGCATTAAGAGTTGCTTGCTTGTCAACAACAATCTGCCTCACCATGCTAAAAAGTGAATCAAAGCAATCCTGCAACTTCAGAATTGATAGGTACAACGACTTAAATGCTTGATCTTCCCATTCTGTGAATTCAATGAATCTTTCCAATCCCCTTTTGTATATCCCATGATCCTCTGCCTCTGCAGGTGCCGAAGTAACTCTGCAAACCATAAGAGAGATCCATGTAGTGCAAGAATCCAGCCATTGACGGCTTGTGAACGTGAAATTCTCTGTGATTTTCTTTTCCTCAAGCAGTGGTTTTTTTAAAAGGGCTCCACCTATAGCAATATCAAAAAGTGTGGGATAGGAGGGGAAAGTGCCAAAGTAAAATACATGCAGTAAGGTAGTACCAACGATGCCATGCTGCGGGAAATGATTTAGCAGGGTAAACCTCTCCCAAGCATCAGTTATGGATTCACCTTCCTCCTATCTAAACTTTAGAATTCCGTAATGTAATTCCAACTGTCGCTGACCGGAAATAAAGTGGTCCAGAAAGGCATGCTCCAATTGTCCCAAAGTAGAGAAGGAGTCTAGATACAAATCCCGATACCAGGTTTTTGCCCTCCTTTGGAGTGAAAAAGAAAAGAGACGGATCATTACCAGCTCGTTGTTTTGGCCAGCGTAGCAAAAAGTGCTGCAGGTTTTAAGGAATGTTTGCACATGGAGGATGGTGTCATCCTCAGGAGTACCATAAAATTGTAATGATTGGTTGACAGTTTGGATTAAGTCCGGGGGTATTTCAAAACTGTAAGAAGGGGAAATAACAGGATCTCCTTCTCAGACACCAAGTTCACCCAAATAGGTGGTCCCAGGCACCGACTTAGAGTGCGACATCTCCTAAGTGTCCTATCAAAACTTACACATATTCCAAGAAAAAAAGAAAACACAAAAATGATAGAAATTAAAAAGGGCGATATAAATAAGGGAAGGGCCCTTCTAACTCTATCCTTCTCCTAAGACGAATCACACGTGCCGTGTTCTCCGATAACAGTGCCAAAAACTTGATGTGTATCCATGGGCAAGTGCACCACGGTTGTACAAGTAATAATAAAATGGGAATAAATCCCCATGCATCAAATCATGCGAAACATGGCGGGGTGGAATTCTCTTCGGAGAAATACTTCAGATAGAAGTCTTGAGATCGATGTCAATGGGGTTTTTTTATTTGGATTAACACTAATGCAAAGAAATAAAACTAAATTAACTCGTGGGTTGCCAACACCTCTTCGCACGCTTACACAATGAGGGTCACCTTCACATCTTCTCACCCAAATGGGTCTTAAACACCGCTTTGCTCAATGCGCCTTGCAAATGCACAAGCCAACCTCTCGTCTTGCCACCTCGTGTCTAACTTAACGACAACGCATGCTCGACCTCTCTCACACAACGTTGATCACCACACAACCACAATAACTTTAATCATAATGAAAAGACAACACAATAACAAGATCTAAACCAAACCATCCACAATAAAAGATAAATCTATGAACATTCGCAACCAACGGTCACGGTGTGTGAGTGCATTAGAAGAATCATAATGTAAAAATAAGATATTCTCAAGGTAAAAACAAAGAACGAGCATACCACTCTCTAATCACGGAAATGAATGAGAGTCTCTTCCTCGGAGTTCGAGGGGCGTCTAGCTTGGTCCACCATCCTCGTCCTCCTCCTCGTTGGATGCTTCCTTGATTCAGACGGAGCTGTCACCCCCTTCTAGTCAAGTCTTCTCTCACATCGTCAACTTTAACACTTATGGTTCTGGACTTGAAGAGCTCCAATGTAACTACGTCGATGTTTTACCTTCCTTTAGAATACTTGGGGATGTTGGACAAGACCCTAGGTACAAAACCCTAGAGTTTTGGGTGAGAAAATTGAGGAAAACAACAGACTGGTTTGGGTCTCCTGGATGAAATCACGAAAATTTGCTATATAGAGAAACAAGGCGCACGTGCGTGCACTGCAAAGTGCATGCCCATGCGTAAGTAAGAGTGAAGAAGAAACTAGGCACCTAGGTTAGCACAAAAAAATGCACGTGTGCGCACATGCGTGCAGAATCATGCACGCCCAAATTCAGATCGACCAAAGTGGCATGGAAAGCACAAAATGACCGTGCAAGCATAAATGCACGTGCACACACGGACCTGCGGAAATCACACGTGCCCAAATTTAGATTTACAGAAAACAAAACAATTAGGGGAAAGAGGCGCACGCATGCGCGTGAGCTAATTTGAACATAACATCCCCTAAATTGCACGAAAATCCACACCTGCAACATAAAACCATCCAAACAGTACAGAACATCAATATGTCTCAAAGTGAGCTATAAACATACATATCGAGCACTGGAATGGATGAAAATATTATGAAACACAATGTGAAAACACTATATAGAAAGCATGTATCACCTGTACAAATAATATAACATGGATCCGGACGGGGCCCCACGATATACCATACACAAAAGCTAGACATTATATAAGGCACAAAATGAAAACTAAACAAAGAGTGTCAGCACTAGCGGAAGCACAACAATAATCTTAAGAATGTAAAAAATTACTAAGATATGATTCAAAAAAGAGCTGGCCTTATGGACTTACAACATAGATCAAGAGAGTTTCAAAACATCAAACCAACAAACAAGTATGATGATCAAAACATTGGCTCGCAGGACGGCTAATGAAAAAGTAGTAAAATAAATGGCTTTCATTTTCAATTCAGCTTTGGGCTTTATGCCCACTATACTCCGCTACGCTCTGCGACACCTACACCAAACACAAATATAAGGTAAACAAGGGTTAGGTATTAGCTGACAACAATCCACATAATGATCCCTCCCCTGGGCCATCCTAGCGGACTCTGGAGCATGACACAACTCACTTGTAAGTACGATGCAACAATCATATGTAACAAAATATTGAAAGTGAGACTAAGCTACACATGGTGAAGTTTTAAGCACAATCAATCTTCAATGTTGAGTATATAAAATGGGGGACCTAGGTATGCAAGTGATGATGGTTAGGTTCACCCAAAGGTTTCCCCACAACTGCCTAAGTGCATCGCAAGAAGATAATAAATCATTATCCATCAACAATGCATTCACAGGTACTCACGCCACACGAGTTCATACAAATGTGACATATACACAAAGTACTTAGTAAGGAGGACACGGTGAACACCGATATGAGAATTTCAACTAATCTAGGACCTAGAGTCCCAAGATACCATTTGAGAATTTGCTGGTCCGGCCGTTCATGCTTGACATAGTCTATACCATGGTCCATCAGCATTCACGATGATAATAACATGTGATGAACTGCATGGTGTGTGATTGGTTTGGCTTTTGCCCATTGCTCAAGTCATCGTGATGTCACCACATTTAGCATTGCCTCATCCCGTAAGCATTTAACATAAACTAAAATAAAACATAAGCTATCATACTACACACCTAATCCATATGAGATGACCTATGCTTCATATGCACAATGAACACTATCATACTACGCAACTAATACACACAAGAGGACATTGGATTTGTATGTTCTTCCCGATGTAGGAGGTCCAAGTCAACTTCACTATGCAATATGGTGAAGATTTGAGTTCTACCACAAACACATTCTCAATTTAAAGGCCAACGGCTATCAACCATTATACAAGTAGGATTCATGACTTTGTAACATCTATGAGCCAAATAGGAGGCCACCAACCCAGGTATTTTGATAGGAATACAAGGGATTCCACATTCCCAAACCCCGCAAACAATATGACGCATTTCATGGATTCTTTCTCGGACACGCATACTAGGTCAAACCTAAATGCAACGTCAATCAAAGCATCACCGATCTGGGCCTATGACCATGGACAATGTTTATTGCATTTCTACATGCATTTCATGCTGGGGACATACACAATCGACCTGGGGTTCTAACGAACCAAAGGAGGTTATGCCCTCCACTAATTAGCGGAAGAGACTCTTACTATGCAAGAAAAAATAACATGGAATGGACATACATCATCCTAAAACTAGAGAGAAGTATCATTACCCATAAATCTCTCTTTGATGCCATGGAACAAAGAATGAGAGAAATGAAATCTATCATAATGGACTCCTCTCCCCAAATCTTGACTCAGCTCGAAGATTGGAGCTCCGGAGCACCTCACATGACCTTATCTCTTCGTTCTTCCTCCTCCTTGCTCCTCTCATTCCCAAACCTAAGAGAGAGAAAGATAAATGAGAAATTAGGTTGAAAACCCCATCATTCCTGGTCTAATAGTCTCACAAAAAAACCCCAACCATCAGGTCTCGAATCACCACATCAGTCGACTTAGAATTCTCAATTAAAATGAGTTCACGACCCGTACATGTCTTGTAACACGGTCGTGTTCTAGGCCATATCGATCTACTGAAGTTCCTGGAGCTGGACACGGGTTGGTACATGTCCGTGTTGCTGGCCGTGTCTACAGACACAACCATCTACATGGCCATGTCAATTAATTTGACAGGCCATGTAGCTCACTGGATAGAACCCCCTTACACAATTTCATTCTTGTGAATCTATACACCCAAGGACAAGCCCATGTCCCAGGCCGTGACATGTCCCTATACAAGTCTATGTAAATTAATTCAACAAGTTGTGTGCCTCTTGGGCAAATTGGGTTTTTGACACAACATGCATATGCCTTTGGACACGCCCGTGTCCCAAGCCCTGTACAACCTTAAGGGCTCTAAATGACCCACAAAGCACACCCAATCAGCCCCAAAATTCCATGGGACTTCTTTAAGGCCTTTAGGTTTCTCGTGGCCTCTTTTAATTTGGGTTTTCTGGGTGTTACAACTCTCCTTCCCATAAATGAATATCATCCCAAAAAATTAAGAACATAAAAAGCTCTAAAACAATTTATACCTGAGGGAACAACTCAGGGTACTCCTCGAGCATGGTTTGATTTCTCTCCCAAGATATCTCCTCTCGATGACAGTTTTCCCAATGAACTTTCACCATCTGTATCATTTTGTTGCGTAACCGCTGGACCTCCATGTCTTCAATGCGAATGGGCTTGACCTTAGTCGATAGCCCACCATACTGACACTTTCTCAGCCGCAATAATCTGAGTAGGCTCTTGCACTGCCTTCCTCAATACTGATATATAAAATGCATCATGTAGACCACTAAGCTCTCTAGATAGAGAAGACCTTGAAGCAACATCACTGATATGCTCTGTGATCGCAAATGGTCCTAAGTAACTCAGACTTTATTTTTTCAAGCGTCAAATCCTAGATACTCCTTTGAAATGTTTTATATTCAGATAAACCCAACAGCCAATGGAGAACTCCATGTTTTGGTGCTTGGCTTTATAGTAATTCACCTACCTATCATGGTCAATTAATAGTCTCTCGCATATTGCCCATATCACCCTATTCGCCTCTTCGACATCCTTACGCTTCAACAGCTTTGTGTCGCCCATTTATGACCAAGTCAAGGGCGTGTGACACTTCCTACCATTTAAGGTCTCGAAGGAAACCATCAAAATACTAGCTTGGTAGCTTTTATTGTAAGCAAACTCTATCTTATATATGTGGTCTTCTCATCTTTTTCTAAAATCTAGGGAGAACATTCAAAACATATCCTTCATTGTCTTGCTGGTCCGCTAGGTCTGCCCAACCATTTGCGGATGAAAGGTCGTGCTAAAGTTCAACTTGGTACCCAATAGTTGGTGAATAATCTTCCAATCTTTTGATGTGCAACACAATCTCGGCCACTCATAATGTTCTGGGAACACTGTGTAACTGCACTATATTATCAACATTATACAACCTCGTATTTGTCGAGTGGACCAGCAAGGAGTACGAAGGATGGCATTAAAGAAGAGGGGCGGGCACTCTCAGGGCGGCTTGCACTCGCCTCGCACTAGGATAGTCGAAGCGCGTCTGGTCGATTAGCTAGATGTTCAGCCAATAAAAATAGCCTGCTTCTCGCCATTCGATTAGACCTCTGGTCGATCGACTAGATGTTCAATCGATAAAGAATTTAGCCCACCTCTCGCCATTCGACTAGACCTCTAGCCGAATGGCTAGACGTCTAGCCGAATGTCTGAGTGTGAGCTCAACAGCAAGTGTCCGTCCCCGGTTTGGGCGAGCAGCGAGCACCCAGTCACATCAGGTACTCACCACCCGCAGGCGAGAACACCTCAAGTAGCGTGGATTCGCTCCTAAGGGGGTCCCTCATTTTTCCAGGAAAGCCCATTTTGGTCTACAATTAGCCTTTCCAAACAGCTGGATTCCGCTGTTGGCAGACCAATTTGGGTTGCATTTAGTAAAACCAAAAGATAGGATTCAGCTATCCGTAGACCATATTCAGAAAACTATAAATAAACCCCCAAGGGCACCTTAAAATTAACTTTTTTTGCTTCCTCTCTGCTTTGGGTATTTTTGGATGGCGAGAGATCCTACTCCTTGTTTTGCCATGGTTTCTGGGCTGGCAGTCAGGTGCTCTCGAGTCCTCTCTAGGGTGCTCGGGCTCAGCTTTGGTTTGGGAGAGGAAGCTCTCTTTGATCATTCAAGTTTGTGGTAGGACCTCCTCGCTACAGCTCGTGGGGTCTGTTTCTAGTTTTCCACCCTTTATGAGTGACGTTCTTTGCTCTAAGTACCTGGCCCGGTGATTTAACTTAGGAGGAGTAAAAGAAAGTTACACCAGTCCAAACTCTTCTCGAACCATGGTTTCCGAGTTCAGAGGTTGAACCGTGGTTTTCGGGTTCAATTTTTTGGTGCGGTGAGCGTGGACCGTAGCTTGTTTGGAAAATCCTTAGCAAAATCCCATGGCCGAAAGCGATGCGCCAGGAGGCGACCTTGAGAACTCACCCCCTTTAGGCGAGTTCATCAGGAAGAACGACTTTGATGAGCTCAGGAAGTCAATTTTGGAGACTTTGCATATCGTCCTCGTGCCACCGGGTGAGTGCTCAACTCCCGCAGTCCTAGTGCTCAACTCACAGGCCTTAGGCGAGGAAGCACCAGGTAGGCGACTAGGGAAGGAGGTGAAGGTGGGTGAGGACAAGCGAGCCCTCCACACACGGGTGTTGTTTCCTAGCCTGCCAGACACTTGTTACCAAGGCGAGGAGATCGGGCGAGGACCTTCGGCTCGCTAGTTAGGGTCAGGAAGCCCATTCTGCGAGCTGATTCTCTCAGGTCCAGTTTTAGAAGGATTTGTTGGAACATGGTCTTCCACATCTCCTAGGTTTGAGAATAATAAATCCTATATGTATTTGATCTTGTGTGTTTAAGTGTGCAGGAATCCAAGCCATATGACTCAAGGATAACATAAGAAGGTTGCCCCCAAATTTGAAGCTAGAATTCCAACATATCCACTAGCGTTTGCGGTACCACCTAGCGCAGGCGCTAGCTCTGATTAGGCAAGTTCAGGCGGCAAGTATAGAAGGCGATAGTGCCAGACAGTAGCAGATAGCGCAAGCGCTAGTGTGAAGCATAAGAGGATTTTTAGAAAGGTTTCCTTGGAATGAAGATACACACTCAAAATATTGCCTAAATAAGGATAGCGTCGGCGGTAGCACTAGCACAAGCGCTAGCTCCAAGGCTATAAAAAGGAACCCTTGGCTCCGTATTTTTCATCACCTCACACCACTAAATTCCAGAGCTTCGTGTCGTATCATATAGAGGAAGGTTTAGAGAGATACTCCCACAAATCCTTGAAAGCTTAAGGAGATCCGTGGAGAAGATTTCAACACAAGTCATCATTATGACGAAAGGCTGCACCGACTACGATCATACTCTACGGGTCTTCGTCTACTTCTTCAAGAGATCCACATAGAGGGAGTTTTTCATATTGATGTTTATTTCATATCTTTACTCTTGTAATCATTTAGAGAATTCGCCTCGTGTTGGCGACTAGTTCTGGGTAGGACTTAGGGAGAAATTCGCCTCGCATTGGCGACTAGGTCTAGGGTGTAGATCTACGAGGTGCTCGAGGCCGTATCCGGGGGAGGACTGGCTAGAGCGGCTTGAGGCCGTATCCGGGGGAGGATAGGCTAAAGCCACCGGTTCGTGGGGATACGAGTCGGGATAGAAAACGAAAAGACTTTTTACTTCTTCGCCTTTGATTTCTAGCGTCATAGAAATCTACTTTTGTAATCAACTTTATCAATAGTAATCATGATTATTTTTGTGTAATGAAATTGGTTTGTTCTTCATTTCTCTAAATTGTTTATTTCTCTCTCTTTCATTATAAAACAATTTAGATCTTTATTCAAAATCACTATTTTGATCTCTTAGCTTTTTTAAGAATTTCAAGATATAATAAAAGATTTTAAAACCCTTATTCACCCCCCTCTAAGGGCGCCTACAGATCCAACAAGTGGTATCAGAGGGGTTTATTCCAAACGGTCTAACAACCAGGAATAATGGCATCTCATGATCTCGCTTTTATTAGTGGGGGAAATTTTTATGAAGAAGAAAAAAATCTCTTGCACCACCTTTATTCGAAGGGAGAAATTATAAAGGGTGTAAATTTTTAATTGAAAAATTTATTAAAACTTTAGATATCGAAGCATGGAATATAGCAATAATAAGACCAGCGGATGAAACAAATAAAAAAGAACGTCACCTAAATGCAAAGGCTTTGAATAGTATCTTTTGTGCTTTATCTCAAGAAATTTTCAAATTAATATATTGCTTTTCTAGTGCATACAAAGTATGGAAATTTCTTGAAGAAATGTAAGATTTTTCTCTCATAGGTATGGAACAAACGCAAGAAGTGGAGAACGTACAAGCCTGAACAAATGGTCAAGAAAGCTCCTCTCATGATGGATCAATGGAGTGCACATCAAGTGGAAGAGAAGAAGAAATCTTATCTTTGGAAGAGGAGTGCCAAAAAGATGTCAAAGGAACTAATTGTTCAAATCTTGCCTCTTTCGATAGCAATGCAAGGAAATCAAATTCTTCTCTTTTTGTGACAAATTCCATTTACGCATTACATCTACTACAAAGTGCTAAACGTAAAATGAAGAATCTGAAAATCGCTAATGAGAAATTTCGCTTAGAAAATAAAGGTTTAAAAGCAAAAATTAATGTAGAATCATATTCTAATTCATCTAGTTTTACCCATGTCTCTTTAAAAGAAAATATTACACCTTATATAGAATTGAATGATTTAAAAGAAAATACAAGGAACTTGAAAAGGAACTTCTTTTTGTAAAAGAACATAATGAAAAATTGTCTTCAAAAAATTCAACTCTGAAAAGTAATTGTGCTAGATGCCAAAATTATAAAATTAAAACATTTGAGGAATTTAGAAATAACTATCAAACTCATATTGACTCTATTGTTTCCACTCTTAAGAATAACACAATTGCTTATAATAAAGCTAGACATAATCTCAAAGTAAAAAATTATGAATTAGAAAATAAAGTTAACTTGCTTAAGGAAATTATAAAGAAAAATTCTCAACACATAAATTCAAAATATCAAGCAACTTCCAAAGACAAGTTAAATATGAATTTTCATAATCTATCTAAGCAGAATATAGGAAATAAAAAACAACAAAAGCTTGTAAATGAAATTCCAAATCCCTATCATCATTATCATTTACAACATAAATATTCTCCCAACATAAAATTAAATGCAAACAAATTTCATTTAAATTATAAATTCAAAAATCATTTTATCCAAATATTCAAGTTAATCACAATGGAAATTTGATGCATAAGAATAACATTAAACCAAGGTTTGAATGGAGACCCAAAATTAAAAATGAAACATTAACTTCACATGATAGAACCCATTCATCACCATCTACCCACAAACCTACACGTTATATTTGGGTACCTAAAAGAACCACCACACTAGGTCCCCTTTGGATACCTAAAACTCTTATTCGTTAGGTATCATCAAATGCGTGAAGTAGAGTCCTTTCAAAATGAAATATACAAATTTCTACTTCATGATATGCTTTAATGTCTTTTTGTTTTCTTTTTTTCTTTTTTTTAAGCTATCATGTCATGATCATCTTATATATTATTGGAAATATGATTTTTTCTTTTAAAGCTTAATAAGTTTATAAATCAAATTATCAAAATTCAAAGTCATTTTTTTATTTTTGATGACCAACCTATCTTTCTTAAAATTCATTGCCTATAAATATCATATATCATCCACATGAATTGAATTCAAAATTTGTTATGTGATATTGAAATCTCAAATCATAAGGAATCCACCCAAATATGATTGGATACCAAATTGCCTAAACATCTTCACTTCATATAATTTCAAATTTGTAAATAAGAACGATAGACAAAATTCTTAAAACTACTAAATGGGATTATGAGAACCAGATAAATAGATCCACAAATCCAAAAGCATTATAATTAAACATAACAGATCGCACAGGCGCTAGTAGGTAGCGCCGACGGTAGTGGAAAATGTTCAAAAGATGTCAACTCCTGTATTATTACAAAACTCATATATAAGTAACCCTAAGGACACTCCTCTTCCTCTACTCCATCTCATCCACCTCCTCCATACTAGGACTTGGTGACCACTGTCTGCGACTCCTCCGAATCAAATGTCGTGGCAGTTCCTGTATCGGGCTATCCCATTCCCTCCGCTCCGGTGATGATGGATTCAACTTTAAGGCCTTTATCATAAACTTCATAATCTTCTTTTTGTCGGAGACATCTTTCTTTACCTCCGACACATACTCCTCCACTCATGTCATCCGCTCCTCCATATCTTCTTGAAAACGTTCAAATGAATCATCTCGAGTCTCTTGGGCTGACGCTCCTCGCTAGAGTGGTGGTCGAGTGGATGAAGATGGCTCATCCAAGAGTGAGGTTGCTCGAAGGTATGCGGTGCTGTAGATGGAAGGAAAGCAATCCATCAAATAAAAACCAATCTCAATAGAAGGGTACCTATGTAGAATAACCCTCTGGATAATGCCACCAAGCGGGAGGTTGTTGTATTACTGATGGGAAGGATCCTGCAACTTGTATGTGTATCAAATCAATGAAAGCAGTAAGTCTGCCATATCG
Organism: Dactylorhiza incarnata; assembly: GCA_033032865.1. Lineage (NCBI taxonomy): Eukaryota > Viridiplantae > Streptophyta > Magnoliopsida > Asparagales > Orchidaceae > Dactylorhiza > Dactylorhiza incarnata. The sequence continues at coordinate 2,751,631 of JAWHQI010000266.1, read as the reverse complement.
AATCTCTCCTCCTCGAGAATGAAATACGAGACAAGGCTGAGCTGTACTATAATCTTCGCTATATCGCCTAATTTCAGTAAGATGGTATGGCATAAAACATCCTGTACCGCAAGGGCATCAACCATAAGCGTCCCCACCGAAGAGATAAAACTCCTGCATGCCCTATGGTGGAGTACCAAATTTGGCTGAGTCCAATCCCTATCAACCTGAAACTTTTTAACTACATCCAACCTATTCGGGTGCTCGGTCAACCCAAACACCTCCCTCAAATCATCATGGGTTATAATAACCACTTGTTCCTGCACCCGGGACTGTACACCTCCATCCAGACCTACCTGAGATGGATCTTCCAAATGCCTATAGAACTCTCGAACAAACTCCGAGGAAAATGAATCCGAAAGATACACAATTGATACCTTAAACACCGTAATCAATTGCATAATGTGGTGGTGTCTTGGCAAGGCAAATTCCACAAAATATGGGAAACCCATTGTTGTTGTCCCCACTGCTAGTCCTGCAATTTTCTTCCCCTTAGATCCAGGTGCCATCTGCAACTGATTATAAGAAAAATTAAAATTAAAAGGTAAACTACTTGTGCCAGCGCTATCGCTAGCGCCAGCGCTATCGCTAGCTCCTGGACTAGCGCTGGCGCTAGTATTTGGTCAAAATCCTTACCTACTATTCATTTCCCGAATCCTAACTTTCTCAACGTTTAAATCCATGCATTTCATATGTTCTAGGCTAAAATAAAAACTAGAAATCTTCATAAAACTCAAAGTTTAAATCAAAAATCTTAAAAATGATGGAGATCTACCTTTGATCCCACCTTTTTATAGATCCATCATCTAAATCACAAAATATCTCCAATAGGTTTATAAATCCTCATCTCAAACATCAAAATCAAAATTTTAAAACAAGAATCATAAAAATAATGGAGATTTATCCTAGTTCCTCTCTTTAAGAAACAAAAGGATCAAACTTCAGATCAATCATCTAAACCACTAGATAAGTTCAAAAATCTTCATCTCAAACATCAAAATCAAAGTTTAAAACAAAAATCATAAGAAATGATGAAGATTTACCTTAGATCTATCTGTGGGATGCGCTATCTGATAGGGTTATTTTCGGGAGAGCTTGTGTTGCAATGGCCAAATCGACAAGGAGAAGGGGATTTATTAAAAGCAGCGCTAGCACCAACGCTAGTGCTCGCGAGGGCGGTATCGCTTGGTTTTAAATTTTTGTGTTTTTTATTTTTTGAAAAATCCCTAAAAATATGCTTTATTTAATATTTACTACTTATTTTTGCATTTCTGCCTTTAGATTTTTGAAAAATTATAATACAAAATTACAAAAGCCAAATTACAAAAAATATTTGTTTTCGCTTCTTTTATTTGTTTAAATTCTATTTCAATGTGCAAAAATCAAATACAAAATATCAAAAATTATTTTTTGAACTTAACTTTTCTATTTACATGTATCTTGAAAAAGGGAGATTTGGGATATCACCCCATCACATCTCCTAGTACCGGTGTGAACCCCTTACAGGGTAGACCTCGGGAAGTCCAAGATCAATTTTAAGAGTTCAAACTTTAAATCAAAATTATTTTTCAAAATATGAAAAAAACTGTATGGACTTTATTGTTAATATCAAGCATGGTTTAATCTATCATTTAGACCTCTTACAATGTTGCAATTCATCTTTTCAAACCACTTTGAACGTTGTTTTTATTATGCTTTCATACATCTAATCACATGTGCATCAATTGTACTGTAAAAGTTGTGTAGAACTAAGCTTAGCATGCCTCTAAGTATGAGTAAATGTTTTATGGTTGATAATGATTTTTTCACTCACATATTTCAGCAAAGTCTACATGTGCTTTTAATCTAAGAATGCTTGCTTGTGTATTGTAATTGTACAATGAATTAAATTTGCACAAGTATTTTACCTACACTACTTTTATTTGCAGTCTTAACATCAAGAAAAGTAGTTGTGCTTTCAAAATTTCATTGGTTTGCAAAACAAGTGTATTCGGAGAACTTTGTACAAAACAAAAAAATCATGAAATAAATTGACAAAGATAACTCCACCAAGCACTACTTGAACCTCCTGATAAGTCTTAATGAGCATTGTGAGGTTGAGCACCTTGGAAAGAATAGTAAAGTGTCTTGTGCAAACCATAAGCTTTTTCTTTACACCACTTATTCTTTTCAATGTGCATTGAAGTGTGTGGAAGTAAAATTATTTGTGTTTTATTGTGCACTTTACTCCACATATGTCTTGTATTTTTGATTAAATCATTTGTTTACTCTCTTCAAAATACACTTATGTGCACATCATTATCTTCCATAACACTTCTTCTCATGAGTATTGGATACTAGTGCTAATTCTATACTCTCTTTATATATAAAATGCACTAGATAACCTAGCATGCTCTCTACAATGTTTGGTATGTCTTGAATTTGTGAATTAAAATAATATTGTAGCAGTCCCTTTGTGATATCTTTCTTTCATGCTTGGTTACTTTATTGTCAAACTTAAAGATTTTAAATGAATATTGATTTACAAATACATCTTGCTTTTTGGAACTTAAACTCATATTTTCTTCTCATAAATCATCATGATTACAAAAAGATATTTCTTGTATTTCTATAAGTCTTCCACATCAGTACCATATACTTTTTTACCTTGCACTTTCATGCTTACTTAAAGTCTTTTCTTTTGTGTGTATCGTCACTTGAATCTTAAAATTCCTTTCATTCAACAAGTGTTAGACTTGCTTGGTAAAATCTATATTGGTTGTTCTAACACACATATCATTTTTATGCTAAAAACTCTGATTTATCTTTATGAAAATTTTAATGCTCAAAACTCCTTATCATTTCATTTCCTCTAAAAAACTCGATCATGCCTTATCTATTTTATCAAAAAATCTCATTCTATGTCTCTTGCTACCTTACCCACTTTTGCTAATAACAAAAGAGGGAGAACTAACAGGATAAATAATAAACGCTATCAAATTAGAAAACTATCATGATTAAAGAATAAGAAGATAACTTACATATAAGGGGAGCATTCACATAGGGGGAGCATGTATTTAGGGGGAGCAATTCTAAATGATAAAAATGACAATTATCCTAAGTCATCACTCTCACAAACACACAAGTAGGTTTCATCATGCTTATATATTAATGCTCCGATTTATCATTAATGGATTTGTTATTATCAAAAGGGGGAGTTTATTGGAACATGGACTTCCGCATCTCCTAGGTTTGAGAATAAGAAATCCTATGTGTATTTGATCTTGTGTGTTTAAATGTGCATTAAACCAAGTCATATGACTCAAATATAACATAAGAAGGTTGCCCCCAAATTTGAAGCCATAATTCCAACATGTCCACTAGCGCCGGCGGTAGCACCTAGCGCGGGCGCTAGCTCTAATTACGCAAGTTCAGGTAGCAAGTATAGAAGGCGATAGCGCCAGGCGGTAGAGGATAGCGCAGGCGCTAGCGCGGAGCACAAGATGATTTTTAAAAAGGTTTCCTTGGAATGAAGATACGCACATGCAAAATAATACCTAAACAAGGATATCGCTGGCGGTAGCGCTAGCTCCAAGGCTATAAAAAGGACCCCTTGGATCCGTATGTTTCATCACCTCACACCCCTAAATTATAGAGCTTCGTGCCACATCATATAGAGGAAGGTTTAGAGAGATACTCCCACAAATCCATGAAGGCTTAAAGAGATCTGTGGAGAAGATTTCAACACGCTTCATCATCATGATGAAAGACCGCATCGACTACGTTCAAACTCTGTGGGTCTTCGTCTACTTCTTCAAGAGATCCACATAGAGGGAGTTTTTCATATTATTGTTTATTTCATATCTTTACTCTTGTTATCGTTTAGAGAATTTGCCTCGTGTTGGCGACTAGGTCTGGGTAGGACTTAGGGAGAAATTCACCTCGTGTTGGCGACTAGGTCTAGTGTGTAGATCTAGGGGGTGCTCGAGGCCGTATCCAGGGGAGGATAGGCTAAGGCCACCGGTTTGTGGGGATACTAGTCGGGATAGAAAATGAAAAGACTTTTTACTTCTTCGCCTTCGATTTCTAGTGTCATAGAAATCTAGTTTTGTAATCAACTTTATCAATAGTAATCATATCTATTTTTGTGTAATGAAATTGGTTTGTTCTTCATTTCTCTAAATTGTTTATTTCTCTCTCTTTCATTTAAAAAAAAACAATTTAGATCTTTATTCAAAATCACTATTTTGATCTCTTAGCTTTTTCAAGTATTTCAAGATATAATAAAAGCTTTTAAAACCCTTATTCACCCCCTCTAAGGGCGCCTATAGATCCAGCAGGATTTAGGGAGCCCGTCGTGTCCTACTATAAGGGAAAGGATGATCCCCTCCAACATCTTTAGTGGTTCGAGGATTTCATCTCTATCAGGGAAATGACAGATGCCTTCAAGTGCAAGTTGTTTGCCATCTCTTTTAAGGGGAAGGCGAGAGATTGGTTCCATCAATTCCCCTCTGGGACCATCAACAACTTCAAGGATCTAAGCCAGATTTTCCTGCTGCGGTTCTCCATGTCGAAGAAGAGGAATAAGGGTGCCGAGGCACTTTTTCTAATCCAACAGAGGACTGAGGAGTTGTTGGGGAGCTACATGGACCGATTCCAGGAAGAGGTTCTCCTGGTCCATGAGGTGCTAGGTCACACCCTACAACTTGCCTTCACCCTCGGATTGCGGCAAGGGCTATTCAAGATGGTACTGGCCCGGGATCCCCCTCTGAAATTTGGGGAGCTGATCAAGTGAGCGAGATGAGATATCGAGGGAGAGGCCACTAACATCGCTTTCGTGGTATAGTTGGCCAAGTGGGCCGGAGGAGAAGAGAAGGGGGACGAGGACCCCAGTTGCAGGAGGGGAGGAGAAGAGAAGAACCGAGGAGACATGGGTTCTAGGGACTCCCCCAGGGAGGGGGGGGGGGCAAGAACCAAGGTGAAGTTCCAACTGCCAGTCTGTAGACTACCATGGGGGTATCCTAGGGGACACGGAAGAGGGTTTGCCCAGGGCAGAGGACCTTTCCATGGGGAGGGGGAACTTTCAGTGAGGGCAGGGACAGTTCAACCCTCTGGGGTGGAAACTGGGTTCGAAGCCATTCCATTCCCCACCTCAGCACTCCATGGAAATAGGCCAAGGAGGACAGAGAGGAAGAAGGAATCACCCAGGAGGGGTAGGGAGGGGTAAGGTGGCATTGCCATACTATGACTTCTGCCAGGAGGAAGGTCACATGACGATTACCTACCTTGAGTTCCTAGAAGTAAGAGAGGGAAGGAGTGTCCCAACGGGGGAGCATCAACTTCAGGTTGTCAGAAGAGGAGGAGAAGGAGTGGAGGTAGAGGACCAGTGTGAAGACCAAGTTGATGTGGGAACCCGAGGAGGGATCAGGGTGATCTATAGGGGAGTAGGAGTTAAGGCCACCCAAAAGGGTAGCCTCCATGCCATCTATCATTGGAGTGTCACTTCTACCTCTCGAGCCCCACCCCAAAGGAGAAGATTACCTTCTCAGGGAAGGAAATGCTCCATCATGAAGACCCGTTATGCGATGAGCTGGTAATCCAGACATCGATCGAGAACTTCACGGTTTCCAGAATCCTAGTGGACAATGGGAGTTCTGTTAACATGGTCTTTAAGAAGGCCTTCGATGAGATGAAGGTAGAGGCAAAGAGTGTGCTCGCATCAGATGGTCCCCTCTTCGAATTCTCCGGAGAGAGGAAGGAAGTGGAGCGAGGAGCCGAGCTCCTCGAGACTCTAGGGGAATGTCAAAGGACTACCGATTCGTCATCGTGGATGCCCTAGAAGCTACAATGCCATCTTTGGATGACCTCTCATCAGTGGTTTCCAGAGTGTACCTTCCTCCTACCATTAGTGCTTACAGTATAGCATCAGAGGAGTCTAGATTTGAGTCAGGGGAGATCCTAAGGTGGCTTGATAGTGCTACGTCATGGCTCTCAACACCATCACTTGGAAGGAATAAGAGGAGGAGTTTGATAAGGCGATGGAGGACTAGGCCAGGCTAGAGGTAGCAGAGGAGATTGAGATGAAGGAAGTCATCACCCAGGGAGGGAGGCTAGAGAAGGTGAGAAGTTCCAAGAATGCATCCAGTAGAACATCGATGTCTTCGTAAGGAGCACTGCAGACATGCTAGGAATCGATGTGGTGTGACGTGCCATCACCGCAACCTCGATCAGAGCATCCGCCCCACCTGCCAGAAGAAGAGAATTATGGAAACTACCTTGGCCGAGCCCATCTGGGAAGAGGTAGGGAAATTGCTGGAGGCAGGTTTTGTGTCAGAGATCCAGTATCCATGCTGGGTCTCCAATGTTGTAATGGTGAAAAAGAGTGATGGGAGATGGAGAATGTGTGTAGAATTCTATTTGTTGAATAAAGTGTGCCCTAAAGATTGTTATCCTCAGCCTCGAATCGATGCGCTGGTGGAGTGAGCCGTCAGTTTCCCCGGGATGAGTTTTTAGATGCTTTTTCAAGTTATCATCAGATCTGAATGCACCCGCCAGATGTCAAAGACATTTCCTTCATCACGGACGATGGATGCTACTATTATAAAATGATGCCCTTTGGGTTGAGGAACACATATGCCACTTATCAAAGGATGATGGATCGAGTCTTCAGGGAGTAGAATGGGGGGGGGGGGGGGGTGAAAGTGGAGGTTAGATCTTAAATTAACTCTAGAGGGGGGGGGGGGGGGGGGGTGAATAGAGCTTTAAAACTTTTCCCTTAGTTTTATAGCGGAATTGAAATAGTGATATATATATATATATGTGTATATATAGTGATTTATAAAAAACTAAATAAAGAAATCAGCACAACACAAGCAACACAGAAATTCACAGGCACAAAGACACAAGGATTTTTATAGTAGTTCCCTAATAAACCTGGGTACGTCTACTCTTCTACTACACTTGGTAGGATCCACTAGGATTTTTGATCAGGTGCCCTCACACCAAGGGGTTTTTGATCAGGTGCTCAAAACCAACTAGATTTTTTGATCAGGTGTCTTGCCACCAATGGGGTAAACTTTTGAAGGGAGTTTTAGCCCTGTACAAGATGGGATAGAGAGGGGTTTAGATGTTCTTCTCTGTCAAGATGCTGAGAGAAGACTCTAGTGGATGTATGTTGAAAAGCTCCCTGTCTGATATGAAATTGTTTGATAGTTGATTTGCTGGAGCTTTTTCTTGAAAGAAATGATCTTCCTGATAGCTGATAAATCTGAGAGACAAGAATGCTTCTCAGATTGTTTATTGCTCTTTGGAGATCTGTGCTTGCAGCTGATGACTGAGAGAATAATGTTGATGTTCTCAGTAAGTAAGAGCTGCTAGAGGAAGAAGAAGATCTGTGTGCTTTTTGTTCTTTTGTTCTTCCTGTCTTTCTCTTTTTCTTTCTTTTTCTTTCTGTACAGCAATATGTGATGATGTTCGGTATTCTTGTTGTCGTATAAAAACTATAGAAGAATAATCTGCTGTATATCTTCTTCCTGTTTTCCCTTTTGAAATCTCTTACAGACATTAATTGCAAATCCCTTATATTAAGGAATAATTATATCTGAAAAGATATTTTGAAAACACAAATCTGCTGCGTCGTTTATCTTTTTCCTTTTCCATGGATATGTCCTTTTCCGAGAAATATCAACGGCTATAATCTTGAAATAATAAAGGAAATATATTATCCTTACTTATCTGATAGAAAGAGTCGTTGCTGTAGTCGATCTGAGTTCAGAGAATATAATCCTTCTGAACTTTCTGAACTTAAATAAGAATTCTTCAATCTGAGTAAAATTTGTTGATCTCAATAAATTTCGTCGAACGCAGATTCGTCGATCTCAAGATTTTTGTCGATCTGAGCATCTGATAGAGATTCGTCGAACGCAAACTGGAGTTCGTCGAACGGAAGGATTCATCGACCGCTGAGCCTGGATAAATTCATCGACCGTTGAGCTTGAGCAAAATCGTCGACCGCTGAGCCGGGATCGTCGACCGCTGAGATGAGCTTGAAGCAAGCCGTTCGTCGAACGCAAAATGTAATTAGTCGAGCGCTACACTTAGACAAATTCTTCGATCGCTGAACCGCTGAGACGGGATCGTCGAATGCTGAACTGCAGAGACGGGATCGTCAAATGCTGAACCGCTGAGACGGGATCGTCGACTGCTGAGATAGCTGGATTTCGTCGAGCGCAGAATGAACATCTTTCGTTGACCGCAGAGCATCGTTCATCAAACGCAGATAGCCGTTCATCGAACGTAGAGAACATGTCGTTCGTCGAACGCAGAGAGCTTGCCGTTTGTCAAACGCAGAGAGCTTGTCGTTCGTCGAATGCAGAGAGCACGCCGTTCGTCAAACGCAGAGAGCAGTTCGTCAAACACAGTATGGAGTTCGTCGAACGCAGATCCTGAATGAATTCTTTATTTCTAACAGCCTAAACTCTTGACCCATAAACTATACATTGGGGTCAACTTGATCCTAGTCAACATATAGTGATCCTAGCCCAAATCAGAAATAGGGTTGTTCCAACAATCTCCCCTATTTGGGTTAGGACACTATTTGACAAAAATTGAAAACAAACAAAAACAACAGAGCATATATATATCTGATATATTTTAAATATTTAATCAGATATAAAATAAATAATACTCTGAGTTCTGAAACATTTCAATGAAAATAAAACTGATAGAAATGCAATCAGAACCTTTGATTTTCTCTGAATTCTGCTTTCTGAATTCTGAATTCTGATCTGATAATTCTGAATTCTGATTTCTGATTTTGTCTGAACTATATCTGCTATGTTTCAGCTTTCTGAATTTGATCTGAACTGAATCTTTATAATCTGAATATGTTATCTGCCATAACTGAAATCTGAACTTGAGCTAAAACAATTACTGCATCTGAATTTGCATTAGGTGTAGCTTGTTCAGAAGTCATCTCACCCTTTCTGAAAGCATCTTCCCGTGAGAGTATCTCCCCCTAAGACTGGAGGTTCTTCAGCTTTCTCCCCTTGTCTAGTTTATAGAACAAATCCCCCTGAGCAAAACACTACATCAAATGGAGCTTCTTCATAGAACCTTTCCCTCTACCTAGTTTCAGGAAGGCCTGAAGCTAGGCCCATTGAAGAAGGGACATTTGATGGGAGGAAGGGAAGGATGCAATCTTTATATTGCTATTGTTCCAATTCCTTTATTACTGCTACTGGGAGTTTGATTCTGACACCAATTGAAAGGTAAGCTTTGATTTTGATACCAATAGAAAGTGACCTCTGGTACCTGCAAAATGTCTCTGGTAGAGGTTGGGTTCCTCTCCTCATTTAATAGGTTAGTTCCAACAATGCATGGACTCTTTTATTTTAAGAGAGGATTTGTTATAAACCTTTATGCTTTATTAGAAGGAAAAATATCCTAGATTTTGCTTTAAATAGGATTCTATTAATATGATGAATTGGGACAGCTTTTAATGGATTCTAAGGAATTCTTATCTTCTCAAGGATACATTGCCTGATACCTTCCTTCTTACAAAATTCTCTTATCAGAAGAGATTCAAAAATTCAGTGTCATGATCATTTCTGATCAATGCAACTAGAGTAGAATACTCAAATCTTGATGATCCTGAGAAAGTTTGTCGGAACATGAAGTTATCTGACTTTGTTCTTAAGATGAGAAGATTCAGTTGAATCCTATAACTTTTTGTTTGATTGCAATTGGAGTTAAGAATATTTTCAATAGGTTTAAGCATTGCCTTATAATTAATTATATTGGCCTTATCTGTTAAGGTATTACCAAATTGAAATTGAATTAATATTGGCCTGTGTATCTGATAATTGTTTTACCAATTGAAAATTTCTTTTACCAACTGAAAATTTGATTTCTGATACCAATTGAAATCTTTAAAATCTGATTTCTGATACCAATTAAAAGTTTTCTTTTATGATCATTAAAATATATGTTTGATATTAATTTAAATTTTTCTTGATAATTATTAAGATATATGTTTGATAAACTATTCTGATTTTGTCGATCTTAGGTTGACAAGGTGCAGTGATTTCTTTGATCTCTGATTAAGGAATAGTTATATATATTCTCTGTGTTCAGAGTTTGTTGAAATTTGATTGGTTGAGCTCTGATTACATGAAAATTATGTTTAATTTTTGTGTTCAACTTTCGTCGATCTACGTTCGACGAAGTCATTTGATTTCATCGATCTCTGTTCGACGAATTTTAACAATTTTTATTAAGTTTTCTGTTACTTCCTTTTCTTTAGCAGAGACTAATTTTGTAGATGTAGTTAAAGTATTTTTCTTTAGAATATGAGATGGATTAGTTAAAAATCCTAAGCTATGTTTGCTGCCATTTAATCTGGCATTTTTAGTGCTTATGAGAGTTATTGGTTTGATATTTTTCCCATTAGGAGATTGTTCAAACATTTCAGAAATAATTGAATTATTTTTCAAAGAATTAATTTCCTTTTCTGATGTTTTCAAATCTATTTTAAGTTTAGTATGTTCAGAAGTTAAATTATTTATATCTTTTCTGAGATATTTGATTTCTTTCTCAGATTTAATTAAATCTAAACAGAGAATTTTAAAATCATCTTTGAAATCAGTGGATTTAAAATCAAGGTTAGATACTACCTGATCAGCATCATTGTCTGACCCTGATTCTAATTCTTCTGAATTGTTTGCCGAGGCATTGATAAACATCATGCAGAAGTTCTTTTCTTCTTCATCATCCTCATCATCACTGAAACTGGATGAAGATGCATAATCTGAATTATTGTATGAGTCATATATGGCCATTAAGCACTGATCTTTCTCATTTGCATTATTTTCATCTTCAGATGAACTTGATGATGACTTTGACTCTTCTGCTGAACTCTCATTTTCATCAGATTCACATTCTGCATCTGAGTTGTGGTTTGACCCATATATGGCCATCATGCAGAATGCTATAGCTTTTTGTTCTTCTTCTTCTTCTTCACTTTGACTAGATGATGGTTCTGTATCATAAATACAAAAAGTGGAAGAAGGTTCATCTACCATTATTGTTAGGGAGTTCCAGATGCTTCTTGTTGAAGTGTAGTCATTAACTCTTTGATAAATGTCATTTGACATTGATTGAACTAATATTTTCATAGCCTTTGCATCAACACTTTTCAGCTTTTCTTGATCATCTGTTGATGTTGATGAAGTTGAAGGTCCTGTCAAAATGACATTGAAAATATCTTCATCAATAGCATTCATATATAACCTAATCCTTGCTTTCCATAGTGCAAACTTATTGAGATTGCACATAGGAGGTCTTGTGCTTGAATACTCTTTGTTTTGTGCCATGAGTTTTTTAAACAAAAATAAATAAAATAAAAACTCTGAAAGAAATTAAAATCTAATTGATCTTTGTGATTCAGGTGTTAGCCTATAAAGAATCAACAACCCTCTGATACCAATTGAAAGTGGAGGTTAGATCTTAAATTAACTCTAGAGGGGAGGTGAATAGAGTTTTAAAACTTTTCCCTTAGTTTTATAGCGGAATTAAAATAGTGATGTATATATATATGTATACAATGATTTATAAAAAACTAAATAAAGAAATCAGCACAGCACAAGCAACACAGAAATTCACAGGCACAAAGACACAAGGATTTTTATAGTAGTTCCCCAATAAACCTGGGTACGTCTACTCTTCTACCACACTTGGTAGGATCCCCTAGGATTTTTGATCAGGTGCCCTCACACCAAGGGGTTTTTGATCAGGTGTCCACACACCACAGAGCTTTTGATCAGGTGCTCAAAACCAACTAGATTTTTTGATCAGGTGTCTTGCCACCAATGGGGTAAACTTTTGAAGGGATTTTTAACCCTGTACAAGATGAGATAGAGAGGTGTTTAGATGTTCTTCTCTGTCAAGATGCTGAGAGGAGACTCTAGTGGATGTATGTTGAAAAGCTCCCTGTCTGATATGAAATTGTTTGACAGCTGATTTGCTGGAGCTTTTTCTTGAAAGAAATTATCTTCCTGATAGTTGATAAATCTGAGAGACAAGAATGCTTCTCAGATTGTTTGTTGCTCTTTGGAGATCTGTGCTTGCAGCTGATGACTGGGAGAATAAAGTTGATGTTCTCAGTAAGTAAGAGCTGCTAGAGGAAGAAGAAGATCTGTGTGCTTTTTGTTCTTCCTGTCTTTCTCTTTTTCTTTCTTTTTCTTTCTGTACAGCAATATGTGATGATGTTCTGTATTCTTGTTGCCGTGTAAAAACTATAGAAGAATAATCTGCTGTATATCTTCTTTCTACTTTTCCTTTTGATATCTCTGACAGACATTAATTGCAAATCCCTTATATTAAGGAATAAATATATCTGAAAAGATATTTTGAAAACACAAATCTGCTGCGCCGTTTATCTTTTTCCTTTTCCATGGATATGTCCTTTTTCGAGAAATGTCAACGACTATAATCTTGAAATAATAAAGGAAATATATTATCCTTACTTATCTGCTAGAAAGAGCCATTGTTGTAGTCGATCTGAGTTCAGAGAATATAATCCTTCTGAAATTTCTGAACTTAAATAAGAATTCTTCGATATGAGTAAAATTAGTCGATCTCAAAAAATATCATCGAACGCAGATTCGTCGATCTCAAGATTTTCGTCGATCTGAGCATCTGATAGAGATTCGTCGAACGCAAGGATTCGTCGACCGCTGAGCTTGAGCAAAATCGTCGACCCCTGAGCCGGGATCGTCGACCGCTGAGACGAGCTTGAAGCAAGCCGTTCGTCGAACGCAGAATGTAATTAGTTGAGCGCTGCACTTAGAAAAATTCTTCGACTGCTGAACCGCTGAGACGGGATCGTCGAACGCTGAACCGCTGAGACGGGATCGTCGACCGCTGAGATAGCTGGATTTCATCGAGCGCAGAATGAACATCTTTCGTCGACCACAGAGCGCCGTTCATCGAACGCAGATAGCCGTTCATCGAATGCAGAGAACATGCTGTTCGTCGAATGCAGAGAGCTTGTCGTTCATCGAACACAGAGAGCTTGCCTTTCGTCAAACGCAGAAAGCACGTCGTTCGTCGAACGCAGAGAGTAGTTCGTCGAATGCAGTATGGAGTTCGTCGAACGCAGAACCTGAATGAATTCTTTATTTCTAACTGTAACATCCCATTTCCAACTAGACCCCCTAACTCCAATTTAGAGTGAGACAAATGGTGAGTGTGGTGAGTTTGGGCTAGATTGCAGCCTTAGGACACATAGGGTTAGGTTAACTCACATGTGGTCTACTATAAGGCTCAAGTCAACTTAGGTCAAACTAGCTCAATATGAACTCACACTTGCAAATTGACTCCTCCAATAGATGATAAACACTCCAAGGAATGCAATAGACCCAAAAGCCCCATCATGGGGTCACCAGTTGACCCAATTTGACCAAAGTCAAACTTGGGTCAACATAGGTCAAATCCTCCCCAATAAGTTCAATTGAACACCAAAGCATGAAATTGACTTCACCCCTAGTCTTAGAACATCATGGGGGACCTAATTGACCCAAAAGCCCCATCATGGAGTCAACAATTTGACCAATTTGACCAAAGTCAACCTTTCCCCAATTTTGGTCAAAATCACACTTATTGGTCAAATTGGCCAACCTAGGTCCTCACCATGACTCAACCAACCTTGGGTGGTGTCAATAGATCCAAAACCATCACATTGGACCAGTCAACACACCCAATTGACCAAGTCAACCCAAAAGTCAACATAGGGTCAATTTTGCCTAAATTGGGCTTATTTGGAAGTAATCCAAATTCCAATGGATTAAGGCCCTCACCCAAAGCCCATTCTGAGGCCCAAGAGTCAATTACCAGACTTGCCCCTCTTTTTTGGAAGAAGGAGACATGCAAGGGTGATTTTGGGATTTTCCTCAATTTTGGAGGATCGGGGCAAAATCACCAAAATACCTAAATTGCCAATATATGCAATTATGTGCAATAAAGCCTCATATAACCCCACCATGACATAATTACTCTTGGAATAGGTCCATAGAGTCTAAGGCAACAATGTGGGCCAGTCACAATGGTTGGGGTGAGCCTGGGTCAAGCCCAAACTCAAAAGCCCCAATTTGTCCTATTTGGGTCAAGTAAGCCCAAACCTAAACCCAAGCTCCTAAATCAATTGAACTCAACCTATTTAATCCAGCCCGCAAGAGTGAGGAGGGGTCTAAATTGCTTAAGAACAAAGGGGCATTGAAGGAGGCCAAAAAAAATGGTGGTGGCCGGCCACCACCATGAAGGAAGTCAAAGAGAATTCATGGAGTGGTGGCCACTTGTCCACCACTCCCTCTTTTCTGGACTGCTCTCAGTATCCCCAAGAAATCCCCTACAAAATTGGTGATGCGGCAGCCAAACAATAGGAAGGGAGCTTTCAAGAATCGAGCTAGCTGGCCAGCATTAATGGCCATCCAAGGGATGGGCTGCCATTGGACCCAATTTTCTTCCCCTTTGCTTGAATTAGGACTGAGGAGTAAATCCCGGCTGAGTTGGAGCTCTGATAGTGGCCGGCTAAGAGGTGCTACCTTGGTGAAATCGCCACCACTAATGGCTGCTAACAAAACAGCCACCCCCGACCCCAATTGAGCCCACCATCACCTTCAGAACCTTGAGAGCAGCTGAAATCCACTACTGGAGTGGAGATTTTGATCCAGAAACGGGGTTTTGAGCAATCTCGCCACCGACAGCTACTAGCATGTCAACCCGCTGGATAACACACCTCCAAGCTCGCCTGAGGTACGATTTCTCCCCCTCTCCCTCCGTGCTTGTCTCTAGAACCCCTTAGGAGAGATATCAGGCTCAATTGAGCCCGATCCCATGCGAGATCAAGGGAGATTTACCGAGCTATTCTCCTTGCTCGGGATCGCCGGAGACGGGCTCTCAGGCGGCCGTGCCGCCGTCAATCGGTGGCCACCACCTCAACGGAGGTGGTGGAGGCGGTGGCCGGCGGTGGTGGGCCGTGGATGGCCGGGAAATGGAGGAGGGAAGTCACCCAGGCGGGGGAAATCACAGCCTTTGGCTCATCGGGGAAGATGAAGCAGAACCGTCCGATCTGGATGGTTAGATAGTCGCAGCCCATTTTATTTAAATTAAACCTATTCAAATGATTTTTGTCACACTATACACAGATTTTGTAAGCAGAAATTGAAGGCCTTAGAGGCCGAAAATGGAAACATTCCCAGAGACAACTATTGTAGGCCTTGATGTCTACTTTTATTAGAAACTAAAATCAGACCATTTGGATCTTTGTAGGACCCACATCACTCCTTTTTGTGAGGCTGGTCAAAACCAAAACCAGAACTTTAGGAGTGCATATCTTTTTATTGGAAGGACTTATGAAGTTGTATTTTGGTACATGCATGCATGTGACCTAAAACTAGCTTAGGTTTAAATATCAAATTTTTTGGAGATACTTTTTCTATAGTTTTGTTCAAAACTTAGAAAATTAAATAAATGAAATATTTTGAGTTATATAACTCCAACTGACCCCAAATTTGGGGGATAACCTTATCTAGGTACTAGTAAGTCATGTTTAAAATTTGAGGTCAAACGGATTTCTGCATGTAGAGAAATTACTATTTGTTTGTCACTACTCTTATGTGTTTTGGTGTGCCAATAGACAAAATGTAACGCCCCGGCCCACTGGGCTTCACCTGGGTGTGCCACCAAGCACAGTACGTTACCGGGCTGCAGCCCAAGCACCCCAAAGCCTCTCCGCGCCACTATTTCTCAGCAACGACGCATTGTTGAGGCCGGGTCTTGAACTCGCAACCTCCTTGATAAGGAGTTTTCAAACCACTCCTCATCACCAACTGAGCTGCAGTGGGATGGAGAAGGGTTGGGTGCTTGGGCTGCAGCCCGGTAATGAGGCCAGCTGAGGACAGATCGTGGACTGGGTCCCGCTCGAACGCCAAAATGCTGGGTCGTTACATAAAAAGTGCACTTTTTATTGTAACGCCCCGGCCCACTGGGCTTCACCTGGGTGTGCCACCAAGCACAGTACGTTACCGGGCTGCAGCCCAAGCACCCCAAAGCCTCTCCGCGCCACTATTTCTCAGCAACGACGCATTGTTGAGGCCGGGTCTTGAACTCGCAACCTCCTTGATAAGGAGTTTTCAAACCACTCCTCATCACCAACTGAGCTGCAGCTCAGTTGGTGATGAGGAGTGGTTTGAAAACTCCTTATCAAGGAGGTTGCGAGTTCAAGACCCGGCCTCAACAATGCGTCGTTGCTGAGAAATAGTGGCGCGGAGAGGCTTTGGGGTGCTTGGTCTGCAGCCCGGTAACGTACTGTGCTTGGTGGCACACCCAGGTGAAGCCCAGTGGGCCGGGGCGTTACAATAAAAAGTGCACTTTTTATGTAACGACCCAGCATTTTGGCGTTCGAGCGGGACCCAGTCCACGATCTGTCCTCAGCTGGCCTCATTACCGGGCTGCAGCCCAAGCACCCAACCCTTCTCCAGCCCACTGGCGGGTTGTTGGTGGCCACAGCCTCCCTTCGATGAGCCAAACTCGATAGTCAAGCATGCACCACGGGGACTTCCCAGGAGGTCACCCATCCCAGTACTACTCCAGCCCGAGCACGCTTAACTATGGAGTTCTTTCACTTCTCATCACCAATTGAGCTGCAGGTCAATTGGTGATGAGAAGTGAAAGAACTCCATAGTTAAGCGTGCTCGGGTTGGAGTAGTACTGGGATGGGTGACCTCCTGGGAAGTCCCCGTGGTGCATGCTTGACTATCGAGTTTAGCTCATCAAAAAGGAGGCTGTGGCCACCAACAACCCGCCAGTGGGCGGAGAAGGGTTGGGGTGCTTGGGCTGCAGCCCGGTAGCGATGCCTGTGGGGTCCTGTTAAAGCCTAGGACTTCGGTCAGGTCGGGCCAGGGTCGTTATAATAAAAAGTGCACTTTTTATTGTAACGACCCAGCTTTGGCGTTCGAGCGGGACCCAGTCCACGATCTGTCCTCAGCTGGCATCGCTACCGGGCTGCAGCCCAAGCACCCCAACCCTTCTCCGCCCACTGGCGGGTTGTTGGTGGCCACAGCCTCCCTTTTGATGAGCTAAACTCGATAGTCAAGCATGCACCACGGGGACTTCCCAGGAGGTCACCCATCCCAGTACTACTCCAACCCGAGCACGCTTAACTATGGAGTTCTTTCACTTCTCATCACCAATTGAGCTGCAGCTCAATTGGTGATGAGAAGTGAAAGAACTCCATAGTTAAGCGTGCTCGGGTTGGAGTAGTACTGGGATGGGTGACCTCCTGGGAAGTCCCCGTGGTGCATGCTTGACTATCGAGTTTAGCTCATCAAAAGGGAGGCTGTGGCCACCAACAACCCGCCAGTGGGCGGAGAAGGGTTGGGGTGCTTGGGCTGCAGCCCGGTAGCGATGCCAGCTGAGGACAGATCGTGGACTGGGTCCCGCTCGAACGCCAAAGCTGGGTCGTTACACAAAAGTCTATTGTTGTATATTAAGAAGAGATGACTTGGAGTTAGCCTCTGAAACTTAGGTGGCACCTTCATAATATCAAAACATGCCACCCCAATGAATGATGGGGCCATAGAGACCACAAACCCCTTATTTTTATTTAATATGAATTAAGTCACTTATTGGTGTTCATGGAAATTTCATGATGAAAACCTTATGGAAAAATATGAAACTCTGAGGATCACCTTGTAACATCAATTAGGACCTCTGGAAATTTTGTATGAATTCTTAGATATTACTTCCTTGAAAATCATGAAAAATTACCATATGTTGCCTTTTTAAATGAATGAAATTTTGTTGATGAAAAATATTTGGAAATTATTGAAACCCTGGGAAATCATGTGAAATCTAGTTTTGAACCTCTGAGATTTTTGGTAGAATTATTGGATGGATAATACTTGGTAAAATTCCATAAATATGGTTTGTCACACCTCTTAACTTATAGGATATTTAAAAGGAAAAATCACTGGATAATTATGAAACTTTGGATTTGGTGTTTCTAGATGATTATTGTACTAGGATAATTTTCTCAGAATTTATAGAGACATATTAATGATACTTGTAGTATAAACTCTTATTGGCACACCACTTGTATTAAATGAATATTATGGACAAATATTACTTGGAAAATTATGAAACCTTGGATTTGGTGTTTTTAGATGATTAATATGCTAGGTTAATTTTCTCTGAAAATTTGGAATTCATATTTTAGTACTTGGTGTGTAAAGTCACATCTTCATCTTTTTCATGATAAATAGAAATTGTGATTATAAATTTGCTGGAAAAATATGATCTTCTGGAAATAGTGTTTTTATATCAATATGAAGCTACTGTAATTTTTCCAAAATTTTAGGAAGTCTAATCTCAGTACTTGTAGTGTAAACCCTTATACGCACACCAAATGTAACAAATGATAATTAAGGGTAAATACTCCTTGGAATAATATGAAACTTAGGCATTGCTGTTTTTAGGTCAATACAATACTTCTGTGTTTTATTCAGATTTTATTGAGACCTGTAGGTGGTGGTTGTAGTGTAAACTCTTATTGGCACACCACTTGTATTAAATGAATATTATGGACAAATATTACTTGGAAAATTATGAAACCTTGGATTTGGTGTTTTTAGATGATTAGTATGCTAGGTTAATTTTCTCTGAATTTTTGGAACTCATATTTTAGTACTTTGTGTGTAAAGACACATCTTCATCTTTTTCATGATAAATAGAAATTGTGATTATAAATCTGCTGGAAAAATATGATCTTCTGGAATTGATGTTTTCATGCCATTATAGTGCCACTGTAATTTTATCAGAATTTTAGGAAGTCAAAATCTTATACTTCATGTGTGAATTCATACTTCCAATCATTTATTGAAAATTGGAAATCATGATTGGATAACTTCCGAAAATTTATGAAGCCTTGGGAATCCTATTATTATGTCATATATCACCTCTGGAAGAATATTTAACAAGGTTGAACTCACTAGTACGATACATCCTTTGTATTTTAGTTGAAGACAATTGATTTATGAATGTTTATAAGGGTCAAAGTTACATGAAACATGCTTAGACTCTGATCACCCATTATTATACCCATTATAAACCTAGGATAAAAATTAGGGGTTATTTGGAAGTGAGCTGACCAAGGATTCATCATAGGAATCTAAGTTAACTATATGTCGTGGTCTGCGGATAGTAAAAACTCATTATGATGACTAGGTCAATAGAATCACAAAGAAATCAGCGAGAATTGGATTATAATAAGAGATGAGAATAGACCACTTAGAGGACTAAGAGTTATTAGAGTTGAGTCCAAAAGAACGATTGCTTAGGAGCGGAATGAAACATAAGGCGTAAGTTATAAAGAGTATTGAGAGGGTGGAAGGTTAGGTCTGGGTAGTCACCAAGAATATTAATTGTCCTGGAAAGGGGTTGGGCATCATCCCATCACATACCCTAGTACCTTGCAAACCCTTCACCGAGTAGCCCTCGGGAAGTCCAGGATCCACCCTAAACTTCTAAGTATAATAATAACTAAACAAGGGTAGTCTAAATAGGAGGTTTAATTCAAGTGGTATGATAAGAGGGTAATTTTATGGGTAGATACCAATAATACTAAGTGTCTTGAGATAGGGAACTTTGGGGTGTCATCCCATTGTAGTTCCTAGTACCGTAGCGAGCCCTTTACAGGGTAATCCTCGGGAGTCCAAGATTAAACGTAAACCGTAGGGATAAGATGTTGTACAAGAATAATTTAATAACACACTCACCCATACCCCGAGGTTACGGGAGCTTAGTCGGTTTAGTGCTATGAGCTATAAGCTCCATGTTAGTATGAGCGGATTGATAAGTCAGGTGAGCTTGCGACTCAGTAGTGTTTGTTGGTATGGACGGGTTGGTCCGGCGAGCCGGTGGCTCGGAAGGTTATTAATGAAGGGCAGGTTAGCCCGGGGAGCTTTTGGCTCGGAGATAGATAGTAGAACATCATGCATGTACACGAAGGTGGTGGGTCTTCAGTATTGGACGGACGTTCACACCGACGTCAATACGTTGACTCGGCAAGTGTAGTGATTACACTTAGCCATGAAAGTCTGGCGGTCCAGTCAGCAAGAGTACGTAGACGCTCCGCGGTTTTGTGTTGAGGCGTATGATAGGTCTAGGTTAGGTAGTGTGAATACCAACCTAGAGGTGGGCGAGGCCCAACCCACCGCTTCCATATGCCACTACGGGAGTATCCTGGGAGTCTTGCTAGCTCCAAAAAGGGGGAACTAAAGGTCTATGCGCATAGAGTCGTGGTGAGTGAGTTGCACTTGTATGAACATAGCATAACAGCATACCTTGCATGTCATAGCATGAACATTGCATTTCAACCCCTACCCCTATCGTATAAATTGGTATGGGACTTTTTATACGATAGGCCCTGCTAAACGACCCCTTGGTCTATAGGTTTGTATGGACATTCCTATAAATCAATGGTTACTCTTAAATTAATTTACTTGCGACACACTGCTTCTCTTGCTGACCTCTTTTACTGCTGCGATATTACTTTACTGCACTTAATACTGTTTACTTGCTCATACTGCTAGCATAGGATTTATATGGATATACTCTTGTTAGCGTAGAATGTTTGTCACCTGCTACCTTCTTGATTACTCCACTTTGTTGTCCTCCGCTTCTTCCTCCCGCACGGTGCCTAGGAGTCGCGGGGGGAGGCGGGGACAAAATCGGCTTAGTCTTTATGACTAACAGTCGGTTGTGACCGTAGGTGTTCGAGGAGCTGGAGCACCGGCACGACCAGCCAAGACATGATGGCAGGATCTGAGGAGCAGAAGCCTTGCATTACTTCTACTACAGGACAGGTGTTTGAAGATTTGAGAATTGTTAGCTTCCGCATAGATGTAGAGTGAGAGAGTGAGATTTTGTTCTACCTTGGATATGTACTGGGCATAAGCCCCTTTTACTCTTTCATTTATGGTACTCATGATGGACAGTTTACTTTTGGATATATATATATATATATATATACGATGTGTGTGATTGTGGACTTGTGTACTAGTTTTTCTTCTTATCTTTTGTTGGCCTGGTTGATCGTTCTTGCCCGCAGGATCGGCGTCTTGCGGAGGTGGCTAACTTGTGTGCTAGCATCTACGTAAGACGGCGGTTCCGGGCATAAAATCCAGGAACTATCCTAGTGCGGGAGAGGGATCTTACTCTCAATTGGTGATGAGAAGTGAAAGAACTATATAGTTAAGCGTGCTCGGGCTGGAGTAGTACTGGGATGGGTGACCTCCTGGGAAGGCCCCGTAGAGGCACTTAACTGGATCACTTCTCACCAAAGGGAGGCTGTGGCCACCAACAACCCGCCTGTGGGCTGGAGAGGGGTTGGGGTGCTTGGGCTGCAGCCTGGTAACGGTCGCCAGGCGAGGCTGTCGGTGGACATTGTCCCGATGGTAAGTCTAGGGCCTTGGGACGTTACAATAAAAAGTGCACTTTTTGTAATAGTCCTGGCCCAAGCCTCACCGGGTCTTGCCACCCCAGGAACTGCAGGCACCGGCGGCCCAGGCCCATTCTGGGATCGGCCTGACCAAGCCCATCCCGGGTCACTGGCCCCGTCCTAGGACACTGGCGCCCCACCGGTTCAGCCTGACCACAACTGGTCAACAACAAGCCTGCAGGCCGTACACCCCAACGCCTCTCTGGCCCTGTTTCTCAGGCGCAGCGCGTTGTTGGAGGGGGGTCTCAAACCTGTTTGAAGAGGTTCTTATCAAGGGAGATTGTGGGTTCGAGACCCCCCTCCAACAACGCGCTGCGCCTGAGAAACAGGGCCAGAGAGGCGTTGGGGTGTACGGCTTGCAGGCTTGTTGTTGACCAGTTGTGGTCAGGCCGATCCCAGAATGGGCCTGGGCCGCCGATGCCGGCAGTTCCTGGGGCGGCAAGACCTGGTGAGGCTTGGGCCAGGACTGTTACACTAACAGCCTAAACTCTTGACCCATAAACTATACATTGGGGTCAACTTGATCCTAGTCAACATATAGTGATCCTAGCCCAAATCAGAAATATGGTTGTTCCAATAGGGGGAATTTGGAGTTTTACGTAGATGAACTGATGGTGAAGAGCAAGGAAGTTGGATCTCACCTCCAGGACCTGGCGGAGACTTTTGCCACCCTAAGGAAGTTTAAGATGAGGATCAAACCCCTAAAGTGCATCTTTGGGGAAGGCAGGGGTAATTTTTTGGGTCATCTCCTCACCCCGGCAGGGGTAGAGCTCAACCTCGATAAGGTGAAGGCGACCTTGGATATGGAGTCACCCAGGAATACTAAGGAGGTCCAATGCATGACAAGGAAGCTGGCAGTGTTGAGCAGGTTCCTCTCCCGAGCAGGGGAGATATGCGCACCCTTCTTCAAAGTGTTGCGAGGAAATCAAATGTTTTAATGGTCTCCAGAGTGCGAGGAGGCTTTCCAAGCGTTGAAGAAACAACTCACGCAGGCCCCGCTACTCCAAGGGCCGAGGGAAGGAGAGGACTTAGCTCTGTACCTCGGAGTGAGAGCTGAGGTAGTAAGATCAGTCCTAGTTCGGGAGGAGGGGAAGAAGCAGCTACACATATACTATGTTAGCAAGGTCCTAAAAATGGCGAAACTCAGGTATCCCATCCTGGAGAAGTTGGCATTTGCCCTGATCATCTTGGCTAGGAAGATTCTGCCATATTTCCATGCACACTCGATTAAGGTAGTGACCGACCACCCCATTCACAACATCATGGAAATGGTAGAGCATTCAGGAATGTTGGCGAAGTGGTCAGTGGAGCTGAGCTAGTTTGAGATCTTCTTCGTACCTCGACTGTCAATGAAGGCACATGCAGTGGATGACTTCCTGGCATAGTATGTGATTGAGGTGGAAGTGTCCAAGTCCCCCCGAGCACATAGCTTGGAAGATGCTGGTTTATTGAGCACCAGGAAGGTACTCCTTAGGAGGGGGTGGTCTTGGTATGTCTGTAGGGAACAAAGATCGAGCAAGCGATTAATATTCGCTTCCCTCTCATCAACAACCAAGCCGAGTATGTGGCAGTGATAGTAGGGCTCTGCCTGGCAAGGGAGCTAGGGGTCCAGGATGTGAAGGTTTCTACAGACTCGATGGTTCCCAGAGGATGTCTCAGATAAGAGGCGATTCGGGTACAAATCAGCCTACTATGTGCTTCATGAAGGAACCCTATAATGGAAGACCATATCAGGTCTCCTAGCGAGGTGTGTCTCCAAGGAGGAGGTCTTAATGGTTCTGAAGGAGATTTACTCCAAAAAGTGTAGCAGTAACTATGGGAGTCGGACCTTAGAAAAGAGAGTGCTGATGCAAGGCTACTTATGACTCACGGTCAACAAAAATGTAAAAAAGTACGCGAAGAAGTGCCAAAAGTGTCACATCTTTGCACCGCTACATCTCCAACCAGCCTAGAGGCTCAAAACAATCACGGCGTTGTGACCCTTTGTAATTTGGGGAATGGACCTGGTAGGCCCTTTCCCCCAGGCCAGCAGGCAAAGGAGGTTCCTCCTGGTCATGATTGACTACTTCTCCAAGTGTCTAGAGGTCAAGGCATTGTCAAAGACAACCTCACAGGTAATAAGTAACTTCATTTGGGGGAGAGATAATCTGCCGGTATGGGCTTCCCCTAGCCATCATCATGGACAATGGGCCGCAGTTTGCTAGTGATGAACTCACCAGCTTATACATTCAGTTGGTCATTGACCTTCACTTCATGTCCGTCCACCACCTGAGGAGCAATAGACAAGTGGAGGTAGCGAACACAATCATTATAAATTTATTATAGAAAAATGCAGAGAACTTGAAGGGTAACTTGGCGGAGCAGCTCCCCTTAGTCCTTTGGGACTTAAGAACTACCCCTAACATAGCCACGGGAGAAACTCCTTTTAAAATCTCTCATGGCTTTGAGGCCGAGTTGCTAGTGGAGATCGAGGTGAGGTCCCCTCGAGTTGTGGTCACGGGGGAAGGAGACGATGAGTGGAGGGTAGAGAATGAGGAAGAGCAGCGACTCTCGCTTGACCCCATGGAGGAACTCTAATACCTGGTAACCATTTGCCAGGAGGAGATCAAGCGCGGGATGGCAAGCTACTTCGATAAACACATTATAATTAAGCATCTCGTAAAAGGGGACCTTGCACTCAAAAAGGTCGACGCTGTGGGGAGGTCAACGATAGTTGGAAAACTCCAACCCAATTGGGAGGGCCCCTGTGTAATTTTGGAAGCATTAAAGTCAGGAGGGTATCACCTCTAGAATGTTGAGGGATCCCCTCTGAGCAACACCTGGAGCGGTGACGACCAAAAACAATTTTATCCCTAGTTAATAATGAAATTTTTAACTTGGTAGACTTGTTTTGTGATGCATGGACTTCTGCCCTGCCCGAGGAAGGTGCCGTGAACCAAAAATTTCATGCCATTTGGAAGTTAAAAGTTCTTTTGGTTGGAAGCCCCTGAGATGATTCCGCTGACCGGGCTCTCGAAAGCTGGCAGGGCAGGTTGATCACTCAGGTGATAGGTTGTAAAGAGTTTTTGGAAAAGCCCCTGAGATGATCCCACTGATCGGGCTCTCGCAAGCCGAGAGGGCAGGTTGATCACTCAGGTGACAAATTGCAAATAGTTTTTAGAAAATCCCCTAAGATGATTCCACTGACCGGGCTCTCGCAAGCCGGTAGGGAAAGTTGCTCACTCAGGTGGCAGGTTGTAAAGAGTTTTTGGAAAAGCCCCTGATACGATTCCGTTGACCGGGCTCTCACAAACTGGCATGGCAAGTTGATCACTCAGGAGGCAGGTTGTAAGGATATTTTGGAATAGCCCCTGAGATCATTCTGCTAACCGGGCTCTCACGAGTCAGCAGGGTAGGTTGATCACCTAGGTTGCAGGTTGTAAATATTCTTTGGAAAAGCCCCCGAGATGATTCCATTGACCAGATTCTTACAGGCTGGTAGGGCAGGTAGATCACTTAGGTGGCAGTTTGAAAAGTTATTTTGAAAAAGTCCCCGAGATGATTCCACTGACCGGGCTCTCACAGGCTAGCTGGGCAAGTCAATTACTCAGGTGGTAGTTTGAAAAGTTATTTTGAAAAGGCCCCTGAAATGATTCCATTGACCGGGCTCTCACAAACCGATAGGGTAGGTTGATCACTCAGGTGGCAGGGGAGTGAAGTAGATTTGGTGAGAGAGATGCTAAGTCAAGATAGGGGTAGGAGGCGAGCCAGGTCGGCCTCGCCCTGGCCACGCAGGCCTCCCACTCACTCACTCTAGGGCCACATTGAATGCATGAGTCATGCGGCCCGCGGCTAGGAGGGGCAAGACAGTGCAACCCCTCCCTGTGAACGCGAGCACCAATACCTAAGTTAAGGAACTCTCCGGGTTGAGGTGTGCAGCTGGTGTCAAAATCTTGACAATGTTAACCTAGTGCACGAGGTGAATATAGGTGACGCATGGGCATCTCGCAGGATGGGTACTCGACACTCTCGCAGAACCTTAAAAGAGGAATTATTCCTAACCTTTTGCTGAAAGGTTGCGAGCACATAGCAATCGCAAAGCCTAGGCCTCGCAAGTCTCATAGGGCGAGGCCAATGTCTCTGCTAATTATTTGGTCCCTAAGGCCGGCGCTCAGCGAATCCAAGAGACTAAGGCGAGTTGATATATATACATATAAAAAAGAGGAAAAGAATCAATAATGAAAGACTTGGAAAATTTTATATCATTCATAAAGATTTCACAAAGTTCCTGGGGCTCGCCTTTACATAGAAAGAGAAAGAAAGAAATGACAAGGGTCCTGATTCGAAGCCATCGGCGGGTCCTCGAGAGATTGTACTCAC
Source organism: Dactylorhiza incarnata (assembly GCA_033032865.1). Classification (NCBI taxonomy): domain Eukaryota; kingdom Viridiplantae; phylum Streptophyta; class Magnoliopsida; order Asparagales; family Orchidaceae; genus Dactylorhiza; species Dactylorhiza incarnata. The sequence continues at coordinate 2,725,698 of JAWHQI010000266.1, read as the reverse complement.
TTGTTGTCATCTCTGTCAGCAGGCAAGTGTTTGTGCGAGTCAGAGGATGAGCTCGCCGGGGGGTCGGGGAGGAAGAGCGCGAGGATCAACTCCTCAGTGGTGATGTTTTCCCACCCCGTCCCAAAAGCGTTGATGTCACGCAGCATGTCGAGCGTGGTCTCGGTCGACTTAGGTGGCATTTGTTTGAGCTTTTCAGTTGTTGTGTGGATGGGACGCACCGCCATTTTAATAATAAGCTGCGTTTGGTTCCACTTTTTTCCAAATCGCCGTTTATTAAGCTCCGTTGTTTTTTTGTATTCCCATCCGCAACTTTTTCCTGCGGGTCACCGTAGAAGCTACGCGTCCAGCCATTTCTGTCGGAACGTCTCTACTCCTCTTGTGTCTCCCGCAAGGATCGGCTCCCTCGATGTGAAGCTGACAGTTTGCGAAGCTTGCGGCGTCCTCAACGAAAACATATAACCGACACCTTCTTCTTCCTCCCGTCATCGTCAATCAGAGCCTCTCCTTTTCTATCCATTGTAGACACCTTCTTCTTCCTTCCGTCTCCGTCAGTCAGAGCCTCTCCTTTTCTCTCGGTCGCCGACACCTACTTCTTCCTTCCGTCGTCAGCATCATTTCTGTAATATCAGATCAAATGAGTTTGTCGTCAGTCAGAGCATATGTTGGAGGAGAAGGTGATTTGCAACCCCGTTTCTCAAGCCAGAGCCTCTCCTTTTCTCTCCTATTCGACCATCTGGAAGAAAGAGGGTTGCCGATCTAGTAATCATGAGGACCAAGCACTTCATGTCTGTAATTTCTTGAGGGTTTTCAAATTCCTACTGTTTTAAGTTATCGGTTCTTGTAGAGAAGAAACATGCCTCTCTCACTAGTACAGTAGATCTCACACTAGAAATTGGATGGAGTGACTCCATTGATTTCCTCTTTTCAATTCTTCCTTGAGGTAATCATTTTTATGCCAATATGAGGTGTCGATCCCTTTTCTCAATATAGGATCCAAGTTTGATTTTGATGCAGAAGTTCAGAATCAAAACTTTTATGTTCAAGAGCTTATTTTCACTTTTAGGACAAAGGGAGGGTATTACTTTTAATTCAAAAAAAAAATTTATATAATCATTTACACACAAGTTAAATGAATATGTATGGATGCACAACCTTGGTTTTCATTTTCAAATTATGTAGTGAATTTAGATGTTGTTATATATGTTTGCACAACCTTGTTTATGTGTATGTGTGTATTTATGTGTATGTGTATGCATGTGTTTATGTGTGTATGACATGCCAAGCGCTACGTGTGACTATAAATTTTTTTTGTTGGTTATCTTTTTAGGAAAAACAAATTCACCCAAAACTCCGTTTTGAATCCAAAAAACTTTTTCAAAACTCTGTTTTGCAAACTCCATTTCACCCAAACAATTTTTTAACAAAACTCCATTTTCCAGAAATAACACTTTTCCCAAACTCCATTTTCTATCAGCAGCTTTCCATCAGCAACAGCACAACCAAAAAGAGCCTTAATCACCAGAATCCTTCGGGTCGCCACATCTCACTGGGAGTGAACTGCAACACCCTCTCACGCTTGGAGGTGGATTCAATGCGCTCCGCTACCGGTAGATCCATAGGGGCCCGGGCGAGCTGCGCCTTGAGGTCCTCCACCTCAGCTTCCAGCTCGCTGACCTGAGTGGCCATCTGAGCCGCAACCTCGACATCCTGCATTTAATTCATATAAAAATGAAACCGAAAAGAAGGTAAAGAAAAATTCATCTCGGGTAAGACTTACCTCCTTCCTCTAGATTTCACGAGGAGCCTCTCGGCGACTCCAAGTCGTGTCTCAAGATCCCCTGCCTTATCCTGCACAATCTTTCAGGCGGCTTCAACTTTGTAGAACTTTTTCATGAAGAAGAGGTCACGACGCGACGCCTTGTGAGAGAGTCTGATGGTGCGTATATGGGCCTGCGAGCTCTCGTAGGAGAGCTCCTACAAAGTGGCCTTCTCGCCGGCGGTGACTTCGTCCCTCCCATATAACCCATAAGAAAGGGCATAAGCGTGCTCACCGACCGGGCCGCGCTCGACCCAAGAAGAAAGGCGGGGGGGGGGGGGGGGGGATTAATACCTTCCCAGCCGCCTCCTCCCAAATGAGCAGGGGATCATCCTTGAGGTCTCGGGGCTTCTCCCCTAAGCTCAAGTTGGGGGGGACATCCGCCATCTACACCTTGCTCACCCCAACATCTGTCCTGACTTGGGGCTCCTGCCAATTCGCTGTGGCGGTTTTCTTCTTGGCCACGGTTTTCTTTAACTTCTTCCGCTAGCCAGTTGGAGATGGGGCCCGAGATCCAGCACGACCCTCTTCCCCTTACCGATGCTAGACAAAGGCTGGCCTTGGTCGCTAGCACAGGCTTCTGCAGCTGCCCTCGCGAGCCCAAGTGAGGAGGCCATCTTTTGACCACCCGCATAGGGCGGGTTCTCAGGAACTAGGCGCTCCCCTGCAGCACAAGTTAAAGCATGAGCTAGTAAAAAGGGGGAGCTCAAGAGATAATTTAAGTCATGCAAGTGGAAGCATACCTTCCCCCTGTGGCATCGAGTGGAGAGAGTCGAGGTGTCGTCGCAGATAGGCGACCTCAAAGTTCTTCCCAGTGAAAAACTTATAGAACTCTGCCGCTTCGCCATCCATGTGAGGAGCGTAGTAGATAGGTTTTCCCTTTTTTATGTCTGCCTACAAAATATTTCCGAAGTCCCCTTTGATGAAAAGCAACCTATCATTCCAATGGAGGATTTGTTAAGGGTCTCACACACTTTCAGCTATGATCTGGTCAGAAAGGCGACTCCATCCGATGTCGCTTTATAGATAAATAACTTACGGAAGGTCGTAAGGCTGAACTCTATTCTCTCATCACGCATTTAACAAGCGAATGCAGTGAGCATAGTTATCGCGCTCATATTAACCTGGGCATGCACTATCCCAAAATATTTCAGGAATTGCTTTACCTCAGGCCACAAGGGGAGGCGAAGCCCAACATCGAAGTGGGACAGAGGGAAAGCGATCTAGTCCTCGTAGAAGGAGTTGATGCCTTCACATTCACTTGGGCAGCGAGCCGAGTATCCATCCGGTAGAAAAGTGACCTCGAACGCAAGACAATCCTCCTCCAACACTTTTCCTTCAGGAAAGAGGTGGTCTTCGAAGTTGGCGACACAATTCCCTCGGCCATCAACAAGGTCAGAAGATCTGGCCATCTTCAGAAGCATTGGCCAGTAGAATGAGCGAGGCGAAGTGGAAAGGAGAGCAAGAGGGAAATTAATTCGGTGGGTGAGTATGGAAAGAAAGGGGTGGGGTATTTATAGAAAAAGGGGGTAAGGGAGATCTCGCGACTAATGATGCGACCCACTCACCCCACACCCACTCGCCCCTACCAGCACATGAAGTCTCCTTAGCTTTACATTGAAGAGTAATCATGAGCTATCCTATTCTGCGAATCTTAACCTCAGAGAACGATAAGTGAAATAACACATGCAAACCATGCCGAGTGAAGAGAAAAATATGAATCCCTGCGAGGCGGGGTTAAGTACAAAGAGAAATAATAATGTTCATACAACAAAAAGAAATAATAGCGAGTTGATTCCAAGGAAGTCTCTCAAATGTAGCGTGTCGGAGGCACGGTGGATTTCACCTCTGGGGACCCTGACCACTCATCCACATCCTTGGATCTTGTCTCATAAGGGCATACTCGCGGGCCGCGGTGATCTCCTATTGAAGGGAGAGCATGCAATCTTCGATTCACCTAAAGTGGTCGTCCAACGATGCCGCCCCCCACGAGTCGCTGCACCTCCTCCGCGAGTAGAATGCAATCCCCTTCAAGAACTTCCATTCGTTGTTCCAGGGCGAGGATGAGAGGAAAGGGGTCATTCTCCGCCAAAGCCCTCTCCTCCTGGATCTTGCAGAGTATAGTCGTGCTTCCGTAGGACCGCCACCACTCGATTATTCATCTCGACAGCATTGGAGGGGTCGCCCAGGTACTCGTCGATCATGTCAGGAAAAGGCGCCGCTGAATAGATTCTTGCATAATCCAACTCGTTAGATTTCTTATTATCAACATCTGGAGAAATATAAAAGGTTTGCGCAAAGTCGAAAATGAAGAAAGAAAGAGGCAAAGGGATTCCCTTACTCAGTAAATCTTCATTGGCCTTCCCCTCGCTATGCGGGGTGGGCTCGCAGTCATGAGGGGTGTGGAAGCTCAACTTCATGCCAAAGGGGCAGGACATAGGGAGCACCAGAGACTTCCCCGAACTTGCTTACAGGGGAACCTTGTCAGGGCACCGTGCTCCAGGGACTGCGGCAAAGCCAGCAGCAGTGCTTGCCGAGGTGATGACAATTTTTGCAAACTTCTAGGTCAGGTCGCGAGTAGGCGACTTCTGCCGCGGGGGGTTCGGCGCAAAATTGATGTAATTGGGTACTACGAGGATAAAAATGGTTAGTCATACTCAAGAGGTGCGAGACCAGCGTGAGGAGTAATAATCCTCGCTTACCAAGAACAAGAGGGCAAGTACCATGGACGACCTAGTTGTTTGCATCCTCCTGCTCGTTGACCAACTGGTATCCCATGCCGCCCTTAGTTGTAGGGGTGATCTGCGAAAATCATTGCTCAAGATTGGCATAGCATCGTGAAAGTTATTATAATCAAGTAAAGGGAGAAAGGGAAGGCTCGCACCTGGTCTGAAGCCCCGAGTCCTAGGCTGAATCCAGGTTGTGATTGGAGCCCGGTTAGGGTTGCTCCCTCTCCCACAGACTCTTGCCTCGCTTTTTAGCAACCCAATTTCCTACGCGCCTCAGCGTAGGACATGAGGAGTACTCGATGATGAGTCCCAGCATCCCAGCAGAGGTTGTCTCTCCTTCTTCTTAACTGCGGCGAGGCGAGCTTGGAGCTCTTGGGAGAGCGGCATAATATTAGTCAGCCGAGGGAAAATGAAAGAAAGAAGAGAAGAATGGGGTGGGGGGATTTCCTTGGAAAGGCCCTCTCCCTCCCTCCTGGTATTTATAACCCCCTGTGGGGCCCACTAAAAGTTTCCCTCAAATTATGCCACTCTCCAAACACTCGGGGTTGAACTATCTTTCTGATCTTGAGGCAAACTCGCAAAGAGCAGAGATTGTGTACAACCCCGTATTTGTCGAGTGGACCAGCAAGGAGTGCGAAGGATGACATTAAAGAAGAGGGGTGAGCACTCCCAGGGAAGCTCGCACTTGCCCTGCACTAGGATAGTCGAGTCTCCTATGGTTGATCGGCTAGATATTCATCCGATAAAGAATTTTGCCAACTTCTCGCCATTCGACTAGACCTATGGTCGATCGGTTAGATGTTCTGTCGATAAATAATTCAGCCCGCCTCTCACCATTCGACTAGACCTCTAGCCGAATGTTCAAGTGCGAGCTCGATAGCAAGTGTCCATCCCCGGTTTGGGGCGAGTGGCGAGCACGTAGTCACATCGAGTACTCGCCAACCCCAGGTGAGCATGCCTCAAGTAACGTGGACTCGCTCCTTAGGGGCTCCCCCATTTTTCCAGGAAATTCCATTGTGGTCTGCAATTAGCCTTTCCAAACAGCGGGATTCCGTTGTTGGCAGATCAATTTGGGTTGCGTTTAGTAAAACCAAAAGATGGTATTGAGCTATCCGCAGACCATTTTCAGAAAACTATAAATAGACCCCTCAAGGGCACCTTAGGAGGGACTTTTTGCTTCCTCTCTCCTTTGGCTTTTTTTGGTTGGCGAGAGCTCCTGTCCTCTGTTTTTCGTGGTTTCCGGGCCGACAGTCAGGTGCTCTCCAGTCCTCTCCAGGGTGTCTGGGCTTATCATTAGCTTAGAAGGAGAAACTCTCTTTGATCTTCCGGGTTTGCGATGGGACCTCCTCGCTATAGCTCGCAGGGTCTATTTCTAGTTTTCCATCTTTTGTGAGTGAGGTTCTTTGCTATGATTGTCTGGCCCAGTGATTTAACTTAGGAGGAGTAAAAGCAAGTTCTGCCAGTCGAAACTCCTCTCGAACCGTGGTTTCTGGGTTCAACAAACATACATTTTCACAAGTTTCTCCACAGAATAGACTTTTCGGTTCGAAATGAAGTGAGTCGCCTTTGTCAATCGATCAACAATCACCCAGAGGGCGTCATTGCCCTTCTGCAACCATGGCAAACCATGCACAAAGTCCATTGACATGTAATCAAACTTCCACTCTGGAATCGACAAAGAATTTAGAAACCCACCGGGTTTTTGGCATTCAGTATTCACAAGTGCGCAAGTGTGACACCTTTCCATGTTAAGGTGAGGTCCTTCTTCATGCCTGGCCACCAAAATTACTACTTTATGTCCATATACATTTTAGTGCTACCCGATTGAATAAAGTATTTGGTGAAATGTGCTTCATATATTAATTTAACCGAAATTTTTCCAAAACTGGGGATACACAATCTGCTATCCTTCCAAAGAAGCCCATCTTTGAAAGAAAACTCAGCATTTGACCCTTCCATAGTCTCTTCCATATAGCATGTCATGCTCTCATCAAGTTCTAAAGATTATCGAACTTGGTCTGCAATGTTGTATTGGACCTCCATCCAGTTTAAGCATGTTGTAGCCATCGTACTCTTGTCAACACACATGATCTCAAGCGCATCAAAGTCCCAGATTAGACGCCCATCATGTGCTGAAATTCAATTCATCTGCATTAGAGCCCACCGCCTCAATGCATCTACAACCATATTTCTCTTCTCGGGAGTGTACTGAATATCAAAGGTGTATTCCCCAAGTAACTCCATCCACCGCCTCTGTTGCATATTCAACTCTCTTTGATTTAACATATACTTCAGGCTCTTGTGGTCCGTGAAGATGTCGATCTTCATGACATACAAGTAATGCCGCCAAAAATGTAGAGCGAACAACATGCCCACCAACTCTAGGTCATGGACCGATTATTTCCTCTTATACACCTTAAGATGGTGTGAACCATTAGCGATCACTTTCCCAAACTAGCATAGACCATAGCCCAAGCCGCTCCCTGAGGTGTCACTAAAACTTAATTATGTTCTACCTTGCCTGGAGAACATAAAATCTGCGTCAAGGTTAGTCGGCTCTTTAGCTCCTCAAAGTCTCTTGCTTCTTCCTGGTCAACATGGTGAGAGGAAGTTCGATCATCGAGAAGTTCTCCATGAAGTGCCTATCACATATAATAAGTCCCAAGAAGCTTCGAACTTCTGCCATATTTTTTTAGCACAACCACTCACGAATAGCCAATATTTTCGATGGATCCACTACAATACTCTCTGCTAAACACATGACCCAAGAACGCCACACAAGATAGCAAAAACTTGCATTTGAAGAACTTGACATATAGTTCATGCTTCCTCAGGATGCTCGACACTGTGCGTAGGTGCCCTCAAGTTATTACTCTGACTGGGAGTAAACCAAAATGTCATCGATGAAGACGATGATGATTTAGTCCAAATAATCCCAAAATGTCTAATTCATCAAATCCATGAATACTGATGGTGCATTAGAGAGCCCAAATGTCATCACAGTAAACTCGTAGGGCCCATAGCTGGTACTGAAAGCTGTCATTGGATTGTCACATTCCTAAATCTTCAACTGATAATTACCGAACTTTAAGTTCAATTTTGAATACATAATCAAACCCACTAGCTAATCGAATAGGTCATCTATGCACTGGATCATGTACTTATTCTTCTTCCTCAGCTTATTTAATTCATGGTAATCTATGCATAGAAGCAAGCTCCTACAATTTTTTTCACAAATAGGACTGGTGCACCCCAAAGTGATAAACTCGGGCATACATAGCCTTGCTCTAGTAATTTCTATTACTGAGCCTTAAGCTCTATCATTTCCTTCGGCGCTATACGATACGATGAGCTTGACATGGGCTTGGTACCCAACACTAGCTCAATACAAAATTCAATCTCATGCTGAGGCGGGGCCCCAATAAGCTCATTAGGAAACACGTCTATGTACTCCGCCACTGCCGGGACATCACATAAATTGGGCTTGCACTCTGAAGCCTCCAATAAGGTGCATGCCTTTCTGAACCGCCTTGACCACTTGAAGGGAAGACATCAACGTCTTTCTCACCCTTCAAAACTATAGAACGTGGTCTCGCCTTCGGTATTCTTTCCCAGAGTGACCTCTTTTTGGTTGCAACACGCACGCTGCTTCGAGAGCCATTTCATACCAAAAATAACATCAAATTCAGACAATGGTAGCAAGTACGCTTCCAAGTCGAAGTTTCGATCTGCTATCCGAACTTTCACACAACTTCTCCTATTTGCGCTCATCATAGACCCATTCGACAACACACCATCCAATATTTCCTTTTACCACACAAACAACACTCCAATTTGCACTATGAAGACCTCATACAGAAATGAGGAAGTCGCTCTAGTGTTGAAGAGAGTTATTGTCGGATAGTTGAATATTAGGACAAATCCTAATTAAAAACTGATAAGGCATACAAACGTATTAGAGGTAAATATAAATTTAAGATAATTAATAACTCATACCTATTACAACGTCGCTTAGATGAATGGCATCATGCTCTCCATGAGAGTACTCTCAGCTGGGTCGAAGGATATTGGGAAGCGGAAGACTCCACTGTCTTCCCTTTCTCTGCATAGCTTAGAACCCAAACACGAGTGTTCTACAATGGTTGACTCTCTGTCTTCAGAGGACCATGTTGGATCGGTAGGAGCCCTTAGAGGGGGAGGGGAGGGTTAATAAGAGTTTAAAAACTTTTCAAAGCTTAGGTGATATTATGCAAATATGTTGATTATATTTTATGAAAATATTTCAGTCAAGACAATGATGTAAGCTCTTATAAAACTGTGTTGCACGATGCAAGAGAGATGAAGCCTATGTTGCTTCCGCCAATGATAAAAGTTACCGCTCTGCATTAGTGACAGAAAGGTTCCTTTTCATTTAGATTCCAAAGATCATAGATAACACATCAATGCCAGAGAAAAAGATAATATTATTGCATTAAACATGATTACAAAACTTAATCCCCATGACGCTTGGAATTGAGGCGAATGTAAAAACCTTTTTGGTTTTCTATATTGACCCTTCTCCCAAGGATCGGTTGGCACTAGCCTATCTCTCCAATATGATGCTTCGATTCGCCCCTAGATCTAACCATAGACCTAGTCGCCACACCCACGTTGTGAGTCCTCCCTAGTCCACGCAAGTTCCTAGTAGCCAACATACGAGCGGATTTCTCTACTGACAAAAATAAGAGTTACAAATAATAATGAAACTAAATCATCAAAAACTCCCTCATATGTTGAACTTGAAGATCATGTAAGTGTGATCTATCCTTCTTCAAGTTCTTAGCGTTCACGAGAGTTGATAGAGTTCTCTTGGCTGGAAGGAGGAGGCTCTCACGAAAGTTTATAAGTTCTGGCTTTGTTGCGTCGTCAATCAGCATCGCTAAATGGAAAAGGATAGCTCTTTAAATAGACTCGGATTCTAGCGCCAACAGTAGTGCTACCACCTAGTGGTAGCCTCTTTAGGCAATAGGCTGGCACATGGATTGAGTCATCTTTGGTAACATTCTGACTCCAAATTTGGCAGTCCATCCTACCGCGCCGCGGTAATAATAACACGCCGCGTTAGTACACTATGTTTCCTTTCAATCAGATCTCCTTCCTTTTTTGCGCCTCAATCATCAGCATGATGGTGGGACTTCCATAAGTTACCGCAGGTCATTAGCCTTAACGCGCCGCGGTAGGAATTTCTATATCAGGGTCCCGTCGACATTCCTTTCTTGACAATATTTCCTTCTTGATGTGTTTCCAAATATGCCAATGCTATTTCCAGCGGTAACGTTAACGCATTGCGATAGAACTTGCTATATATGAGTGATGAGTCCCAATTATATACACATTTATGGACTCATCTGGGCCGTTTTTCTAGTCTATGCACTACACTTTAGGCATGTTTTCGTTCATATTTGATATTCCATGCTATGTGCACTTCTAGGCCCATTTTTGTGTATTTTCATGCTTATCATTCTTGTTCTGTGTTTTGTGCCACTTTCAGTGGTTTTGATTAATGTTTATGCTGGAGAAGGGGTCGTGCAGGTGTTCCCGGTACAAACTGTACAGGAACACTGCGCATGATCACTGGTTCTACTGCACACGATCACTGGTTCTACTGCACACGACCACTGGTCGTGCGCCGCCGATCGTGCGCGTTCAATTGCAGCCCAAAGTTGCTTTTTGAATTTGGTCGTGCGTTCTTATGCACGGTCGTGCGTTCGATCGTGCGCTTTATTATTTTCAACAGTTTTGTCTTGCAGGTTTTCGGGCACAGTGCGCACGATCACCAACTTCTAGTGCGCACGACCACTAGTCGTGCGACCCTGATCGTGCGCCCTGTTTTCTATAAATATACAGCCTGCAAAATTAGGTCAAACGACCTTCCAGCTCCGCCATTTTCGAGCCCTGTTCGCCTCTTCTGCCCCCTGCATCATCCTCCACCACCAGGAGGTTCTCCGGGACTATTCTTCATGCCTATCTTGAACCCGGAGATCATCTCGGCCTCCTCCTTCATCCTATAGCTTCAAAGGAAGATTTAGCCGCCATTGCCATCAAGCAAGGGGAAGTTTGCAACCTTTTACTGGATCATGACACGAAGAAGACGGGCTCATTGGAGAGTCGTGACAGCTCTCTCTACCCCGGACACATTTGAGGACCGAGCTTGGATGCGGATTGACAACCTTGCGATTCCAACCGTGAATCCCAACGAGCCTTCAGATTCGGTCGATTTCTTACTCTCTTTCAACTTGTAATGATATTGTAGGGTAGATTCTTGTATTTTTGGATGATATGCACAATGATCTTTATTTGCAATGTTTATTTCATATTTCTATGAAACCATTTGGTTATTTGTGTATATGAGATGCGCCACCACTTCATCCACCACTCCATCCACTAGGTTCGTGTGCCGCACTAGCAATTGCTAGTGGCGTGCTTGTCGACGAGGTGCTTGCGACCCTCATTCCGTAAGACTACTCGCCCATCCGCCTAGTGAAGCGTGGCATAGCGGCCCGTGTAATCCATTCGCCTAACGAAGCAGCGCGCTCAAGGCCTGCATAGTTCGATTCCGCTTGCCTACTCGTCCATCCGCCCTCGCGACGCAGTGCGCTCAAGGCCTGCCTAGTCTCCATCCCGCCAAGCGAAGCATTGCATAGCGGCATTGCATAGGAGTAGTTGTAATATTTTCTCTTTATTTCCACAAACCAAATCACCCCCTTTCGCTCCCATCCAACCTAAAGGACTTCGATCTCAAGTCCTTCCTCAAATGTTAACTCCACCTTACTGTGTTCCTTGAGAGATTCAATACTTGGGGATTCACTCCCACAATTTATATTACTTGAACGATCGGTACACTGCCGTTTTGTGCCGCAGTCTTGCTACCGCCTATAGCGGTGTGCTAAGATTTGCGCATCAAGTTTTTGGCGCCGTTGCCGGGGAGCACAGTCGTGTGAGTTTTCTGGAGAGGGAGAATCAGAGATTAAAGCCCTTTTCATTTGTGTATTGCATTCTTTTGTTTTATTTCTTCTTAATCTGTTTTCTTGTTTTTTTATTAGGTTGCTTAGTAAATTTTTGTAGGGTGTATTATTTTGCACAGTAGTGTTTTTTCTGAATAGTTTTATCCTCACATTATGTGGGCTGCGTTTAATATTCGCTGCCACTTTTGTGGAGATACATCTCATGCTAGTGATAGATGTCCAACGGGAGATAGTAACCCTAGCACTCAACACACAGTATATGGAGCACCGACTTCGTCTGGTACTCCATATGGTGCGCGTAAGTCCTATGGCTATTCTGCCGAGCCTCTGTCGTCATACTTCTTTTCGGCTTCAGCACCTGCTGTGCCAAAGAAGCCTGTAAGGCAGTGCTTGTTTTGTCAGAGCATGGATCATGCTTTGAAGGATTGTGCTGCATTCCGTCGTTAATTGGACGAGGATGACGAGCCGGATATCCAGATTGTCCTGACTCCTACTTCTGGCAGCACACCTTCAACATCCGGTTATGTGTCCATTTCACCTTTAAGTTTTGAAGGGAATGATGTGGACACAGTCACCAGATGTGTGGCTGATCTAGACTCTGCCATTGCAGAGCCCATCTCCCCTGTACATATATTACCATGCATAGATTCGATTCTTTGTGAGGAATCGGTGCCTGATTCTTTTTCAAGCCCTATTCCTCCCCCTATTGTGCATCTTATTACATTTATTTCTGATAACATTGTTGAATATGCGTCGCAAGAGGAGGCGGGCGATCTTTGTGTTGTGCCTATTCCTATGGAGGAGTACAACCTTCTGGGTGAAGAGGATTTTTCCTCAACACCGGTGGAGGAAGTGCGAATCCTGGAGAAGGCCACCATCGATCCCACCGAACCTTGCGGCATTGTCAACAATGCCGACATTATTTTACTTCCCCAATCTGATGGGAGTGAGACCGGTACCACTCCCCCGATTGATTTTTATTTATGTTCTTCTTCTTCTTTATTTCTTGATCCCCTTTCTTCATCTGAGCCTGTGCAGGTTGAGTCTTCACAGGTACTTCAGGAGGACTTGGAGCATTATGCTCAAGTCAAAGATGAGAGCATCCTCTTATGTGAGGAGGTTGATCCCCCCTCCGTAGAGGAAGCTCCACTCATTGCCTTCTCCCCTTGCTGCCTCCCTGGAGATGATACCTTGCTGGGCAAGGATAGTTTTGGTGAGTTGAGTGAGGATTCCTCCTCTTCTTACTTTTTATTCCCTCTACCTGTGACGACCAGGTATTATTTATATTCGGGTAGAGGCGTGACTATTCTATCGCCGTATCGGTACCCGCTACCGACACCCATATTAGAACAGTTACCTGTGCACTTTTCTTTTCATAGACCCATTAGCTAGAACTGTTTAAATTTGAATAAGTTGTGCTGGGAAGACAATAACCCCAGTAGTTATCTTACTTTTCTCGCAATTTCAGTTTATCTAGTTTGTTTAGTTAGCTTTACTTTGTTTTTAGTTTGTATATCTTCTTTTGTTTTTGCGGAGCTCACCCCTGCAGGTCATTCTTCTGGCGGATGCTGCAGCTTTTTCTTGGTTTACACGGCAATCTTCTGGTATGCTCACTTCTGAGCATGAGGTACTCTCTTTCCCTAGCTTTATTCTGAATTTTATAGTCATATTTTGCATTAGATTGTGTAGTTTAAGTCTGGAGGAGAGTAGTTTTGTTTACCCGCTCATGTGCACTATTGCACTGCATGCTAGAAGTATTTCTATTTCATTTATTTAGTATTTCTCATTGCACACCACAACACCCACATGAGCGCGCACTTATCCGTTAGCACGTAGTGAGTCAAATTTGTCTCTTCGTGTGATTTGAAAAATCATTGTGCTGGCTTAGGATTATGAGGCGGAGTAAAATGTTGACTCCTGGAGTGCTCCTAGTCAAGTGCTCATGTCTCGCATAGAAATTTGTGTAGATTCAATTTCTTTTTATGCTTTTAGTTTATATCTTTCTATTTGCGTAGATATTGTTTACTTTACTCAAAAATTGGTGAATCCGGTGTGAATCAAACGGTAGCATAGGAATGTGTGTGGATGTTCGTTAGCCTTGTATTGCCCGAGTCGGGAGAAAGGATTATCTTTCTCGGTGGCTAAGAACTTGCCCCAAGCAACTTTTGAAGCATGGGTACATGGTTAGTCAATTGCGTGAATGTGATATAGGCCATCATTTTGGTCCGGTTGAGCCTTTGTGCCATTCCTATCATCTTATCCTCGGTAGCCCAGTTGTGCCTACCCGTTTCTTAATTCAGCTCCACTTTTATCTCACCAAAGCCTAAAAGCCAATCCTAGTCGTACTCCCAAAAATTGAGCTTTAGTTGTTTGTTATTTTCATGATTGGGGCGTTGATGTGGTGTTTTATTTTGTGAAAATGTGGATGCGCTTCATTGTTCATTTGCTGAATAAAAAAGAGAAAAGAAAAAGAAAAAAAATGAGAAAAAGAAGAGAGAAAAGAAAAAGAAAAAGAAGAAGATGAGCTTAATTAAAAATCTGTGTAAATTTATGAATAAGAGTAGGCGGTGCACACACCCATGTTGCAAGAATCTAAGTTTGGGGGTGTGGTGCACTTGCATTCGATGTTGGTGTGCGAGGAGTTGTTTTAAAAGCTCATTTGGGTTTTGTGCTTGAGCGTCGTTTTTATCATTGTATACCTCACGTAAACCCAAGCCTCACCTAAAACCTAAAATCCTATTGATTCACGCATTTGAATCAAACCTGTGCCGTGGAGGCAGTGCGAACGGGCAAGCTTATGGTCACCGACATTGATGGATTTCAATGGAGGTTGTCTCGAGCCCCGATCTTTGGCAATGCTCACCTCAACGTTCAGTTTACTTTCTTCCTATGTACGACCTTATGATTCACCGTGATTCAATTTTTGAGTAAATGTAATATATAAATACGCCCCTAGAAAAGTATAAACTAATATGTATAATTAGGAATTTTGTCTACTGTATTACTACGCGTATAAGCATGCGACTTCGCATGGTACTCCGCTTTACAATTTCTATGCCAGCTTATGTTTTTCTTATCCGCGTAAGAGATGGTTTGCTCGGGATGCGCAAACAGGTAAGTCTGGGGGTGTGATGATTCCCAATTATATACACATTTATGGACTCATCTGGGCCATTTTTCTAGTCTATGCACTACACTTTAGGCATGTTTTCGTTCATATTTGATATTCCATGCTATGTGCACTTCTAGGCCCGTTTTTGTGTATTTTCATGCTTATCATTCTTGTTCTGTGTTTTGTGCCACTTTAAGTGGTTTTGATTAATGTTTATGCTGGAGCAGGGGTCGTGCAGGTGTTCCCGGTACAAATCTGTACAGGAACACTACGCACGATCACTGGTTCAACTGTGCACGACCACTGGTCGTGCACCGCCGATCGTGCGCGTTCAATTGCAGCCCAAAGTTGCTTTCTGAATTTGGTCGTGCGTTCTTACGCACGGTCGTGCGTTCGATCGTGCGCTTTATTATTTTCTGCAGTTTTGTCTTGCAGGTTTTCGGGCATAGTGCGCACGATCACCAACTTCTAGTGCGCACGACCACTGGTCGTGCGACCCTGATCGTGCGACCCTATTTTCTATAAATATACAGCCCGAGAAATTAGGTCAAACGACCTTCCAGCTCCGCCGTTTTCGAGCCCTGTTCGCCTCTTCCGCCCCCTACATCATCCTCCACCACCAGGAGGTGCTCCGGGACTATTCTTCACGCCTATCTTGAGCCCGGAGATGACCTCGGCCATCTCCGTCATCCAGAAGCTTCAAGAGGAAGGATCTCCGCCCAGATTTCATTGTCAAGATTGGGAGCCATGTATTGAAGCCGAGCGGATAGTGACACGAAGAAGACGGGTCCATTGGAAGGTAGTGACAACCTTCTCTACCCCGGACGTAGTTGTGGACCGAGCTTGGACGCGGATTGACAACCTTGCGATTCCAACCGTGAATCCCAACGAGCCTTCGGATTCGGTCGATTTCTTACTCTCTTTCAACTTGTAATGATATTGTAGGGTAGATTCTTGTATTTTTGGATGATATGCACAATGATCTTTATTTGCAATGTTTATTTCATATTTCTATGAAACCATTTGGTTATTTGTGTATATGAGATGCGCCACCACTTCATCCACCACTCCATCCACTAGGTTCGTGTGCCGCACTAGCAATTGCTAGTGGCGTGCTTGTCGACGAGGTGCTTGCGACCCTCATTCCGTAAGACTACTCACCCATCCGCCTAGTGAAGCGTGGCATAGCGGCCCGTGTAATCCATTCGCCTAACGAAGCAGCGCGCTCAAGGCCTGCACAGTTCGATTCCGCTTGCCTACTCGTCCATCCGCCCTTGCGACGCAGTGCGCTCAAGGCCTGCCCAGTCTCCATCCCGCCAAGCGAAGCATTGCATAGCGGCATTGCATAGGAGTAGTTGTAATATTTTCTCTTTATTTCCACAAACCAAATCACCCCATTTCGCTCCCATCCAACCTAAAGGACTTCGATCTCAAGTCCTTCCTTGAACGTTAACTCCACCTTACTGTGTTCCTTGAGAGATTCGATACTTGGGGATTCACTCCCACAATTTATATTACTTGAACGATCGGTACACTGTCGTTTCGTGCCGCAGTCTTGCTACCGCCTATAGCGGTGTACTAAGATTTGTGCATCAATGAGTCACATCAATATTCCTTCTCGATGATATTGCCATCTCGATGATGTTTCCAAGTACGCAGAAGCTACCGCCAGCGGTAGCGTTAATGCGCCGCGATAGCAACAGAGCATCGTAATGATATAAGATCGCCGTCTTTCTTTTTTGTACTCATAAGGGATTGAAAGCTGAAGTTCCTGCACACTATAAACACATGACAGGTTTGATCAAATACAATGAGATTTGTTTTCCTCAAACCAAGAAATGTGGAAAGCATGTTCTAACAAACTCGCCCTTTTGATAATAAGAAATCCTTTTAAAAGAAATAATTCAAATATAAGAATTGTGTTTATAGTAAAGGATATGCATGATAGTATGCATATGCTCCTCCTTTATGAGTGCCCCTTCTACATCAAAGCATCCTATGTAGTTTACTCCCCTTAAGTGTGAATTTCTCTCAAAGTTTCAAAGTTATTCTTCCCCTTTTGGTATTATCAAAAGAGGGTGGAGAGAAAATATATCGTTTAAGAGTTAATATATTTGTAGAGAAGGGAATGAGCATCACAAGGATTTATGACTCAGTGATACAACATGGTGAGTGCATAAAAGAGGTTGGATTTGTAAGTGTGGGGTACCATTAATTTAGTAAACAAGACCACTTGTTGGGTAAGAAAATATTCATGATCGATCTTATAAGTAGTAAAATTTGTTGAAAACATGTTGAAAGATTTTGTAAAGAAACATCGCTATAAGAGTTTGAAGCATAGCAATTGAGTACGAGTTTTAGTCTAGTAGAAAATAGATGTTTTATCAATTGAAGACCAAGATCAAATATCACTTGTTATCAAAAACATAATAGCACTTGTTTAGAGGGTAAATGATCAAGATTGAGCATACAAGGCGCAGCGGAAAAAAAGTTTTTTTTAATGTTATCATGATCTACTTTATCAAGACAAGATAGAAAGAAACAATGTTTTAGATTTATAATTCAAGTAAACTTATACATTATAAAAGATCATGCAATGTTATCGAGTGCATTTACTAAAGATTATAGAGAAGAAATGTAGATATTCATTAGACTCAAATTCTCATGAGTCTCAAATTCTCATGAGTGAAAGTCTTATAAGAGATAATGATGTATATGAATAGTATTTTTGATAAGAGTATACAAATTATTTAATCAAAACACATGACATGTATAATGGAATAAACACAACATTATCTAAAATGCATTTTTAGAATTAATTCCACCCAAAAGGCTATATTTGATTTCAATGCTCATAAAATAGTACAATTACCAAGGTGCTCTGCACACACAATGCTCATTAAGACTTATCAGGGGGCAAAGTAGTGTTTGAGGATCACATATATTATGTTTTCTTTGATTTATTTGTGATCCGGTGTACAAGAAGAAGTGGTATATAGAAGTGTTTGCACAAGACACTTTACAATTCTTTCCAAAGTGCTCAACCTCGCAATGTTCATTAAGAATTATCAGGAGGGTGAGTAGTGCATGGTGGAGTTATCTTTGTCAATTATTCATTGGAATTTTAGCTTAATGACAAAAGTCTCTGAATTCACTTGTTTTTGCAAACATAGAGTTTTTGAATGAACACACTTTTTCAAATATGGGAGCATGAAAGAGATTTTTATGTGGTGTAGGTAAACTAATCACATATCCAATAATAGTAAGTTGTTACACTACACAATCATGCAAGAGTAAGATTAAAATCATATGTAGATTATCAAAGATGTGAGTGAGTAAATCATTATCAAATATAAAACATTACTCATACTTAGAGGCATGCTAAGCAATCCTACACATGATTTCTATAATCAATTTTATTGCAAATTTCAAGATAATGTTCAAGGCATGACACAATAATATTTTAAGACATTTGAAATTTTAATTTAACATTGTATTTTAATCTTGAAAAGATAAACCTAATCATCCTTGAAACATTTCAATGAATATCAATCAATTTTTATAATTTTTATAAATTATTGAAGATAATATTAAAACAATTGTAAACATATTTTTGTGTTTTTAGTTTGTTTTTCAATTTTGTAGTTTATTTTTGATATAAATAGAAAAAACATGTTTTTGTTTGATTTTTATTTGTTTTACTTATTTTTTTTAGTATTTAGAGAGTAATAGAAAATAAATACAAATAGAGAACTTATAAAAGAAATAGCAAATTCAGGATTTTATACTACCGCTAACGGTAACACCTACTGTCGCGCGCTAGTAACAGAAGTTATATTTTAAGGAAAAATGTGTGTTTTTTGAAATTTTTCGCCTGATTATGATTGTTCAGTATAAGAGCTATGTATTATAGCAAAGTAATTAGAAAAGAATACACACAAAAATGCGGGTTTGTCTTTTTAATCTAAGATGTCCAAAACCCCTAATTCGAGCCTAAGCAAAGCAAATTGTGCATCGGTTAGAGGCTTTGTAAAGATTTTCGCAAGTTGTGATTCAGTTCCTATAAAGTTTATATGAACATGTTCTTTCTTTATGTGATCCCTAATGAAGTGATGTCTTACGTCTATGTGTTTGGATCTTGAGTGATGAATGAGGTTGTTTCTTAGGTCAATAACAGTCTTATTGTCACACTTCAGTTCAATATTGGTTAGATGAACTCCGAAGTCTTCTCAGGTTTGAGTCATCCATAATGTTTGTGCACAACAAATTCCTAGTGCAATATATTCAGGCTCGATGGTGGAGAGGGCAATCAAATTTTATTTTCTACTTGACCATGTAACTAGTGAAGGGCCTAATAAATGACATGTGCCACTATTGCTTTTCATATCTAAAGAACACCACGCATAATCAGAATTCGAATAGCCATGCAAAAGAAAAGAATCATTGTTTGGGTACCAAAAACCTAATCTAGATGTTCCGATTAAATATCTAAAAATTCATTTCACCGCTTTTAAATGAGATTCTTTTGGATTAGCATGAAATCTAGCAGATAAACATACAACAAAAGTAATGTCGAGTCTAGAAGCACTTAAATACAATAATGATCCAATCAATCATCTATACAAAGTTTGATCAATTGAAATTCCGGCATCATCCTTTCTTAATTTTTGTGATGCACTCATTGATGTACTAGCTAGTTTTAAGTTTTCAAATAAAAAACATTTTAACATATCATGTACATATTTAGTTTGACAAATAAAGATTCCATCATTTCATTGTGTGATTTGAAAACCTAAAAAACATGTTCCAACTAAGCTCATTTCAAAAAATTTGCATCACTTGTACTACTTCATTAGTGGCTCCAAAAATAATATCATCAACATAAATTTGTAGAATGATCAAATCATTATTAATATGCTTAATGAAGAGTATGTTATCGGCACTACCCATTTTATAACTGTGCTTTAATAAAAAGGATGTTAAACGCTCATACCAAGCATAGGGCACTTGCTTTAAACCATAAAGCATCTTTTCTAATCTATATACATGATTAAGAAATTTTTCGTCAATAAAACTGGGGGGTTGTTCAACATAAACTTCTTCTTTAATTATCCCATTTAAGAAAGCACTTTTTACATCCATTTGAAATAGTTTAAACTTCTTATAACTCGCAAACGCAAGAAAAATTCTAATAGATTCAAGGCGAGCAACGAGTGCAAACATTTCATCAAAATCTACCCCCTCGATTTGAGAGTATCCTTGTGCTACTAGTCTACCTTTATTCCTAGTGATTCTAGAATCTCCATAAAATTTATTTTTAAATATCCATTTCACACCAATAACTAAGTGATTAGATGGTCTTTCTACTAACTTCCAAAACCTATTTCGTTCAAATTGATTTAGTTCTTCATTCATAGCAATAAACCAAAATGTATCATTTAAAGTGGTTGAAACATTTTTGGGTTCAATTCCGGAAAAAAGCATAACTTAGAAAAAGATTCATGAATGGAAGAATATGTCATTACCCCTCTTGATGGTTCTCCAATGATAAGCTCCATTGGATTATCCTTTGTAAATCTAAGCACACTTGGAGGCACGAAATCTTCATACACAGCCTCTATTTCTTTATCAACTCCAATTTGTTCATCATCCTCGTGCTCCACGGGTGAAAGGGGTTCCACTTCTTTTCCTGCAATTTTAGGATCTACACAAGGAATAAGTTTATCAAACCTAACATGAATGGACTCTTCAGCCTTTTTAGACTTTTTATTGTATATTCTATATGCTTTAGTAGTTGAAGTGTTTCCAAGAAAAATTCCTTCATCACATTTCTCATCAAATTTTCTTAAGGTATCTTTGGTGTGTAAAATAAAGCATTTACACCCAAAAACATGAAAGTAAGATACATTAGGTTTCTTTTGGTAGTATAGTTCATATGGTGTCAATTTTAAAATTGGGCGAAACATGACTCGATTTATTACATAGCAAGAGATATTTATCGCTTCGGACCAAAAAGATCTAAGCAACCCATATTTGGATAGCATAGTGGATACAAGTTCCTGAAGGGTTCTATTTTTTTCTCCACCACACCATTTTGTTGAGGGGTGCGTGGAGCGAAAAATTCGTGCTTGATGCCTAGATTATTGCATAAAGTGGTGAAATTTTCATTTTCAAATTCCCCTCCATGATCCGAGCGAATGCATTTAATTTTTAAATCTAACTCATTTTGTATACGATTGCATAATTTTGTAAATTCAGAAAAATATCGGATTTGGAGGTAAGAAATAATGTCCATGTAAATCTAGAATAATCATCATTCAACATAAACATATACTTTCTACCTCCTAGACTACAAGTGCTAATTGGTCCAAATATGTCCATGTTAATTAGTTGTAAGGGTCTAGTGGTAGAAATTTCATTTTAATTTTTAAATTAGATTTTAGAAAATTTTCCTTTTTGGCAAGACATGCAAAGTGAAGATATTTTTCCATTAAGCATTGACAAGCCTCTCATTATTTTATTTTTTGATAATTTTAAAATCAACTTGGTTATATAGTGACCAAGACGCCTATACCATAATTCTAGTTCTTCATTTTTTGAGATTAGACATTTTAGTGAAGCGCGCGAAAGATCATGAAAAGCAATCAAATAGATATTGTGAGTTCTTGGTGCAGTGAGTACAATATCATTAGTTATAGGATTCATAATTTTACATATTTATAGAAGATTCAAATAATACATTATAACCTTTATCGCACAATTGACTAATAGAGATTAAGTTATGTTTCAAGCATTCTACATATAAAACATTTGTAATAGAGAAAGAGTTGTTACCCATTGTACCGATGCCTAGGATTCTTCCCTTTCCATTATCACCAAAAGTCACCATTCCTCCTTTCTTCTTGGTGAGGCTAAGGAACTTTGCTTTGTCGCCCGTCATGTGTTTGGAGCATCCCGAGTCCAAGTACCACATGTCTTCTTTTTCCTTAGCCTGCAAATACACCTAAAAGGAAGATGCGAGTAAAGATCTGGATACCCAAGAGGTTCCTCCCATAGAGTAGGTGGAAACCTTAGGCACCCAGATTTTCTTGAACGCACATCATCCCTTCATCCTACAAGAGTCCATGGTGTTTCCAAAGTGAACTCATGAGGGGTTGAGACCCTTTTCAAATTTTTCTTTGAACTCTTGCTGAAGGGTGGGGAACCAGAAGAAAATAGTATAGATTTATTAATATAAGAATTATTGGTTTTGTTAGGTAAGAGGTGTCTTCGCGCGGTAACTTCCAGAACCATACCCAAGCCTATATTTTGCACTTTCATGCCTTTGGTTGGCCAAAATCATGTCAAGGGTCTTCTGGTCAACTCCGAAATTTTCTATAGCCATGTTTAAGTCATGTATCTGGGCTTTTAAGAGACTGTATTCATTAACTAGATTTCCACACCTATTTGCAAAAAAAAAATCCATCATCAATTTGAGAATGAGAGTTTTTAAAACTTCTTTCTATGTCTCCCTTTTGTTTTGTACGAGATTCAATATTTGAGAGTCTTAGAAATATATTTTTCTAGTTCTTTTATCCTTGCCAAGTAATGACAATTCTCTTTTCCCAAAGATTTTACTCCTTAGTTAACTTTTGATTTTGTTTTAAAAGAAATTTATTTTCAGTTTTTAAAGATAAAGATCTTCTAGACTTTTATTGAAAAATTCACAGGTTTTCATATATTCAATATTGAGATCTTCATAAGTAGAAGGAAGTACCTAAGTGTGGCTTTGGACACTGCAATCATCGTCCGATGATTCATGGCTTCTTCCCATGAGGCGCAGATTTGCCTCTTTGCGGGCGCTTGAAGTAGAGCCATTTAAGTTTTCGGATGAAGAGTTATCCCATGTTGTCGCCTTCAGAACCTTCTCCTTCTTTTCCTTTGTGTCACTTTTCTTTCTGTTCTTTCATGTACTTTGGGCACTGGATTCATATATGCCCGGTCTTCCTACTGTGGAAGTACTCTGGTGGAGGTCGCTCGTCGTCATCGTCGCTTGCTTTCTCCTTTTTCTCCCTTTTAGATGATGAACCTTTTCGGAAATACTTATGGAAGGTGTTCCTCCTTTCTGGATTCTCCATGAACTTTGTAAAATTTTTCACAAAAAGGCTCTCTTCATCCTCGTCCTCATCGTCATCTTCTTTTCTTGACTTCAGCGCCGAGGCTTTCTTTTTCACCTCTTTGTTGTATTCTGTATCTTGGATTTTGAGTTCAACCTCATAGGTTTTGAGATTCTCAATGAGGCTCTCAATCTGGAGCCGTCTTAGATCATGTGATTCGGAGATGGCCATCACCTTTGGATTGAACTTCGGAGGGAGAGACCAAAGGATTTTTCTCACCAAGTCACCATTTGAGAAGGTTTTCCCGAGTATCTTTGAGGCGTTGACGATCTTGGTGAAGTGAGTGTACATCAAGTCTACTTCCTCGTCTGTATCCATTCTGAACCTTTCAAACTCCAAATCCATTTAGAATAGCTTTGAGTCTTTAACCTGCAAAGTACCTTCATATGTTATTTCCAATAAATTCCAGATATCGTAAGCAGTTTCACAAGCACTAACTTGATTGAATTCAGTTCTATTTAAAGCGCAAAATAAGGCGTTAATTGCTTTTGAAAGTGCACAGTGTGCCTCTTAGAATCCTCTAGTGTGTGTGTGGGGCGGGGGGGGGGGGGGGGGGTGAATAGAGATTTAAATAAATTTTCTATCTTAACTATACAAACAATAAAACTTACTAAGGTGTTATGCACTCAAACCAAAACCACATGCAGAATAAAAAAAATAAAGATTGTTGAAAGTAAATGTGGAGAAAGTAAATGGGACAGCACAGAGAAGCACAGCACAACCACAAGGAATTTTATAGAGGTTCCCCAGAATGTGGGTACTCCTCTCTTCTACCACCTGGTAGGAATGCACCACCTGTGCCTGAGTCTTTTGATAAGGAGACTCTTAGAACCACTGATCTTTTGATAAGGAGGTCATGAACCAACCAGATCTTTTGATAAGGAGATCTTGAACCAACCAGATCTTTTGATAAGGAGATATTGAACCACTGAATCCTTTGGAAGAGGGATTCTTAAAACTCTTTTATAGTTGAGAAAAAGGTGAAGGAAAGAAGGAAGAAGTGGTGAGAAGAATTCTGCTATCAGAATTCTGATGAAGCCTTCTGCTTCAATTTTCTCTTTTCTGGATCTGCTAAAGATGAACCCCTACTTTTGATAGATATGATATACAAAGGTTATGAGATTCAGATCCTATCTCTTTCTTCTATTGAAATATGGCTGCTGTATGATATTTGATGAAGAGCGGCCTTCTGTTTTTCACTGTACTAAGAGAGAGAGAGAGTTGTTGTTGTTCACAGTCTTTTAGGGTTCAGGAGGAAGAAGAAGAAGCAGAACCCTAATCGACAGAATACAGAATATGTGTTCAATTCTCTGATTTCTTCTCTCTGATCTTCTTATTTATTGTCCATCCTTTAATTTGAATTTGTTTCCTCTTTAAGAGTATGCTAAAAAGGTATTGGTCTGGACAATTTCTCTTCCTTTCCTCATTTGTTCTCGACCCGTCTGTCAACTGTCTTGATCCTTTCCAAGAAATATTTTGTTGTCTTCTTTATTGCTCCTTTCTATTATAGGCAATAAATGAGCCATTATAGAACGGTCTTCAGTATTGTGGCCTTGAGAGAGAGTTCCAAAATGACTTCTGAAAATGTTTCCTTTTCAGACTGTATTCGATGTTGCGTTGATTTCTCTTTCTCTCTTATCGACGCACCTTCGAGTTCTTATAAAAGCAGCTTCGAATTCATTCTTGCTCTGATTGAACTCTACTGTCGACGTTGCGTCAATTACTTATAGACGTAATCTTTGAGTGGAAGGCTTGGTTCTGAACTTCATCATCTACGTCGAATTGTAGTCAATGTTGTGTCAAATTTAGATAGCTTCGACAAATTCTTTTTGTTGCGTTGAGTTGAAGTCAAAGCTGCGTCGACTTCTAATGAAACTTCGATATGTCCATTTCCTATACGTGGACATCCTTTCGACGTAGTGTCGACTTGATTTACTTCGACAGAAAGTTGAGTTGCTTGGACTTCTAGTCTAAGTTGCGTCGACATGAATTTGATGTTGCGTCGATTTCTATTCGAAGCAATTATTGACTTAACCCAAATTCTGCTAGTCTTGATCTGGTCTTGTCACCCTAGGTTGAGTGAGATATCCTAAGACATATAATGACCATATTACCCTCACTATACAATGGGTAATTGATGCAATATTCGGCAAGTGCACCAGTCGCGCAAGTAATAATAATGGGGAAGATCCCCGAGTGTCGGTCTCTCAAGGAACACAGTGAGGTGGAGTTAGGTTTCGAGGAAGGACTTGAGATCGAAGTCCAGCGATAGGTGGAGTGCGGACGAAAGGGATTTGGTTTGTGAATAATAAAATAAAATATTACAACTACTCCTATGCAATGCCGCTATGCAAAGCTACACTCGGCGGGATGGAGACTACGTAGGCCTTGAACGCACTACTTCGTTGGGCGGATGGACGAGTAGGCTAGCGGAATCGAACTATGCAGGCCTTGAGCGCGCTGCTTCGTTAGGCGGGATGGATTACACGGGCTGCGATGCCATGCTTCGGTAGGCGGATGGACGAGTAGGTTAACGGAATGAGGGTCGCAAGCACCTCTTTGACAAGCACGCCACTAGCAATTGCTAGTGCGGCACCGAACACGATGGTGGAATGGAAATTAGATGGGGGCGCACCTCATAAACACATATGAATAATATAATCTCAAATAAATGAAATAGACATTACATAACAGGATTCATTGTGCACATCATCAATAATATAGAGGAAACTAGCTTATACAATTAACAACATAAGGAAGAAGAATAGAGTGAAGGAATCGACCACATCCGAAGCCTCATCGAAGATTCACGGTTGGAATCGCAGGGTTGTCAATCCGCGTCCAAGCTCGGTCTTCAACTGCGTCCGGGGTAGAGAAGGCTGTCACTACCTTCCAATGGACCCGTCTTCTTCGTGTCACGATCTGATCTCCTCCGATACGCAATCTCCTTGCTTGATGTTGGCGATCTTTGGGCTAGAAACCTCTCCTTGGGGCTCAAGGATGATGGAGGAGGCCTAGGGGGGCGGAGAACCAGCGAGAAGGGCAAAAATGGCGGACTGGCGGAGTTGGAAATGAGCGATCCCGACCTAATTCGCGAGTAGGTCAATTTATAGGCGCTGGAATAAACAGTGCGCACGATCGGTGGCGCACGACCAGTGGTCGTGCGCACTAGAATCCTGTGATCGTGCGCCTGCCTGGGCGGAGCCTGCAATGTAAGAAATTTATAAAATATAATGTTCGCACGACCAGTGGCGCACGACCAGTGGTCGTGCGCACTATCGTAAGTGGTCGTGCGTTTGGTCAAGACAGAACTCAAATTTTGGGGGTTGAGTGCGCACGATCAGTGGCACACGACCAGTGGTCGTGCGCAATAGAACCAGTGATCGTGCGCAGTGTTCCTGTACAGAATTGTACCGGGAACACCTGCACGACTCCTGTTCCTACAGAAATGCTAATCAGGCCACTGAAAGTGGCACTCAACAATACGATAAGGCTATCAAAAGAGAATAAACATAAAACACACCAAATTAGGCCAAGAAGTGCACCTAGCATAGAATGACAAATATGAGCTAAAACAAGGCTAAAGTGCAGTGGAATGACTAGATAAACGGCCCAGATGAGTCCATATATGTGTATATAATTGGACTCATCACACCCCCAGACTTAACTGTTTGCGCGTCCCGAGCAAACCATCTCTCGCGGACAGGAAAAACATAGCTGGCAAAGAAATTATCAAGCGGAGTACCATGCGAAGTCGCATGCTCACACGCGTAGAACTACAATAGATAAGATTCCTAATTATGCATATTAGTTTATAATTTCCTAGGAGCGTATTTATATATTACATTAACTCAAAAATTGAATTACGGTGAATCATAAGGTCGCACATAAGAAGAAAGTAAACTGAACGCTAAAACAAGCATTGCCAAAGATCGGGGCTCGAGACAACTCCATTGAAATCCATCAATGTCGGTGACCATAAGCTTGCCCGTTCGCACTCTCTCCACGGCACTGGTTTGACTCAAATGCGTGAATCAATAGGACTTTAGGTTTTAAATGGGGCTTGGGTTTAGGTGAGGTGTACAATGATAAAGACGATGGCTCAAACACTAAACCCAAATGAGCTAGCCCAAAAATTCTCCTCATTCACCACACAAATACGCGAGTACACCACACCCCCATACTTAGATTTGACTACATGGGTGTGTGCACCGCCTACTCCCAAACATACATTTATACACAGATTTTTTTCAATAAAGCTCATATCTTCTTCTTTTCTTCTCACTTCTCTTCTTTTTCTTATTTTCTTTTTCTTTTCACATATTTTCAGCAATTTAAACAATGATGCATATCCGCATTTTCACAAACATATCACTACATCAACAACCCAATCATGAAAGTAATATACTAGAGCTGAAATTTGGGTGTGCGACTAGGATTGGCTTTTGGGCTTTGGTGAAATAAAAGTGGGGCTGAATCAAAGAACGGGTAGGCACAACTGGGCTAGCGAGGATAAAGCGATAGGAATGGGTAAAAAGGCTCAACCGGGCCAAAATGATGGCCTACATCACATTCACACAAATGACTAACCGTATACCCATGCTTCAAGAATCGCTTGGGGCAAGTTCTAGCCACCGAGAAAGATAATCCTTCCTCCCGACTCGGGCAATACAAGGCTAACGAACGCCTACACATATTCCTATGCTACAGTCTGATTCACACCGGATTCACCACTTTTTGAGTAAGGTAAACAATATCTACGCTAATAGAAAAACATAATCTAAGAGCCTAAAAAGAAATTGAATCTACACGAATTTCTAAGCGAGACATGAGCACTCGACTAGGAGCACTACAGGAGTCAACATTTTACTCCGCCTCATAATCCTAAGCCAGCACAGTGATTTTCCAAATCACACGAAAAGAAATGAGTTCGGCTCAAGACGTGCCAACAGCTAAGTGCGCGCTCATGTGGGTGCTGTGGTGTGCAAAGAAACTGAACAAAACAAAAATAAATAACACCTCCTAGTATGCTGTGCAATGGTGCACGTGAGCGGGTAAACGGAACTACTCTCCCCCAAACTTAAACTAAACAAAATGCGCAAAATATAGCTATGAAATTCAGAATAATGCTAGGGAAAGAGAGTACCCAGTGCTCAGAAATGAGCACACCAGAAGATTGGCGTGTAAGCTAAAATGAGCCGCAGCATCCGCCATCCAGAAAAGATACCTGCAGGGGTCAGCTCCGCAGAAACAAAAGAAAATAGAAAATTGAAAAAAAATACTACTAACTAAACATGATTAAATGAAATAAAAATGTAGAAAAGAAAGATAACTACTGGGGTTATTGTCATCCCAGCATG
Organism: Dactylorhiza incarnata; assembly: GCA_033032865.1. Classification (NCBI taxonomy): domain Eukaryota; kingdom Viridiplantae; phylum Streptophyta; class Magnoliopsida; order Asparagales; family Orchidaceae; genus Dactylorhiza; species Dactylorhiza incarnata. The sequence goes on along the minus strand of JAWHQI010000266.1, from coordinate 2,697,521 downwards.
ACTTATTCAAAAACTAAAGGTTCTAGCTAATTGGCGTATGAAAAAGGAAATGAACAGGTAACTGTTCTAATACGCGTGTCGGTAGCGGGTACCAATACAGCGACAGAACAGTTACTCCTCTACCCAAATAATAATACCTACATAACGCAGGTAGAGGAAACAGAAAGCAAGAAGAGGAGGAGATATCCTCACTCAACTCACCAAACACATCCTTGCCTAGCAAGGTGTCGTCAACAGGGAGGTAGCAGGAGGAAAAGGCAATGAGTGGAGCTTCCTCTACGGAGGGGGAATCAACCTCCTCACATAAGAGGATGCTATCATCATTGACTTGGGCAATATGCACCAAATCCTCCTGGGGTACCTGTGAAGACTCAACCTGCACAGACTCAGATGAAGAGGGGGGATCGAGAAATAAACAAGACGAAGAACATAAATAATCAAAAATCGGGGGAGTGGTCCCGGTCTCACTCCCATCAGGTTGGGTAAGTAAAATAATGTTTGCATTGTCATCAATGCTACAAGGTTCGGCGGGATCAACAGTGGCCATGCCTAAGATTTGGACTTCCTCCACCGGTGCTGAGGAAAACTCCTCTTCACCTAGAAGGTTGTCCTCCTCCATAGGAGTAGGTACAATACTAAGATCAACCACCTCCTCTTGTGACACATCATCGACAATGTCATCAGAGACGAATGTAGTATGCACAACAGGGGGAAGAATAGTGCTCGGATAAAAGTCGAGCACCGATTCCTCACAAAGAATCGAATCCACTAGGGGTGGTGGATGCACCGGGAGAATAGGCTCAGCAATGTCGGTGCCCAGATCAGCCACACATCTGGTGACTGTGTCAACGCCATACCCTTCAAGATGTGAAGGTGGCAAAGACACATAACCGGATGTTGAAGGTGTGCCGCCAGAGTTAGGATTCGGGACGATCCGGATATCCGGCTCGTCATCCTCGTCCAATTGGCGAAGATACTCAGCACAGTCCTTCAAGACATGATCAGTGCTCCGACAAAACCGGCACTGCCTAGCGGGCTTCTTTGGCACAGCGGGTGCTGAAGCCGAAAAGAAGTAAGACGGTAAAGGCTCAACAGAGTAGCCATAAGACTTACGCGCACCATATGGAGTACCAGACGAAGTCGGTGCTCTATATGCTGGGCGAGAAGAATTATGCCCACCATTCTCCGAAGGGCATTCATCACTAGAGTGGGAGGTAGCTCTACACCAACGACAACGGATATTAAGATGTGCCCACATAGTGCGAAGATAAAACGATTCAAAAAGAAAAACACTATTGTGCGAAATACCACACCTAACAAAAATTACTAATGCAACCTAATTAAAAACAGGAAACAGAATACGAGGAAATAAAACAAAGGAATGCGATTTACAAATGGAAGGGCTTCTCCCTCAGGTTCTCCCTCTCAAGAAAACTCACACGACCGTCTTCCCCGGCAACGACGCCAAAAACTTGATGCGATATTCGGCAAGTGCACCGGTCGCGCAAGTAATAATAATGGGGAAGATCCCCGAGTGTCGGTCTCTCAAGGAACACAGTGAGGTGGAGTTAGGTTTCGAGGAAGGACTTGAGATCGAAGTCCAGCGATAGGTGGAGTGCGGACGAAAGGGATCTGGTTTGTGAATAATAAAATAAAATATTACAACTACTCCTATGCAATGCCGCTATGCAAAGCTTCGCTCGGCGGAATGGAGACTACGTAGGCCTTGAACGCACTACTTCGTTGGGCGGATGGACGAGTAGGCTAGCGGAATCGAACTATGCAGGCCTTTAGCGCGCTGCTTCATTAGGCGGGATGGATTACATGGGCCGCGATGCCACGCTTCAGTAGGCGGATGGATGAGTAGGTTAACGGAATGAGGGTCGCAAGCACCTCTTCGACAAGCACGCCACTAGCAATTGCTAGTGCGGCACCGAACATGATGGTGGAATGGAAATTAGATGGGGGTGCACCTCATAAACACATATGAATAATATAATCTCAAATAAATGAAATAGACATTACATAACAGGATTCATTGTGCACATCATCAATAATATAGAGGAAACTAGCTTATACAATCAACAACATAAGGAAGAAGAATAGAGTGAAGGAATCGACCACATCCGAAGCCTCATCAAAGATTCACGGTTGGAATCACAGGGTTGTTAATCCGCGTCCAAGCTCGGTCTTCAACTGCGTCCGGGGTAGAGAAGGCTGTCACTACCTTCCAATGGACCCGTCTTCTTCGTGTCACGATCTGATCTCCTCCGATACGCGATCTCCTTGCTTGATGTTGGAGATCTTTGGGCTAGAAACCTCTCCTTGGGGCTCAAGGATGATGGAGGAGGCCTAGGGGGCGGAGAACCAGCGAGAAGGGCGAAAACGGCGGACTGGCGGAGTTGGAAATGAGCGATCCCGGCCTAATTCGCGAGCAGGTCAATTTATAGGCGCTGGAATAAACAGTGCGCACGATCAGTGGCGCACGACTAGTGGTCGTGCGCACTAGAATCCTGTGATCGTGCGCCTGCCTGGGCGGAGCCTGCAATGTAAGAAATTTATAAAATATAATGTTCGCATGACCAGTGGCGCACGACCAGTGGTCGTGCGCACTATCGTAAGTGGTCGTGCATTTGGTCAAGACAGAACTCAAATTTTGGGGGTTGAGTGCGCACGATCAGTGGCGCACGACTAGTGGTCGTGCGCAATAGAACCAGTGATCGTGCGCAGTGTTCCTGTACAGAATTGTACAGGGAACACCTGCACGACTCCTGTTCCTACAGAAATGCTAATCAGGCCACTGAAAGTGGCACTCAACAATACGATAAGGCTATCAAAAGAGAATAAACATAAAACACACCAAATTAGGCCAAGAAGTGCACCTAGCATAGAATGACAAATATGAGCTAAAACAAGGCTAAAGTGCAGTGGAATGACTAGATAAACGGCCCAGATGAGTCCATATATGTGTATATACTTGGGACTCATCAGTAATTAAAACCTAAGAGATAAAATCACTTTAGATAATTTGTTAAGTTAAATATAAGGAGTTTTTCCCAACAATCTCCCCCTATTTACCTTAACAATTTTTACATATTTTTTAAAGTGATTTTACATAATCTTTTATATAAGCAGCATAATATACAAGACAACATAGACACAGAACAAATAACTAGATGAACTGGTAAACAGAAAAGCATCTGATTAATACCAATAATTATTTATCAGAGTTTACCCAAATAGAGATCTACTTCCTTCCTTTAAGAAAAGTAGATAAGGCCTCATAGACCTTTCTGAATTTCCTTTCCACATACTTGAAGTTTGCAGGAGTGGCTTTCTCTGGAATCTTCTGTATTCTTTCATGCCCCTTGAACAGCTTTTCAAGATCACTTTCTGATTCAGGATGGACATCTTTTAGATTAAAGCCCAGATTGAGAACTTTAGCTATCATTAGGTTTATGACCTCCAGGTCTAACTCCTCTGACTTAGAATCATCATCTGGATTTGGTACCACAAAGGTTGTTTTTGGTTTACCAGAGGTTGAACCTGTTTTGAACATAATCTTTTTCTTCTTTACAAGCATCTGTTCTCCCTTCTTTCTCTTCAGGGAAGGCTGCACTGCATCCTCTAGATTGCATCCAATGCCCCCTCTGTGGATTTGCCTTACTCCCTCTAACATTTTGTCTTGTGGGTTCCTTGCAGTATACTCTGTGGTATCAAATAGAGTGATTTTGATTGGAATTGCTTTTGCCAATTCCTCTTGTTCAAATATCTCTTTTCCCCTCTGCAAGATATCAATTAACCTTCTTCTCTTTTCTTCAATCTCCTTCTGAGTTGTTTCATATTCATATCTCTCTCTTTCTCCAATCTCATCCAAGGTTTTGTACAGCTTTGGATCATTGTAAGTTTTCATTGTATTCTCTGGAATTTCCACCTTCTCATGTTTTTTGTAATAGGATTTATTTTTCCTGTATTCCTTCATTTGCTCTTTTGAATACCTTTCCTAGATTGGCAGCTTTCCTCTTCCTATATATGGAGGTCTTCCTCTGAAGACAGGTGTTGGAAGAATTGGTTTAGCTATTTGAATTGGGGCAGGTGAAGATGGAGGCTGAACTGGGGGTGGAAGATGAGCTGGAGCTGGATCAGATGAGACAAAATCCTGATCAGCAACCTTGAATGGGGAAGGTGTTGTTATAGAATCTTTAAAAGGCACCCTGAATGCAAGTGCATCAGGAATGGGTCTTTCAGTGTCTACCCGGAACTCCTGCAGAGTCTTTAAGTAAACTTGATCATCTGAGATTAAAGGGATCTCCCCTTGAATTGAGGACTCCCCTTGTGCTGGTGGCAGGATCCTTGAAGGGGTTGACTCTACCTGAGTTGTTAAACTTTCAAGCTGCAGCCTAGTTGTGATAGCTGGCTCCCCTTCATAAACAAAGGAGAGAGTCAATGTTGTGGTGTACACTGAGTCATGGAGAGATTTGTACACACATCTTAGAGGAGACCTGCTGACATATTTCTCCCCCTGCTGTATATCGTTGAACAAGGATATAAAAGCACCAGCAGGGATACTCTCAGACCTTAATCTGTCATCTAGGTCCTGGATTTCAGCATTGAGAGACTGCAGCCTTCGATGTTGAGCCCTGATCTTCCTGTAACATACTTTAGAGAAGTCAAGATAAAGGGAACTGAAGTGTAAAAGAAGGGTCACCATGGCTTGATCAATCGCATCGGCAATGTCTTGGGGTGATGCCATTGATGTCCTGTGAGTACCTGCACAAAATAGAGAGAGAGAGAGAGAGAGAGAGAGAGAGAGAGAGAGAGAGAGACGTAGAAGGGAAAGAGAGGGAGAGCAAGAGGGAGAAAATTCAAAGAGCACAATAAATTTGAAGGCCTAAGTTGCTTTGAATAGATGAATCGTCGCAACTTAGGGTTATATTCGAAGCGGTGTTGACAAGAAGTCTGAACTCGGCGCGCCAAAATATGTCCTGGGCGCACGTTTTGTCAAGTCGATGCTACGTCGAGATGAAGTCGACGTGGCTCCGAAATATAAGCATCAATTATGATATCAACGTAAGCGTCGATATGTATTCGACGTTACGTCGAGTGCAATTCACCTTAGCTGTCCCATAATGCTCTCGAAGCTGACGTCGAGTAGAAGTCGACGGTACGTCGATTTGAGTTCGACGCAGCTCTAATTAAACAGTTTGTTTTTCTTCAAAAAGTTTACTGTTTTTCCCAACAATAACTTTTTATTGAAAATAGATCATTATACATAATAAGTGTGACCTATAGTGCTCCATCAAGCATTCCAAGTGCATTGATGAAGAACTTGTGCTTACTTTCATCAAGTGGCTTAGTGAAGATGTCAGCCCTTTGAGTGTCAGTAGATATGTTCTAAGACCCCTTTTTTTCTTTCAAAAACCCGGGTCTTATGCCCAGAATCACCGCTTTGTGGTGGCACCATCACTCAAGAAGGTCGCCACTATAAAACACCGATTCTGCGGGCCATATTGATCACGAAAGAAGTAAGCATAAACGAACTTTTAGAAGTCAATTCCACATCACATGAATTATAATATCTAGAAATAAAGATGTCCACATGAAATAACTGAATAAAAGATAACAGTAATAATAAAGGGCTCCTGCCTGATACATCAAATCCTCACTACAATTTCACTCGCGGAAGCATAATCTACTAAACTAATAGAACACTCATGGATCCTGTCATCAGTGCTCCCGTGCTAGACTGTCCCGCCTCCATCTGCACTGGCCTCTGGTGCTGCAGCGTCTCCTCGGTCCCCTAAAATGATAAGGTCCACCGACCGTCAGTCAAACTTGACTCAGCCAATCCCCCACCCCTCCCCCGGTGACTCCTAGGCACCAAGCGGGAAGGATGAAGCGGAGGAAATTAAGGGGTATAATCAAAAGCAGGTTGCAGTGAGTCTAACTACGGAAGGGTCTATCCGTAAGCAATATAATGTACAACAAGTAAAGTAGTAGCAAGTAAAACAGTAACAAGTAAGCAGTAATAATAAGTAAAGCAGTGCTAAGCATAATAGTAATAAGGAAATAGTATTAAAGAAGTGTAACCTTAATTTATAGGAATGCCCATACAAACCAATAGACCAATGGGTCGTTCAGTAGGGCCTATCGTATATAAAGTCCCAAAACCAATTTATGCGATATGGGTAGGGGTTGAAATGCAATGTTTATGCTATGTCATTCAAGGTATATAGTTAGATGTTATGTTCATACAAGTGCAACTCACACACTACAACTCTATGCGCACAGACCTTTAGTTCCCCCTTTTTGGAGTTAGCAAAACTCCCAGGATAGTTCCGTAGTGGCAAACAGAAGCGGTGGGTTGGGCCTCACCCACCTCTAGGTTGGTATCTGCACTACCTAACCTAGACCTATCGTATGCCTCAATGCTAAGAACACAACAACGGAGCTACTGTGTACTCTTACTGGCTAGTCCACCAGACTTTTCTTTGGTAAAGTGCAATCCACACTTACCGAGCCAAAGTATCGACGTCGGTGCGACGACCGTCGACACTAATGACCCACCACCTTATGCACATAAAATATGTCCTACTATATCCCGAGCCATAAGCTCCCCGGGCTAACCTGCCCGTCTTCATAACCTTCCGAGCCAACATCTCATAAAACCAAACCAACTAACCTCCCATAACCACGGGGTGTGAGTGTGTGTATTATTAAGTTAATCTTGTACGACATTTTACTCCAACGATTTATGGTTAATCTTAGACTTCCCGAGGCCTACCCTGTGAGGGGCTCGCAATGGTACTAGGAGCTATAAAGGGATGACACCCCAAGGCTCCCTTTCCAAGTCACTTAATGTTATTAGTGACTACCCACAAGTATACCCTCCTTATCATTACACATGGATTACCTTATGTATTTTATGACCTTCTAAGGGGAAAGACGATTTTTCGTCGGTCCCGAACATAACCTTACCCCTTAGCTTATCAGGTACACCCAACACATAAACTTCTAATGGTGACCTCACATCCTCTCTAACAGACTATGTATACCATCTACCTTTCATTCCCATCTAATGGTCCATAAATTACTTAAGTTTTACCATTTTACTATACGCAGACCATATGAGTTATATGAGTGGCATAAGGGGAGGTACCCCAAATATTCATCCAACTCACTCAAGAGTTTTACCAGAAGTCTATCATGATATTCTAAGTCTAAATCCAGAGGGTCATATTTTTCCTTATTTAATTGGCATTTATTTTAATTTTCCCCAACTTTGACCCAGTATGAAATTGAACATGAAGTATAAAATCCTCTTATGATATGGGCTCCACAAAATTATGAAAAACCTATGAAGTCAAAATAATAGTAAATACATAATATCATAATTTTGCAGTAAGGGGTTGACCTCTAATTATAACATTGAACAATTACCCCAAATTAGAATTTAAAGAAGGAACCACCAAAAATACTTGTCGAAAAATTATGGGAAAATTACTAGACCGTTATACTAATCTGAAAAGTCTACTGACAAAATTTTAAAATTTATGAAAACTATTTAATCACATAAATAAATACTCCAAGTAAACCCATACTAGGGAAAAATTTGAAGCACCCTACTGATAAATAATTCCAAAAATTATACAAAAATTTACAAAGCTCTCCAGTGCACTAAAAAGTACTACCAGCAAGTTTCATAATTTTCCAGAGGGTAATTAACCCTTAATTATTTAATATATTCCTAAGACAAAATAGATGACTTATGAATGAAGTGCTAATTAAATTAATCAAATAATTACACAAAAATTACCAGAGGTCTATATAATGATTTAATGTAACCTACCAAACTTTCATTAACATCCAAGATAATTTGAGCATGTAAATCTTTCTTACAAGAAGGTTCCCTAAAATGGTTATAACCTAAATCAGAGGGGATAAATGTTCCTAAAATTCTCATAAAATTTCTTAGGGAATATTTACACCCTATGAACTTATCTACCAAGTTTCATAATCATCCTAGGACATATGCCCCTATGTCCTTCACAAGGCTTAAAGTGCAACCCTAAGGTTAAAACTAGGGTCCTAGGGCATACCACCCCCATATCACCCCACACTAATCATGGTGGTATCTTATGTGATCCTAAACCAGTGGCCAAAGTTTCACACCACTTGGATGAGATTTGAACACCTAATTCCATCATGTGCACTTTTGATCTAGTTTGACCTAGTTTGACCAAACTTGGGTTAACTAATTGCCCAACCAAATCAGTCCCAATTAGGCTAAAATTTTTACCAGGGTCATATAATAACCCTAAAAAGCATCCACCAAAATTTGGAGGGGATTGGAGGTCATTAGACCATATATTTAAATAATATTTGAATTATTAAATTATTACAAAAACCTTAGAAAGATTTTTTCCAAAAATTCCCATCTTTGGATATGTTAAGGGTGTAGTTACATATAGCATATGTTTCAATTTTCATGTCAATATCATTTCCCCATCAAAAGTTATTCAGGAAATGGTGTCTGACCTACCCTAGGGACTAGTCCCACCAAAATGGCCCTACATGGAGCTACATTGCTCCTTTTCTGCCAAAACAAATTTTAAAATTAAGTTCACACCAAGGGCTACAACTTTGATGTTGGCTACTTTTTAATCAGAGGGGCCTAAGTAATTTTAATAAATTAATCTATGTACTGTAAATAGTGTGACAAAAATGCAATATTAATATAACATATACATTTGATCTTAGCACAGATCTTGGCGCAAATCCGACGGCTCCTGGACATCTTCTACCTCTAACCAATGGATGAGATTTCCCGTGCCTGGGCCGGCTTCCACTCCATTTTCCCGGACACCTAAGCGCTGCCCTGGCCGACCAATGCCACCACCACCTCTGTTGAGGTGGTGGCCGACGATTAGGAGTGGTTGGCCGGCCGGAGGTGGCCGGAATGGAGAGATTTGATGGGGGAAAGAGGGATCGAAATAAGCCCTTTCGGGATCTTGATTCGAGCCTAATTTGGCTCGAATCAAGCCCCAAACCAGATGAGGATCTAGCACTAGGGGAGGGAGGGAGGATCAGACCTGTGTGGTGGCCTGGTGTCGCGAATTCTGGTGGTTGCAATGGACGGAGATTGAGCTTTTGGTGTCATGCCGATTTGCACTTGGAGAGCTTGATTTCTTCAGAAAAGTGGGGGGGGGGGGGGGGTTTCATTCTTCTCCGACTTCTGAAGGTGTTAAAGGAGTCAATTGGAGGAGGGGAGGAGCCATGGCATCAATTGCCATTAACACCATTAATGGTGATTTTTGGCCACCTCCAAATCTCCCTGAATTCAACCCCTTGTGGGCTGGAAAATGCTCCAAATTCCTTGTAACTGCCAAAGGAGGTGAATCCCCATCAATGGAGATCAATTGGCCTCCTTTGGCCATGAATGCCATTAAACCCATTTCTCTCTCTCCACCATTTTTGGGGCTTTCTCTCTCCTGGCCGGCTCCTTTGAAATTGAATGGAAATTTCAGTAATTCTCAAGCCCATTAGGTGGTGGACCACCTTAATTGAGTCTAGCCCAATTGGATTGGGCTTGATTTGGACAAAATAAGTCATTTTGACCTAAATTTAGGTTAAGGTTGACTTTGGTTAAATTGGCCATTTGGGTTGACCACAATGGGTGGGTAGTGAGCCATTGGCCTCCCTTAAGGGTTAGGAAGGCCTATGTAGGGTCAATTTGGCAAGGTGAGGGTCAATTGACCCTTAATAGGTCACTTTGACCAAAATAGGGCTAGGGTAGACTTTGGTAAAATTGGCCAAATTGGAGGTCCCATGATGGGGCTTTCTGGTCCATTGGATCTCTTGTATCCTTATAAGGGTAGGGGTAAGGTCAATTTGGCATGGTGGAGGCCAATTGGCCCTAATTAAGCTACTTTGATCAATTTAGGGTTAGGGTTGACTTTGGTCAATTTGGCATCTTTGGTTGACCCTAATGGGTTCCTGGTGCTCTAAGGGGACCCCCAATGGGTTAGGGATGTTATGGTGAGGTCAAAGAAATCAAGGTGAGGCCCTAAAGTCCAACCCTAGGCTTGATATCTGAAAATTGCTATTTGCAGACACCACTTGGGTTTTGTCCTTCTTACCTAAGTTCACATGATCTTAAGCTCTTCCTATGGTTTTGTGATGACCTAGTCATGACAAAACCAACTTGGGGGTCTAGTTGTTGGGGGATGTTACATATGTATTGAATGTTGATCTTACCTTTCTCCACATTATCCCTGAGAAAGTGGTTCCTTATCTCTATGTGCTTAGTTCTGTTGTGAAGAACATGATTGGAAGCTATTGAAATAGCACTAGAGCTGTCACACTATATTGTGGAATTGTTAAGGGAGAAGTTGTAATCCAACAACTGATTTTGCATCCACAATATTTGTGAGCAGCAACTTCCTGCAGCTATGTACTCAGCTTCAGCTGTAAAAGTGGAGACTGTGGTTTGTTTCTTGCTAAACCATGAAATCAGTCTAGCACCCAGGAACTGGCATGTTCCTGAAGTGCTTTTTCTATCCAGTCTGTATCCAGCATAGTCTGCATCTGAATAACCAATTAATTAAAATCCAAATTCAGCTGAATACCACAAGCCAAGTTGAGGTGTTCCCTTTAGATACCTGAGTATTCTTTTTACAGAACTCATGTGTGACTCCTTTGGGTCAACCTGAAACCTATCACATATACAGGTAGCAAACATTATATCAGGGCTACTGGATGTTAAGTAGAGAATGGAGCCAATGGTTGCTTTGTAAGTCTTCTGATCAAAGGGCTTACTCTTTTCATCTCTATCCAAAACAACATTGGTAGCCATGGGGATTTTCATAACAGAGGCATTTTCCATCCCAAACCTCTTGATGAGCTCTCTGGTATACTTGGATTGGGATATGAAAATGCCATCTGCATTTTGTCTTACTTGGATACCAAGGAAATAGGATAATTCCCCCATGCTACTCATTTCAAATCTTGACTACATTAGGTAAGCAAACCTTTTGCAGAGAGATTGATCTGTTGACCCAAATATAATGTCATATTTGGACTAGTAATAGCTGATTTTTATGTGCTCCGGTGAAAAGTGTTTTATCTACTTTCCCTCCTTCAAAAGAGTGTTCCAGAAGAAAAGTGGATAAAGTCTCATACCAAGCTCTTGGAGTTTGCTTGAGACCATATAGTGCTTTATCTAGTCTATACACAAGAGGGAAAAGTGGATTTACAAAACCTGGGGGCTGCTCCACATATACTTCCTCTTGTAAGGTTCCATTTAGGAATGCACTCTTTACATCCATTTGGTAAACTTTGATCTTCATGTGAGCAGCATATGTCAGAAACATTCTGATGTCCTTTAACCGTGCTACTGGAGTAAATGTCTGGTTGAAGCCAATCCCTTCCTCTTGGCCGTATCCTTGGGCCACAAGTCTGGCCTTATTTTTGATGATGGCTCCTGTTGAGTCCATTTTATTCTTGAATACCTATTTGGTGCCAATGACTGGTTAGTTCTTTGGTCTTTCAACCAATTTCCAAACCTTGCTCCTCTCAAATTGAGTCAGTTTTTCTTGCATAGCAGATATCCAGTGAGGATCACTATCTGCTTCTTCAAACTTCTTTGGTTCATATTGAGAGACAAAGTATTGTAGCATTTTTTATTTGTATGTCGTCTCCTTGTCTTGAATCCCACTGTCAAGTCTCCTATAACTTGTATTGGAGGATGATCCTTTAGGGTCATCCTTGATCTAGTTGAGTTATCTTGGAGACTCTCTTCTTCCTGAGGAATCACTTGCTCAGTGATAGTGTGGACATCATCCTCATTCACTGGAATGGTCTATGTTGTTGGCAGCTCAGGTGCTGTGATTTCCTCTTCACCTACGGCAGAATCTTCATCCGAGTCAGTGTCAATCTTATGTTTCCCCTTGTCTTGACACATTGATGAATGGTCCATGATGGTTATCCTTTCAACTTGTTCTGCAAGCTGATCTTCTTCCTGCAAAACAGTGTTCGTGGAAGTTTCCTTCCCCTTATAAACCATGTTAGTTTCATCAAAGACTACATGCACAGACTCCTCAATTTTGAGAGATCTTTTATTATAGCACCTATAAGCCTTGCTTGATGAGGAATATCCCATCATCAGCCTTCTTGCCAAATTTGGCAAGATGGCTTTTCCCATTGTTGAGGATAAAGCAAGTACACCAAAAAATCCTAAAGTAAGTGACTATTGGTGCCTTTCCCTTCAATAACTCATATGGGGTCTTTAACTTAGTCTTGTGAATTAGACTCCTATTCAGAACATAGTTGACAGTATTCACTGCCTCAACCCAAAAGGACTTAGGCAAGTTGGATTCAGCCAATAATGTCCTTCCTGATTCAATTAGGGTTCTATTTTTCCTTTCAGCCACCCCATTGTATTGGGGGGGGGGGGGGTTCTAAGAACTGAAAAGCTTTGTCTTATTCCTTCATCCTCACAGAATCTACACATTAACTGATTTTCAAACTCAGTGTCATGATCACTTCTGATTACAGCAACTTGAGTGTTGAATTCAGATTGAATCTGTCTAATGAATCTTTAGAGGATCTTGAAGGTGAAAGGCTTAGCTTTTAGAAAGAACACCCAACTGAACCTAGAAAAATCATCAACAATGACTTGAGTGTAAGCCTTACCTGTTAAGCTTTGAGTGGAGATAGGACCAAATAGGTCCATGTGCAACAGGTATAAGATTCTAGGTGAATCATTCTTACCAATTGGTTTGAATGATGTCTTGATCTGCTTTCCTAGTTGGCACGCTCTACAAGGATGATCTTTATTGAATTTACCAGTTGGTAAGCCCCTCACTAGGTTGAGTTTGGAGAGTTTTGCTATTGTCTTAAGATTAAGATGACTAAGCCTCCTATGCCACAGCTCACTGTTTTCTAACTGGGAGTTGAATAAGTAGATCTCAGACTTTATGTACTCAAAGTCAACAACATAGACTTTACCCTTCCTAAGGCCAGTTAACACTACTTGATCTGTTCTAGAGCTAACATATGACACAAGGACTTGGTAAATACAACTTTGTATTCCCCATCACACCGTTGGTTAATGCTAATCAGATTATGTTGAAGAACTTCAACATAAGCTACCTTAGAAAAGGAGACTTCCCCAATCCTGAGCAAACCATATCCTTTGGTTTGACCAGAGTGGGAATTCCCAAAGATTACCTTAGGCCCTTCCTTGGCCTTGAAATTCTCCAGCAGTTCTTTTGCTCCAGTCATATGCATGGAGCATCCAATGTCCAGATACCACTGCTGGTTTGTGGTTGGACAGTCACCCTTCTGCACATGAAATCAACCATTAGTATAGACCCTCACATGTTGGGGGTCTCTTTCTTCTATCATCATATGGAGTAATGAAAGAGTGAGAAGGTCTTTCATTATACCTCCTTAGGTGAAGAAGTGCTGCATCATTATGCAAGCAATGTTTGGCAATATGTCCTAGTTTAGAGCAGCAAAAACATCTAGGAATATAGGTAAAAAGAGGTTTAGATGTTTGGCAATTTTGTGCGTGAGACATGCGTCGAGAAGAAATCGACGCATCTTTAGAGTTGCATCGAATGTAATTCAATGTGTCTGCACAGTCCCGTCGATAGTCATTTGAAGCATAGTATTGGTTACATTGAGTGTAATTCGACGCACCCACATAGTTGCTTCAAAATGATTTCGACGCACATGCTGAACCACGTTGAGTTTCATTCGACGTATTCTTAAAATTGCGCTGAGTTCTATTCGATGTATGACTCTTTTTCTTAAGATTTTTGTTATTTTTAGTTGATTCTTCTAAGGGATGTTTGCCTAAGATCCCTGGTTGATCACTAATATTTGCCCTATTGAATATGGTGATTTTATTGGGGTTGTTATCTCTATGATCTTCATTTGATTCAAAAATATTATTAGGTCTAGACCTATATGATGCTACAGGATTTTCCCAAGCATGTTTGCTAGGGATTTGAGTGCTAGTGGATGGTTGTGATTCCTGATCAAAATGATCAAATCACATAGAGAGATTTTGTGAGATGTCTTTAAGCTTTTGACTCCTTCCATTGAGGGAGTCCTCAAAGGCTTTTGCCTTTGTGATTTCTTTTTCTAAGTCTAAATTTTCCTCAAAGGCTTGGTAAGGAAGTCCGTAATTTGTTCTTCAGATGCAATGAACGGTAGAGAGATAGTGTTGGCAAGGAACTCCTGGCGAGTGAAGTCGCAATCAATCTCGATGTGCATTGTTCGTTCATGAAATACTAGATTAGAGAAAATTTGAATAGCACTTCGATTATCACAGAATAAAGGAGTGGGTCTAGATATTGACACACCAAAATCACTGAGAAGGCGGCGAAGCCAAACGATCTCAGTAGTGGTGGAAGCCATGGCACGATACTCGGCCCCAGTGCTGGAGCGTACAATGGAGTCCTGTTTCTTGCTACGCCAAGAGATAAGAGAGTCACCCAGGAAGATACAAAAGCCGGTAGTAGAGTGACGAGTGGCAGCATCCCCCGGCCAGTCAGTATTTGAGAATGCTCGGAGGGTGAGTAGAGACGTGGCAGAGAGAAACAGAGAGCGGGTGACGGAGGTTCGGAGGTAGCGGAGAATCCGGAGGACATCGATGTAATGAGCCGAACGAGGAGCTTGGACAAACTGACTGACAAAGCTAACAACATAGGCAATGTCAGGTCGTGTCATAGTTGTAACACCCTAATTCCCGAGAAATCAAAAGCAGAGAATACATTTCTCGAGAAATCAAAGGGTGGGAAATGCCAGTTCTCGAGAAAAAGAAAGCGCCAGGCCGTTCGTCGAAAGCAGCCTTCAGGCCGTTCATCGAACGAAGCCTTCAGGCTGTTCGTCGAATGCAACCTTCAGGCCGTTCGTCGAACGCAGCCTTCATGCCATTTGTCGAACGCAACCTTCAAGCCATTCGTCAAATGCAGCTTCGACGAGTTCGTCGAACGCCGATCGACAATCAAAGGCTTCAAAGAGTTCGTCGAACGCAGCCTTCAGGCCGTTCGTCGAACGAAGCCTTTGGGCTGTTCGTCGAACGCAGCCTTCCGGTCGTTCGTCGAATGCAGCCTTCAGGCCGTTCGTCGAACGCAGCCTTCAAGTCGTTCGTCGAACGCAGCTTCGACGAGTTCGTCGAATGCCGATCGACGATCGCAAGCTTCAAAGAGTTCGTCGAATGCAGCTTCAAAGAGTTCGTCGAACGCAGCTTCAAAGAGTTCGTTGAACGTCATCGAATTTCTTAAGCGACTGTGGATAAATTCAGCCACAGCCTTAGCTAAGAAATTATATAAGCGGCCAAAGTATAGTTTCCCTTCTAAATTTCTGATTCCAAGCTCGTTCCAAAGGCAGAGAAATCGTGATTTCTGAAGGAGGTCTCTTTGGGCTAGCCTTTTGTTGTGTTGAGGGCGAATTCGTGGAGGAGATTGCTGGTGTGTTTGCGCCATCATCGATTCAGTAGGGAAGAAACTGTTTCAAGAGAGTATAACCGAGTTCCTCTCAGATCTATGGCACCGAAACGAGCGCCGAGGGTAACGATTCTCCTCCTTCATCTCTGGACATGTTCATCCTTTGATTTGCATAGTAGTAGGCAGATTTCCACTAGCGAGTGGATAGATTTCTGCCGACGGGTCGATGTTATCCCCATAGAAATTGCAAATAGAGTCCAGAATTAAAGTACGAGCATAGGCATGCTGTGTGAAGCCCATCTGGACAGGTTGGTCTGGATTGGTGATGTTGATATGTTATTGCACTCCGGAGAAGACTCCGCAATCTATGCTGTGTTTTTCGAGTTCTGTGTACTGATTCGTACTGCAAAGAGGTCTGGAGGTGTTTCCCAGAAAATACCCGGAAAAGGGTAGCAGAACTGAGTTCTGTCACTAACGCCGGGCGCTAGTGCTAGCACCGGCGGTATCTCCCAGTGAGCAATGTGTGGAGCCTGTGAAGCCTATGTCCAAGAACTGGGTTGTAGCAGCAAAAGCAGAAGGGCCTGGTGTACCTTGTTTCGTTGGCCTTGCGGATCAAGAGCGGGTTAGGGAAAGCCGTACCCGTTTTAGGTGATCGTAATCCCGAATATTATGAGCGCAGGAATCTGGCGGAACCGATACCCCACCCTTAGCCATCATGTGATGAGGGTTGCAACCTCGGTTCACGATGTGCCGTTTGGGACTAGAACTCGTCAAGGTCGGCCAATCTTGACGAGAGAAAGCTCATGTAAATCCAAGTTGAAAAAGGACTTGTCGATTAAATCCAAGTTGAAAAAGGACTTGTCGATGGCGTGCCGAGAGTACACAAAGCGTGTGTGACTTGATGTCACTATGTGATGAATGTTTCTATGCGGTGCTTAGACGAACCTGTGAAATATATACTAATGTTGCCTGCCTGCAGGGAAGGAGCACTGCCTCCCCAAGCATGGGGTGGGGTCGTTATAAGTCTGGGTCAGCTAAAGCTGTCCGGTTACTTGTTTTGCCACCGCTTGGTGGATTTATTTGTATAGATCCTGGCGAGGCTAGCAGGAAATAGCGGGTTGAAGCCCCTGCTTTTGTGTTGTGCTATGCTGAGCTGGCCCTCAAAGGCCGAGTTGTTTTGTTTACTGTTTTCATGTGTGGCCGGCCTGCATGCCGATGTTTGGAAGCCACCTTTATTATGTGAACAAACTTTATAAAGAACATGTTGTATTTCATTCCTAGTCGCTAATGTGGATATTATATAAACTAATTTTCTTTGAAATTAAATGCTTCCGTTGTGTGACTCTGTGTGCTGAAATGGTTATGTTATTAACTGTTTAATGCTAATTAAGTAACACGCTCTTCTTTTCGTTTCATATGGCGTGGGGTCCCGGCCGGACCTACTGTTATATGCTATGTAACAGGGAGGGTTTTACAAATTGGTATTAGCTACGGGTCTCGGTCCCTTTCCATCTGAATTTGTGGTTGAATTCTTTTAAGGGGTGGTGAGCACGTGTGTGCGTCGCCGTTAACTCATGTACATAACCAGTAATTGTCCACTTTAGGAAAGAATTACATGTATGTGTGTAGCATTGGGATGGAACTTCTGTGTTCCTTTATTGATCCATGCTATCTCTTAGTCGCTCATTGTGTTTTGTGCACATGTATAGGTGGCTGGGAGTGGAGCGGGGGCCGTCTCAACCCCCGCGTTCGACTGCGAGCAGTGCACCAACTGCGGTGCCGACTCCTCCTTCTACTGAGACAGTAAGGATGGTAGCTGAAGCAGTGTTTGCTATGTTCACTGCACAACCTGGAGGGCATGTCCCTGTACAGCCTCCTACTCCTAGAGTGGCTCCAGTGTCGATTGTGGCAGTTGAACCTGTGATTGAAAGGCCAGTGCCAGTGAGGGAACGAAGAGCTCCGGACCAACAATTGCAGTACTTTCTGAGTTTCTATCCTCCTACGTTCACGGGGGCAGGAACCCCAACACAAGCTGAGGATTGGCTATCGAGGGTGTGCAAGACCTTGAAGGCCACTGATACGGAGGAAGGGCATAAGGTTACTTCGACAACCTTCCTTTTTGATGGGGAGGCGCAGTTGTGGTGGGATGAGATAGAGTTGCATCACCTAGCATGAAGACAGCTGGCGAACATCTCGTTTGACAAATTTTCGAGATTGTTCCTGGCGCGGTATCTCCCACCTGCTCAACAAATTGAAATGGAGAATCAATTCAACCGTCTAACTCAAGGCGATCGTATGATTGATGATTACCTGCATGAGTTTACCCGGTTGGGGCGATACGCAGGTGCGACCTTTGCCTATGAAGCTCGGAAGACCAATCGGTTTTATGAAGGTCTGCGGGAAGAGTTGCGGTTCCTTCTGTCGGGGCCAATGACACAGGGGTTTATGACCCTGGTCAATATGGCTCATTCCTTAGAAAAGGATATGAAGCGGTCCCAGAGCAGGAAGGAGTTAGCAGTGGTAAAGCCAGAGTTCAAAGTGCCGAGCTCTGCGAAGTCTGGGCGAGGCAGGTGGAGGAACAGAGCGCGACCTTCTGGGTCAGCTCAATCTGTTGCTTCGGGTGTGACTACTGGGCGACGCCCACTCATCTGTATTCATTGTGGTAAGCTGGGTCATATAGCCCGAGACTATCGTGGCTGCAAGGAGGCGGCTGCGTCTTACGCGACAGAGAAAGGGAAGGCGACAGAGTCAACCCCATTCCATGCTGCTCCAGCCCAGCCTAGGGTGTACAATCTTGGCCAGTAGGAGGCCATAAAACAAAGCGATGTGGTGACAGGTATGCGCTAGTATACAACTTTTGTTGCATTTTATACTTCATACCTTCATCATTGCTTGTTAACCGGTTGTGTATTAGGCTTTATCCTAATCTTTAACTCTCCGGCGAGAGCACTGTTTGACACGGGCGCTTCACATTCCTTTCTATCGGAGGCTTTCATACAACACCTTCGTCATTTATAAAGGAACGATTAGATGTGATGCTGCCTAATGGCTGCTCGATGAGTGCGGATCGAGGCTTTGTTGTCAAGGTACGAATAGGAAGTCAAGATTTTGATTTGGAAGCACTGATCCTGCCACTTTCGGAGTTCGATGTGATCTTTGTTATGCACTGGCTGTCGGCGCAGTAGGCCTACATTGATTGCACTTCTAAGGAAGTCACACTAGGGCAGAATATCGAACGTGTGACTACGTTTGCCGGTTTGCGTGGATCGAGCAAGATGTTGATGTCTGCTGTCCAAGTAGTCAAGGCAATTCGGCAAGGCGCATAATTATGTGTTGTGCTAGTGGGGGCTGCAAAGCCTCAGCCCAGTCTGAGTGACGTTCCTGTTATCTCAGAGTATCCTGATGTGTTTTCTAAAGATCTTCAAGGGGCGCCACCTCAGCGAGAGATAGACTTCACTATAGAGTTGGTGCCAGGTGCCAAGCCTGTGTCACACTCTCCATACCGTATTGCGCCAAAGGAGATGGCAGAGTTAAAGGTTCAGTTACAGGAGTTGCTAGAGCAAGGCTACATACGCCCAAGTACATCACCTTGGGGTGCTCCGGTCCTCTTTGTGAAGAAGAAGGATGGAAGCCTACGTCTCTGTATCGACTGCCGTGAATTGAACAAGCTGACTGAGAAGAACAAGTATCCGATTCCTCGAATCGATGACTTGTTTGATCAGCTAGTGGGTTCGTCGGTGTATTCAAAGCTGGATCTTAAGTTTGGCTACTATCATTTGCGGATTCGGGAATGCGACATTCCTAAGATGGCATTTAGTACCCGCTACAGGCACTATGAGTTTACTGTTATGTCGTTTGGACTGATGAATGCACCATCAGTGTTCATGGATCTGGTGAATAGGACCTTTAGAGAGTGCCTTGACCGGTTTGTGATCGTCTTTATTGACGATATTCTGGTATACTCTCAATCTGAAGAAGAACACGCGATTTATTTACGCGTAGTATTGGAGACCCTGCGACGGAGTCAGTTGTATGCCAAGTTCTCCAAGTGCGAGTTTTGGCTAGCTTCAGTAGCGTTCCTTGGTCATGTGGTTAGTGGTGAGGGTATCGCAGTGGATCCAGCAAAGATAGTTGATATCCAGGAGTGGCCCATTTTGACGATAGTAGCGGAAGTCAGGAGTTTCCTTGGGCTTGCCGGCTACTATCGGCGCTTCGTGGAAAACTTTTCGCAGATTGCTCTTCCTCTCACAACCTTGACAAGGAAGGATCAGAAGTTCGTTTGGTCACCAGCGTGTGCACGAGCTTTTGAAGAATTAAAGAGTCTTCTGACCACGGCACCGATCTTGTGTTTTCCATGTGGTGCAGAAGGCTATGAAATTTACAGCGATGCGTCAGGGAGCGGCTTAGGATGCGAACTTCTTCAGCATGATCAAGTGATAGCTTATGGCTCTCGCCAATTGAAAGTGCATGAGCGGAATTCCCGGTCCACGACTTGGAGTTGGCGGACGTGATCTTCGCTCTGAAATTGTGGTGACACTACTTGTATGGCGTGAAGGTTGATATCTTTACGGACCATAAGAGCCTAAAGTATCTGCTAAATCAGAAAGAACTCAATATGCGACAGCGAAGGTGGATGGAGTTCCTGGAGGACTACACTTTCGAAATACACTATACTCCCGGGAAGGGAAATGTCATCGCAGATGCTTTTAGCCGGAGGCCTTCTGCGCAGGCCAACTGGGTTCAGATGCATGACTCGCGTCTGTTCAGTGACTTAGAAGCTTTAGAGATCTCCTGTGTGGAGAGGAGTTCTAGTGCGAGTGCGTTCTTGAACTGGACGGAGGTGCAATACGACCTCGCAGACAGAATACGACAGGCCCTGGAGCTAGATTCGAGGAAGCAGTGCTACTTGGCAGAGTTTGAGGTTGGATCTGCTGCAGAGTTTGTGTTGGACGACAGTCTGATGTGGAAATACGGTCGGTTGTGCGTCCCAAATGTGGGTAAATTGTGGGAGGAATTGATGTACGAAGCCCATTTTACAAAATACTCAATTCACCCAGGGAGCACAAAGATGTACCAAGATATGAAAAGGCTGTTTTGGTGGCCAGGATTGAAGAAGTACATTGCTCTTTATGTGGCAAAGTGTAAGATTTGCGCACTGGTGAAGGCCGAATGTCAGAAACCTGGAGGATTCCTGAAGTCGTTGCCTGTGCCGAAATGGAAATTGGATGATATTTTGATGGATTTCATGCATGGTTTGCCGAGATCGTAGAGTGGGAATGATGTCGTATGGGTGATCGTGGATCGCTTGACGAAGGTAGCCCAATTTATTCCAAACCGGAGGGACGATTCAGTCGAAAAGTTGGCAAAGCTATATGTGGATAGCCTTGTACGATTGCACGACGTGCCCCATAGCATCGTTAGTGACCGAGATGGACGCTTTACTTCAAAGGATTGGAGGCTAATCCACCAGTTGTTGGGTACAAAGTTGAAGTTTAGTACTTCCTTCCACCCTCAAACGGATGGACAGACTGAATGTAAGAACAGAACTCTGGAGGACATGCTCCGTATGTGCGTCCTGGATTTCGGTAAGAAGTGGGAAGATCACCTTTTCATGATCGAGTTCACTTATAATAACAGCTACCAGGCAAGTATAAAGATGGCGCTCTTCGAGGCCCTCTATGGTAGAGCTTGCCGCACTCCCTTAGCTTGGGCGGAGACAGGTGAGACGAAGCTGTTTAAGCAGAAGGAAGTCGAAGGTGTAAATTCGGCTATTCAAACAATCCATGAGAGATTGTTGATTGCACAAGATAGGCAGGCGAAATACTACAACGCCAAGCACAGAAACGTCGAGTTCGCCATGGGCGACTGGGTTTACCTAAAGATCAAACCTTTCAAGGGTGTGTCCCGGATTCGGCGCTTGAAAAAGTTGAGCCCGGGGTACCTTAGACCATTTGAGATACTAGAGCGTGTTGGCGAAGCTGCCTATCGGCTCGCTCTTTCGACAGAATTGAGCAGACTGCATGATGTGTTTCACATCTCTGTGCTGCGGAAAGCTGTGCCAAAGCCTAGCCAGGTCCTGGTAAAGAATCAAGTGTGGGTCGATGATGAGCTGAAGACGTTGGTCTCGCCTATTTGCATCGAAGACACTGATGTCAGGCAGTTGCAGAATAAAATGATCCGAATGGTCAAAGTCCGCTGGAACAACTGCGGTTGTGAGGAGCTTTCATGGGAGCGTAAGCAAACCATGCAGGATGAGTTCCTCGAACTGTTCCATTGAGGTACAAGTTAGGTTTTGTATCTTTTGTTTCTTTGCACTATTAAAATTTTGGGACGAAATTTCTTAAATGAGGGGAGATTTGTAACACCCCAATTCCCGAGAAATCAAAAGCAGAGAATACATTTCTCGAGAAATCAAAGGGTGGGAAATGCCAGTTCTCGAGAAAAAGAAAGCGCCAGGCCATTCGTCGAACGAAGCCTTCAGTCCGTTCGTTGAATGCAGCCTTCAGGTCTTTCGTCGAATGCAACCTTCAGGCCGTTCGTCGAACGTAGCCTTCAGGCCGTTCGTCGAACGCAGCCTTCAAGCCGTTCGTCGAACGCAGCTTCGACGAGTTCGTCGAACGCAGATCGACGATCGCAGGCTTCAAAGAGTTCGTCAAACGCAGCCTTCAGGCCGTTCGTCGAACGCAGCCTTCAGGCCGTTCGTCGAACGCAGCCTTCATGTCGTTCCTCGAACGCAGCTTCGACGAGTTTGTCGAACGCCGATCGACGATCGAATGCTTCAAAGAGTTCATCGAACGCAGCTTCAAAGAGTTCGTCGAACGCAACTTCAAAGAGTTCGTTGAACCCCGTCGAATTTCTTAAGCGGTTGTGGATAAATTCAGCCACCGCCTTAGCTAAGAAATTATATAAGCGGCCAAAGTACAGTTTCCCTTCTAAATTTCTGATTCCAAGCTCGTTCCAAAGGCAGAGAAATCGTGATTTCTGAAGGAGGTCTCTTTGGGCTAGCCTTTTGTTGTGTTGAGGGAAAATCCGTGGAGGAGATTGCTGGTGTGTTTGTGCCATCATCGATTCAGTAGGGAAGAAACTGTTTCAAGAGAGTATAGCCGAGTTCCTCTCAGATCTATGGCACCAAAACGAGCGTCGAGGGTAACGATTCTCCTCCTTCATCTCTGGACATGTTCGTCCTTTGATTTGCATAGTAGTAGGCAGATTTCCACTAGCGAGTGGATATATTTCTGCCGACGGGTCGATGTTATCCCCGTAGAAATTGCATATAGAGTCCAGAATCGAAGTACGGGCATAGGCATGCTGTGTGAAGCCCATCTGGACAGGTTGTTCTGGATTGGTGATGTTGATATGTTATTGCACTCCGGAGAAGACTCTGCGATCTATGCTGTGTTTTTCGGGTTCTGTGTACTGATTCGTACTGCAAAGAGGTCTGGAGGTGTTTCCCAGAAAATACCCGGAAAAGGGTAGCAGAACTGAGTTCTGTCACTAACGTCGAGCGCTAGTGCTAGCGCCGATGGTAGCTCCCAGTGAGCAATGTGTGGAGCCAGTGAAGCCTATGTCCAAGAACTGGGTTGTAGCAGCAGAAGCAGAAGGGCCTGGTGTACCTTGCTTCGTTGGCGTTGCGGGTCAAGAGCGGGTTAGGGAAAGCCGTACCCGTTTTAGGTGATCATAGTCCCTAATATTATGAGCTAGGGAATCTGGCGGAACCGAAACCCCACCCTTAGCCATCATGTGATGAGGGTTGCAACCTCGGGTCACGATGTGCCATTTGGGACTAAAACTCATCAAGGTCGGCCAATCTTGACGAGAGAAAGCTCATGTAAAACCAAGTTGAAAAGGGACTTGTCGATTAAATCCAAGCTGAAAAAGGACTTGCCGATGGCGTGCCGAGAGTGCACAAAGCTTGGTGTTACTTGATGTCATTATGTGATGAATGTTTCTATGCGGTGCTTAGACGCACCTGTAAAATATATACAGATGTTGCCTTCCTGCAGGGAAGGAGCACCGCCTCCCGAAGTATGGGGTGGGGTCGTTATAAGTCTGGGTCAGCTAAAGCTGATCGGTTACTTGTTTTCCCACCGCTTGGTGAATTTGTTTGTACAGGTCCTGGCGAGGCTAGCGGGAAATAGCGGGCTGAAGCCCCTGCTGCTGTATTGTGCTGTGCTGAGCCGGCCCTCGAAGGCCGAGTTATTTTGTTTACTATTTTCATGTGTGGCCGGCCTGCGTGCCGATGTTTGGAAGCCACCTTTATTATGTGAACAAACTTTATAAAGAACTTGTTGTATTTCATTCCTAGTCGCTAATGCGGACATTATATAAACTGGTTTTCTTTGAAATTAAATGCTTCCGTTGTGTGACTCTGTGTGCTGAGATGGTTATGTTATTAACTATTTAATGCTAATTAAGTAACGCGCTCTTCTATTCGTTTCATATGGCGTGGGGTCCCGGCCGGACCTACTGCTATATGCTATGTAACAGGGAGGGTGTTACATTAGTAAGATAGACCAGCATCCCGACAAGGCGCCGATAGCGGGAGACATCCGGGAGAGGTTCACCGTCAGTTGGGAGAAGCTTTAGATTGAGCTCGATTGGAGTATCAACTTTACGGGTGTCAGTGAGGGCGACAACAGAGAGGATGTCAGAGATGTACTTTTGTTGAGATACTAGAATGCCACGTTTGGACCGAGAAATTTCCAACCCAAGGAAGTAGAGAAGGGGGCCATGTCCAACATCTCGAACTGACTGCGGAGGTGCTGTTCAAGAGAGGCAATGGTTGCATGGTCATCTCCAGTGATAATTATTTCATCCACATAAAGAAGAAGGATGGCATATCCCTGAGCAGAAGTGCGAGTGAATAATGCATGATCAGCCTGTCGTTCAATGAAACCGTCCTTGAGAAAAACAGTACAAAAGCGCTGAAATCAGGCACGTGGGGCCTGTTTGAGACCATAGAGAGCCCGACGGAGAAGACAGACGTGGTCAGTGGGAACGGAGAGACCCGGGGGAGGAGCCATGTAAACCACTTTGGTGAGATCACCATGATGGAAAGCATTAGTGACGTCCATTTGATGAAGAAGCCAATTGCGGGCAGCAGAAACTGCAAGTAAAGTGCGCATGGTTGTCATACGAGCAACTGGAGCAAATGCCTCCTCATAGTCAATCCCATGTTCCTGTAAGAACCCACGGGCAACCAGGCGGGCTTTGTGACGGTCAATAGACCCGTTCGGGCGAGTGATGAGTCCCAAATATATACACATTTATGGACTCATCTGGGCCGATTTTCTAGTCTATGCACTTCACTTTAGACATGTTTTCACTCATATTTGATACTCCATGCTAAGTGCACCTCTAGGCCCATTTTTGGTGTTATTTCATGTTCTTCTTCTTTAGTAGTTTTCATGCATTGTTAAGTGCCACTTTCAGTGGCTGGATTCGTGATTGTGCTGGAACAGGAGTCGTGTAGGTGTTCCCAGTACAATTCTGTACAGGAACACTGCGCACAATCACTGGTTCTATTGCGCACGACCACTGGTCGTGCGCCGCTGATCGTGTGCACTTAACCCTTTCTTTTTGAGTTCTGTCTCGGACAGTGCGCACGACCACCTACGATAGTGCGCACGACCACCGGTCGTGCGCCACTGTTCGTGCGCACTTAACAGCAATTTTATGAGTTCTGTTTCGACCAGTGCGCACGACCACCTACGATAGTGCGCACGACCACCGGTCGTGCGCCACTGGTCGTGCGAACATGGTATTTTATAAATTTCTTACATTGCAGGCTCCACCCAGGCAGGCGCACGATCACAGGATTCCATCGCGCACGACCACTGGTCGTGCGCCAATGACCGTGCGCACTGTTTATTCCAGCGCCTATAAATTTTCCTGCTCGCGATTTAGGTCAAAAACGCTCCACATTTCTTCCGCCCAGCTCCGCCGTTTCCTGCTCCAGAGCGCCCTATTTCTCCCCACCATCGCCGCCCACCATCGGGAGGTGCTCCAGGCTTGTTCTTCACGCCATTCTTGAGCCGGAGCTTCCTCTCGGCCTCCTCCTTCATCCTAGCGCTTCAAGGAAGGTTTAGCCGCCATCGCCATCAAGCAAGGGGAAGTTTGCAACCTCTACCGGATCGTGACACGAAGAAGACGGGCTCATTGGAGAGTAGTGACAGCTCTCTCTACCCCAGACGTAGTTGCGGACCGAGCTTGGACGCGGATTGACAACCCGACGATTCCAACCGTGAATCTACAACGAGACTTCGGATTCGGTCGATTTCTTGCCTTGTTCTTCTCTTATTGATGTATATGTAGCTAGAGCTAACATTATGATGAAGTAGCACTTAACTTTATTTGCATTTCTATACATTTCATGTCTATGTGAAATATTTTACTGTTTGAGTTGCTTGAGGTGCGCCCCATTCCATCCTCCATCCCGTCGTCACGTTCGTGTGCCGCACTAGCAATTGCTAGTGGCGTTCTTGTCGACGAGGTGCTTGCGACCCTCATCCGTATGCCTACTCTTCCATCCGCCTAGCGAAGCATGGCATAGCGGCCCGTGTAATCCATTCCGACTCCGCCGGTGCGAACCATTCCATCCGCTTGCCTACTCTTCCATCCGCCTAGCGAAGCGTGGCATAGCGGCCCGTGTAATCCACTCGCCCTACGAAGCAGCGCGCTCAAGGCCTGCATAGTTCGATTCCGCTTGCCTACTCGTCCATCCGCCCTTGCGACGCAGCGCGCTCAAGGCCTGCCTAGTCTCCATCCCGCCAAGTGAAGCATTGCATAGCGGCATTGCATAGGAGTAGTTTAAGTTGTTTTATTTTATTTTCAACAAAGCCAAATCACCCCATTTTCGCATTCCATCAGACTCAAGGACTTCGATCTCAAGTCCTTCCTCGAACGTTAACTCCACCTTACTGTGTTCCTTGAGAGATTCGATACTCGGGGATTACTCCTCGTTTTATATTACTTGAACGATCGGTACACTACCGTTTCGTGTCGCAGTCGAGCTACCGCCTATAGCGGTGTGCTAAGATCAGCGCATCAAGTTTTTTGCGCCGTTTCCGGGGAACACGGTCGTGTGAGTTTCTTGAGAGGCAGACGAGAGATTGTAGTTCTTTTTCACTTGTATATCCACTTTCCTACTTTGTTTTTGTCTTACAAAAATTTTTAGCCTCTTTATTTTCTGTGCTCTGTTATTTCTTTTTTTTTTCTAGTTTTAACTTTTCTAAAGCAGGTTTTCCAGATTTATTTTGTGTGTGTAGTATTATTTTGCAAAGAATCTTTATTTTCTGTTTATCCACATATTTCTGTGATGTATTCTGAAGCCGAGTGTCGTCCTTATGACACTTTGCGTCGATACATCGACTCCCTGACTGCTTTAAACAATGAGCATTGTATTAGGTGCTTGCTATGCCAAGGTTTAGGTCATATGGTGAAGGATTGCCCTCGTCTGTGCGATCCTTCCCCCTCTGAGGACGTGTGCGCAGCATCCCCCCGTTTTCGGGAGACTATTGCGGACAGGCCCACCAGAGTGTTGCCTGGCCCCTACACTGACATCGCACATCATGCTCGATCTTTGCCCTTGGAGATTACTGAGGAATCTCTCGCCGCGTACAACTCTTTCATGGGTCCCTCAATCCCCTTTTATGAGCTTCCCTTGAGTGACGATGTGCACTCATTCGATGGTCAACAGGGACAGGATTGGGAACTCATGGATGTACCAGTATGGTGTGCAGATTCTGGTTCTTCCTGCGGGGAGGCGTCTGTGGATATTTTCGCGGAGGCGACTGCTCATTTATTTTCTGATCATGAGAGCAGTCCGGTTCCTCCGCATTCCTTGCAAAATTCATCTACTTCTATCTTTAGTGAGTCGACTGATGATGTCGTGCGGGTGGTTTATTCGGCGCCTGAGGTTGCGCCAAAGTGGGATGAGGATTTCATTCTCTCTGATGGGGAGTGTGATACCTTTGAACACGATGACGCACCGCGGTGGGATAAGGAGGACTCTCTTTCCGAGGAGGAGGTATTTACTTACCTCTTGGATGGGGACATCCAGCTCACCACAGAGGACCCCGAGCTCCTGGGTTCCCCTCGTTACGACTCATATGATACCGACAGTGATCTGTGCTTGGATCCTGCCAGGAGTGAAACCGGGATCACTCCTCCGTTGTTTGATTCTTTTAGTTCTTCGTCCATTTTATTTCCTAATCAACCTTCTTTTAATGCTGATATTGATAAGTTCATCCTTCCTGCTTCCCCGCCTGCTTTAATGTCTGATATTTCATTTATCCCTCTGCAGATGCTTGAATTTATAGACCCATTCTTGGGTAATTTTGAGAGGCATTCTTGGTAGGGAAAGCAGTTGGCAATGATGAATTCAATCGTCTATTCCACTTCATCATCATTGCCTGCTTTTTCCTTGAAAGACTGGGTGCAGGGAGGAAAGCGTTACTTCATCCATGACCGCAGGTTGGAGGAGAGGAAGAGGATGAAGAAGGACGAAATATGGAGATGGAAAGCTCCTGATCCTCTTGACTGCTGTTGTTGGGTCTTCAGGCCCATCTTTTTTATTCTTAGTTACCATTTTAAATCAACTTATAGTTGATCATTTTGAGGCATGTAATATTTAGGATTTACCATCTTTTGCTCTATGCTTAGACTATTATTAAAACTGCTTAATACAGGTATTAAGTCCACCTTAAGGACGGTAAACAAAAGCGTTGTTGGGAGACAACCCAAGTTTTTTGTTGCTAACCTGTTAATAGTTTAGTTTTATATATTTTTGCTTGGAGCCTTTTTGCCTGCAGGTGTGCGGCAATTTCTTTTGGTGGCGGACTTGGACTTCCATCGCAGTATTAACGCCAATCTTCTAGTATGCTCATATCTGAGCATAGGTACCCTCTTCCTTAGTATCTCTTTATTCTCTTTGTCATAATTCATGTGATTGTCCAATTCAAGTCTGGGGGGAGTGTACCGAGTGTTCACTACACGTGTACACGTTTTTGCATACCAGAAGTATATTTTTATTTATGTCATATTATAGCATACACCACTGCACCCATTATGCACGCACTTACTTGCGAGTGCTACCATGCCAAATTTCCTTTTGGAATGGAGCCGGGAAGTCAATTGTGTTAGCTAGGAATTGTGGTTTGGAGTACGATGTCGACTCCAGTAGTGTTCTAATCGAATACTCATGTTTTGCATAGAATTTTGCGTAGAAGCTATTTCTATTTTCATGCTTTGTATATTTATTCTTATCTAATCTAGTAATTAGAGTTTTATTTTACTCAAAGCATGAACCTGTGCCGATCTACCGGTAGTGTAGGTGAGTCGGTAGCAAACGCTAGATTCATATTTCTCGAGTTGGGAGAAAGAGTTATCTTTCTCAGTGGCTAAGAACTTGCCCCTAGCGACTCTCGAAACATAGGCACCGGGTAGTTCTAATGCATTAGCATGATGTAGGCCATTCTTTGGACCGTTTGAGCTTTGAGCCAAAACCAGAGATTTATCCTTGCTAACTAATTTTGAGCCTATCCCACCTTTTCTCTTTAGCTCCACCGCTCTCGCTTAAGCCAAGATCATCAAACCTGTATACGCACGTGTTTTGAGCTTTATAGTATAACTAATTATTGTGATGTGCTATTTTTGGCTAAGTTAAAAAAAAAGTAAAATAAAAAAGTATTAGCGAGCTAAAAATTGAAAAGATCAGCGCTCCAAAAGAAAACAAAATTCCGAGTTCTTTATATTCTAACTCAGAAATTCTGAATTGTTTGAGAGGAATTACTTTATATTGGGTGTTGGCAATGAAAAAATCAGCTTTATTTGTTGCCGGGGTTTACAAAGTGTATTGCTAAAATGTGTTAGGTGTGTTAGCCTCCGAATTTATCATTGTATATCATACCGCAAACTAAGCCACATATTTACCTGAAAGCCCTATTGACTAGTGTGTAGTTTTACCTAATGCTGTGGAGAGAGTGCGAAAGTGCGAGCTTATGGCTCCCGACACCGATGGATTTCGGTGGAGTTAGTTCCGTATCCCGTATTTTGCGAAATACTCGTCTGAGCGCGTCTCTACATTCTCCCTACACGTGACTGGCAGATCACACTTGGTTAAGCTTTTGAGTAAACTAATCTCTTATTTACTATTTTAGATATTTGTAGATTACTTTGCATAATAGAAATTTCTTCTACGAGAATTTTATGCACATGATTATTTGATTTCGCATATTACTCCTAGCCATAATCACCTCTCTAACCCTTGTTTTTCCCGTCCGCCGAGAGTTGTTTGCTCGGGACGCGCAAATAGGCAAGTCTGGGGGTGTGATGAGTCCCAAATATATACACATTTATGGACTCATCTGGGCCGATTTTCTAGTCTATGCACTTTACTTTAGACATGTTTTCACTCATATTTGATACTCCATGCTAAGTGCAC
Organism: Dactylorhiza incarnata; assembly: GCA_033032865.1. Classification (NCBI taxonomy): domain Eukaryota; kingdom Viridiplantae; phylum Streptophyta; class Magnoliopsida; order Asparagales; family Orchidaceae; genus Dactylorhiza; species Dactylorhiza incarnata. The sequence goes on along the minus strand of JAWHQI010000266.1, from coordinate 2,667,620 downwards.
CTCTAGGCCCATTTTTGGTGTTATTTCATGTTCTTCTTCTTTAGTAGTTTTCATGCATTGTTAATTGCCACTTTCAGTGGCTGGATTCGTGATTGTGCTGGAATAGGAGTCGTGCAGGTGTTCCCGGTACAATTCTGTACAGGAACACTGCGCACGATCACTGGTTCTATTGCGCACGACCACTGGTCGTGCGCCGCTGATCGTGTGCACTTAACCCTTTCTTTTTGAGTTCTGTCTCGGACAGTGCGCACGACCACCTACGATAGTGCGCACGACCACCGGTCGTGCGCCACTGTTCGTGCGCACTTAACAACAATTTTATGAGTTCTGTTTCGACCAGTGCGCACGACCACCTACGATAGTGCGCACGACCACCGGTCGTGCGCCACTGGTCGTGCGAACATGGTATTTTATAAATTTCTTACATTGCAGGCTCCACCCAGGAAGGCGCACGATCATAGGATTCCATCGTGCATGACCACTGGTCGTGCGCCAATGACCGTGCGCACTGTTTATTCCAGCGCCTATAAATTTTCCTGCTCGTGATTTAGGTAAAAAACGCTCCGCATTTCTTCCGCCCAGCTCCACCGTTTCCTGCTCCAGAGCGCCCTATTTCGCCCCTCCATCGCCGCCCACCATCGGGAGGTGCTCCAGGCTTGTTCTTCACGCCATTCTTGAGCCGGAGCTTCCTCTCGGCCTCCTCCTTCATCCTAGCGCTTCAAGGAAGGTTTAGCCGCCATCGCCATCAAGCAATGGGAAGTTTGCAACCTCTACCGGATCGTGACACGAAGAAGATGGGCTCATTGGAGAGTAGTGACTGCTCTCTCTACCCCGGACGTAGTTGCGGACCGAGCTTAGACGCGGATTGACAACCCAGCGATTCCAACCGTGAATCTACAACGAGACTTCGGATTCGGTCGATTTCTTGCCTTGTTCTTCTCTTATTGATGTATATGTAGCTAGAGCTAACATTATGGTGAAGTAGCACTTAACTTTATTTGCATTTCTATACATTTCATGTCTATGTGAAATATTTTACTGTTTGAGTTGCTTGAGGTGCGCCCCATTCCATCCTCCATCCCGTCGTCACGTTCGTGTGCCGCACTAGCAATTGCTAGTGGCGTGCTTGTCGATGAGGTGCTTGCGACCCTCATCCGTATGCCTACTCTTCCATCTGCCTAGCGAAGCGTGGCATAGCGGCCCGTGTAATCCATTCCGACTCCGCCGATGCGAACCATTCCATCCGCTTGCCTACTCTTCCATCCGCCTAGCGAAGCGTGGCATAGCGGCCCGTGTAATCCACTCGCCCTACGAAGCAGCGCGCTCAAGGCCTGCATAGTTCGATTCCGCTTGCCTACTCGTCCATCCGCCCTTGCGACGCAGCGCGCTCAAGGCCTGCCTAGTCTCCATCCCGCCAAGTGAAGCATTGCATAGCGGCATTGCATAGGAGTAGTTTAAGTTGTTTTATTTTATTTTCCACAAAGCCAAATCACCCCGTTTCCGCATTCCATCCGACTCAAGGACTTCGATCTCAAGTCCTTCCTCGAACGTTAACTCCACCTTACTGTGTTCCTTGAGAGATTCGATACTCGGGGATTACTCCTCGTTTTATATTACTTGAACGATCGGTACACTGCCGTTTCGTGTCGCAGTCGAGCTACCGCCTATAGCGGTGTGCTAAGATCAGCGCATCAGCGAGTCTTGACCTTGAAAATCCATTTGCAACTGATAGGAGTTACGCCGGGAGGGCAGGGGATGAGGTTCTAGCTGTGAGTTAAGTGGAAAGCCTGAAGGTCAGCGACCATGGCTTGCTGCCATTCAGCATGAGCAACTGCCTCTCGGTATGATTGGGGCTCTCAGTGGGAGTGGAGAGAGGTGAGGAAGGCCTAAAAGGCAGGGGAATATGAGATAGCTGTTGTGAGAGCAGATGATTTATACCTGTCAGGACTGTGGTCGTAGCGAGCAGGTGAATGTCGAGGGAGCGCATGGTTGCGTTGAGGAGGAGCAGGATCCACGTGCAGAGAGGTGGACGGAGGAGCGTCAGACAAGACTGTATCATAAGGAGTTGTAGAGGAAGGGGGAGCTGTAGTGGAGGGGTGAGCCGTCAGCAGAGGAGGATCTGGAGCAGATGGAGGATTTGTAGTAGGAGGAGTAGCTTGTGCCGGGATAAGAGGGGTAAGTTGGGTCCTGGGGTGAGTTGGTATAGGGGGAAGTAGCGGAAGGGAGAGCGGTGGAGTAGAGGAGGTTTGGGCGAGAACCATTGTGGAGGAGAAGAACATTTCATGTTCAAGGAAGGAGACATGGCAAGAGATGCAGATGCAGCGAGTCACTGGGTCATAACAATGATATCCCTTGTGATAAGCACTGAGGCCCAAGTGAACACACCGAGCTGAGCGAGCGGAGAGTTTGGTGCGTTCAGTGAGAGGGAGGAGAACAAAGCAGGTGCACCAAAATGTTCGGAGAGAGGTGTAGGATGGTGGGCGTGAGTATAGTCATTCATAAGGCGTGACTCCATAGAGGGTCAAGGAGGGAGGGATGTTGATAAGGTGAACAGAGGTGAGAATGACTTCGGCCCAGAAGGAGTGAGGAGCAGAGGCGAAGATGAGAAGAGCATGAGCAATTTCGATGATGTGATGATTTTTTTGTTCAGCGACACCATTTTGCTTGTGGGTGTGTGGGAAATACTGCCAATGGATGGTGCCATGAGAGTGAGTGAGGTCATGCATTGTGGAGGAGAGAAACTCCTGAGCACAATCGGAGCAAAAAGTCTTAATTTGACTTCCGAACTGAGTGTGAATCATTGCGGTGAACGTGCGATAAACTATTAGTATTTCAGACCATTGACGAAGAAGATAAACCCATGTACATCAGGAGAAATCGTCAATAAAACTTACAAAATACAGATAGCCAGAATGAGAAGCAATCGGGGTCGGACCCCAAACATCAGATTAAACTAAGTCAAAGGGGGCTGCCGTTTGAGAAACACTGCTGGAAAATGGTAAAGCAAGGTGTTTTGCCAGACGACATCCCTTACATACAGAGAGGGGGGAGAAGAGACGCGGCCTAAAGCTCCTGAACATATAACACTTCGGAGTCAGTCATTAGACAAATGACCTAAACATCTGTGCCACAAATCGTCCTCAGAGGTAACAAAGAGAGCAGAAGCTGACGAGGAGGAGGAAAATGGAACGTGAAGATACTCCATCTGATACAGGACACCAGTCCTACGACCCTGTCCAATCCTCTGAGCCGTCCGTGAATCCTGCACAACACAAGAAGAGGAAGAAAATAAAACAGTTAGGCCAAGATCACAAAGGGAGCTGACAGAAAAAAGATTCATGTGGAGGCGAGGGGCATGATGAACGTTTGCGAGTGTAAGGTGACCAGGAGGGCTAGATGTCGGGGTGATCATTCCGGACTGCAAGATAGGAACAAAGCTCCCATCAATAGTGGTGACCTGAAGGTGAGTGGGGGTAGAGGTGCAATTGGTGAGGGTGCTGGAGTCGGAGGTAAGGTGGCAGGAGGCCCTGGAGTCAAAATACCAAGGCGTAGTTGGTGAAACCAGAGCAACAGTAGTACCATAGGCGGCGGACAGGCTAGTGGCGGTAGAAGAGCTGGCTGGAGTGGCGGGCTGGAGCAGAGGAGACTGAAGGAGTAACTCCTCCAGTCGTTGAAGTCGATCTACAGCAGTAGCAACTGTAAGTGGAGGAGGCATGGCAGGGGATCCGGAGGCACGACCACGGCCCCGACCACGGCTGTCATGGTGGCTGTCACGCTATTTGTGTTCATCAGGACGAGGGGGTGGGGGGGGGGGGGGGGTGGGGGGCGAGTAGGACATTCGAACTTCATGTGTCCTGCCTTCTTACAATAGTTGCAGGTAATAGGGTCGTCGCGTGGTTAGATAGCAAGAGCAGTGTCGATCCCAGGGACAGGTGGGAGAACCACGGGAGGACTGAGACTGTTGAAACCAATACTTGGTCTCTTGTGGAGTTCGGGGTCCCAAAATAGGGGTGACCATTACACTTACTTCTCTCAAGGGAGAGCGCTAGGCTGGAGACTTAGGGAATTAGGAATAGGACCGAGGGCTCAGCGCGGAGGTCCAACCACACACCCGGAAGATCTTAGAGCGCTTTCCCTCCCAAGCCAGTACTGAGCTTAGGCACCTATGGAGGCACTCTTTCCCCCACCAAAGAAACCTAGGGAGAGAGTAGCCCAAAGAGAGTGATGCCCCTAAAGGTTCCCCTTGGTCCTATTTATAGATTTCCGAGCTTGGTCTGCCAATAGCCAGATTCTGGCCTAAGAGATTACAAAAAAAACCCAGGTATGGGCTGCTAACAGCCAAATCCCGCTAATCCGAGATGCTAAACGCAGACCCCTTCCTGGAGCTGGGCGAGCGGGGGCACGCCATCTTGTTGGATCCTGTGGCGCCCTTAGAGGGGGGGGGGGGGTGAATAAGGGTGTGTTTAAATTTGTAATTTTTACTTAATAATTTTAAGACAATTTTACTTTGATAAAAAGTTTCTTAAAAATTAATTTTAAAAACAAAGCAATTTTTGTATAACACCAAGCACAAATTTCTAAGATAAAAATTTAAGCAAACCAATTTGCGATTAGTGAAAAGATCATCATTTTATTTATCATGAAATTTGCATACAAATAAAAATGATCTTAACAATGCTTAAGATCAAGGCACAATGATAATATGTAAATACAATATTTTTGATTTACCAATCCTTCTCACAAGGATCGGAAGGCTATCGCTTGTCTTTCCCAAGACAAAGCCCAAGCCTATCCTCTAGATCTTCCCAAGATCTAGACGTAGCACACAAGGCCACGATTTCCCACCAAGCCACGCAAGGACTTGGACGCTCCGCACAAGGAAGCGCTTTTCCCCTAAGCCGCGCAAGGACTTAGACGCCGCACGCAAGACGACGATTTCTTCCCCAATACAAAATGAAATATGAGTAAATGAAATACAATATGAAAAAGTCAACTCCCTAGAAATTCAGATCTCTGAATGGATTGTTGAAGCCTCGAGATGATCGTTGATGGAGTAGCGCGCCCGATCTCGTCTTCAATCTTCAATCCTTCTTTGCACAATTAGGAGTTGAGGAGGTTCTGGAGCTCTCTGGTTCGTATGCACTCAGGTAGGGACTGGAAATCTCAAAAGCTTGGAGTCCACGAACCAAAGGCACCATTTTATAGAAAATCACTGTCGCCTGGGCGACAGTCACTGTCGGAAATTTTCGACAGCGCCAAACTGCCTCGGTCGTGCCGTCGAGCCGTCGTGTGGGCAGTTGCTGGAATCGTGGAGCTATCGCCTGGGCGACATCAATGTCGGATTTCCGATAGCGCAAAACCGTCGGTCGTGGGTGAAGTCGTGGGCAGTTGTTGTAACCGCTGAGCTGTCGCCTGGGCGACATCGCTGTCGGATTTCCGACAGCTCAATACTGTCGATTGCTGTTCTAACCGCTGAGCTGTCGCCTGGGCGACAGAGGGTGTCGGAATTTTCCGACAGTGAAAATTTCCCACAATCAATTTTTGCTCCAAGAGAATTGTAAACATTGCATACCTGTTATCTGCACACCATTAACAAAAATAGGATCAAATACAAACGAGACTTTGTTATTATCAAACCGGAGGAGTGCGAAACGCATGCTCCAACAATCTCCCCCTTTTGATAATAACAAATCCGTATAAAAAGTAAATCATGTCTATTTAGATTGTTGATTTTAACCTTTGGTGTGTACACAAAATTAACATTATATATATTCCTTGAAAAATAAATAATCTATCTCGAGATGAAAGCTCCTTCTAATTGAATGCTCCCCCTACATATATGCTCCCCCTAAAGATATGCTCCCCCTAAGTATATGATGTATTGTGTAGGTGGAATAGATGGTTGATTTTTCTTTTTATACTTGTGAATTCTCCCCCTTTTGGTATTAGCAAAAGTGAATATTAGAGTAGATAATAGTTCGAAAGGGAAGATACATAGGTTATAGAAAGATAGAGTAAGCGGAAGCAATTTTTGGGAAGGATAGAAGTCCTTTAAATAATAGGAATATGCCATAGTATGAACAAGCTCATGAAGGGACGGTATAGCCATATGAAGTAATGAAAGAAAATAACTTGAACATGAGTAAGATCATTAGAAAGTATCATAGAAAGACATAATAGTGTATAGATATATGGAATATTTTCGGTCCAATTCTCATGAGAGGAATGTTTATATAACATAATGATGTGTACATGTGATACTTAGATCAAACATATGAAGTCATTTAATTTACATGATCATTAAAATGTTGAACATAATAAAAGCTTATAAAGGCAACTTCGACTTTGAAGATATAGCACAAGCTGAATAGAAAAACCATTTTCTTTTGCTCAAGTCACTTTACAATTCTTTCCAAGGTGCTTAACCTCACAATGCTCATTAAGACTTATCAGGAGGGTAAGTAGTGCTTGGTGGAGTATCCTTGTCTTTATTTTATAATTTTTTTTGAGATCACAGATGTGATATCGTAATTTTGATATATTGATAATATTTTTTTTTGAGGATCTCCGAATTCACTTGAATCGCAAAAGATGGTGTATATTTTGTTGTGCTAACAAATCAAGGGTGAAAGTTGTTTTTAAGAAGTGCTATTTGATTATGTTAAAGCAAATATGATCCATGTATATATTAAATAAAATTAGTGTATTGATCAAAAGAGGTGAACGTGATGGCTCATTATGATAGATAAACAATTTCTCATACTTAGAGGCATGCGAAAACAATTTCCAATGGTCTAAACAACTTAGTAGAAATGTCATTACGATGATAGCTTGAAAATGAAATCATATAAACATGTAAGTCATTTTATTTAAAATAAATATCACATGGTTTGTCATCAAGTCATGAGATGAAGCATTAATAATGACATATAACTATTGTAGATCATAAAAGAGGCCTAAAATTGGAGTTTTGTGAAAATTGTAGCTGTCGGAAATTTCCGACAGCCACTGTCGCCTGGGCGACAGTGAAAAATTTAAATAGGGCTCAGGACCGAGTCAAAACATATTGTGCATCATTTCCTGGAGTGAAAAACAAGAGGAAGGCTGTCGGAAGTCGGCGACAACCCTAGATCCAAGGTATGGGTTTTTGATTTTGATGTTTTTAACTCCAAATTTTTTAGGGCTTTGTTATTTTGATAGTAGAGAAGAAGGAAAATGAAGTTTGCATGTTGATTGTAGATGAATGGTGTAGGTTTTGAAAGTTTTGATTTGAAAAAATGTAGATCTAGTTTGAAAACAAGATGATCTTGGTGGATCTTTGCCAAAAATATATTTCTTTGTGATTTGGTGATGAAGGTTTCATTTGTTCATTTTCTTAAGTATTTTTGTAGATTTAGGTTAGGGAAGAGGGTTGAAGATGATGAATAGTAAAGGATTTTGAGAATATTGTGATTTGAAAAATATGTTAAATTTTTTTTGTATAAACTTGATGTTGAAATAATAGTTATTTTGAGTAGATCTGGAAGTGAAAGTAAAAATTTTCGAGAAAAATTCACTTGGAGGGCTGTCGGAAATTTCCGACAGCCACTGTCGCCTGGGCGACAGTGTTCCAGTGCACAATGAGAAAATCTGTTTTAATCAAAAATTTTTGTATTTTATTTGCAGAATGGCTTCCAGCTCTAAAGCCCGAAAGAGTACGTCGGAGGACGCACATACTTCATATCAAGTTTATTCTGGAGTGGAGAAGGCTATTGTTGGGGTGGCCAAATACATCGAATTTGATTTGCCAAAACATGATCATATTTATGATCGTCTTGCGAAGGCAGGTATTCTCTCAATAATCTCACCAGAGGGGTTTTCATCCTTTTTAATTCGTGAATTTTATAACCATTTGGAAGACCCAAATGTTACGGAATTGGATGGAGGTGTGAGATCAAGGATCCAAGGTCAACATGTGGAAATAACACATGTTGATCTACGAGAGGAATTTGGACTAGTGATGAGTGAGAATATGCCTGATATAGTGGAGAATTATCGGAAGGATAGAGATTGGACCCTAGTAAACATGAGTTTACATGGGAATCAGAAGAAAACTCTTACCACTGAAGTTACCTCACTTACACCGGATGCTTACTTAGTCCAAGATATATTAAGGAATTCGGTGATGTTGAAGAGTGGAGACACAAGAAGCATTACTGCGCAGTTGACCCTCTTTACGTACTATATTATGGAGGATGAGCCTTTTGATATGGCAGACTTCATACTATCCCAGATTAGGTATACGTACAGATTGAAACATCCAAGATGGGTGAAGGTGCATACGCTGCCAATGGGGTTGGTAATTCAGCGTGTACTTTATAAGAAGTATGGATGGATTGTGCAAGACTCGTATTTTGATGATTGTTATCCGGAAATTTATTTCACGGGTTCAATGAAAGGGAAGAAGCCGCTTAGAAAAGCTCAACCGGGAATCGAGATTAGAGAGCCGAGCATTTCTAGGGCAGGATCACTAAGGGAATCCATTGATGATTTGCGTGATTCGTTAGAGGATCACAAAAAGGAAGTGAAAAAGGATCGTAGTCGAATGCAGAAATTTATGAAGTTTCTTGTCAAAGGTCTGAAGTTGAAGCCAACGCCGGAGGAGGAGGCAGAATGGCAAGTTTCGGACGAGGAGCCGCCACGCCAATCGGTGAGGCAGACTCGCCGTGGCAAAGCCGTGAGACGAGGACCTCCAGAAGATTGTCCAGAGAGCAGCGGGGCTGGTTATGAAGATTCAGAGTAGGTATGTGTTGCTGCTGCTGCTGGGAGATGTCGGAAAATTCCGACATCCACTGTCGCCTGGGCGACAGTGAACTTCTTTAAATTTCTGTGGTTTTTAATTTTTTTTGTTTAAAGAACTTGATCCTTAAGTTTGTGCTACTGTTTTGATGTGAACACTATTGATGTAATGTTAGTGATGTTGAATTTTGTTAAGGTTTTTGAAATTTGATGTTTTGGTTTTTCCTTTTTTATAATTTTTGGCATTTTTGTATTTACATTGTTTATGTTTTGAGATAATAAATTTTTTGTTATAGGCTTTAAAAAGTGATATATTCATTGTGAAATGTCTAGAATTCCCAATTCTAGCCTAAGCATAGAAAAACGGGATTCCGGTAAAGGTTTAGTGAATATATCCGCTAGTTGATTATCCGTGCCTATAAATGAAATTTTTATGTGGTTATTTTTAATATGATCTCTAATAAAATGATGTCTCACATCAATATGCTTAGACCTTGAATGATGGACCGGGTTGTGTGTTAAATCAATTGCACTTTTATTATCACACCATAATTCAATAGTTTGTTGTTTAATATTAAAGTCTTCTAAGGTTTGTTTCATCCAAAGGGCTTGTGCACAACAACTACCTAGTGCGATGTATTCGGCTTCGGTGGTTGAGAGGGCAACAGAATTCTGTTTCCTACTCGACCATGAAATGAGTGAAGGGCCCAAAAAGTGACAAGTGCCACTAGTGCTTTTCCTATCTAGTGAACAACCGGCGTAATCAGAATCAGAATAACCAAAAAGTGTAAAATCATCGCTATGAGGATACCACAAACCAAGTTTAGATGTGCCAATTAAATATCTAAAAATTCTTTTTACCGCTTTTAAATGTGATTCTTTGGGATCGGCTTGAAATCTAGCACATAAACAAACTGAAAACATAATATCCGGTCTAGAAGCAGTCAAATATAAAAGTGAACCTATCATGCCTCTATATAAAGTTTGATCTATTGATATTCCAGTTTCATCTTTTCCTAATTTTAAAGATACACTCATAGGAGTATTTGCTTGTTTGAGATTTTCAAATCCAAATCGTTTTAAGACATCATGAATATATTTTGATTGGTTAATAAAAACTCCATCATGATTTTGAACAATTTGAAATCCTAAGAAATATTTTAATTCCCCTACCATACTCATCTCAAATTCACTTTCCATCATTTTTACAACATAGTTACACAACTCTTCATTAGTGGCTCCAAAAATAATATCATCAACATAAATTTGTAAAACAATTAAATCATCATTTACTTGCTTAATGAAGAGTGTACAATCAACACCACCCATTTTAAAACCATTTTGTAATAAATATATAGTCAATCTATCATACCATGCTCGTGGTGCTTGTTTTAAACCATACAAAGCTTTTAGCAATCTATATACGCGATTAGGAAATTTTTCATTTATAAATCCTGGGGGTTGTTCAACATAAACTTCTTCTTTAATCAACCCGTTTAAGAATGCAGTTTTAATATCCATTTGCAATAATTTAAATCTTTTATGGCTAGCAAATGCAACAAAAATTCTAACTGCTTCCAATCGTGCTACGGGTGCAAAAGTTTCATCAAAATCTACCCCTTCAATTTGATTATATCCTTTCGCTACAAGCCTAGCTTTGTTTCTAGTGACCCTAGAGTCACTATCTAATTTGTTTTTGAAAATCCATTTGACTCCTACCACTGGATGATCACTAGGTCTATCAACAAGAATCCAAACTTTATTTCTTTCAAATTGATTAAGTTCTTCATTCATAGCTAGAAACCAAGATTCATCATTTAAAGCGGTGGCAACATCTTTTGGTTCGATATTTGAGACAAAACATAAATTTGAAAAGGTTTCATTTAAACTAGAACGCGTACGTACCCACATAATGGTTCTCCAATAACAAGTTCTTGCGGATGATCTTTTGAGAATTGTAGCTCGGTTGGAGGTACATACCCTTCTCTTTCTTCTTCTTCTCTATCTTCTTCTCCTCTTTCTTCTTCTCTTTCTTCTCCTTTTTCTTCTTCATTTTCTCCAAGTTCTTCTTCATCATTTTCCACCGTGGGAAGGAGTTCATCTTCTTTTCCTGTAATTTTCCTTTCTACACATGAAGCAAACTCATCAAACCTAACATGAATAGGTTCTTCAACTATTTTTGTTCTCTTATTATAAACTCTATAGGCCTTGCTAGTTGAAGAATAACCAATGAAAATTCCTTCATCACATTTTTCATCAAATTTGCCTAAGTTATCTTTTGTATTCAAAATAAAGCATTTACAACCAAACACTTTAAAGTAAGATACATTTGGTTTTCTTTGAAAATAGATTTCATAAGGAGTTAATTGTAATGTGGGACGAATCATGACACGATTAATAATATAACATGCCGTACTAACTGCTTCGGCCCAAAAATATTTTGGCAATTTAAATTCACAAAGCATAGTACGTCCTAATTCTTGGAGTGTTCTATTTTTCCTCTCCACTACACCATTTTGCTGTGGTGTGCGTGGAGCGGAAAATTCATGTTTTATCCCAAAATCATTACAATATGAAATAAATTTTTCATTATCGAACTCTCCTCCATGATCTGATCTAATGCATTTTACCTTTAGATCAACTTCATTTTGAATACGTGAAATTAGTTTTACAAATTCATCAAAAGCATCAGATTTTGAATATAAAAACAAAGTCCAACAAAATCTAGAATAATCATCAATAATAACAAACGTATATTTTCTACCTCCTAGACTTTGTGTAGAAATTGGACCAAACAAGTCCATATGTAATAAATTCAAAGGTCTAGTGGTAGAAATGACATTTTTGCTTTTAAAAGATGATTTTGTAAATTTTCCCTTTTGGCATGGTGAACATAATGAGGATAGCTTTCCATTCAAATTTGGTAATCCTTTTATTATTTTATTTTTAGAAAGCTTTACTATGCGTTTAGCACTAGAATGTCCTAGTCTCCTATGCCATAATTCAAGTTCATCATTCTTTGAAATGAAACATTTAAGTGTAGAATGAGATAAATCATGAAAAGTGATTGTATAGACATTGTTTATTCTTGGTGCAGTAAGTACGATTTCGTTTGTTTTAGAATCAATAATTTTGCAAAGGTTTGAGCTAGAGTCAAATAAAACATTTAGATTTTTATCACATAGTTGACTAATAGAAATTAAATTATGTTTCAAACCTTTAACATATAAAACATTTGAAATTTTAAATTCTTCGTTACCTACTACTCCAATGCCTTTGACTTTACCCTTTCCATTATCTCCAAATGTCACTGTTCCACCTTTCTTCATCTCCAGGCTAAGGAACTTTGATTTATCGCCCGTCATGTGTTTTGAACATCCAGAGTCCAAATACCACACGTCTTCTTTGTTCCTAGCCTGCACGCATACCTAAAAAGATGATGAGAGTAAAGATCTGGTTACCCAAGTGGTCGATCCCATTGTATAGGTGGACGCCTTAGGTACCCAGATTTGTTTAACAATAGCTTTTCCCTTCTTCCAACATGAGCTCGAGATGTGACCAAATCGATGACATTTGGCACACACAATGAATGGTGAGGAACCATTTTTCAATGGTTTCTCTGGACTCTTGCTGGTGGAAGCATCTTTATGTATGGACTTAGAAAAGATTGTATTTTTAGAAATAAGATTTCTGAACCTGGAGCTGTCGCCGGTTCCGACAGTAGCTGTCGGAAATTTCCGACAGCCTCCAGAGCTTCCAGAAATGTATCCTAGTCCATATTTTGCTGTACCATGGCATTGGTTGGCTAATAGCATATCCAGTGATTTTTTTCCAACACCAAATTTTCCAATTGCCATGTTCAACTCATTTACTTTGGATTTTAGAATTGAATTTTCTTTTACTATCATGCCACATCTATTTGCAAAAATTTTCTTATAATTATCTAATTGAGAATGAGAAGTTTTAACAACTTTTTCTAAGTCCCTTTTTTCTTTTACAAGTAGATCAAATTTTTGATCGGACTTAGAAATAGTAGTTTCAAGTTCTTTTATCCTTGTCGAAGAATGATCACACTCTTGACAAAATATCTTCTCTTTCCTAATAGATTCCAACTCTTTTGATAGTTTTTTATTTGCTTTTGAAAGACCTTTATTTTCAGATTTTAGAAAATCAATTTCCTTTAAGCTTTTATCTAAAACTTTGCATGTTTTCATAAATTCAGAATATAACTCATCAAAAGATGGAGGCGTTACCTCAGTGTCGCTTTGGACACTGCAGTCGTCTTCAGATGTAATGCTGTCTTTTGCCATCAAGCATAGATTAGCCTCCTCTTCTTCCTGTGTTGAGGGATCACTTTCTTCACCAGACGAAGAATCATCCCAAGTCTCTGCCTTTAACACTTTCTTCTTTTTATCGTGCCTCTTTGCTTTTTGCTCTTTCAGATACTTTGGGCACTTGCTTCTGATATGACCAATCTTCTTGCAATGGTAACACTCCGGTGGCGGACGCTCCTCTTCATTCTCCATTTTTCCTTTGCCTTTTTGGTAGGCAAAATCCTTCTTTTTGAAAAACTTTTTAAATGAGTTTCTCCTCTCTGGATTTCTCATAAACTTCTTAAAATTTCTTACAAACAATCCTTCTTCATCTTCATCACTTTCTTCAGTCTCACTCTCAAATTCCTTTTTAGATTTCAACGCCAAGCTCTTCTTTTTGGGCTCCAAATTATATTCTTGGCTTTGAATCTTCAACTCCACTTCATGGGTTTTTAGATTCCCAATGAGACTCTCCAATTTTAATGTCTTAAGATCATGTGACTCAGAAATTGCAGTCACTTTTGGATTGAACTTCGGGGGAAGTGATCTTAAGATTTTTCTAACTAAATCTCCATTTGAAAAGACCTTACCCAACACCTTTGAATCGTTCACGATTTTAGTGAATCGTGTGTACATTGTGTCAATTTCTTCATCCACCTCCATTTTGAATCTTTCGAACTCTGACTCCAATTGAAATAGCTTTGAATCCTTTACCTGCGAAGTACCTTCATGAGTAATTTCCAAAAGATTCCAAATATCAAAAGCAGTATCGCAAGCACAGACTCTATTAAACTCGGTGCGATCTAGTGCGCAAAATAAGGCATTCATGGCTTTTGCATTGTTTTTGCATTTTAATTTATCATTTTCATCCCACTTGTCTTTGGGTTTTTCCATAGTTACATCTCCTACAACAAATGTTGGAGAAGTGTAACTAGTTTCTACCATATTCTAGACTTCTATATCTAAAGCAATTAGAAAACAGCGCATACGTGTTTTCCAATAATTGTAGTCTGTGCCCGTGAAAAGTGGTGGCCTACTAATTCCTTGCCCCTCAACGAACGCGTGATCGTTGTGCGCCATTACTCCCGGTGGTAAGACCGTTTTGGAGTAACCTCGCTCTGATACCACTTGTTGGATCCTGTGGCGCCCTTAGAGGGGGGGGGGGGGGGGGTGAATAAGGGTGTGTTTAAATTTGTAATTTTTACTTAATAATTTTAAGACAATTTTACTTTGATAAAAAGTTTCTTAAAAATTAATTTTAAAAACAAAGCAATTTTTGTATAACACCAAGCACAAATTTCTAAGATAAAAATTTAAGCAAACCAATTTGCGATTAGTGAAAAGATCATCATTTTATTTATCATGAAATTTGCATACAAATAAAAATGATCTTAACAATGCTTAAGATCAAGGCACAATGATAATATGTAAATACAATATTTTTGATTTACCAATCCTTCTCACAAGGATCGGAAGGCTATCGCTTGTCTTTCCCAAGACAAAGCCCAAGCCTATCCTCTAGATCTTCCCAAGATCTAGACGTAGCACACAAGGCCACGATTTCCCACCAAGCCACGCAAGGACTTGGACGCTCCGCACAAGGAAGCGCTTTTCCCCTAAGCCGCGCAAGGACTTAGACGCCGCACGCAAGACGACGATTTCTTCCCCAATACAAAATGAAATATGAGTAAATGAAATACAATATGAAAAAGTCAACTCCCTAGAAATTCAGATCTCTGAATGGATTGTTGAAGCCTCGAGATGATCGTTGATGGAGTAGCGCGCCCGATCTCGTCTTCAATCTTCAATCCTTCTTTGCACAATTAGGAGTTGAGGAGGTTCTGGAGCTCTCTGGTTCGTATGCACTCAGGTAGGGACTGGAAATCTCAAAAGCTTGGAGTCCACGAACCAAAGGCACCATTTTATAGAAAATCACTGTCGCCTGGGCGACAGTCACTGTCGGAAATTTCCGACAGCGCCAAACTGCCTCGGTCGTGCCGTCGAGCCGTCGTGTGGGCAGTTGCTGGAATCGTGGAGCTATCGCCTGGGCGACATCAATGTCGGATTTCCGATAGCGCAAAACCGTCGGTCGTGGGTGAAGTCGTGGGCAGTTGTTGTAACCACTGAGCTGTCGCCTGGGCGACATCGCTGTCGGATTTCCGACAGCTCAATACTGCCGATTGCTGTTCTAACCGCTGAGCTGTCGCCTGGGCGACAGAGGGTGTCGGAATTTTCCGATAGTGAAAATTTCCCACAATCAATTTTTGCTCCAAGAGAATTGTAAACATTGCATACCTGTTATCTGCACACCATTAACAAAAATAGGATCAAATACAAACGGGACTTTGTTATTATCAAACCGGAGGAGTGCGAAACGCATGCTCCAACACATCTCCTCTCTCGCCCTCAACCTTGGGCTGGGCGAGAAGGGCAGGACGCCTCCTCTCTCGCCCCAAACACCTTGGGTTGGGCGAGAGAGGCAGGTCGCCTCCGCACTCGCCCCCACCTTAGGCTGGGCGAGAGGGGTAGGCCGCCTCCTCTCTCGCCCCACAGCTTGGGCTGGGCGAGAGGGGCAAACATCCTCCTCTCTCGCCCCCCACCTTGGGCTGGGCGAGAGGGGGCAGGCCGCCTCCTCCCTCGCCCCCCACCTTGGGCTGGGCGAGCGGGAGGTTGGCTGCCTTCCCACTCTCCCCCTCTTGGGACTGGGCGAGCGGG
The DNA here is from genome assembly GCA_033032865.1 of Dactylorhiza incarnata. Lineage (NCBI taxonomy): Eukaryota > Viridiplantae > Streptophyta > Magnoliopsida > Asparagales > Orchidaceae > Dactylorhiza > Dactylorhiza incarnata. The sequence goes on along the minus strand of JAWHQI010000266.1, from coordinate 2,651,814 downwards.
AGGCCGGAGACTGGGCGAGCGGGAGGCCGGATGCCTCCCCGCTCACCCCCCTCTTGGAGATCGGCCAGCGGGAGGCCAGCTGCCTCCCCGCTCACCCCCCTCATAGGGCTGGGCGAGCGGGAGGCCGGCTGCCTCTCTCCTCACCCCCCTCTTGGAACTCGGCGAGCGGGAGGATGGCTGCCTCCCAGCTCATCCCCCCTCTTGGGGATTGACGAGCGGGAGGCCGGCTGCCTCCCCGCTCGCCCCCTCTTGGAGCTAGGCGAGTGGGAGGCCGACTGCCTCCCCACTCGCCCCTCTTCTCAGAATAACCTGGGGATGCGCTCCTCGGACTTGAGCCCGTCCAAAGGCTCACCCACCCCTCTTGCCTGGGGCAGTGCCTCTTAAAAATATTGGTTCTAATGACATCTTGGGCCTCGGGGACCCACTCGACGAATACAGGGTTGTACACAATCCCCGCTCCTTGCCAATGGGTCACACGCTCGGAAAGAAAAGTCCAACCGTGCATATTCGGTGAGTGTCGTTGAGTGGAGTTGAGAAGACTCCACACATCCAAAGACTCCCGCTCAGCCGGAGGTGGAGAAAAGGCCCATGCATTTCTTTCTGAAATGCCTATGTAGAGCCATCACCCGAGTGGTCTGCTCATCCAACCGGCTAGTGAGAGTCCGACCAGCGAAACCATCCTGGTAAATAAATTATTTAGCTTCCCCGAGAGGTCAACCTGCCCTGCCCGCTAGTGAGTGCCCGGTCAACGGACCCATCTCGGGAGAAAAATTACTTAGCTTCCCCGAGAGGTCAACCTGCCCTGCCGACTAGTGAGAGCCCAGTCAGCAGAACCATCTCGGGAGAAAAATTACTTAGCTTCCCCGAGCTGTCAACCTGCCCTGCCAGCTAGTAAGATCCCGGTCAGCGGAACCATCTCGGGAGAAAAATTACTTAGCTTCCCCAAGAGGTCAACCTTCCCTGCCGTCTAGTGAGAGCCCGGTCAGCGGAATCATCTCGGGAGAAAAATTACTTAGCTTCCCCGGTAGGTCAACCTGCCCTGACGGCTAGTGAGAGCCCGGTCAGCGGAACCATCACGGGAGAAAAATTACTTAGCTTCCCCGGGAGGTCAACCTGCCTTGCCGGCTAGTGAGAGCCCGGTCAGCAGAACCATCTTGGGAGAAAAATTATTTAGCTTCCCCGAGAGGTCAACTTGCCCTGCTGGCTAGTAAGAGCCTGGTCAGCGGAACCATCTCGGAAGAAAAATTACTTAGCTTCCCCGAGAGGTCAACCTGCCCTGCCGGCTAGTGAGAGCCCGGTCAGCGGAACCATCTCGGGGAGAAAAATTACTTAGCTTCCTCGAGGGGTCAACCTGCCCTGCTGGGTAGTGAGAGCCCGGCCAGCGAAGCCATATCGGGCTAAGTAATTTTGAAATCTTCCCGCCACCAAGCGATCCTCGGCCCTGCCAGCTTGGTGGGAGCCTGGTCAGCGGGCCAGCATCGGGGCTAAGTACTTTTGAAACCTTCCTGCTTCCGAGCTATCCTCGGCCCTGCCAACTTGGTGGGAGCCTGGTCAGCGGGCCACCATCGGGGCTAAGTACTTTTGAAAGCTTCCTGCCACTAAGCGATCCTCGGCCCTGCCAGCTTGGTGGGAGCCTAGTAGTGGGCCAGCATCGGGGCTAAGTACTTTTGAAACCTTCCTGCCACCGAGCGATCCTCGACCCTGCCAGCTTGGTGGGAGCGTGGTCAGCGGGACATCATCGGGGCTAAGTACTTTTGAAACCTTCCTACCACCGAGCAATCATCGGCCCTGCCAGCTTAGTGGGCGCCTGGTCAGCGTGCCAGCATTGGGGCTAAGTACTTTTGAAACCTTCCTTCCACCGAGCGATCCTCGGCCCTTCCTGCCACCGAGCGATCCTCGGCCCTTCCTGCCACCGAGTGATCCTCGGCCCTGCCAGCTTGGTGGGAGCCTGGTCAGCAGGACAGTATCGGGGCTAAGTACTTTTGAAACCTTACTGCCACCAAGCAATCCTCAGCCTTGACAGCTTGGTGGGAGCCTGGTCAGCTGGCCAACATCGGGGCTAAGTACTTTTGAAACCACCGAACAATCCTCGGCCCTACCAGCTTGGTGGGAGCCTGGTCAGCGGGCCAGCATTGGGGCTAAGTACTTTTGAAACCTTCCTGCCACCGAGCGATCTTCGGCCCTACCAGCTTGGTGGGAGCCTGGTCAGTGGGCCAGCATCGGGGCTAAGTACTTTTGAAACCCTCCTGCCACCGAACGATCCTCGGCCCTGCCAGCTTGGTGGGAGCCTGGTCAGTGGGCCAACATCGGGGCTAAGTACTTTTGAAACATTCCTTCCACCGAGCGATCATCGGCCCTGCCAGCTTGGTGGGAGCCTGGTCAGCAGGCCAGCATCGGGGCTAAGTACTTTTGAAACCTTCCTGCCACCGAGCGATCCTCGGCCCTGCCAGCTTGGTGGGAGCCTGGTCAGCGGGCCAGCATCGGGGCTAAGTATTTTTGAAACCTTCCTGCCACCGAGCGATCCTCGGCCATGCCAGCTTGGTGTGAGCCTGGTCAGCGGGACAACATCGGGGCTAAGTACTTTTGAAACCTTTCATCACTTTAGCCATCATATTACACGCAAGAAAAAACTAAGTTTGAATATAACCATCGTACTACATGAACTTATGGGTAGAATCATTTTTGGTCGTCACCGCTTAGATCGGGACATCACTTCTGCCTCGCATTCATCTCTTACTCCCCGGCACCGTCCCCCTCGATCCCCACCAGTTGTTGTTGTTGCTGCATCGGATCCCTTGTCCCCCTCATTTCCAAAAACTCTGGACAGGAGGACGTCGCGTGACCTTCCTCCTGGTGGAAGTCACAGTAAGGTAACGCCACCCTATCCCCTCCACTTCCTCTTCTTTCTGCTTTCCTGTCTCTCCTCCTTCTCCCCCAGCCAATCACCATGGCGTGCTGAGGCGGGAGGAGGAGTGGTCTCGGGTCTTTCCTCCCCCATGCCTCCGAAGCTCTCAGCTCATCCCTTTTCCTGACCTCTTGTGGTCTCGTCTCCGACTCACCTAGCTTCGCTAATCATTTCGCGAACTCTGGGTTGGCTGCCTCGCTCTCAATCTCCTCTGCTGCCCTTTCCATCAGCTCCTCGAAGGACAAGGGGGCCTTCCGCTTCAGGCTTATTTTGAAGAATCCCTCCAACAGCCCCACTGTGAAGGCAAGCTGGAGGGTGAACCCGGGTACCTCCTGGACGAGAAGGACTTCCTCCTGGAATCTATCCACATAATGGGCCAACAACTCCCCTGGCCTTTGATTGATCTTGAAAAGCACCTCGACATCCTTCTTCCTCTTCTTCGAGGTCGAGAAGCGAAGCAAAAGGCTACGACGCAGGTCCTCGAAAGCATAGATCGATCCCGTGGGCAGCTGGTGAAACCAGTCTTGGGCCTTCTCCTTCAAAGTGGCCGCAAAGACTCGGCACTTGAAAGCGCCCGACACTGATGGAGACCATATCCTCGAACCACTGCAGCTGTTGAATGGGGTATTCCTTGCCAGTATACAACATCATGGCTGGCTCCCTGAACCGCTCGGGGAGTGGTGCCGAGAGCACCAACTCACAGAATGGGCTCCCCCCTTCACCCCCCCTGACCTGCTCCGCTCTCCCCACGAGCTCCCCAGGCGACCCGGCTCCTACCAGCCTCGCCCTTGCCGAGGGGCCACTCGCCAGGACCCCACTGGTCGGGATCCCGCTCGCACTCGCTGGGCTGGGGAAAAGTTCCCGCCCTTCGAGGTCTCGCTCTGGTGCCTGGGACGCATCATCCTTCCCTGCCTTCTGCCCCGGTGAGTTCTCGCCAACTCCAGCTGGAGGGGCCACCTGGGGCGCATAGGTGCGAGACCCCCAAGTGCCGTGGCGAGAGCACACTGAAAAGTCCCGAGCAGGTCCCTCTTGAGATCTTCCAGCATCTCTACCGTCGCCACTGCCACCTGCGGTTGTGAGTGACCTGGGTCGGATCCATCTCCACCATCTCCTTCCATGGAGCTTAGCTTGAGATTTTCTGTGCTGGTCACTCTCCACGCTCATCGCACCAAAAATGTTGAAACCAATACTTGGTCTCTTGTGGAGTTCGGGGTCCCAAAAAAGGGGTGACCTCACACTTACTTCTCTCAAGGGAGAGCGCTAGGTTGGAGACTTAGGGAATTAGGAACAGGACCGAGGGCTCAGCGAGGAGGTCCCACCACACACCCGAAAGATCTTTGAGCGCTTCCCCTCCCAAGCCAATGCTGAGCTTGGGCACCTTTGGAGGCACTCTTTCCCCCACCAAAGAAACCTAGGGAGAGAGTAGCCCAAAGAGAGTGATGCCCATAATGGCGCCCCCTTGGTCCTATTTATAGATTTACGAGCTTGGTCTGCCAATATCCAGATTCTGGCCTAAGAGATTACAAAAAAACCCAGGCTTGGCCTGCTAACAGCCAAATCCCGCTATTCCAAGATGCTAAACGCAGACCCCATCCTGGAGCTGGGCGAGAGGGGGCAGGCCACCTCCTCTCTCGCCCTCCACCTTGGGCTGGGCTAGAGGGGGCAGGCCGCCTCCTCTCTCGCCCCTCCACACCTTGGGCTGGGCGAGAGAGGCAGGCTGCCTCCTCTCTCGCCCCCCACCTTGGGCTGGGTGAGAGGGGCAGGCTGCCTCCTCTCTCGCCCCCACCTTGGGCTGGGAGAGAGGGGGCAGGTCGCCTCCTCTCTCGCCCCCACCTTGGGCTGGGCGAGCGGGAGGCCGACTGCCATCCCGCTCACCCCTCTTGGGGCTCGGCGAGCGGGAGGCCGGCTGCCTCCCCGCTCGCCCCCTCTTGGGCTGGGCGTGCAGGTCGCCTCCTCTCTCGCCCCCACCTTGGGCTGGGCGAGAGGGGGCAGACCGCCTCCTCTCTTGCCCCCACCTTGGGTTGGGCGAGCGGGAGGCCTGCAGCTTTCCCGCTCGCCCCCCTCTTGGGGCTGGCCGAGCGGGAGGCTGGCTGCCTCCCCGTTCACCCCCCTCTTGGAGCTCGGCGAGCGGGAGGCCGGCTGCCTCCTCGCTCGCCCACCTCTTGGGGCTCGGCGAGCGGGAGGCCGGCTGCCTCCCCGCTCTCCCCTCCTCTTGGAGCTCGTCGAGTGGGAGGTCGGCTGCCTCCCCGCTCCCACCCTCTTGGGGCTCGGCGAGCGAGAGTCCGGCTGCCTCCCCGCTTGCCCCCCTCTTGGAGTCGGGCGACTGGGAGGCCGACTGCCTCCCCACTCGCCCCTCTTCTCGGAATAACCTGGGGCTGCGCTCCTCAGACTTGAGCCCATCCAAAGGCTCACGCGCCCCTCTTGCCTGGGGCAGTGCCTCTTAAAAATATTGGGCCTAATGACATCTTGGGCCTCAGGGACCCACTCGGCGAATATAGGGTTGTACAGAGCCGGGTCTCTTCATCAAGCAGAGCAATCAAGGCTTCATACAAGCTAGGAAGAGGAACCCGATGAAGGAGCTGAGAGGCAGGAGAGCAAATTCGGGACGCAGAGCAGCGAGGAACTGATGGAGATGGCCCTCAGAGATGTGGCGCTGAAACTCTAAGGAATGAGGCAGCCCCAAGGAAGGGAGATCATGGAGTCCAATTCGTGTCAGAGAGTGCTCATCATGGTGAAAAAAGTCTGGATGGATCGCCCTTCCTGGCGAGCAGACTGAGAGTCGCAGATGAGACGATGACATCGAGCCCCACCGCCGGGGACAAACTGATCCCGAAGGTATTCCCACATGGCTTGGGATGAGGATAGATGGCCGATGGAGGTGAGGAGAGGACGAGCAACAGACTTCAGGAGGTAGGCCCGAATGGCTTGATCGCGACGCCGCCAAAGGGTGCCGTCTTCTGGAGTGGTGGTGGGTACGGTGGCCTTGTCAGAGCTGGCAGGAGCGGTAGAGGTCGCAGCGGTGGGAGGAGAACCAGTGATGTGATCCCAGAGATCACGGGAGGAGAGGGCAGCTTCGACAGTTAGAGCCCAGGCCGACCAGTCGCTGGCGGTGGCGAGTTGGAAGGAGGTGGCCTTCAGAGGTGGCGAGATTAATGGGGTAGCCATGGAGCCGGATGGTGAGGCAATCTTGGCAGGTTGCGCGAGCAGGGCGAGACGGGGGGGGGGGGCACGGGAGCAGGGCGAGACTGGGGGGGCGAGGCCGATGGGGGGCTGGGCGAGAGGCAGGGGGCGTGAGGTCGGGGGGGGGGGGGGGGGGGGGGGGGGGGGGGGGGGGCGAGACCGAGGGGGGGCTGGGCGAGGCCGGGAGGTGCGGGGGAGAGAGGCAGGGGGTGATAGGCGGGGGCACGGGGGCAGGGGAGAGAGGCAGGGAGGCGAGAGGTCGGGGGGGGGGAGCGAGACCGGGGGGTAGGGGGGCTGGGCGAGACCGGGAGGTGCGGGGGAGAGAGGAAGGGGGGTGAGACCAATGGGGGGGGGGGGGGGGGGGTTGGGTCTGGGCGAGACCGGGAGGTGTCTACCGGGGGGTGGGGCTGGCCGAGACCAGGAGGCATGGCGCAGGGCGGACAGGAGCAATGAGGACAGTGGCAAGGGCCTCCGGACGGGGAAAAAAATTTAATTATTTAGAACCTGCTTTGATACCATGTTAAACTTGAGCTCTAATACCATGTTAAACTTGAGAGAATTAAGTAATCATATATTATTAACCTTGGAAAGGGACCCTTGGGGTCTTACATATAGAGCAAGAGGAGAGTCCGAAAACAACACAGACGGTGTGAGACTAAACAGAATATACAAAATATATAATATTAAATACATTTAATATTAACAGATCATATGATGATGAACAAAAGCCAAAATTCAGTGTTTGTTTTCTTGTAACAGACTACCGAAACAAGTGTCAATTTCACCGCCTGTCAAAAAGCCAAATAAATTTAAAAGAGATAAAGGATGATGCTGGAGGATCCAGAAGCAACATTAGAATATGCAAAAATACTTATACAGGTCTAATCATATAAATTCATTAGACCGATCAAGAACTATCGAATATGCAAGTTACCAATTCAACAAGTCAGGCTAGCTAGCTAGATGGGACAAGGAATTTTAAAGTACAAGATAGTTAACAATGGATATAATTTATAAATTTAGTTCTCTCTTTTATGAAGGACCACCACTCATGCGTGGATGAAACCTGTGGCTTTTAAAGCAATATCCCTCATGTTTATCTAAATTTTAGGATTATTGCTGATTTAAAGTCAAAGTTATAAATATATTTTTTTATCAATAATCAATACAATGTATTTAGCTATTTTGTTCATTAAATTCATGATTAAGAAAATTAGAAAAAAATCTTAGTCTTTTTGTCATAGACATCACACCTCTCTCTGAGAATTGTTCCCTCCCCTATTCTCTCTACCTAGAAGCTCCTTTTTTTTCTTCCAACTATTGTGTTAATCCTGATCGAGTAAAGAGCAAAAACACAATCTATACAAGTTGGTGTACATATAAGTAGCATCATATATTCTGAATTCAAATAACAGAATTGTATTCATTAATGTTCTTGAGTAGATGGATACAAATATAATTCAACAACACTAAATCTGATTTAATTTAGTAGATGAAATATTCATAGAAATAAATACCAATAAAATATAATAAAATTTATGTGAACCTTTACTATCGAGGAAACTCTATAATGTGCATAACTTGAATTAAATATCAATTAAAAATGGTGTATAGCTCATGATGACCTCCTTGAAGAGGTATTGTTCCAGGATGATCAGCAGTACATGTTCTATAAGCTTCTGCATGACTCCATCATCTACATATTTCTGTAATCCTGTAATATTAAAAATTATATTCACCTTTCTATGGGCTTTCCCCATTAAGTGGTCAAAAATATGTCAAATACAAGTCATAAACTTAAAATCTATGACAACCTCTAGATTCGAAAAGATATATTCTCCTGCAGCTTCCCAACACCTTGAGTTGTTATTACCGTTCACAGATTCTCTACATTAGTTCAAAGTAAATTATCATAAAAAATAATAATCTATATTTGCAACAGGTAAAGATTCCTTATTTTTTCATAATAAATATGGCAAACAATGATCATGTAGTGAGCCACTTATAGGGATGGAACCAATGACCAGTAGAAAACGCCCTGTTTAGACCATTGGTGATTATCAAAGAATTCAAGTATCTCTCAATTAAATGTAGTTCATCACTTCCATTCAAATCTCTCTGCATAGCTTTAACCATACATCACTCAACATGTCTCATGTGTGCCAGCAGACCTCTTGCATGTGGGCGCAGCTCGCCGGCAAGAGAGCAGACCTCCGGCATGCGAGCAGACCTCTTGCATGCGAGCAAACATCATTGCATATTCCTCGCTTAATAGAAAGCAAATGATTGCAGGAGATCCGAATATTTTCTTCATTAAGCATGCATAGACAAAAAAAACCATGGAACTCACATGCTATGATGGCGGCAAACATTTATGCGCTTCTAAAATCAAAATGCATAGATTCAACTCTCAAAAAGAATGTTGGAAAACACATTTCAGATTATCCGATAATCGAATGCATATGGTTGGAAATCTCCATAACAGTAGCAATGAAGGTAAACATTATACAAACTAGAAGGCTAAAATGGTGAAATTACTTTCCCAGAGAAGATTATGTGTGCGTAAATTAATTTAGACTTTGGTACACAGAAAGAAGTCAAGTAAGAGGACGAGTGGAATACCTCCCCATTGTCATGATTTGGATCATTACAATCAAGCTTCACAACGGAACCCGTATCTGTTGAAACAGGGAGGAAGGGAAGAACTAAAGAATAAAAAACTGAGGCAACACAAATTATTAAGGAGAAATTAAATTTTTTTTGAGGCGATGGAGTTCCCGAACCTAAAGCACGAATAAATCTCATTCACTTTATTAGATTGCTAAATGGAATATTTATCAATGTGAGAGATCACGGAGACGGTGGGATAGTGGGTTTCCGGTGAAGCCTGACGGTGGCAGTAAGATCATACACATTCTGCATTACACAGTGCAAATTCAAAACAGTTAAATTAGTATGCCAAACTTCAAAACTTTAAACCAAAAGTCTGAAATTCAAAACAGTAAAAATAAACACCAGATCTTTGAATTCATTTTCTAAAATTTGAAAATGATGTGCTCATAAATTTGAAACTGCATTTTGGATGAAGCCAACCACAATCAAACTTTTTTTTGCTGCACACAAAATTCATTGAAAAAACTAGCATTATTTTACAAAGTCATGAATATATAGGCTCCAATTAAATGTCATCAAACTATAAAAGTAAGAAAAGTTATGTTATCTGAACCTGGAGTTGAAATGGCTACAGGTTTTTCACCATGATGTCCATAGATTCTGGTTTCATCCTTTTCCCAATCTTGGTTGATTTGTTGATTTAAGCTTTCCGAAATCATATGCTTGGCATTTCCTTAGAGAAACCAAAATCATATGCTTACACATGTATCTAAGATTAAACTAAATCATATACTCATCTTTTAACGGAAAACTAAAACTGAAAATAGAAACTAAACTCATAAACATATGCAATCAATGTGTTACCGAAGAGGAAGGTTGATTGTGAGTTGCAAGCCCATTTTTTGGAGAATCCCGACTAAAATGAAAAACTGGTACTTATTTCACAGAAATGAGTCGAAGAGAGGGAGTGATAGAGATGGAGAGGAAGATGCCGAAGAGGAAGTTTTGATGGAGGAAGAAGAAGAAGAAAGAAATTTCTTTACAAAAATTTATTTACAGAAAGAAATTTATGTACATAAATTTCTATACAGGTGCAGAAATTTCACTATGCAAGCAATGTATTATTATTTTATCCCTGAATGAGATAAAATTATACTGTAAGTACTGGAAGTTTCTTCACTGTGCATCAGGAGAGTACACGGATAGACATTATATTGCAAATTTGATGATTGAAGTTATTAATGAAGTTAGAGCCGAAAATGGTATACATGTTATCACTGATAATGCACCGGTGTGCAAGGCAGCAGGAGCAATTGTGGAGGCACTATTCCCACATATTTTTTGGACACCTTGAGTTGAGCACACCTTAAATCTAGCATTAAAAAATATTTGCGCAGCCAATAATACTGATCGTTGTGCAACAGTTAGAGAACAATGCGGATGGATAACTCAAGTGGCTAATGAAGCTCAATTAATCAGGACTTCATAATGAATCATCAATACAGGTTGAAGATGTTTAACTCTTTTGTTTCTTTGAAGTTACTTGCAGTTGCTGAAACACGAATTGCTTCCACTATAGTGATGTTGAAGAGGTTTAAACTTGTAAAGATGGGCTTGCTTAATATGGTTGGATGTCCCGAATGGACTATGTATAAAGCACATGATGTTGAGAATGCTCTAAAGATTAAAAACATCATCTATAATGATAAATGGTGGGATGACGTGGACAAGATCCTTGATATAACAAGACCCATATATGATATGCTTAAGGTTTGTGATATCGACAAACCTAACCTTCATTTGGTATATGACATGTGGGATTCAATGATAGAAAATGTGAAGATTGAAATATATATACACGAAAAGTTAACGGACTTGGAAGCTCATTGCCCTCTTTATGAGGAAATTTATGATGTCCTCGTTGATCGATGGACCAAAAGTTGCACACTATATTGCATGGCTCATTCTCTTAATCCAAGGTATTTTTTTTGCTTATTTGATGTTTAACATTTACAATTATTTATCTATTTACTATATGTTTTTATTTGTAGGTATTATAGTCGAGAATGGCTTGATGGAGGGCCAAATAGAGTTGTTCCAAATACGAATGAGGAGATTTCTTTGGAGAGGAATAAATGCTTAAGAAGATACTTTTCTGATGTGATGGAGAGGAATATAGTAATCAATGAGTTCTCTAGGTTCACAGGGCTTGGTCAAGCTTTTAGTGAGCCAGATAGTTTGGAGAGCAGATCTTCATTATTGCCCAAAAATTGGTGTAGTTACTATGGAACTTCGGCACCTAAATTGCAAAAAATTGCTTTGAAGCTTTTAGGTCAACCTTCTTCATCGTCCTGCTATGATAGAAATTGGAGCACATACACATTCATTCACTCATTGAAAAGAAACAAAATTCTACCACAACGAGCTGATGATTTATGTATGTGCATAGTAATCTACGCCTATTATCGAGGAGAAATGAAATCTACAATCAAGGAAGGAGCGGAATGTGGGATATAGGAGGAGATGCATGGGCAAATCCTTTTGATGGAGTTGGCATGCTTACAATTGCCAACTTGTCTTTAGATGAGCCATAAATTGAAGATGCCTTGATCTCCAACAATACGGAGGAAGATGAAGAAAATGAGTGATGAAGATCGTTAAATTTGAAATGATTATGAATATTTCATGTCTAAGAACTTCATGTTATATTGCATTAGTTATGGACTTGTACTTTAATTGATTATTTATGCATGTTTTATTGTTTTGAGAATTTATAATTGCATTTTTAATATATACATATATATTTATTAAATTTAATACAACATATCCCGTCGTACCTGTATCCTTGGTTTTTAAATTTTGTCCTACCGTTGTACCGGATACGTATCGTACTCGATACCCGTACCCGTGCTTCCTAGCCAACCACCATATTTTAAAGTATTGCCAGTTAAGGATATAAAACACTAGAACCAGTAAACAATGATAGGGAAGAATAATCATGAAAATAAGAATGACGAATAACCACATCAAGAGTATTAAAAACATTTCTTAATGTATACATAATCCTAGATATGTCAGAATCATCAAGCATAAATAACTCAAGTCTCTCCCCCAACCCTTGCCTCATTAATCTCCCCTCATCTGCATTTTCCCATAATTTTAAGGGGTATTGCAATCCAAAGCACATCTACACAAACAAGTCGCAAAAAGGTAAGAACACAAAAAATACACAAACCTTTTCAGCACCTTTTATCAAGAAGTAGCCACCAGGATCATAGAAACAATCATTTTTATCCTGAGAGTGAAGCCAACAAAGATCAGACTTAACGATCATATGCAATCTCCCCAGAACAATCTCACTTTATTTATCATCGACTACCATCTTATAGAACAATACATCTATGCCAGTCTTAGTTATGTCTCTTGCATGATGTAAATAAACCCGTTAACATCAAGAAAACATGGTGAATGTCCCTCCCCATCTATAAATTCAACAAAAATCATGTAAGAAGTTTTAGGTGAAATTAATTAATTCCAATTTCATGAATGCATAACCAGAAAGAAAGAAAAACAATTCAAGAAATCACGTGAATGTCTAAGGATAATAAAGAATGCTTTCCATCCGGGTTTAGAATGTCAGTAATATCAAGTGAATGTCCAAGAAACATTCCTTTTTGAAGGATCCTTTGGTTGCCATTCAAATAAACCTCCCCAAGTAATTGATTGTCAGAAGTTGAGAGTTGCATGCTGAATTCCTGTCTACATGAATTGGTGAGTGAAAGAATCAATGAAGCAGACATTAGAAGTATTACTGATGGCCTAGAAGCTCGATTGAGTGGTGTTGTCGATGCCCTAGAAGCTCGAACATAGTAGTGTTGATGATGCCCTAGAAGCTCGAACATAGTAGTGTTGATGATGACCTAGAAGATCGAACGATAGGTGACGTAGTGAGAAGCTCGAAGGAATGCTGAACATCTGACTGGGTTCCTCCTGGGGAGGATGCTCTGCCCGTAAGTGTGTTGTGAAGGATAAGAAAGCGTGGTTTCGAAGTGACGTTTATCCATGGATTTATTAAATTCATGGGGCACGTTTAGAGAAGGCTCCACTAAAGAAAAGTGGAGTGAGTGGGGTCAACGTCCGATCCATGATCGTGAGAGGGGAAAAATCCGCTACGAACAGTTCGCACTCCGGCAGCGCCAGACACAACTAAGACCGCGCCCCCATCTCGGCAGGGTGCGGCCTAACCGCACCCCCATCACGGGGGTACGGCTTGACCGCACCCCATGTGGGGTGCGGCCAAGACACACCCCCTTGGGGTGCGGCCAAGCCACACCCCCGCGACGGGGTGAGGCTAATCCCCCCCTCCCACAGGGGGCCCTGTGGAGGATCTGGCCGAAATCTCCCCCCCCCCCTCGCCGGGTGCGGTCGGAGCCCAATTCCTCTTTGGGGGCGCAACTTTTCATTTCCCCGTTCGCCGAGCGCTCAGAACGCTCTCGGTCTGTTGCGCGCTCAGAACGCCTCCTCGCACAAACAGAACGATCTCATGTTTGTTGCGTGCTCAGAATGCTCCCGCGTTCGTTACGCGCTCAGAATGCTCCCATGTTTGTTGCGCGCTCAGAACACTCTTGTGTTTGTGGCGCGCTTAGAACACTTCCTTATGCGCTCAGAATATTTCCAAGTTCCCGACACGCGCGCAGTTAACATTTCCTAATTTCTCAAATTGCAGGACCGGTTTGTCGCCTTATCGCCATCAACGAAGCTGCCCGAACTGCCCAAAGGGCGAAACGGTCATTTATGAAAAATGGTGATCCATGTGCTCCGAACTGGAAAACGTGATTCGCTCGTCAGGTGGTTAAGGTGGTTACAATGGCGAAATTACCGGGCTACCCCCGACCAAAGCTATAAAAGGAGCCCAGAGCCTTCATTTCAGGACACCTTGCCTTCTACGCCCGAGAGACCTCCTTTGAAAATTTACTAGAAATTCTCCTTCGGCGCTTGAAGATCTCCTTCGGCTCTCAAATTTCTCCTTCAAATCTTCGAAGATCTCCTTCGAGCCTTCGAAGGTTACGAAATGCGACTCAACATTCTCACTTTTGTTCTCACCTTTGTTCTCAGAAGAAGAAGCATTCAGCTTCTCGAGAGGTGACTTGTCACCCTCATAGTTCTCTCTCTCTCTTTCTACCATTTTAACGATCAGCGGCCTGTGCGAAGTTGACCGGCACAGCTCCAGCCGCGTGGTTTTTCACCCTTTTCGAGTTTTCCACGTTAAAAGTCCTTGTGTCACTTGCTAATTCACTCATTGACTGTTTGCTCGCTCGGTTCACTTCTGAGCTAAGGTGGTTCAATTCGACCGGTCTACCAGAGCACCCGAGCGAGCCGCATCAGTTTTGCACTGTCTGTGGGAAAAGGATTCCCAAAGCTCAGCAAAGGCTCACTGAAGGTAGTACTTGCCACCGATTGTAATGGCAAGACGAAGTGCTCGTACTACTGAAGGATCGATCCCGGAAGGACGCTTCGATCCCGCTCCTTCTCATTCACTTATCGGCGTACCTCTCGCGGAAGAAGCAATGCTTGCGCCCACGACGGTGCTGGAAGGGAACATGCGACAAATGGAAGAACAACAAGCCGAGATGCTGGCTCTCGTGAGAAATCTTGGGGCTCCTCGAGCTCCCGTTCAACCTCTAGCATTGAACGTTCTGCCTCCGCCGGCTCCGAATCATGCTCCAAATGACGAGGCCGTTCGAGAAGAAGATGCCTCAGAGGAGTTCTCTGATGTCGCAAGCTCCACTCATCCTACTCAGCCTGCCAGAGGACCAAAAGCTGATAACCATCGCCAGGGAAGAGCTGTCCCTAGACAAGTGATAGGAAGAACCACTCGAGAAGTGATATGCAATATGATAGTGGAAGAGTACAGTCAGGCGGGGCGAAGCGCAGCTCTCGCATGCCGTCCCATGCACCACGGCTCCCCACTATCGCCTCAGGTCTTGGCACATCTAGTTCCAAATGGTTTCAAGCTTTCCAACATCGAAACATTTGACGGGACAGACGACCCATTGGAACATGTCAATCACTTCACCACCATCATGAGGATTTAGAACGCCCCCAATCAGCTCCTCTCTCAAGTGTTCCCAGCAACCATGAAAGGACAAGTGCGCACTTGGTTCATTCCCTGTGGGATGGAGCCATCAACAACTTTGTAGAAATGACACAGTAGTTCGTGGACTAGTTCATTGCCAACCGTAGGATTGTCCGGGATCCCTCCCATCTCTCAGAAATCCGCCAAAATGATGGAGAGACTCACAAGGATTTTTTCTGATGCTTGACTATGGAGGCTCGACAAATCCCGGGAGTCGACCCCGAACTCTTGCGGGGAGTTTTCCTTGGAGGCCTCCGCCCAAGTGGCTTTTACTTAGCTCTAATGAGTGAAACTGTACCAAGTTATCCTGACCTCGTTCACCCGGTAGAAGCTAAGATAGCTGCTGACGAGACCATCGAAGCGCACCATCAGCAGTTCGAAGGCAGACAAAAGAGGAAAAGGGGGTTGGAGCCAGCCCTTGGAGGACGAGAAGATCGGCGCGGCGAGGAGCATCGCAGCGATGAACGTCGTCGCGACCCCTGCAAAGATTTAGGTCCGCAGCCGCCAAGGGTCTACACCCTATTAATTACCACCAGAACTAATGTGCTCTACGCCATTCAAAATAACCCAGAGCTCCATAGGCCACGGGTGCCAGCCCCAAATTCGAGGAATGACCAGTTAAGATATTGTGAGTTCCATCGAGGAACTGGGCATACCATCGAATTATGTACTAGACTGAAAGACGAAATTGAACTTCTCGTCCGCCAGGGACTCCTGGAAAGATTTCTACAGGGCCAGGTTCCCAATCTGCCTCAACTATCTAGGGAGACGAGGGAGCAGCCACTCGCTCCCTGAGGCGCGGCAGGAGGAAGGCCGAACGTGGGAGAAATCGAGACTATCGCTGGACCTCCCACCCTTGTAGCATAGATCCTCTCGTTTGCCAAACCCCCAAGGGATCACGAAGATAAGAAGCTCAAGCAGGTCATTACAATCGATTTCAGGGAAGAGGATCTACAAGGGTTACAACTATATTGTTAAATTTTTGAAGTGGAAGTGAAATAGTGCTGGGCGGTCTGCAGGTTGGAGAACCCAGAGACCGCACGGTCTGCGCTGGTGCTCTTGCCAGTTCTGTCTGTCGATCTGTCTGGGCGGTCTGATCTGGGAGATCGCTATTTTTTCAAGCAGCTCGCGCAGGGTGTTTTGGCAACTTGTTCAAGTCAGCCAGGTGTTCAAGTAGGTCTACCTTCTTGCAGTGACCGGGCGGTCTGACGTATTGTTCTAGTCGGTCTGGTTACTGAAGAAGTTCTTTGCTTTTGCAATAAGACCGGGCGGTCTATTTTCGGGAGACCGTGGTAACCGTCTGGTTTGCGATAACCGTATGGTTAATAAGGGAGTTGTTTAGCGTTGCTGAGCTCGGGCGGTCTATTTTGTGAGACCGCTTGCGATCTGGTGGGCGGTTATTGTATCCCGGTTTGTGCGGTGACGACATCCGTCTACTCGCCTATAAATGGGGGTGCAGGGCCCATCATTCATAACGAAGAACTGTAAGAACCAAAGTTGGCTTGATTGTGCCGGTCTCATTCTGAGGTCGTGAGGTCTGAGATTTTTGACTGACCGTTTGTGTGTTCGCAGGTTAGCGGCTATCAGCTCGCGGTCAGCTTGTCTCCTTTCTTCCAGCTTTGAATAAACCAGTTCAGGCCGACTATGTTTAGGTGTTCTTGGTCTGTACATCGGACTCAGTTGATCAGGAGGTCTTAAGTGGCCAGACGATCTTGAGTTGCGGTCTGCAGCAGGTAGCAGTTTCTTTGTTCAAGTGTTCGCGGGTTCTTTTGTGATCAAGACCGTGCGGTCTATGCGATCAAGGAGTGCGAACTGGTTGTCTTTCAGCAGTTGAATAAAGCAGCAGGTCGGGCGGTCTGTGGTTGCGGTCTGACAGGTGCGGCTTGTGCTATGTTCGCGCAGTCTCAGGGGTTATCCGTCTGCCTTGTCTGTTCGCGCGGTCTGGCGGTCTGAAGTTGTCAGGTCGCAGTAGCTTGTATTTTATGTTTTGTGATTCTCTCCTCCGTGATTCTTATGAATCATGTCTCGCCATGTATACCTCAAATTGTAAAGAGATAGTTAATACCATAGCACTATTCGGTCTTCCCATTGTCATTGTTGTGCTACACTTGTGGAAAGTTTTGTGAAGTGTTTCAGCATTTTACTTCACCTCCGGACCTCAAGTTTTTCAACATGGTATCAGAGCCAGGTTGCTGAGGTTGCTGAGCAGTAGTTGCTGATACTTCTCTCGGTTTCCTCAAGTTGGTTATCAATCAGTGGGATAGCAATGGACTGAGGATATGCTAGAGGTCTTGGTATTGAGCTCCTTACGCAGACTAACTTCAAGAAGTGGAAGTCTTGCATGGAGAACTATCTTCTTGGCGAGGATTTGTGGGAGGTTGTAGGAGGAGAAGCAAGACAAGCTGTTATTCCTGCTGAACGGAATGCTGAGCTCATGAAGGCTTGGAGGAGAACGAATGCTAAGGCGGAGTTCACTCTCAAGAGAGCTATCATTCCGGAGCTGTTTGATCACATCATCGGAAGTGGATCAGCTGCTGAAATTTGGACAGCCTTGGATGGCTTGTTCAATAAGAAGAATGTAGCTAGGCTACAGTTCTTGGAGAATGAGTTGGCGAAAGCAACTTAGGGAGATCTGTCTATCTCAACGTTCTTCTTGAAGATGAAGAACCTTTTCGCAGCTTGCGGAGGGAGTATGTGGCCTTTGTTACTTCTATCCAAGGCTGGGCCAATCAGCCTTTGGTCTGGAGCTAGAGAACTTACTTGCTTCGCAAGAAAGTTTGGCTAAGCAAATGGCTGGGATGTCTGTCTCTAGGGGAGAAGGTGAGGTTCTCTTTTTTGGCAAGAAGAAGAGATGGGACAAGAAGAAGAAGACATCTGGAGATGATGGTCCATCTACTTCATATCAACAGGAGAGTAGCTATGCTCCTAAGCGTGATGGGAAGAAGCAGGAAGGACATAGATGCTTCAGGTGCAACAAGCTTGGTCATTTCAAAAGAGACTACAAGGTCAATCTTCAGCTAGGGCATGCTACATGAAAGGAGGAGGCTGGTTCCAATTCTGAAGGTAGTTGGGGTGGTGGAGGTGCATTCATGATGGGTATGTGTGTTCGGGCCATGGATTCCATCAATTATCAAGATGATTGGATAGTGGACTCTGGGTGTGGTCATCACCTCATCGGGGAAGAGTCGAAGTTCTCCTCATTGCAGACATATACAGGTAATGACGCTATCATTACGGCTGATGATACTATTCATGCAGTAGAGAAGGAGGGTGTGGTTTCTTTGAACGATGATAGATGTACTCTTACGTTGAAGAGTGTCTATCATATTCCGGGGATGAAGAAAAACCTCTTCTCAGTGACCAATGCGGTGGATGCTGGCTATCACGTTCTGTTCGGTCCAACAGAAGTGAAATTTCTCCGAAATGTTTCAGCTGTGAAAGCTGAGGTCACTCATGTTGGGAGATGGGTGAAGGACTTGTTTGTTCTTTCAACAAGTTCCTATGTTGATAAGATGAGGGCGAACGATAGTTTTGCTATCTGGCACGAAAGACTTGGGCATGTTGGGATGGATAAGTTGAAAACTATGGCGGGAAGAGGCCTAGTGAAAGGCATGCCTAGCTTGTCATCTTTCAGGGAAGGTTGTGTTTGTTCAGGTTGTCAGTTTGGTAAGGCTCAACGTCTTCCATTTGACAAGTCACAAAGCAGATGTAAAAGACTATTGGAGTGTATACATGGTGATCTGTTTGGACCTACCAACACTAACAGTCTTGGAGGTAGCAGGTATATGCTGATTTTGGTTGATGACTTCACCAGATATACTTGGGTATATTTTCTGAAGGAGAAGTCGTAGGCGTTCGAGAGGTTTGTGGAGTTCGAGGAGCTGGTGGAAGGTCGGCTTAACCTGCGGGTCAAGAGGTTCAGAACTGACAATGGAGGGGAGTTCACCTCCAAGGCGTTCTTTAACTTCTACAGGAAGCATGACATCCAAAGGGAGCTTTCTTGAGCTCACACTCCACAACAGAATGGAGTTGCAGAGCGGAAGATCCGTCACCTGACGGAGACTTGCAAATATTGGCTTCATGCCAAGAGTTTCCCAAAGTCCTTCTGGGCAGAGGGAATGTCTTGTGCGGCCTATGTTATCAACCGGATGCCTCTCAGTCCCATCAACATGAAGACTCTTCATGAGTTGATGTTCAAGGAGAAGCCAAGCGTGGAACACATTCGAGTGTTTGGTTCTACCTACTACGTGCATGTTCTGAATGCCCTTCGAACGAAGCTAGATGCAAAGGCAAGGAAACTAGTCTTCGTCGGTTATGATGACCGGAAGAAAGGGTAGAGATGCATGGATCCCGAGACACGGAGATATGTGGTCTCTAGGGATGTGGTATTTGACGAGCTGACGTCATACCAAGGTAGCTCTTCTGTTGAGTTACAAGGAAGCAGGGTAGATGGTGGACCAGAGGAAGCTGCAAGGGAAGTTCTGGTGGAGTTGCCTGTTTCTCCAGGTGCTCCAGGTATTTCTAGCTCTGGGTCAGGTGCTTCAGGTGCTGGAAGCAGGGGGAGTGATGCTCCATGTCTACCTGAAAGGAGAGCTAGTACAGAAGCTGCAGTGGAAGAGGTGGTTCAGAGTCAAGCTCCGAGGAGGTCCAAGAGGACCATTATTCCACCTGATCGGTATACGGGTGGAAACTTGGTGAGCTTTGTCTCATGTTTCTTCGCAGGTCCCCTGGATGAGAGAGAGCCATCTTGTTATGAAAATGTCGTTGGTGTCAAGGATTGGGAAGGAGCCATGGATGAAGAGATGGCTGCCCTCAGGAAGAATGAGACTTGGGACTTGGTGCCTAAGGTTGAGGGAGTTACTCTGGTGACTTGCAAGTGGGTTTTCAAACTTAAGAAGAAGGCTGATGGAAGTATTGAGCGGTACAAGGCTCACCTTATAGCTCGAGGTTTCTCTCAGAAGTATGGGGCGGATTATGAAGAAACGTTTAGCCCCGTTGCCAAGATGACTTCGGTCCGGGTGATAATCGCATTGGCAGCTTGCCAAGGGTGGAAGATTTGGCAACTCGACGTGAAGAACACTTTCTTATATGACGAGATTGACAAGGATATCTTCATGGATCAGCCACCTGGTTATGTATCCGAAGAGCACCCAAGATATGTTTGCAAGCTCAAGAAGGCTCTTTACGGCTTGAAGCAAGCGCCTCGGGCGTGTTACGGGAAGATCGCAGAATACCTCCAGTTCCGCGGATACTTTGCTTCTGATTCAGATTCAAGCTTATTTGTAAAGAAGATGGGGGAGCTTCAGGTCTTGGTGTTGTTGTACGTGGACGATATGATCGTCATGGGGAATTCTGAAGTGGAGGTTGCTAGGCTTCGTGCTGAGATAGCTATCAAATTCGAGATGAAGGATTTGGGTGAGCTCCACCATTTCCTTGGGCTCGAAGTGGAGAGGAAAGAGAGCGGTATGCTTGTTTCCCAAAAATGCTATGCGGATCGAATCATGAAGGGATTCGGCATGGAAGGGGGGAAGAGCAGCTCTACTCCACTAGAGGTTGGAGTTCATCTTCGACGAGATGAAGGGAAGGTTCTTACCGATCCTTTGGTGTTCCGGGATTTGGTCAAAAGCTTGATATACTTGACGATCATGAGGCCAGATATTGCTTATGCAGTTTGCAGAGTGAGTCGGTTTATGGAAGAGCCTCGAAAACCTCATCATGTGGCGGCTAGGATTATATTGAAGTATGTCAAATCCACCTCAGATTTGGGTCTCTTCTACGGGAGAGATTCAGGCTTTTGTTTGCACGGGTACATGGATACTGACTATGGAGGAGATTCGGATGATCGGAGATCGACGTCTGGATATGTCTTTATGACAGGCTCTATAGCTATATCATGGTGCAGCAAGAAGCAGGATTCTGTATCTGTCTCTACCACGGAAGCAGAGTACACAGCTTCGACTTTGGCGGCTCAGGAAGCCATCTGGCTTAGGAGGCTTGTGGAGGACATTCATAGGGAGGTGTGAGGTCCTACTCTGCTACGTGGTGACAATGAGAGTGCTCTCAAACTAGTGAACAATCCAATTTGTCACGCGCGTACGAAGCACATAGAGATTCATCACCATTTCATTCGTGAGAAGGTGTTGGAGGGATCTCTGACTGTGGAGCATGTGCAGAGCAAGGAGAATGTTGCTGACATATTTACTAAGCCGCTGGCGAAGGGACCATTTGGTCGGTTGCGGAGTTTGCTTGGGCTGGCTTCCACTTCCCACTTTAAGGGGGAGTGTTAAATTTTTGAAGTGGAATAGTGCTGGGCGGTCTGCAGGTTGGAGACCGCAGAGACCACGCGGTCTGCGCTGGTGCTCTGGCCGGTTCTATCTGTCGATCTGTCTGGGCGGTTTGATCTGGGAGAATGCTGTTTTTCCAAGCAGCTCGCGCAGGGTATTCTGGTGACTTGTTCAAGTTGGCCAGGTGTTCAAGTAGGTCTACCTTCTTGCAGTGACCCGGCGGTCTGACGTATTGTTCTAGTCGGTCTGGTTACTGAAGAAGTTTTTTGCTTTTGCAATAAGGCCGGGAGGTCTATTTTCGGGAGACCATGGTAACCGGGCGGTTTGCGATAACCGTATGGTTAATCAGGGAGCTGTTTAGCGTTGCTGAGCTCGGGCGGTCTGTTTTGTGAGACCGCTCGATATCAGGTGGGCGGTTATTGTATCCCGATTTGTGCGGTGACGACTTCCGTCTACTCGCCTATAAATGGGGGTGCAGGGCCCGTCATTCATAACGAAGAACTGTAAGAACCAAAGTTGGCTTGATTGTGCCGGTCTCATTCTGAGGTAGTGCGATCTGAGATTTTTGACTGGCCATTTTGTGTGTTCGCAGGTTAGCGGCTAGCAGCTCGCGGTTAGCTTGTCTCCTTTCTTCCAGCTTTGAATAAACCAGTCTGGGTGGACTATGTTTAGGTGTTCTTGGTCTGTGCAACAGACTCAGTTGATCAGGTGGTCTTAAGTGGCCAGGCGATCTTGAGTTGCGGTCTGCAGCAGGTAGCAGTTTCTTTGTTCAAGTGTTCGCGGGTTCTTCTGTGATCAAGACCGTGCGGTCTGGGCGATCAAGGAGTGCGAACTGGTTGTCTTTCAGCAGTTGAATAAAGCAGTAGGTCAGGCGGTCTGTGGTTACGGTCTGACAGGTGCGGCTTGTGCTCTGTTCGCACGGTCTCAGGGGTTATCCATCTGGCTTGTCTGTTTGCACGGTCTGGCGGTCTCAAGTTGTCAGGTCGCAGCAGCTTGTATTTTGTGTTTTGTGCTTCTCTCCTCCATGATTCTTATGAATCATGTCTCGCCATGTATACCTCAAATTGTAAAGAGATAGTTAATACCATAGCACTATTCGGTCTTCCCATTGTCATTGTTGTGCTACACTTGTGGAAAGTTTTGTGAAGTGTTTCCACATTTTACTTCACCTTCGGACCTAAAGTTTTTTAACATACAGCGTCAGGACCCACTCGTGATCAGTACAGGGATTGGGGACCCTTGTTTCAATGTTAAAAGGATATTGGTCGACAACGGAAGCTCAGTCTATGTCCTGTTCCTTTCCCTTTGCAAAGCATGAAACTCACGAAGGATCTGCTCAGCCCCGTGGTTGGGCCTGTCTACGGCTTCGACAACCGACCTGTTCCAGTTCAGGGCATGATCACCCTCCCAGTCACATTGGGCAAATTCCCGAGGCAGTCAACACATGGCATCCAGTTCGTGGTGGTGGAGTCCATCTCGGCCTACAATGCCATCTTCAGAAGACCGCTCCAATCTATCATTGGAGAAATCACATATATTACGCACCTAGCTATGAAGTTCCCGACCGCCGCAGGGATAGGGGTCGTTAGAGGAAACCAAGAAGCATCACGAACGAGTTTCTTAAAGCAGGCACAACCAATGGAAGCAATCACTATCAATATTGACAACTTTAACTTACGGGACGAGGCCACCCTACAATACGGATCTCCCGTCGAAGGGCTCATCGAAGTACCAATCTCCCAGTAGGATCCGACCTGGACAGTCCAGGTCGGGTCCCTCCTATCTAAGGAAGATCGAGAGGAATACACTCTCTTCCTCCGCGCCAACAAGGATATCTTCGCGTGGAGTCCAGAAGATATGCCTAGGGTAGATCCTCAGGACATCTTCCATTCCTTAAACATTAACCCTGTATGCAGGTCGGTGATCCAGAAAAAGCAAAACTTCACCCCAGAGCAGCTCAAGGCGATCGAAGAGGAGGTGGAGAAACTCCTGGAAGTGTGGTTCATCTGTGATGCAAAATGCCCCACATGGCTAGCCAATGTGGTTATGGTAAAGAAGGCCTCAGGGAAGTGGCGGATGTGCGTTGACTACAACAATCTGTATCAAGTGTACAACCCCAGTATTCGCCAAGAGGTGAGCGGATGCCAAGGGATCATTTGGCTTGGAAGGATAGGAAGGAAGGCAAACCAGGTGCTTAAGGGCCGCTAGCAGGGAGGCGGGCGAGCCGGGCTCTCGCCGGCTGCTCGCAGGAAGGTGAGCGGGCCAGGCCTTCGTCGGCTGCTCGCCGGAAGGCGGGCGAGCTAGGCCTCGCAGTTCGCGAGAGGAGACCTTGTGGGCGGCTCGACAGCAGGGGTCCAGGGGTGATTTTACCTGAAAATCCTTGGTAATCTGCAGTTAGCCTCTCCAAACAGTGGAGTTTGGCTGTTGGCAGGCCATTTTGGGCTGCGCATAGCAAAAGTGTGAGGCAGAATCTCGATATTAGCAGACCGTAAGTAAAAAACTGTAAATAGACCTTGAAGGGCACCTTTGAGGAGGATTCCAATCTCAGTATTCTGAGCTTCCTCCTCCCTAGGTGATAGCGACAACGCCCCACCATATGTTCGTGACCAGTTCCTTGACGACGCCGACTCGACGCACTATTTTGATCGCTGCCGCAACACTACATTTGAAGACTCGGATGGGCGATGCCGCAACAACAATCATGGTGTACGCCATCGCCGCGACAACCATTTTGAAGAACGCCATCGCCGCACCATCACGACGAACGCCATCACCGTTATAACCTTCGTCCGCGACGCAAGATTATTAATTAATAATTATAATTATTTTATTATAATTATTAATTAAATTTTTTTCTAGCTTTGTCTTTTATTTTTGGACTTGTTTATGTTCATGTTTATTTTAATTTTGGACTGCGTTTAGCCATGCTCATGTTATTTTAATTTCGGACTGCGTTTAGCCATGTTTGTTGGCTAGCCTATAAAAGGCCATCTTGTATTAGATTTTTATTATTGAATGATAAGAAAATTTCAAACCTAAACTCCTCTTGGTTTTCCCTCTCTCCTAGCCACCCCCTCTCTCTATTTCCTTCTAGGAAATTCGGCCCCCTTCTTGGCCGCCCCTCTCCCTCTTGACTCCTTCATCTTGGCCGCCGGCCACCACCTCTCCTTCCCCCTATTCTCTTCCTCCCTTAAACTTCAGCCCCCTCTCATAGCCGCCCGTTCAATCTCCCTCCTCTTGGAAGTTTCGGCCAAAGGTGAAGAAGAAGAAGAAGAACGACCCGTGGTTCCGGGAAATCAAGATCCGACATGAAGCAATCAAGGCGAACGAGTTTCTCTCCATTCGACGCGATTCCGGTGGATCCGTAGAAGAATGATTCGGGCGAGTGCATGCTTGAGGATAATATCATCTCAAGCGGGGTAACGAAATTTCTACTAGTGAGAATTTCCCTCTTGTTAATTTCTTGTGGTGGTAAATTTTGGCGTGATCTTTGAATCACTTGGATAATTGTGGTTTTCTTCGATTGATTTGTGCGATCTTCTTATTTCTTTTAATTTTCGAAGAGGATTGGCGAACCTCGACTTTTTGTTGGGAGAGATCTACCCTTTTTGAATCGTAATTTTTGGTAGATCTCTTTTGGTGCAACTCAAGCTCGTTCGGACCGGGTGGGTCCTTTTAGTCGGGAAGAATATTGGCCTATAACCATATATTCAACCTCTAACGGCGTGACTACCCATACGTTAGCATCTAATTGGTAATTATTGCATTGCGTGTACGTTGCGAGTATTTTTGTGCGAACGTAAATTTGGGAGCGTTGAGAGGGAACACGTGTTTGTTCGTAGCGATCGTGTCGGAGACCGTAGCCTGCATCAATTTGGTATCAGAGGGAGGTTCGTGTCAATTCCTTAATTGACACATTCCTAAAATTTTCTTAGAACGCCGGCACACACAATCTTCACACGATTTCGTGTTAAAAATTTCAAAATTTCAAAATTTTTAATTTCTGGTATGCGAATAGCGGCCTAAAAATTTTATTTCTCTGCGAAAATCGAAAAAAAAATTATGGGAATTCTCCATATTTTTATCAGTAAGAAAATAAAAAAATTTATTTTCATTACCTTAGTTATTAGGCGGGAATAAAATTAGATTTCATAAAATTTGGCCTGTTTAAATTTTCTGGTTTGCGAATAGCGGCCATAAAATTTTTATTTTTCAGCGAAAATTAAAAACAACAATTTTTGCAAATCTGCGTACTATTTTCTACAGGAAAAAAAATTTAAAATTCTGTAAAGTCAAATTCAAATTCAAATTTTTGAAATTCAAATCCAAAATTCAAAATTCAAAATTTTGAAATTCAAATTCAAAATTCAAATTTTTGATATTCACAATCAAAATTCAAATTTTTGAATTTCAAATTTAAATTTTTGAAATTTAAAATTCAAATTTTTGAAATTCAAATATTTCTGAAAATTCAAATATTTATGAAAATTCAAATTTTTTCTGGAATTTCAAAAATTTTCTCCTTATAAAATTCTCTTTTATAAATCTGTCTAGTTCAGATTCAAAAAAAAATTATATCATTCCATGTTCACTAGTTCTGGTCCCGAGTACACACGTCACTACGAGTAAGGCCTCTGACGTGTATGTTTCCCTTAGACAAAGGAATCGTCCAGTTGCCGAATACATGGGCCTTTTTGAGGACATGATGGTTAGGTGCGATATTTGGGAGATGCCTGAGATCACCCTCTCACGGTTTCGTAGGGGGCTCAATCCCGACATTCAAGGTAAACTCCTCCGCTACTGTCACACTGACCTAGACACCTGCTATAACGTCGCGTTGGAAATTGAGAAGCACCTAGCTCACAAGTCTAAGACTCGTTCATTTGAGAAGGGAAAGGCCATCTTAGGACCTTCCCCCTCTTTATCCCTGAGAGATAAGGACACGTTCTGGTCCGCTAACTCGAACTCGGTAGCCATCACAATTAGGGATGCCATGAACCCGCACGGTGAGAGTATTCTGGTCTGTGAGGGTCGTCCCACAAATGTTATACATGATGCGCGGGGGGGGGGGGGGGGGGGGCATGTCTGACCTCCATACTATCGAGTGCCCTGCTCCGTCAGCGACCCCGGTCTTAGTAAAGTCTCCTCCAAAATGTTATGATCTAGCTGTTGACTTTTCTGAAAATTCTAAGTTAGTGTCATGGATTGCGCCGGCCGCTGACGACGATGTCATTATTCAGGAAGATCATAGCGATGATGAGGAGGTAGGTTACCCAAGTGATATGGATGAGGATCTCCCCTCTGATCCAGTTTTAAAATTGTCTGTTGATTCTGATTCGGACGACGCTCCTAGTGCATTGGAAGATTTGGCTAGCGAGGGAAAGACACTTTTGGAAGACTTAGATGATGCAAACCCGGAGGAACTTGTTTTGCGGTTGCCACCGTTAAAGAAAAATCAATCCAATTTAATTTCTCTACCGGGCCCGATTTATTCGATTTCACCGACCTTCCCTCCTGAACCGTTGATACCATTGGCGGATTATAATATTGGACACGAACTGGTTATGACTAGTCCGAAGTATTGTGAGAATCTGATGCCCGCTTGCCATATGTTGCTTGGACGTCCATGGTTTTATGATCTTAATATGACAATTATTGAAAAAACTATTATTTATGCGTTAAACTTTCATGGCAAGCAAATCGTTTTAAATACTGCGCTAAGTTTGTTTGAGCGTAAGGAGTGTGTTCGTGACTCTTTTCTTGGTGATTTTAACAAGACTACTATGTTAGTGGAGAACACGTTTTCTAGGTCACGTTTGCACGCTCTCACTTACAAAATAACAAAAGACTATCTCACATGTCCACGCGTTTCTAACGAACCACCAAATCGATTTACCAGTCTAGCGCCGAATGAAATCGTGCACGTATATAAGACACCGGTGCTACTTGACTTGATTCTGTTACCATCATCTTATAAGTCAAGTCAATTTGCACAAGACTTTGCCTCTCACGTTCATAATTTACACAAGCACATTAAAGACACGCTAGCTACTCAATACGCATCTTATCAATCTTATGCTAACGTACATAAGAGAGAGTCTTACTTGAAAGTTGGTGATTTAGTTATGGTGCGTCTCATCCCTGAACGGTTGCCTTCGGGCACCACAAAAAAGTTAGCAAATCGGCGAGCGGGTTCTTTTTGAATCTTAAAGCGATTAGGAGAAAACTCTTTTCTTTTGGAGTTACCCACTGATTGGGGAATCTCCCCTATTTTCAATGTTTCAGATTTAACGCCATATATTTCTCCACCACTTGAATTAACCGACTGTCCGTTTGGTTCCACATTTTCTAATGGGTTGGGGGGTGAGCTTGTGCCCGGTTTGCTCTCTTCTTCGGTTTCTACTGGAGGTACGCCTATTGTTGATGATGAAACTTTTTCTCCTTATTTGCCTAACGCATTTCCAAGGGTTCCACAGACCTTTGCTTTGTCTTACAGGTGTTTGTTGATGTCTCACTCATTGGTGATGAGTGATTTTGAGTGGAGAAGGATTGATGGAGACGACGCCCCACCATATGTTCGTGACCAGTGTTGGATTTGAAGGCGCCCTTAGAGGGGGGGGGGGGTGAATAAGGGATTTAAACTTTTCCGATTATTAAAGAAAATAATTCTCTGTTGCTACCGCCAGTGGTAGTGTTACCGCTCGGCGTTAGTAATAGAGAAAATACATTTAGGTTAAAACAGTGGTAAACAGATTTGCACGAATCAAAGATGAAGAAATAAACATACTTTCATTAATAATAATTTGAAACAGTTATGATTACAAAACTTTTTCCAATGACGCTTGGAAAGAGGCGACCAACGAAATACCCTTTTTGGTTTTCTATACCGATCCTTCTCCTAAGGACCGGTTGGCTTTAGCCTATCTCTCCCCAGATAAGGCCTCAAGCCGCTCTAGCTCTTCCCTCACCGGAAAGGCCTCGAGCACTCCCTAGATCTACACCCTAGACCTAGTCGCCAACGCGAGGCGAATTTCCCCTAGTCCTCACAAGGCCCTAGTCGCCGTGTGGCGAATTTCTCTACTTAACAAAAGGTATAAAGATTACAATTTGAAAACTAAATCAAGACAAGAACTAAGACTCCCTCAAATGAAGAACTTGATGTCGATGTAGATGTGATCGGATCGGAATTCAAGTTCTTTTGCGTTCACGATCGTTGACAGAGTTCTTTGGGTTGCTTGGAGAAGGCTCTCATGAGTGCTCTGAATATAAGGCTTCAATTCCTTCAGCAACAACGAGCAACAACGGAGGAGGCGCCGTCTTTTTATAGATTCATCCACTACCGCCTGCTGTAGTACTACCGCCCCGCGGTATCCACATAAGGCAATGAAGCACACAGATCATGGTAGTTTAGGCAACATTCTGAGCGTCAAACACTAGTGCGCTGCGGTACCGCTAACGCCCCGCATTAGCGAGATTTCCTTCCTTCAGGCACAATCTTCTTCCAAATCTGCTCCTCAATCAACTGCAGACGGGATGTTTCCAAAAGCTACCGCCGGGCATTAGACCTAACGCGCCGCGATAGTACATGCCAAACATAGCGACCCGTCGACATTCCTTTTCCTCCACTATTTCCTTTCTGTGAATAGTTTCCATATATGCTAACGCCAGCGTTAGTGCTAACGCTCCGCGGTAGAGCACAATTCTTTTCGTCGGACAGCATCTTTGTCGAACCGGCCTTATATTTCGTCGATCGAATTTTCGTCGAATGGGATTCGGCTTTCATCGAACGCAAATTCGTCGAACGCTGTGATAAGCATTTCATCGAGCGCTGCCTTCATTTCGTCAATCGCTAACGCCAGCGGTAGTTCTAATGCGCTGCGGTAAAGCATGCATTTCGTCGAGAGCCGTGGTAGAGCATGCGGTTCGTCGAACGCAGGTTTCATTTCGTCGAGCTCCATTTCGTCGAACGTAGCTTCCATTTCGTCAAACGCAGGTTTCCTTCTCAGCGGTTGTTAGCGCCAACGGTAGGCATAACGTTGTGCAGTAGTAACAAAAACATATTTCCAGGGAGATTTTAAAGCACTGAAGCCTGCATACTATAAACACAAAACAAGTATGATCAAATACAATAGGATTTATTATTGTCAAACCAAGAGAAGCGGAAAGCATGTTCCAACAAACTCCCCCTTTTGATAATAACAAATCCCCTTAGAAAGAAATAATTCAATTGATAGGAATTTGTGTTTATAATAGAGATAAGCATGAAATTTAGGCATGTTCAAATGCTCCCCCTAAATGAATTGCTCCCCCTAAATGAATTCTCCCCCTAAGTGAATGCTCCCCCTACAACAAAACTTCCTATTAACTTGACTCCCCAAAACATGGTAATTTCTTTCAAAAAAATTCTCCCCCTTTTGGTATTATCAAAAGAGGGTGGAGAGGTAGTCCAACAAAAAGTGTGCAATAACTGTGTAGAGAGGGAATGATCATGATAAAGAGTTAAACGCTTAGGAAAAAATACAATAGATAGGAGAGAAAAAAAGAATGTGAAGAATTTTTCATAAAGAAACAACTTGTTGGGACAACGTATTCATGATCGAGCGTACAAGTAGTAAAGAGGTGGAAAGCATGACGAAATACTTTTTTGAAGTGAACATCTACATATGAATTGAGAAGCATAGTAGATGATTAAGAATTTGAGACAGAACAAAATAGATGTTGTAGCATTTTAAGTACACACAATAATTTCAGTTGTAACATAGCGTATGCAAGACAGAGTTCTCATGGCGTAGCGGAAAAAAATATGTAAGCATGATACAAGATATCAAGTCAAGATGGAAGAATACAATGTCCTAAATTGAGAAACCAAGTACACTTATACATTGTATTGATCATGCAAGGCTATCTAGTGCATTTACTTAAGAATTTAGAGAATACATGTAGATATGCAATAGACTCCAATTCTCATGAGTAGAAGGCTTACAAGTGAAAATGATGTGTACAAAATAGTGTTTTTGATAAAAGTATACATATGAATTAATCAAAACACATGACATGTATAATGGAATAAACACAATATTATTGAAAAAGCATTTTCAGAGTTACTTCTACCCACAAAGCTATATAAATTATTCAATGCACATAGTAAAATAGTATAACTACCAAGGTGCTCTGCACACACAATGCTTATTAAGACTTATCGGGGTGCAAAGTAGTGCTTGGGGAACCACAATTATTATTTTGAATTTTATTTATTTGTGATTCGGTGTACAAGAAGAAGTAGTGTAAATGGAAAATGTTTGCAACAAGGCACTTCACAATTCTCTCCAAGGCGCTCAATCTCACAATGCTCATTAAGACTTATCAGGCAGGTGAGTAGTGCTTGGTGAAGTTATCTTTGTCAATTATTCATTTGAATTTTTGCTTAACGACAAAGGTCTCCGAATTCACTTGTATGTGCAAACAAAAGATTTTTGAAAAGACAAACTTCTTCAAAAATATAGGTGCATGAAAAAGATTTTTACATGTGGTGTAGGTAAAACTAAGCACGCCTAACAATAATATTAAGTTGTTACACTACACAATCATTAAAGAGAAGATTAAATTCATATGTAGTATATCAAAAGAAGGTGTGAGTAAAAAAAATTATTTGCAAACATAAGCCATTTACTCATACATAGAGGCATGCTATGCAATACTACACATGATTTCTATAATTAATTTCAGAGCACACAAGAGATAATGATCAAGGCATGATACAAAAAACAATATTATTAAGATACTTGAAATAGAGAATGAAACATTGTATACAAAACTTGGCAAGATAAATCATATCATCCTTGAAGCATAGAAAATTACATCAGTTTTTATAAATTTTAAGTTTTTCAAAAACAAATATAAAACAATTAAAAAGCATGTTTTTTGTTGTTTTGATTGGTTTTTCAAATTTTGTAGTTGGTTTTGATAAAAAAAAAATAAACCAAATATTATTTTATAGAAATAAAACAAAGCATGTTTATGGTTGGATTTTGATTTGTTTTGTAGTTTTCTTTGTTTGTTTTTAGAATTTTTAAAAGAAAATAACAGAAACTGAAAAATAAGAAATGAAAGAGAAAACTGGAAGTTCAGAAATATTTACTAATGCCAGCGGTATAGTGCTATCGCCGGGCGTTAGTGACAGAACTCGAATTTTTGAGAAAAGGTGAAATTTTTCAGAATTCTTCTTATGAATATAGTTTTGCAGATTGGTGAGACTGCAGTTTAATACAGAAATCAGATATGTTTGGTCATGAAAATATGAATTTTGAAAAGATAATAAACACCCATAGAAAAAGGTGCGCTACCGCCAGCGATAGTGTTACCGCACCGCGGTAGCCACATGAAATAAAAGGATTTGACCCGGTCAGATCTCATTTGTCAAGGGTTTTGGATCTCATATTCTTCTTCAGCTTCCGCCGGCGATAGTGAGAGGTAAGGATTTTCTTTTGTTATATTTCTTTCATTTGTGCTTCATGTTAGTGATTCAAGCTAGGATCTAGCTGATTTGACAAAATTTCATGGCAATGTAGTCATAGGAGGATTTTTGACAAATTTTTCAAGTCATTTTGGTAGATCTATGAGTTATTGTTTGAGTATTCATGTTTGATTAGTTGAGATATCTCAGATCTGGAATTTTCAAGCTTTTTCGAATGATTTGGAGGATTATTTGGGTGAAATCGGAGGAGGAAGACGAACAATAGTTTAATCTGCTACCGCTCGGCGATAGAAGCTACCGCTCCGCGGTAGACCTCTTGTCCAGTTTTTTGATGTTTTTCCTTCATTTTTATTTTGGTTCAGATTTGAGAATGGCTGCCTCCAATAGTCGCGATCGACGATCAAATGTAGATCGGAATCGAGAGGGTGGAAATATATTTCCTAGTATTGAGGATGCTACCATCGGAGTGGCTATGACGGTGGGGGTAGAATTACCCGTTCATGCGCATATATACGAATATTTGGCTGATGCAGGCGTTCTCTCAGTGATTATAGATGATAACTTTTCTTCAGTTTTAGTAAGGGAATTTTACATGAGATTGGAGCATCAGGCTAGGACTGATCTCCAAGGAGGAGTACGTTCCTATGTCCAGGGTCATGAGGTAGCAATAAATCATGATGATTTACGTGAGGAGTTTGGCCTAGAGTGGAGTAGTAATCTCTTGGATATTGTAGAGAGGTTTCGAATGCTTCGGAACTGGACTCGAATAAATGAAGTGTTGCATGGTCAAGAAGGTGTGGGGGATTTATTTTCATCTATTAAAACACTAACTCCCGACGCATACATTATCCAAGAGATCCTACGGCGTACGATCATGATAAAGGGGGGAGATACAAGGATGATCACATCGCAATTGAGTATGGTCACTTACCATATTTTAGAAAAAATTCAGTTTGATATGGCAGATCTCCTACTGTCAATGATCCGATATACATATAAATTGAAAGATCCACAGCGACATAGATTGAATACTCTTCCGTTGGGAGGCATAATTCAATGAGTTGTATACAAGAAGTGTCGGTCTCTCAATAAGGAGGTTTATCATCTTGATTGTCGACCAGCCAGATTATCTACCCTATCAATTCATCCTTCATGACAAGAAAGGGCTCCATCTCCACAACCTCAAGTTCGACGAGGTGGGTCAGTGAGAGAGACCCAGCAAGAACTACATGAGCTAGCGGAGTAGGGAGCGGACCTAAATCGGAAAGTGACACGAATGTCGAAGAAGATATCCGGTATCGAGAAGATGGTACGGAAGATAATGGTGGCACTTAAATTAACTCCATCACCGCCTAGAGAGGAGAGTCCAGAAGAGGAGCATCCACGACGATCGGTTCGTCAGAGACATCGTGGAGGTGATGAAGGAGAGAGCAGCAGTATGGGGGCTGGAGAGTAGGAGAATGAATTTTATTTTCATTTTTGTAATTAATGCAGGTTTTCAGAGACAGCAAAACAGACTGTTGTTACTACCGCGTGGCGCTAGTTCTAGCATTGGCGTTAGTATCAGCATACTATTTGGGTTTATCTATATTTTTTTCAGTTCAGACTAATTTCTGGCTTTGTTTAAGTGTTCTTTTATGCTTATCTTGCT